>JAAALK010000286.1:12562943-12727168 GCA_019279435.1 Zizania palustris
AAGCAACTAGGGCCCGCCTCGGTCCTGAGACGCCGGCGAGGAAGCCGGGTCGAGAGACGGCCCCGTAGCCGTGAGAAGGCGAGGTCATCGTCTTCGAAGCTTTTTTCGACGCGGGGCTGGGGTTCCCCGCTTCGGAGCTCCTCGCCGGGGTGCTAGATGCGTTCCATCTGGAGCATCCGCAGTTGTCCCCTAACACCGTGGCCCGCCTCGCCATTTTCAAGTGGGCCATGCGCGCCGAAGGCTGCGAAGGGAGGGCGGAGGTCTTTGCGCAGATGCACGAAGCTCTCTGCCAGCCAAAGAAGAAGTTAGGCCAGATACTGGCCTTTGGGAGCATCAATTTCCAGCTTCGGAGGAAGTACGCGGACTCCTTCCCGCCGAAGGCCATCAACGAAAGATGGTATTCCAAGTGGGTGAACCGGTGGTTCTACGTCCACGTGGGGCTCAGCTCTGGCCTCGCTGGGATCCCGCACCACATTTGGTTCTGGAGGGAAGCGCGCATCGAGACAAACGCTGGCTCGATCTCCGCGAGGATCCAGCTTCTCCAGATCGTCGCCTGCCGAATGAGCATGCGTGACTTGGCGGAGGAGTTCGTGGCCCTCGAGATCCCTCCGCTGAAGGAAGAATGGCCGGCGTCGCTCCTGAGCAGCCGGGACGAGTCGATGCCAGCGGAGCTCTCCCGCCAGCTTGGTAAGTGTCCGCACCTATTAACTCCGTTCCCGTCTTTCGTGCTCGAAGGGTACTCTGGTCCTGATCTTCGAACGCAGGGTCGCTCGTTGCCCGGACCCCCGAAGAGGTGGCCCGCATGACGGAGAGGATTCTCGGAGCCCCTACCCCAGCCGAACGCACTCGGCGGCTGGAGCTGGTGGGCTCCTGGGAGCGCTCCAACAGAGTGTGGGGGACGCTCGAGCTCTCGCCTCCGCCTCTTCCAGAGGGTGAGGTCCTCCGGGCTGTCTCGAAGAGGAAGGTGGGTGACCCCGACGGTTGCCTCTCCCCTCGGTGCCCCCCAAGAAGAAGAAGATAGTGAAGGGCCCAAGGCAGCTTTCTCCGGGACACTCCTCCGCCTCCCACTCCGAGTGGGAAGGTTCTAGCGACGGGGCCCAATCGGAATCAGGGGACCCTCCGGTAATTCCGGACCCGACCCCGTCGGTCCGACCGAACGTTGGAAGGACCGGGGACGCTCCCCCTCGCTCGGGCCCCGCGGAGCTCGTGCCGAGGGCCGGGCAGGAGGCGCCCATCATCGGGGCGACGCCGCCTCCCGAGACTGCTCCCCCGCGCGAACCGGCTTCGGAGGGGGGCTCCGCTGGCTCCCATGGGAGCAGGGAGACGGACAGCTTGGACCGAGGAGGGTTGGCCGACCTGCTTGGCGCCGTCGAGGGGAGCGCCGACATGGGGGCTGAGCTCGCCGTTTCGGCGGCGGGCTCTCCGGTGAACTCGATCGACAATCTTTTCTACCGCCCGAGCCCGTCGGGACCCGCCCAGCTTTCGGAGGACCTTGCCGAGGCCGCGGACGAAGGTATGATAGCTTACCCATCCTTTCCCCAAACATTGGGGTCTTCTCGATCTCAGCCTTTGCTCGCCTACGCAGGAACATCTGTCCGGGGCGTCGAACCAGTTGTTCCGCTTCCCGACGATGTTGCGGATGTAAGGTCCAGAGCCCCTGTCAGCACGATAAGGGCTTCGGGGCAGCGGGGCGAAACGGAGTCTGAAGCCTCCGAAGGGGCCTCTCCGGAGGCCGTCGAAGACACAGGGAACCGACCTCGGCCCCCTTCCAACTCTCGAGGTGCGCGCGCCACCGTGCCCCTCTTGCGCCCCTTCCTGGCGGACGGCGAAGACTTCGCGTCCAAGGTAGCCCCAGTCCACGACTACTACCTACGGCTGCGCGAGGCCCCGGTGGTAGATGAACTGGGGCTATCAGATGGCCTGGACCTTGGCAGGGCCATCGAGACTGCAGCGGGCCAGGTACTTTCTTGGAGTGCCTTCAATGAGCCCCTAGCTCTTCTTCTGATTATCTTCCTTGCGCGCAGGTGGTTGCATTGGCGTAGGGTTCGCTGATTGCCCTGCTCTCCGAGCGCCAACGCCGCGAGGCGGATGCCGCGGGGCTTGCGGCCCGAGCGTAAACCGCGGAGAGACTGGCTCGCGAGCGAGCAGCAGAGGTCGAAGCCCTTCGGTTCCAGGCAGCAAAGGTTGAAGCGCTCGAGGCCCAGGTGGCGGAGATGGACTCCCTCAAGGCCCACGTCGCGGAGCTGGAAGGGCTCCGGGCTCGAGCCGCGCGAGCCGACGAGCTGGTGGCGGAAGTCGACGCCCTCCGGGCCCGAGCTGCCGAGGCGGAGGGGCTTCGGTCCCGGGCCGCAGAAGCGGAGCGGCTCGAAGAGGAGGTTTCCGTGCTCCGGACTCAAGTCTCGGAGGTAGGCAAGCTCCGGGAGGTGGCTGTCGCGCCCCGATTTAATAAATCAGGACTTTATTGAAATTCCATAGAAAATCAATAAAACAAGACGTTCATCAAGCGACCACGTACAATACGGGCAATCATTCACGGTTCGTAGACCGCATTAATACAAAAGTGAATGAAAATGAAGAGAAACTAATAAAATCAAGGGTCCTAGATGAACGCCTCCTTCCAGTCTCGCCTTGACTGGGTCGCTACTCCAGACATTCATCCTCCTCGTAGTAGACGGGCTCTGATGGTGTAAGTCAACGGGGTGAGTACATATGTACTCAGCAAGCCACCGAATGCAAATATAATGCAAGGTAGTAACAAGGGAGATAGTGGCTAGTTTTGCGGAAGCAACATAATTATAAAGCATTAAATGTGAGCAATTTATTAGTACTGAAAAGTAAACATGAGTATGCATCATCATCTTCTAACTCGAGGAGTACGTTTTACCTCCTCGCGCAACAGTCCTTACATGCCATGAATAACTCAACCATTCAAACAATTGTAAACTAACTGCGAGTAGTCACACAACCCGCCCTTGACCGTGGGCTCGGCTTTTCGAAAAGATTGAATTACTCTGATCAGAGATGTACCGCTGTACCCACAAGGCACGCACTCATCACTTACACTAAAGTGTAACGAGATGACCCATTTCACGGGAACTCGTGCCAAAACCTTCCATATGGTCTTCCCCGACTCAACATCACCCTCTTATAGGTTTCGTACCGTGTCTCGCCATGTCGAGTTTCCACAATACCCCCCTTGAGCCATCGTCGGTACAAGGCGCCCTGAGGGCTAGCCCCTTGCCCCCTCCACTATGGTGCCGTGAGACGGAGTGTTCCACACTTCCAGTTAGGACTTACCCATTAGACTTGTGGTTGGTACGGAAGTGCTTTGCAACAGATCCCGCAGACCGGTCCTTATAGTGCCCCGGGTGCGACATACCCAAAACCCGAGCTTGCACCCGGAACCCACCATACTTATAACATACCTAACTCCAACAGAGTCCAGAGACAAGAATAACGGGGTATTTCATATACCAGAATCCAGCTATCTACGACTCATTATTTTTATCCTATAGCAGTTGTGCCGGTACATTGGGCACTAGCTAATAATTTTATTTGTAGAGTGACAAGGAGTTAAGGCTCAATAAGCATGGCTTGGGTTTGCACACAAGGACGGGGATCTAATAAATATAAGTGTAGGGCTTGATCTTTGACTAATGCAATATTAACCTATGAGTTATAGCGATAATTTATTAAATCATGGGCTCAATAATGATCAACTGTTTCCACAGAGGTGGTCGATGACTTGCCTTGATCAGCAAAGGGGGATGGAGGAACCTCGGGGTAGAACTCCGGCTCCTCGACGAACTCGTAGTCTTCTCAATACGGAAAATAAACAACACATTCAATAAACAGATAAAAATCCACCAAATAATAAGCATACATATTTGTGGGTTTTATTATGTGGAATAAAGTTTTAATATTCTGATGTTTGGTGAATAAACAGTAAACTTAATTTCTTAGGGCTTTCTAATTTATTTTTCTGAATTAATAATTTATCCCTAAGGGGTTTTTATTCATTTATTTATTAAAAATATTTTGGGTAACAGTAACATACTGTTTTTATGGCATTAATGTGTAGAGAATATTATTCTGGTTTTAACAAAATTGGAATGGTGAAATTTGGAGTTAAAATGAGCAAGTTATGAATTTTCAAAGTTTAAATCAATTTCTGGAATTTTATTTAAACAGAAAATGGGCTCTGGTCCACGGTGAGCCAGGCCCACGGTGGACCGCAGCACTATGCGCGTGGACCGGATCCACCAGATCCGTTGGATCCAGATCCGGCGACCAGGCGCGAGGCGGGATCCTTAAGTGGCAACGGACGGCCAGGATTAAAACGGAGCAAAGGGGTACGCGTGGACGCACCAGATCACTCTGGGGTTTTAAGTTATGATCAACGGCCGAGATGGCACAGTACCCCTTCGATCATATCTGAGGGCCCTAATTAAATCCCGAAGGGATTTAACCGTAGCCCTCCGATCGTGATCGGACGGCCAGAGTGCGATCTGGCACGGCACGACGTAAGGGGCGCGTACCCCCTTCGTCTCCGGCGACGGTGGGCTCGGGTGCAGCTACGACGGTGGCGGCGAGGGCCTAGGAGCTTATCTAATGGCGAAAATGGAACGCGGAGGTGAAGGGGGTCCTGACAGTACCTTCGGTGGCGACGAAGGTGGTCCGGAAGTGACCAGCGGCGAGCGTAGACGGCGGAGGGGCTTCGGGTGGTCGACGGCGACGGCGATCCGGCGGTCTTCACGGCCGATGGAGGCGTGGCCGAGGACGGGTGGACGGCGGCGGACCCGACGGTGGTGGTGGCTAGGGCGGAGGGGGTCGGGGTCGACGGCGATGGCTCGCCGGAGTCGAGGCAGAGAGGGAGCCCGAAAAATGGGAATGGAGGCTCTGTTCCCGCTCGGCACGGGTTGCTTTGGTGTGGGCAGAGGGCGGCGTCTACAGGGGTACTTATAGGGGGTCGCCGGCGTCCAGATGGCAGGGAATTCTAAGGAACCCGAAGGTTGGTTTCCATCTCTGGCGAGGGTTTCCAAAAGCTTCGGATAGCTTTCCCTTGAGCGCGAAAACGCGTCGCCGTGGATGGAAAGAAGGTGGTGGCGTGCGGGGAAGGTGATCCGGGGTTGGATCGGGCGATGGTGGTGGCCGGCGGTGAGGAAACAGAAAGGGATCGCCGGGAGGAAGGAAGGGGGCGATCCCCTTCCATGGAGAAGACGGATCTGACAGGTGGGCTCCACCTATCAGAGGGCGAACGGGAAAACGAGCGCCGACAGGCGGGGCCGAGCGGTCAGTGGGCGAAGGCGGGGCACGGGAGGCTGCCAAGTGGGGCCAGGCGGGGCGCGGCGGGAGAGAGGGAAGTGGGGAAACGCGCCGACAGGCGGGTCCCACATGTCGGTGGCTAGCGATTTGGACTGGGCTGGGCTCGGTCACTTTGAAGGTTGAGGCCCAATAAGGATTTTAATTCTTTTCTGATTTAAAATAAATCCAGTAATTCATTTATTTGATTAAGGGTTGAATCACTATTGATAAAAATTTGTAAAAATTCCTAAAATTATATCTTAGTCTCTAGTTCATCTCATAAAATTTTCCAGTCCATATTCTGAATATTTCTTCCTGTTTGGTTTTAATAAGGCTCTTTTAGGTTTTCCTTTAATATTAAAATCTAGAAATGATTTATATAAAAATTTTCTTTTACTTTATTGGTTTTTATTTCTTGGGGTGTTACAGCGGCAGCTAACGCCGAGGCCCTCGGGGCCCGAGTGGCCCAGATGGAGCGGGTCGAGGTGGACCTCGCCGCCCGGAACGGGGAGATGACCGAGGCGCTTGCCGAGGCGGGGAAGACGGCGGCTGACACTGCGGTGTCCCTCCGGAAGGTGCTGGCGCGCTACGGCACCGGATGTGGCGCGTTTGACATCGCTCGGGAGCCCCTGGTCCGTCGGGTGAAATTTATCCAGTCCGCCGTCCGGCAAATACACCTTACCGTAGCGCAGTACAACGAGGTGTCTGCTCGGGTGGCCGCTTACAGGATTCTTTGACATCTCGAAGTGTCTGGACTTCCTCTTCCTTCGCCTTCGAGCTCGCATCTGGTCACTTTCGTGGGGGATCACCTCCGAACGCCGAGCCCCGCGATAAATCAATCTTGGAGGGCGCTCAAGGCGGTTTGGCAGACTGAGGGTCCCGAAGCGATCAAGACTTGGCTGGAGGAGGCGCTCCGCGCCCGCGGTCCTCCGGCTCCCTCGAAGCCTTCGGTCTCGGCCCGCCAGCCGGACCCGAAGGTGTAGCTTCTTCGAGATCCTCTCGTTGTATAAGCCTGTAATAGCTTTGGAAACTTAGTCATATATTAATAAAGAGTACCTTCTGGGGTTCATTCAGGGTGTCCGCGATTGCGGCTGTGATGTCGAAGTGCTTGAATTTGATGACGCTCTTCGACATCGATGGGCTATCTTCGAGGCTCTGAGAGCGAATCGGCCTGCGCACTTCGTCCTTCCCCGTAGTAGCGACGGACACGCGGACCCCGACGTCCTCTGAGGGGTTCTGAACCTTGTCAAGGAAGAAGAAACAGGGCCCCGCTCCTTGTCTTCGTCTCCCGAACCGGTGGACCGGTCTAATACGGAAGCCGGCCTAGATGAAGCGCCCCCCGGGGGGACAATCTGCGCAGCTGGGCCCAACTTCAAGAAGACCAGAGGGCCTTTCGTGCTCAGAAGAAGGAGAGTGGAGGAAGAGGAAGGAGAGGTCCGCGCGAACCGCGTCCGGGCCTCCGACCGAAGCGCGCTCTGGCCCAGGTGGCCCCTCTGACTGAGGGGGCCTTCGGTTCTTGCTTGGCTTGGATGAAAACTTCTCTTGATCCTTCTCTTCTGTCTTTGATTTGTAATAAACATTGTACGCCCCCCTTTTTTCTTCTTTTTCCAATATATGTGGTTGAAGCCTTTCTCCTTGCTCCTTCCCTTCCCCCCTCCTTAGCGGGTAGTCGGTTTGCCGGCTGGGCGCTAACCAGCTAGGAGGAAGGCGCGGTGAATGTATCTCGCCTACAAGGGTAGGATACTTTGAACGGGAGCTTGAAATCCGACTGAGTGCATCTCGGGCCAGGGCTCTGGTTCAAACTTTGAGGCTACGTCGAGTCAGGGCTCGAAAACCGATTGCGAAGGTGCGTCGAGCCGGAGCTCGCGCTCGGGTTCTGAGCTCCGAAACCCAATTGCGGGGGTGCGTCGAGCCGGAGCTCGGAACCCGAGTGCGAGGGCGCGTCGAGCCGGAGCTCAGAACCCGATTGCGAGGGTGCGTCGAGCCGGAGCTCGGAACCGAGAGCGAGGGTGCGTCGAGACGGAGCTCGGAACCCGATTGCGGGGGTGCGTCGAGCCGAAGCTCGGAACCCGAGTGTGAGGGTGCGTCGAGCCGGAGCTCGGAACCTGATCGCGGGGGTGCGTCGAGCCGGAGCTCGGAACCTGATTGCGGGGGGTGCATCGAGCCGGAGCTCGGAACCCGATTGCGGGGGTGCGTCGAGCCGGAGCTCGGAACCCGAGTGTGGGGGTGCGTCGAGCCGGAGCTCGGAACCCGAGTGTGAGGGTGCGTCGAGCCGGAGCTCGGAACTCGATTGCGGGGGTGCGTCGAGCCGGAGCTCGGAACCCGAGTGTGAGGGTGCGTCGAGCCGAAGCACGGAACCCGATTGCGGGGGTGCGTCGAGCCGGAGCTCGGAACCCGAGTGTGGGGGTGTGTCGAGCCGGAGCTCGGAACCCGATTGCGGGGGTGCGTCGAGCCGGAGCTCGGAACCCGATATGCTTTGGTGAAGCGAAACTCTTAGAGTCGTTGCGCGTTCGCCATGGGCGAAAACATTTGCCTGGTGATTTTATTACCCAATTTGGATACAAAAGCAGGCGCTATCGGCCGCTAGCGGAATACACTTATGAGATTACGGAAAGTAACGCTTCAGGTGCTCCGCGTGCCAAGTATGCTTCAGCTCCTCGCCTTCCAAGGTGGCAAGCCGGTAAGAGCCCGGGCGTCCAGACCTTGTTACAATGTATGGTCCTTCCCATTTGTTGCCCAGTTTGGTGGGAGCAGCCACCGCGCAAAGGATGAGGTGCCCCGGCTGGAACTCATTGTGTTTGACTTTGGGATCGTACCATGCCTTTGTCTCCTTCTGATACTAGGAGAGGTTGGCAATGGCTCGGAGCCGTGTCTCTTCGGCCAGGTCGAGGGAGACGGTGCGCTCTTTATCGGCGTCGGGTGCCGTGACGCGTAGCGAACCGGCTCGGAGCTCAATTGGGGTCATTGCTTCGTCGCTGAATAGGAGGCGGAATGGGGTGAAGCCGGTCGCTCGGGAAGTGGTGGTCCGGATGGACCACAAGATCTTCGACAGCTCGTCGGGCCATGATCCTTTGGCTAAGCCAACGATGCGTTTGTTGAGGCCTGAGAGGATGTGCCCATTAGCTCGCTCCACAGCCCCATTAGACTGGGGATGCCGCACTGCGGCGAAGCAGAGCTGGACCCCCAATTCGTCGCAGAATGCCCGGAAAGCCCTAGCATCGAACTGCGTTCTGTTGTCCAATGTGAGCTGCCTGGGCACTCCAAAACGGCACACGATATTCTGCCAGAAGAATTTCTGGACGCTGCGAGATGTGATGGAAGTCAGTGGCTCAGCCTCGACCCACTTGGAGAAATATTCGACGGCGACGACAGCAAAGCGCAGGTTGCCTTTCGCTCTAGGAAATGGTCCAATGAGGTCCATGCCCCATCGGGCCAACGGCCAAATAGGAGGGATAGGTAGCAGGCTGGTTGGGGGTCGGTGACTGCGCCGCCCCATCCACTGATAGCCTTGGCAAGTGCGGACGAGTTCTTCGGCGTCGGCAACGATAGTTGGCCAGTATACGCCCTGCCGGAGAGCTTTGCCCGCGAGGGCCCGTGGTGCCAGGTGGCTCCCGCATAGCCCCTCGTGGATTTCTCGGAGCATGGTCACTCCGTCTGAGTGAGAGATGCAACGGAGTAGCGGAGAACATACCCCCGACTTGTATAGGATGCCGTTGATGACCTGGAAGGACCTTGCACGGAGCTGGAGGCGAACTTGGTCTGGGCTAGGATGATCGTCTTCGCTGCCCGTGAGCGTGCGCAGGATGGGCTCCCGCCAATCGCCATCGACCGTACACAGGACTGGAGCTGGCCGGGGTGATGGCGGGGGCTCATCCGAGGCAGAGGTGGACACCTCGCTGCGAGGAGGCGCCGAAGGTTGGATGATCTCCTCGAAAAAAGCGCCCGGCGGCAAGGCTTGAGCTCTTGCCCCGGCTTTGGCGAGGGCATCAGCTTGGCTGTTTTCACCTCGCGGGATGTTTTGGACGGATATACCCTTGAAGGATGCTTCAAACCTGCGGATGTCATTGAGGTAGGAGGCAAGGTCCGGGTGCTTAGCCTGGAAACTCTTGTCGATGTGCCCGGCGACTACTTGGGAATCGGTCTTGATGACCACGCGCGCTGCTCCCAATGCGTGCGCCTTGCGGAGACCCAAGAGGACCCCTTTGTACTCGGCGATATTGTTGGTAGCCTTGAAGTTCAGTCGAGCGGAATACAAGGCCTGCTGGCCGAAGGGGGAGACGATGACTGCTCCAGCTCCAGCCCCCAAAGCCTGGTAAGAACCGTCCGAATAGACAGTCCAGATTGCCGCGCTTGTTTTGGTGCCGGCGCGATCAGATGCCATCGTCCATTCCGCGACGAAGTCAGCGAGGATTTTGGGACTTGATGGCGGTACGGGCGACGAAGGAAATTCCGAACGGGGCCAACTCCACCGCCCACTTGCCAAAGCGGCCGGTGGCGTCCTTGTTCCGGAACATGTCACCAAGCGGGTAGGCAGTCGGGATGATGACATCATGTGCTAGGAAGTAGTGCCGAAGTTTCCTGGATGCCATGACGAGGGCGTAGGCCACTTTCTCGAGCTCAGAGTACCGAGCCTTGGCTCCGGATAGGGCTTCGGAAACGAAGTAGACGGGGCGCTATATCAACTTCCCGTCGCGTGCTTCCTCTTGGACCAGAGCCGCACTTGCCGCGTTGCCGGAGGCGGCGAGGTAGACCAACAAGGGGCTGTCGGGTCGGGGTGTGGCAAGGGCCACGAGGCCGGAGAGATACTCTTTGATTTGTTCAAAACAGTCCTGACATTCGGGGGTCCACGCGAAATGCTTTGAACCCTGAAGCGCCTTGAAGATGGGCAAGCTTCGTTTTGCTGATCTTGCTAAAAATCGTCCGAGGGCTGCCAGCTGCCCGGCTAGCTTCTGTGCTTGCTTCAAGTTCTGGGGGGACATGTTCTGCAATGCATTAACTTGCGTTGGGCTAGCTTCAATGCCTCGGCTGGAGACCAGATACCCAAGCAGCTTCCCTGCGCGCTCCGAAGACACACTTTTCTGGATTGAGCCGGATTCCACACCGCCGGAGGCTGTCGAAGGTCTCGGCTATGTCCGAGGCGTGATGGCCCTTGGTGGTACTTTTGATGACGATGTCGTCCATGTATGCTTCCACATTACGCCCCAACTGATGACCCAAGGCTTTGGAGATCAGTCTTGAAAAGGTGGCCCCTGCATTGCGGAGGCCGAAGGGCATCCGGAGGTAGCAGAATACTCCAGCGGGGGTGACGAAACTTGTTTTGACTTGGTCTTCGGGCTTTAACCAGATCTGGTGATAGCCGGAATAAGCGTCGAGGAAATTGAGGAGCTCTGCTCCGACTGTGGAATCAACTAGTTGGTTAATGCGGGGCAAGGGGTAGGGGTCACGGGGGCAAGCTTTATTCAGAGAAGTAAAGTCGATACACATGCGCCATTTTCCAGATGTTTTCTTCTGGACAAACACTGGGTTAGACAACCAATCGGTATGGCTCACTTCCCAGATGACCCCTGCTCGAAGCAGCTTCTCTGTCTCAGCCTTGGCGAGCTTGGCTCGTTCGGTGGAAAGCTTCCGAAGCCCCTGGCGGACCGGTCGCGCCTTCGGGTCGACGGCCAGTGAGTGCTCGATGATCGAGCGGTCGACGCCGGTAATGTCTTCGTCGGCCCATGCGAAGATGTCGAGGTTGCCGCGGATGATGCCCTCGAGCTGCGCCGACACCTCCAGCTCCAGGCCCCCTCCAAACTTGATCGGGTACTCCTTCCCGTCTTGGGTTAAGATATTGGTAATGACCTCCCCCTCCGGGAGAGGTTTTGCTGGGCGGCCCTTCTGCCCGGGGTCCCCGCCTCCGGGGAGGCTGGCTCCTTCGGCGCCTTCACGGACGCTATGAATCTGTCGTGGCTCCAATGGCGCCGAGTGACCGTACTCAACCCGGCGGGCTGCGGCCTGGTCACCCAGGATTGACAACACCCCTCCTGGAGTTGGCATCTTGAGGCATAGGTAGTTGTGGTGCGCGATGGCTCCGAAGCGATTGAGCATCCCCCTTCGTAGCGGGTGGCCTGCGAAGCCTTGGAGCAGACGTGAAGCCGACAGTAGGTGCTTGCGCGACAGGCACAACTGATCGAAGGCCTACACGAAGATGATGTCAGCGGAACTCCCTCCGTCAACCAGTATGCGACGCACCTCAACTCCGGCAATGTCTGCTGAGATAACGAGGGGGTCAGCGTGCGGGAACTTGACTCCGGAGGCGTCTTCAGCGGTGAAGGTGATGGGAACATGGGACCATTCCGGGAGGGCCGAGGGGCCGGACGTGCCGATATGTCCGACCTCCTGAACATAGTCCCGGCGCTGTCGCTTAGACAGAGCCCCCAGGGCTCCTCCTCTGGATATGGGGAGGACCACTCGCTTCCCCTGATCCGGCGCATCCTCGAGCTTGGGGGCCGGGACCCTGCCGAACTCCGGGGCCAGGCCCATGACTTCCGGCTCGTCGCGGCGCCTAACTACCTGGACCGCTTCTGGGCGAGGGATAGGGATCCCCCTATCGGTGGAACCACGGCCGGCATTGCGCTCGAGGTAGTCGCTGCGGAGGTCGAGTATGGTCCGGTAGGAGTCGGTGTCGTGGCTCCGATTTTCGTCGTGGACGCTGCAGTAGAAGGCTCCTCCGGAGAGCGCTCGAGGTGGAACGGCTTCCGCTGGGCGTGTGCAGATGCTTGGCGGGGGCTCGAGGGGTAATGCTGAGGACTTCCCCCTAAAAATGCTTTCGGCCTCATCGAGAGTCCCGGTGGACGGAGTCTTGTCGGCCGGACTCTTGGCGGCGGAAGTCGGGAGCAGGGCGTGCTCCCCGGCTGAGGTCCGGCGGGGCTTCATACGTCCTGGCGCTCGAGGCCCGGACAGGGACTATCATCGCTTGCCGGCGCATCTGGCCCTCTTCGGACCGGGCGTATTCCTCGAAATACGTCATGAGTTGTGCCACCGAGGAGATGGGCTTCCGGTGGAGCTTGTCAAGGAGGCCTGGGTGGGTGACACCTTCTCGGGCAGCATCGATGACGGAGGAAGCCGAGAGCCCCTTGATCTGGGCCTTGGTGTGCGCGAAGCGTTGGGAATACTGCCGCAAAGTTTCTCCGGGCTGCTGCTTCACTTGGAAGAGGCTCCCGGTGGACATAGGGGCCACGAAGGTCCTTTGGAAATTGTTGACGAATTTCTTCCTCAGTTGATCCCACGAATGGATGGTCCCGGGTCGGAGTGACCAGAACCACCGGAGGGCGATACCTTCGAGCGCCAGGGGAAGCATTTAGCCATGGTGTCTCGGCTTCCCCCGGACGCTTCTATCGCCAGGGCGTACGAACGGGAGAACTCCTCGGGGTCAGAATCCCCAAAGTACTTGGGAAGCTTGGCGGCGCGAAACTTTGAACCGAAGCGCACCCTCTGAAGGTCCGGGTGCAGGGGGGACTCTTCGTCGTATGATGGATTTTCTTCATCCGCTGGATCTTCGTCATCGCTCAGCGCCATGGCCACAGCTTTCGCGGCGCGGAGGGGCTCCGGAGGGCGGAGTGATGCCTCCTGGTGCCACAAGGCCAGTTCTGCCTTCAGCCGAGCGTTCTCGGCGGCCAGGGCGTCAGCTTGGCTCCCGCTTCCTCCTGAAGCGGTATCAGGGTCCCGCGAGCGGACGTAGTCGGTCTGAAGGGACACCACCGGGGGTCCGCTTGGAGGACGCTGCTCCGGCGGCTCCTCCGGCAACCCTGCTAGGTTGACGGAGGTTGGCTCAGGTACGCCGACAGGGCCCCGGGCCTCGGGCGTCCCTTTCGGCACCTGGGTTGGCTCCAGGGAGGGCGCCCCAATGGGTGCAACAGCGGGGGCCGGAGGACTGGGGTCGGGGACCGGAGCAGGCTCAACCCCGGCGGCGCGGGCTGACCGGCGCAGAGGAACCGTGCTCGCTCCCTTTCGACCCGACATGCTTTGGTGAGTGGGTGTAGAGGACGCTAGCTTCTTGAACTAAGGTCCCCACGGACGGCGCCAACTATTGGAACGACGGATCGGACCAGCAGGTTTTCTTAGTGGGAACGAGAGTAGTGGGAACTAAAGTTGGGGGGTATTTATAAGGCGCCCCGTCCAGAGGACCAAGCGCCTCTGGACCGCCAACTGCTACATGGCCAGACGCGGTCGGTAGTACAAACAAAACGGACTATACACAGTACAGACAAGAAGATTCGACTCTGACAGCGTATCAGCCGTGTCGGACGCTGCCTGCGCCGCCCGACACGGCTCAGAGGATCGCGATCCTGTCTCCCCGTATATTTGTCCAGTCCTTTTCCCGCCAACACTCCCTCCGAATTCACTACCGCGGGCCGAGGAATGGCCCCCGGCAATCTTCTCCCGGAGGGTGGCCTCCAACATCCTTCTCCCGGAGGGTGGCCCCCGACATCCCTCTCCCGGAGGGTGGCCTCCGGCTTCATCGCCCGTAGGTCCTGGCCTCTCCGGCACCAGGCTTCGGACCCCCTGGTTGTGGGCACCCTTCAGCCGTCGGGATTATCTCCCCCAACAGGTTGCATCTTGGTTATGAGTTGATTTTCAAGTGCCAACTTGCATTGCATGTAGTATCTTTTGAACATGGGTGATTGTTGCAAAAGTTACAAATTTGGCAAAATTCCTTGAAAACACAAAATGCAGCTTTTGGAGTTGTCTGGCCCAGGCGGTCTGACCGACCATATGGGTCCGGTCAGACTGGCTGGTGTTGGGCGGTCCGACCGGCCAGGAGGTCGGTCCGACCGGGGTTGCGCATGACTGCATTTTGATGGTTTATAGAGCCGATGGCCGGTCAGACCGGGTAGGGTCTGTCCGACCGGGCCAGCATGGCCGGTCAGACCGAATGGACATGTCACATCAGTAAACGGCTAGTTTTCTAGCCGTTGCAGTTGGGGTCGGTCAGACCGGCCCAGGATGGATCATATGAACATATGAACATTTTTCGTATTCACATGTTTTAACTTCAACCATCCTACAAAACGATATTTAAAGTTGAAGTTCGGCAAAAGTTGTTCTATGACCAATTTTTTAACCAAAGTATACATTTGAGTATTTCTCTGTTTTTGAACTTAAAAAATTGAAAAATTGATGCTTTATAAACTTTGGGAGTTATTCATGGTTTCTGCAAAATTAGAAATTTTTCAAAATTATTTTGCTATGTTTTCCACTTTTGCCCCTTCTTTGCCTTGAAATATATTTACTGGGTATTAGTGCAGTTGGTCTGACCGGGTAGGCTTGGCCGGTCCGACCGCCCAACCTGAGTCGGTCCGACCGAGCCTACATGGCCGGTCAGACCGGGGCTCGGGCAGGGTTATAACTCCCCTCTCTATTCTGTTTTCTCTCCCCTCTATTATTCATCTCCTCTCAAACCGAGCTCTTCTCCTCCACTCTTGCCCCCAACCCACGAAAATCCGTTTCGTCGCAAATCTTGCCGGTCCAACCGGTGGTTCTTCTCCGGTCCGACCTTGGGTTCATTCTCCCTTGCCGGTAAGAATCTCCTCCAAAAAATTCCTTGTTTTAATCCCTTTGGAGGTTAGGGTTAGGGTTCTTGGTCATGGGATTGCATGTGATCTTGCCTAGGCTAAATCCATCTTGTAATTCATTTTGTAGCCTTATGGTACCATTTCCCATGGATCTATGAAATGTGTTATGGCAAATTTAAATATGGAGAAATTTTGTGCAAAAGAAATTTGTGCCCGGGTTGCTAGGCCGGTCAGATCTTTTGAACATGGGTGATTGTTGCAAAAGTTACAAATTTGGCAAAATTCCTTGAAAACACAAAATGCAGCTTTTGGAGTTGTCTGGCCCAGGCGGTCTGACCGACCATATGGGTCCGGTCAGACTGGCTGGTGTTGGGCGGTCCGACCAGCCAGGGGGTCGGTCCGACCGGGGTTGCGCAGGACTGCATTTTGATGGTTTACAGAGCCGATGGAGACCTTATCGGTCTGACCGAGCCGATGGCCGGTCAGACCAGGTAGGGTCGGTCCGACCGGGCCAGCATGGCCGGTCAGACTGAATGGACCTGTCACATCAGTAAACGGCTAGTTTTCTAGCCGTTGCAGTTGGGGTCGGTCAGACCGACAATGCGCAGAGAGCCTCATAACTCTTGTAACGGCTAGTTTTCTAGCCATTGCAGTTGGGGTCGGTCAGACTGGCCCAGGATGGGCGGTCAGACCGATAGTGCGCAGAGAGCCTCATAACTCTTGTAACGGCTAGTTTTTGGGTGTGTGGCCATATAAACCCTTGTTACAACTTCTTTGCTAGACTTTTGGCATTCATTTGAGCATACTTGAGCACAAGAGAGTCTCTCCCACCATTGAGCACTAATTTGAGCACTAGTGAGGTTGGGAAGAAAAAGGGGTGATCAAGTGATTGAATAGATTGCATTGCATTTGCATTTTGGCACTTGATCGTCTTCTCCTAGCTTTGATCGCAGCTTGTTACTCTTGGAGATTGCCATCTCCTAGACGGATTGGAGAAGAAACCGGTGATCTCTCCAAGAAGGTTGTAGAGGAGACCCGGAAGGTTGTGAAGGTCGGAGCTCGCCTATCCGGAGTGGAGAAGAGCTACCACTAGTGATCGAGGCCCGAGAGTTGCACTTCCAGTGCCGGCTCATCTTCAAGCTAATTTCTCCTTGAGAAATCCGTGGCTTGGTGAAGAGAGCGGTCACGTGAAACTCGCCTTAACGAGGACGTAGGAAATTGTCAAATTTTCGAACCTCGGGATAAAATTCGGGTGTCTCTTGTCCCTTTTATTTTGAGCAAGTTAAATTGTGCAAATTTATCTTCTTAGAGTAATTTATACTTGCCATCCTAGATTGCACTATTGAATCTAGTTGTTTGTTACAATTGGCTAAGTTCCTTGTCTATTGTTTAACTAAATTGAATTAGTTTTTAAAACCGCCTATTCACCCCCCCTCTAGTCGGTACATCGATCCTACAGTCCCTAGGATGCTTCGAGTCATAAGCTCGGAATCCTATTTTTTATATCGCTACGGGCCCGGAGGCATTGTGTAACAATAACGGTGGAGCGGATCACACCAGATTGCTGGACGCTTTGAGTGCTTGCTCGGAGTCCTTTGATTTATTGCTACGGGCCCGAAGGCACTATGTAGCTTCACGAAGCAAGGCTTCGTTTTTTTATAAGATGAAGCAAGGCTTTGGATTTCGATACGATGAAGCAATGTTTCGGACCACGATACGACGAAGCAAGGCTTCGGATCGCGATATGACGAGGCAAGTCTTTGGATTTTAATATGATGAAGTAAGGCTTTGGATTTTTGATAAAATGAAGTAAGACTTCGACTATTGATAGGGTGAAGTGAGGCTTCGAGTTTTCGATAAAGTGATGTGAAACTTCGACCGCTTAGTAAGGTGAAGCGAGGCTTCGATTGGAGTAATGGGGGATAGGCGTATGCACCTTCGGAAGCCTAGCAAGGTCCAGAGACCAAGGGCTTCACACTAGCGCTGGAAGTTTGCCTCGTAGACTCTAGGGCTCCCGAGATTAGAAGGGAAGGCTAGGAGGCCTTCAGCGTGTGCGCGGAGCCCCTTACCGAAGGTGCACGGAAGGCCATAGGGCTCTACAACTTTCTTCACAGGTGTACTCTAGGATGCAAATGGTGGCAGATACACTAGCTTTTAGTACTAGGATCCCCACGGACGACGCAAATTGTTGTAGCAATTGCATTAGCTACAAATAGGTTTCTATAAATAGGGGTGTAGAATGTGAACCTTAAGAGTTCTTAGAGAGAGAGAGGATTTTTATACTGGTTCAGGCCTCCTCTAGGATAATAACCTTACATCCACTTTGTTGTATTTTTCACTATGGGGTTCTCCCTCCTATTACAAGGGTGGTGCCTTGCATATATAGGCAAGAAAGTAAAGGAAAAGATGATTCTACCCTCTACTTATAGTACCCTGCTATTGGGCCTCGTAGGGATAAAACGGTAAGAACTATTAGAGTACACGTGCAGCTTTATAGACGTGGTGGTTATATGTCAATATCAGGGACAGGGGCCCCTGGTATTGCTACTCGTTTTACAGCGGTATTGAGATATTTTACAGCCTTTGAGCCGGAGCACTTCGTCGGAGGGTCTTCGTTTGGGGCCTTGGGGAAGGCCTCGGAGGGCCCTTCAAAAGGGGGGCTCCGAGAGGGCTTGAGAGTGGTCTTCGGAATGAGACCTTCGAGAGGGTTTCAGAGTGACCCCCGGAGAGGAGGGAGGCATCACGCGAGACCCAGCTGTCCATCTAGCCTTGTGGTTCTTGTCTTCGCGATTGTTGGGGGAAATTACTTCATTTCCAGGACTTAAAGGTTAACCCTCCGAGGGCTCCAAGAAGATCCCGAAGATGGCTGGCTAATGCTCGGAGCATACGTCAGCACGGTCGGAGGGTGTCACGATGCGAAGTCTCGAAGGACCCTCCGAAGGGAAGGAGGAGGCTTCGAAGCAGGAAGACATGACTGATTGGATGCCCTGCTTATCCATCTACCCTACAGCACTTTACCGTGTATAACCTTGTTTATAATACTGGAGGTCATTTGTAATATAAGGGTAAATAGGTCTATTCCTTAAGCCTTTTTCCCTATAAATACCCCCCATTGTACCTTGTAAGAAGGATCCAGAACCAGTGGTTCAAACACATACATTCGGACCTCTTGAGTTGTTATCCTTTACGGAGGCTCAAGTTTGTCCTAAAAGCACAAACCTCTTGTTTGTTTGTTCTTAACTACTAAGAACCTGTTGGTGTAACTTTTACGCCAACAGTTGGCGCCGTCCGTGGGGATCCAAGTTCTAAAAGCTTGTTCTCTACTGCTGACTACACTCTGAAGAAAACTTACGGGGGGAGCCTCGGAATCCTGAGATTCCGCGCACCCTTCAGTTAAGAGCTTCTTAGTGCAGCCCGAAGGCCTTCTCTCGACCCCCTCGAGTCGTTCGAAGCCTTCCATTTCCAAGACACCTCATCGACTAACCATGCCTCCGAAGCGTGGTCAAGCTTCGGGTCCCCTTCGAAGGTCCCCTCGGACCAACGGAGCCGGACCCTCAGCTAATCCGACGGTTCCTGCCGGAACCGATGGGCGTCGAGCGCCCCGGGGCCCTCTACCCCCTCCTACAATGCTTCAGACCGACTACGCAGCAAGCCAAGACCCTGAAGTTCCCTCCGACGAAGATGAAGGCCCTCCCGAAACCGAGGCTACGCAGCTAGCCAGGCTTCAGGAGCAGGTATCCAGATGGAGGCAGGAGGCCGCCGACCGACTCCGCACTCAAGCTTCCACCGAAACTCCAAGGGGGCCTCAAGACGATGGAGCCCGCAACCCCCCAGAAGTTATACAAGTCCAAGAGGAGGCCGAGAATGCGTCCTTCGACAATGAGTCTCCGTTGCACCTTGATCTGCAGAGAGTGCCTTTCGACCCCAAGTTCAAGGCCTCGAAGCTGCACAAGTACTCCGGGGGGTCGGACCCCGGAGAGTTCGCCCGCTCGTACGCCCTGGCTATAGAAGCAAGCGGAGGGGTACGAAGCACCATGGCAAAATGCTTCCCACTCGCTCTCGAAGGCGTGGCGCTCCGATGGTTCTGGTCCCTAAAACCAGGATCGATCAAGTCATGGGAGCTACTCAAAAAGAAGTTCGTGAGCAACTTCCAAGGCACTTTCGTGGCCCCAATGTCCACAAGAAGTTTGTTCCAGGTAAAGCAGCGGGAGAGGGAAACCCTCCGAGAGTACTTCACACGCTTCGCCCACACCAAGTCACAGATCAAGGGCCTTACTACCTCTTCGGTAGTTGATGCTGCCCGCGAAGGGGTGCTGAACCCCGATCTCCTCAGCAAACTCCATCGGAAGCCGGTAACATCCGTAGCACAGCTCATGGCATACTTCGAGCAATATGCCAAGGCAGAGGAAGGATGTCTTCGGCGAGCTGAGGCAGCACTACCCACCCTCCGGGAAGTAAAAAGGGAGCCAGAAGCCACCGCTCCACCGCAACCTCCGCAAGACAGCCGCCCTAGCGAGTACAGGCGAGGGAAGAAGCATTTCCGTTCGGAAGTGCTAAACATTACACCTTCAGCTGCGAAGGCACCTGCCAATTTCCAGCAAGTAAAAAATTTCAAGGCTGGGCCGTCGGTACCTCAAGAAAGGATGCCGGGAAGGCGCCAGAGTCATTTCTGCTGCGTGCATGGCGATAATAGAAGCCATGACACGAAGGACTGCAAGACGATATTGACCCTTCGGGGTGAATACATTGACCGAAATACCAGGAGGGGTACTTCGGACCGAGCTCCGCCCACGACACGATCGGAGCCTGTTCAAGCTGTGGCCCGAGCCGGTGCCCTCGAAGCCCCCATACGGCTACCGGTGGCCAGTATTATGCCACCGCCAAGGAACGAAGATCCACAAGACCGCGGCAAGAGAGTGGTCCTACCCATCTCCGGAGGAGGGACCCTCGGCAGCATGTCCAAGAGACAGCGCCGCGAGTACGTCCGCGAAGTTGGGCACATTGGGACTTCAAGTTCCGCTGAGGGGATGCCAGAATGGTCCCGTGTGCCCATCTCATTCACAGCCAGCGATGCAGTAGGGGTGAAGTTTCCCCATGCTGACCCATTAGTCATCTCTGCCGATATAGCAGGGGCTGATGTTCGGAGGATCCTGGTGGACGGTGGAAGCTCCGCAGACATACTTTTCGTCCAAGCCTTCGACCAGATGTGTATACCCCGGAAGCATTTACTCCCTGCAGCCCGGCCACTTCAGGGGTTCTCAGGACCGCCTCTCGATGCCCTCGGCCAAATAGGCCTCGAGGTTGCCTTCGGAGAGGGGCCGCTGGCCCGAGTAGAGGAGGTGATTTTCGACGTGGTGGATGCCCCTTACGCTTACAATGCTATCTTCGGTCGAGGGATGTTAAACCAATTCGGGGCTATAGCGCATCACAACTACCTTTGTCTCAAAATGCCCACACAAGGTGGAGTGCTCACTATTTCAGGAGACCAAGCTGTAGCCAGAAGGACGGAATATGGCCACGGGCAGCCATTGGACCCTCGACAAGTGCATAACTTGGCGGAGAGCGCCAAAGAAGTACCGGAGGCCTTGAGCCCCCCGAAGGGATCCTCGCTCAAACCAAGCCCAGAGGGTGATGTCGAAACAAGAATAATCTCAGAAGACGGCAAAGAATACCCAATAAAATTCGGCAAGGGGCTATCTCCGGAGATAACCGCCTCATTAGAAGAAGTCGTCAAGAAGAATCTAGACATGTTTGCTTGGACCGACGAAGATATCACGGGGGTCGACCGAAGCATCATCGAGCACAGTCTGCTCGTCAACCCGAAGGCCAAGCCAGTGCGCCAGGGGCTCCGAAAGCTATCAACAGAAAGAGCAAATTTAGCCAAGGCCGAAGTGGAAAAGTTGTTAAAAGCTGGCATTATCAGGGAGGTGGCCCATACTGAATGGTTGGCCAACCCTGTTTTTGTAAGAAAGAAGGATTCCAGCAAATGGCGCTTGTGTATTGACTTCACATCACTAAATAAAGCATGCCCGCGAGACCCCTACCCAATGCCCCGAATAGATCAATTAATAGATTCCACAGCCGACTCCGAACTATTAAGCTTCCTCGATGCCTACTCCGGATACCATCAAGTATGGCTGAAACGCGAAGACGAGGCCAAGACAAGTTTCATAACTCCTTCGGGAGTATTCTGCTATGTAAGGATGCCTTTTGGTTTGCGGAATGCCGGAGCCACATTTTCTCGCTTAATAGCTAAGGCTTTAGGCCATCAGATAGGCCGCAATGTCGAGGCCTACATGGACGATATTGTAATAAAAAGTGCTCAAAAGCATCAGCATAGCATAGATCTAGATGAAACTTTTGAGAGCCTCCGAGCATGTGGAGTACGCCTCAATCCCGAAAAATGTATATTCGGAGCACAAGCAGGGAAGCTGCTAGGGTACTTAGTTTCGAGCAGGGGGATCGAAGCCAGCCCAACGCAAATAAGTGCACTACAAAGAATGGCTCCACCCGAGAATTTGAAGCAAGTACAGAAACTAGCAGGAAGGCTAGCAGCACTCAGCAGGTTTCTGTCCAGATCGGCAGAGCGAAGCCTCCCAATTTTCAAGGCACTCAAAGGCTCCGAAAGCTTCAGCTGGACGCCGGAGTGCCAAAAGAGCTTCGAAGAAATAAAAGCCTACCTCGGAACATTATCAACCTTAACCGTTCCTCTTCCAGGGGAAACATTGCTTTTATACCTTGCAGCGACAGGATCAGCAGTAAGCGCAGTATTGGTCCGAGAAATCGAGCTTAAAGAGAAGCTGGTACAAAACCCAGTTTATTTTGTTTCGGAGGCATTATCAGGAGCCAAGATCAGATACTCCGAGCTTGAAAAATTTGCTTATGCTTTAGTGATGGCCTCGCGAAAGCTAAGGCATTATTTCTTGGCGCATAACCTTATTGTCCCTACATCGTATCCTCTTGGAGATATGCTCCGGAACAAAGATTCCACAGGCAGGGTTGGAAAGTGGGCAGTCGAGCTGGCACCCTTCGAAATCTCCTTCACAGCAAGGACGGCCGTTAAATCTCAAATTATAGCAGATTTCGTAGCAGAGTGGACTCCATCTGCAGTATGGGCTCCGGAAGAACCCTCCGACGGTTTCTGGACAATATTCTCAGACGGAGCCTATCAAGCATCAGGTGCCGGAGCAGGGGCAGTAATCTTGTCACCATCAGGGCAAAAGGCAATGTATTCAGCAAGGCTTAACTTTCGAACCACTAATAACGTCGCCGAGTATGAAGGAATCTTGCTAGGCCTCCGAAAGGCTAAAGCACTCGGAGCTACAAGGATAATGATCAAGACAGATTCCCAAGTCGTCGCGGGGCATATTGACAAAAGCTTCCAAGCAAAAAACCCACATCTCGCGCAATACCTTCAAGAAATCCGCAAGGCAGAAGCAGCATTCAAAGGGTTTACAGTTCGAAGCATACCACGAGCAGAAAATCAACTTGCAGATATCCTTGCAAAGGCTGCAGCAGGAGCAGTGGACCTCCCAGAGGGCGCTTTCTACGAAGAATTAGAGCAGCCAGCAGCTGACCAAATACCCTCGTCAGAAGTAATGTGTATTCAAGCTACGGATTGGCAAACCCCAATAATAACTATGTTGCAGGGTAGCAATGACCTTCCGGAAGGCCCAGAAGCTCGAAGATTGCAATCAAGAGCTCGAAATTACAAACTTATTGGGGAAATACTGTATAAGGCCGGAGTATGCTCGCCACTGCTTCGATGCATCTCTCAACCTGAAGGACAAGACATACTTCGAGGCATCCACGAAGGGCTGTGCGGAGGTCATCTAGCTCCTAGAGCGCTAGCAGGCAAGACGCTCCGGCAAGGTTTTTATTGGCTGACAATCGTCAGAGACGCCGAAGACCTAGTTCGAACGTGCCAAGGCTGCCAATGGATGGGCAGAAGAAGCCATCGCCCACCAACTCAACTTCAAGTTATTGCCCCGGTATGGCCGATGGCTAGATGGGGCATGGACCTCATAGGCCCTTTCCCACCAGCAAAGGGCGGTTTGAAATTTGCGGTCGTAGCAATAGAATACTTCTCAAAATGGGTGGAAGCAGAGCCGCTAACAGCCATCACATCAAAGAACGTGCAAAGGTTCTTTTGGCAGAATATTATATGCAGGTTCGGAGTCCCCAGAGAATTAACGGTGGATAACGGAACCCAGTTCGAAGCTGATGCCTTCCAAACATTCTGTGAAGAACTGGGTATTAAGCTATGCTTCGCAGCAGTGCGACACCCGCAATCCAACGGAGCCGTCAAACGAGCCAACGGGAATATCCTCTCCGGGTTAAATCGCCGAATTGTGGGATTGGCCAAGGGCCTATGGGTCGAAGAGCTACCTAAAATTTTATGGTCTATCCGAACCACGCAAACAAGATCAACCGGCTTCACGCCAATCAGGTTGCTCTTCGGAGACGAAGCCATGACCCCTACGGAGCTCAAAGGGGAGTCACTTCGCGTAATTCAACACGAAGGCGAAGATGATCGGAGTGCTTCAATAGACTTGTCAGAAGAAACAAGGCTTCGAGCTGTCGCCAACCTGACGAAGTACCAAAAGCACACAAAGACATGGTATGACCCGAAGGTCAAGTTAACTGAGTTAAAGCCCGGTCATCTAGTATTGCGAAATGTAATAGCTCCGGGGAAGCTAGGAAACAAATGGGAAGGACCATATGTTATCTTACGCTCAGGACACCTCGGATCGTTTAAATTAGCTAATTTAGAAGGAGAAGAGTTGAAACATGCGTGGCATGCGGAGCACCTTAAGAGATATTACGCTTAAGGCTCCCTTGTAATCACTTGTAACACTCCTTTTATAAATAAAGCTAAGGGTTGAGATTTGTTTTGCCCTTCGAACATCCCACCCTCCGGATGGACGCATTCGAAGGTCGGTGATGCTAGCAGAGCCAAGCATTTTTCGAAAAAACCCAAGGGGCTGGCTACGAACCATTGGTTCAGTGGCTCCGCCAACCTACGGATTCCAGGCTCCGGCTTGTTAGGATCCGTAGAAGAGTCTAAGGACTTTAAACAAAACAGAATTTCAAGCCTCCGGGTGCGAAGTATCTGTAAAAGAGCCGTAGGTGGCCAACCTACGGATTCCAGGCTCCGGCTTGTTAGGATCCGTAGAAGAGTCTAAGGACTTTAAACAAAACAGAATTTCAAGCCTCCGGGTGCGAAGTATCTGTAAAAGAGCCGTAGGTGGCCAACCTACGGATTCCAGGCTCCGGCTTGTTAGGATCCGTAGAAGAGTCTAAGGACTTTAAACAAAACAGAATTTCAAGCCTCCGGGTGCGAAGTATCTGTAAAAGAGCCGTAGGTGGCCAACCTACGGATTCCAGGCTCCGGCTTGTTAGGATCCGTAGAAGAGTCTAAGGACTTTAAACAAAACAGAATTTCAAGCCTCCGGGTGCGAAGTATCTGTAAAAGAGCCGTAGGTGGCCAACCTACGGAATCCAGGCTCCGGCTTGTTAGGATCCGTAGAAGAGTCTAAGGACTTTAAACAAGACAGAATTTCAAGCCTCCGGGTGCAAAGTATCTGTAAAAGAGCCATAGGTGGCCAACCTACGGATTCCAGGCTCCGGCTTGTTAGGATCCGTAGAAGAGTCTAAAGACTTTAAATTTTTTATCTACTTATCGATGGTGACATGTGCAAAATTCGAAGCATACAGGTGTTCGGACAATCATTGTGCCTAGCGAACCCTTATATATGATAAAAGCTCCGCCACCCACAAGGGGGGTAGGAGGATAGGAGTCACACAGCATACTGTCGAAGCATTCCACATTAAAATATTATACTCATACATCAGGAAAAATTGTTATCTAAACCCAAATAAAAACGGAGACCCCTTCGACCCCTAGAGCTACCCCTGCGGCTACTTTGCCCTTCGGAGCTTGAAGTCTTTTTAGGCCGGGAACTTCTCTTTTTCCTCGAGGCTCGCAGTTTCTTCTGCTCCTCCTAAAGTTCGGCCCACGTCAAGAGCCTTTCGGAGCCGGCCTCGGCAAGGTTTTCGGCTTGATACTCCGAGTCAGACCAGTCGACAGGCTCGGAAGACGAAGACCCCTCTTCCTTTTCTTCCTCTTTAATATAAGACAGAACGTCCCTTCGTACTTCAAGGTTAACTTCCCCCCCGACTCCGCGAGGAACAGAAAAGCGGGAGCGGCGATAAGGTCTCAAACTCTCAAGAACTGCCCACTCCTTTCGAAGCTCGGCAGTAGGTTCCAAAAGTACGAAGTCAGGGCTCGAAGGGCATGACAGAACCTAAAAAAGAGCAGAGCACCCAAGACAAGTACTGTTTATAACTTTCTCATTAATTAAACAAAGTTTACAAGACCACAGGTACACAACAACCCTAAGCGGCTAGACCTGCGGGTCGGTTGGCGGAGCTGGGACCGAAGGCGCTGGCGAAGTCGGGAGTGGTGGCTTCGCTTGAGCTTGCTTTTGCCGGCGGGCCTCGTCGATCCAAGCCTTAGCAGCAACCTTATGGTCTGCCTTCCATACGGATCGGAAAGCTTCCCAGGCCGAAGCCACCTCCGAAGACGGCCGCAGCAGGTCATCATCCGCGAAGCCCCCAGGAGACGAACCACTAACCGAATCGAAGGGAATCCGAAGAGATTCGAGGTGGCGAAGAACCCCGATGCCGGCGCACTGTCCGGAGATCTCTCCGTACCGTACTCCGGAATTCTTCATCAGCGACGAAGCTACCTGGATCCTCGTCAGCTTCCGGTCGAGCGGCTCGGAGGTTGCAGCAGAGGTCGAAGGGCACATGGTGCCAAAGTACTCTAACGTACCCTGAAGAGCTTCCAAGGTACGGTCAGCAGTACTGGAATTCTTTCTATCTGCTACTTCCAGGCTTGCAACAGTTGCGTCCAACGCGGCCACCCGAAGCATCAAGGAACTCTTCTGAGCCATTGCCTGGCTAAGAGCCCCTTGAAGTTCCACCAGATGTCCGTTCGAAGCAGCCGCATCCTGGCGAAGCTTCTCGACCTCCGCACGGAGGACCACTCGTTCAGCCTCGGCTTCTTCGGCATGAGAGCGGAGGGCTTCAAGGGCTTCGTCAGACGCTGCCTTAGCCTTCCGTTCTTCCAAGAGTTCTTCATTCAGCCTGAGAGACCTCCCGGTGGAGTCATCAAGAGCTGTTTGAAGGGCTGTAACCTTCCGGTTAAGTCGGTTAATTTCGACCTCGCTGGAAGTCGCTGCCGCTCTAGCAAGGGCGAATTGCTGCAAGGAAAACAAGGTAAGTGCTAAAGAAGTTTTGACCATTAAAATACAGCAACTGTGGTGTCTTTTTCATACCTGAAGGGCAGCCCTTTCGAGGGCCGTGTTGAGGCTCGAAGCCCTAACTTCGCTCAAAGCGGAGATCAACTCCGAATTGGCAATGTCCTGGCTTTTCTCAGCCAGGGGCTCCAAGAGCCTTCGAAGGCCGCTCCGATGCTCCAAGAAAGGAGCCAGAAGAGGGAGCCAAGACAAGGCCCGGGCGTCGTCCTCTGCAACCTCGTCCTCTGAGTTGCCAACGGAGGGCGCTGCTTGGTCAACCCGAAGGCCCAGGCTGGAAATACTCTTACCCCTCCCCGACACAAAAGGGGGGGAGGCAAGAACATTCCGACCCTCAGCCGCCACATCTCCGGCCGGAGCCACGTTGTCGGAGGCGCCTTCAGTAGTCGAGGTCGCCACGGCCGGAGCCAATTCCGTCCCAGGGAGCACATCGTCCGCTCCGAAGGATACGTTCTCCGCCACCGGGCTCGGAGCCCCCAGGGGAGCCGGAGGGTCCGCTCGGGTGACCGTCTCCGAAGAAGCGGGGACGTCAGGTGCCACCAAGGCTTCGGTACCCGAAGAGGTACCTATTTCAAATACCAAGATTAATTAACATATTCTACAGATAGCAAGCGAATGCCGACGAAAAAAGAAAGAGCTCCGGGAAAATACCTCCAAGAGCCGCTGGAGGAAGGATCGCCGGATCCTCCAGGACTTCGTACATCCGGAGGATATTGTCAAAATCATCCCCCGAAGTCCTACCCTCGGTTTCGTCCATCGGGGCCACGACCTCCGCGGGAACCCCTTCGGGCGCAGGCAAGTCGGAGGTAGAGTATGACTCCACTTGCACGTTGACGGGTGCAGGAGGAGCCAACGGAGTTACACTAACACCCTCCCTGCCGGAGAGGTTTGGGGGGACCTCCTCCGTGTCTTCATCAATCAAAAGGTAGTCTTCGAAGGCCTTCGCTGTAGCACCTCCGGAGTCTTCTGCCTCTTCGGGAGTCGGGCTCCGCTCATCCGGCGACGAAGAAGATGAAGCGGGCGTCAAGTGCGGAGGCCGCTTCGCCGCCTTCTTCTGAAGAGGTTGCTTGCCAGCTTTTTTAGAGGGCTCGGCCGCTGCTTTCCTCTTGCGAGCCGCTGCTCCAGCTGGGGCGAAGTCGGGAAGCTGCGGAGGCTCCATACCGAGGGCTCTCCACACCCTGTTCGAGCGCTCCCAACTTCCCACCAGCTCCAGCCTCCTCTGCCTCTCGGCCACCGAAGGGGCTCCGAGAATTCGTTCGGTAGCCCGGACTATGTCGTCCGGAGCTAAGGCCAGAGGTGCCGCTGAAAAGAAAGGTATAAGAAGCATAAGTATAATTAATGTGTTCATATAAAATAATGCCGCAGGAGAAAGGCGTACCTATGTTTCGGAGGTCCCCCTCCGAGGCTTGCGGGATGGAGATTGGCCAACTGGCTCCGAGGGGCGAGATCCGAAGGCCGACGAACTCTTCGGCCAGGTCGCGCATACTCATGCGACGAGCCACTGAAGCCAGCAACCCTAGCCTCGTCGTGAGCAGGCTAGGGTTCGGGGAGATGTCCGCTTCCTTCCGGAACCAGATTTCTTGAAGAGGGCCCGAAAGGGGGGAGTCTTCTCCTACTTCGGCGTAAAACCACCGAAGTATCCAATTTGTATACCATCGATCGTTTATGGCCTTCGCAGGGAAATGAAGAGCGTGCTCCCGCCGTAGCTGGAAATTAACACTGCCGAAGGCCACTGTCACCTTCGAGTCCCCAGGCCCATCTTGAGGCTTCGGCTGGCAGATAGCCTCGTGGGTCGCTGCGAAGATCTCGGAGCGCCCTTCACACCCCTCCGCCCGAAGAGCCCACTCAAAGACGGCCAGGCGGACGATTGCGTTGGGGGACAATTGAGGCAGGGTTATGTGGAACAGGTCCAGTACCTCTGCCAGAAAATCCACGGCTGGTAGCCCCAGACCCGCTTCGAAGAACGCCTCGAAGACTACCACTTCTCCGCTCCGAGGCCGTGGAGTCGACTCTGTCCCGGGAACTCGAGTCCTCATTCCGGCTCCCAGCTTCCCGTCTACTGCCTCTTCAATGGACTCCGCGGTGCTCACAGACTGGCCGATGACAAAGCTTTGGGCCATCTTCTTCTTGGAGGGCGGGCGGAGCGCTCGAGGGTTCTTAGGCCAAGCACCGCCCGGACCCCCCGCCATTGCCGCGGCTGCTGATGCGGCCCACGCCTGCCGCTGCGCCAGAGTGTTGGCCGCCAATGGAGTTGTGTGGCTGGTTCTCGCCATTGCGCTCAAATGCTCGAAGGTGCGGAAGGTTGAAGGGAAAGGTGAATTGCAGGAACGGTGAATGCGGTAAAAAACTTCCAGTAATCCCTATTTCCCCCTTTTATAACCGCACAACCTATACTGCTCTTCGAGAAGTTTCACACTGCAGGTTCGGCTTCCGTCGCCGACAGGTGGGGCTGGTAATTGGAACGGCGTGCAACCGCTGAAGAAATCGACCGTTACTTCTTTTTTACAGAGGGTAACGGCTATTTGCGCCGTAACGGTCATATTGATGGTACCCCACGACGTTCACACTCCGTAACCGTCGCCACGACGAAAGACACTTCGTAACCGCTTGCACGACGTTCACACTCCGTAACCGCTTTCGTAACACTCATGCTCCGAAACCATGCTATTCCCAGGAAGTTTTCCCACTATGCCAAAACTCGGAGACGAATATTTTAAAATATTGGGCCCAATATTCTGGGCTAAATCATAACATCTTCGCATTCCCTTTAAGCCTCAGAAACTAAAAATGTTCCTTTCGTATACTGCCTTCTTTCTAAAAAATAGGTTATCTACAGAAAGGCGTATCCGAGGGGCTACTGTTGGGGGGAAATTACTTCATTTCCAGGACTTAAAGGTTAACCCTCCGAGGGCTCCAAGAAGATCCCGAAGATGGCTGACTAATGCTCGGAGCATACGTCAGCACGGTCGGAGGGTGTCACGATGCGAAGTCTCGAAGGACCCTCCGAAGGGAAGGAGGAGGCTTCGAAGCAGGAAGACATGACTGATTGGATGCCCTGCTTATCCATCTACCCTACAGCACTTTACCGTGTATAACCTTGTTTATAATACTGGAGGTCATTTGTAATATAAGGGTAAATAGGTCTATTCCTTAAGCCTTTTTCCCTATAAATACCCCCCATTGTACCTTGTAAGAAGGATCCAGAACCAGTGGTTCAAACACATACATTCGGACCTCTTGAGTTGTTATCCTTTACGGAGGCTCAAGTTTGTCCTAAAAGCACAAACCTCTTGTTTGTTTGTTCTTAACTACTAAGAACCTGTTGGTGTAACTTTTACGCCAACAGCGATGATCTTGTATGAAGGGGGGTCGGGGCCTGATTATAGGCTCTGCTAGCCCAGCAGGCTCCAACCCTCGAAGGCTTCGAAGCTCACTGTTGTTTGACCCTTGTTAGAGAAAACCTACTTCCCCCAACAGACTCTAAATTAGGTTTTCATCTTGAAAAAGGACTCTAATAAATCTCTAACAAAATTCTATACGAATTTATCTCTAATTAGGTTTTCCCCCTAACTAAGAACTCTGATAAAAATTTGGTTATTTATTTGGACGAAAATTACATGGACCTGGCCCAACTTATAGTGACGCAACACCATATAATTATGTGGACAAAATTATGGATGAGAACTCAAATTTTGGATTCGTCAATTGTATCTTCATCTTCGATCCTCTCACTCTTGCTGTCATCTCCATGGTTGATCTTACTCCAATGTTTGCCCTACTCATCTATTCTAGGTCCTTCATTCCTAAATAAATCAAACAAATCTGATTTAGGTAGCATCATATTCTCATATATATTTGGAAGAGTTCTAAGGAACGAACGTACCTGATACTTTATTTGTCATGCACGATATCGTGTGATAGGTCCTTGTAATTGTGTGATTGTATCTGTAATAGAGATGTCCTCATCAACAGTTGTATCTGTAGTAGGATGTCCACATCACTAAAGAAAAGAAGAGAAGAGAGAGAGAGAGGAGGAGAGGGCATACCTGAAGGCTTGGAGGCAAATAGGGGCTAGGACATGTGGTGGCTGGGAGGGGGTTTCACCCCATCTTATATAGGCAACAATCAATATATTATGTGATGATGTAGAGTAGATCAATCTAGATTCACAATCGACCTATATCAACAACCTATCTATTGATATTATTATGAAATCCTTATACTAAATTTAAAATTTTGAATAAAAAATGTATTATTTAAAAAAACTAGTTGCCTGCCTACTACGTGGGCCGCACTTATCAAGTCCGAGTCCTGCATTGCGGTCCCCACAAGTCAGTGAGACAGGATGATTCCAATCGTAGACCACATAAGACGTGGACGCATGTTAGTCGTCCGTATCCATCCGGCGGCTGTGCACCCATCGGCGTCGCAGACGTAGTCCACCCAGGTCGGCGAGCACGCGCGGGAGCTAGGGTTTAAGGTGGCCGCCGCGACGACGACGGCGAGCACGAAGTCGCGAGCGGTTAATTCTAACCAGTATATCTCGTATCCCGAGCAGTTAAATCTCCGATCTTTCGCATCCTTCGCGGCTTAACTGCGTGGATTCGTCGGGTCTGGTTGGAGGCCAGAGGCGAGTTTTGCCAGTTTTTTTTCTTGGATTCGGAGGTGGCTTGGGTTGGATTGGAGAGATGGAGGAAGTGGAGAGCAAGCTCAATGACTACAAGATCTTGAAGGAAGGCGAGGCGGAGATCATAATGCTCAAGAAAAACGATGTGTTCTACAATCCCGTGCAGGTATTCCTCGTGTTCATGTTTTTTTTTTGTGATTTTTCGGTTATTTGGGCGCCGAGAATGGATTTGTCAACTGTGTTAGCTTAGAGCTTAGAATACTTTCATCGTTAGATGTTTGTTTGTTTCGAATCGATTGGTGTGAGCCGCTTTTGAGCTTAGATACTGTTCAGTCCTCACCAATGGCGTGTATGATTCCAAGTTTGTTTTTGGCCTGGTTTTTTTATTGTTATGCGATTGGATCTGTAGGCTTTGATTTAAGTGGTTCGTCGCGGAACTATTGGTTACTTTGTTTTTCTCTTTACAACCTGTTTTCATTTTGTTGTTGGTCATTTATGTTAGTGTCCGTGCCTCACCATAGGTTGGAATCATGTTAAGGTTGCAGTTCCTAGGAGATATATCTTAGAACATCTCTATTGTACTTGTTATTTTTGAATTGCTATTCATAACAATAGCAAGTCTCCCTATTCAAATTGACTTGCTATTTTCCTATTCACTCCAATGTACTTGTTAAATATGACTTCCTATTTGAATGTAGATATATGTTATCAATTTATATACATGCAAAGAAAATGAAAGCAGTTAAACAAACTCAACACATAATGGAATAGCAAGTTTGGTTGGCTTGCTAGATGTAGCAAGTGTGGAGAGAAGAATAGCAAGCTCACTAAAATAACAAGTCAAATAGCAAGTACAATGGCTAGATGCAGCAAGTGTGGAGAGAAGAATAGCAAGCTCACTAAAATAACAAGTCAAATAGCAAGTACAATGGAGATGTTTTTTAGACCATATTTGCTATTTTAGGGGATTACAAGTGTGATAACAAATACGATGGAGATGCTCTTAAAACTTAATAAAAGCCAGTGAGGTTTGTTTATGCAATATTCTGATAGTGGAATTAGCCATTTGGCAGGGTTGTCTCGGAAAATTCCTGGTCCTGTGCGAAACTCCGAACAGGGGTGAGACCCGAGAGACTCGACTTGAGATGGCATGTCACAGCCATAGCGTGCAGTGGTGAATCCAAGATAAAAAGGAAGGGTAGGCTAGAATTAAACAATGTTGTTTTCTTCTCTGTTCCAAATCTTTCAGCAAATTAAACTAAACACACTTACATATAAATTTTTAGAAAAAAATTACTAGACTTTTCATGTATATGTACCGATGTACGGATCCGTGTGCCTGTGGGGGGTGTGGGGCTGCTGTGCGCATGCGCCTGCCGTTGGCGTCTGGCTGTGCTCGTAGGCCGCCCGCCGGAATACGCTTATGCACCTATGGGCAGTACTGTGGCCTGCGGGAGAGTGGAGACTGCAGCCGTGCAGCGCGCGCATGGAGTACGCATGCGTGATGTGCCGACACGCGCGGCGCGCCTGGGCGCTTGGTGGCTGATGCTTGCTGCGGTGTGTGGGCATGCCGCATGCGTGTTCCGCCGAGGCATGCGGCCATGCACTGAGCCGCCGCCGCTGCCGGCTGGGGTGGAAGTGGAACTGCGGAAGGCGAAAGCCCTATGGGAACAGACGAACGGGGGCAACAGCATTCACATTTGGGCTGTCTGCTGGTTAGTGGAACATGGAAATTGGCCAAATGGGCCATTGCTAAGATTCTAAAATAGCAGCCCAGCCACCCATAACGCAGGTAACACTCAGAAGGTTTGTCTAATCGTCTTCTTCCTCCCGACGGCGTCGCAGCTTTCTCTCCCAGAGTCCCAGTTGCCATGTAAAATGAAATAAGACATGTATTTGATTTTTTTTTTTGCAAAAATCAGAGGGTAGGCTAGAGCCTGTTGTAGCCTAGCCCTTGGATCCGCCCCTGATAGCGTGTGTGGTGGTCACGGCCATGTCGCTCAGGAAATGAAACCATGTCAATCAACCTGGTTTGTAAACCTGTTGCAAATCGAAAACCATCTAGATAAATATACCTAGGGTACTTAGCCTAACTTGGGGGCCCTAGGATTTGTGGGCCCTGTGCAGTCACATACTTCACGCTTGCTCAGGGATAGGTCTGTCCATTGGAATGATTGATTGATTTCTATAGCCACACCTGTTACAAGTTGCTAACTCCCAGAACTTTTACTATGGAGGGATCGAGTAAAGATTGGTTATGGAATCTGATATTATTGGCAAACTAGTAAGGGTTTATCCATAGTTGATATTTGTTAAAACTATTGCTTGTAAAAGTTGCAGGAAAATTATGTTTGGTTCTGGAATTGTGGCTAATCTCCAAATCAGCTATTGTTTCACTTTCTGTAATTCAATTTTATTGCTCGATTAGGTCCACAATAGAGACATGTCAGTTGCGGTTTTAAGGACTTTCATTGCCAAGCGCAAGGAAGAACACAAGGCAATGATGGATAAGAGGGATAAACCACATAGCAAAGTTAGTCATGACGAATCATCTACTCCAAATGAAGAGAAGGGTTCGACAAGCCAACATGATGAAATGGATGCTGTTGGTGAAAAGGAAACACATCAAGTTGCAGATGAAGTAGAAAATCTGCCAAAGAAAGCAACAAAGACACCATCATGGAAAGTAGCCCGGGAGCTTAAAGAACCAATTATTCTTGAGGTGAGAGTGTGAGACATCTAAGTATAAAAATATATCATTGCTGTGTGAAGTTTATGTCACAAGTATCAAATCAGTTATATATTTCCATATTAACATTACTTGACCTGATATCAACTTTTCATTTGTCACTGGCTAACAAAACTTAATGCAGGCTTTGGCTGCTTCTGGGTTAAGATCTCTCCGTTATGCTCGTGAAATCGATGGGTTAGGAAAAGTGGTTGCTCTGGACATTGATAAAGGTAATGGTCAATTTTCTAAACTGGTTTCCTGCATTGCTAAATAAGGGTGCTGCTCTGCTTGCATTCATTGTGCCTTGTGGTTTCTTCTTTTTCAGCTTGTGTTGAAGCTTGCAAACGGAATATAAAGTTTAATGGTGCTTCTGTTATGAGTAAAATGGAAGCTCATTTGACTGATGCTCGAGTTTACATGCTCACACATCCAAAAGAATTTGATGTGGTAAGTCTTTCTCTCCCAGTAGGTGGGTGATGTTCTTTTATAGTTATTGTTTTTTGTAGCAACATTTTGTTATATATAAACGAGAGATTTTCACTATTTACTGTTTTTTGTTTATTTGTTTCCTCTTACTGGTTTTATCGATTTATTTTGCTTACAACTATTTTAGAGGATCATGTGCTTTATATAGTATATACTCAGATGGTTGAATGGTTGATGTTATCCAACACTCAATTATACCATCTCAAGCATGGTTCTTACGGCGGTAAGGCGAGGCGAGGCGACCTACCCCCTTCCTAGGCGAGTTAGGCGCGCGGCGAGGCGACGCCATACACATATATACACTACAAGTATACACTACAAAAATACAAGTATACACTACAAAAATCCCTCTGACTGAAGCTTCTCAGCTTTCGTTCTACTTCTGATTGGCTTTTTGCCTTGCATGGAAAACCTGCCTCTTGCTTCTGCCTTCTATGGACTGCTGCCTAGAGCAGTGGCTGGAGCTTCCACTCGTCCGGGGCATGACAAGGCTAGGCACACTCACCTAAAGCAGTGCTGGATTGAAGCCTGAAGCAGAGCGGCGTCGGCTATCAAAGCCTGAAGCCCTCTGCAGCTCCACCCTCTGCCCATCCACCAGTTCCTCCGTGGCTCACTGGCTCCGCTGGCCGCTGGTCGGGATCTCCCACCGCCCCACGAGTCGAGCGCTGTGCTGCCGCCGCCCTTTTATTTCTAGTTTCCTCACGAGTCGCCGCCGGCCAAGATCCCTTTTCCCAGTCGCTCTTTTCTTCTGGCGCTCTTTTCCTTGGTCGGGATCCCTCTTTTCTAGCATGCTTCTCCATTTTTCCTCTTTTTTCCCACATGCCAGCATTGCCTTTCCCGTGCACGCCCCAGGGCTCACGCCATGCGGCGTCGCCACAGCCCTAAGGCGTCGCCACAGACGGAAGGCGACGCCATACACCTGCCTCTTTCGGCGACCCCGATGCCCAGGATCCGCCGGCGCCTTGCCGCCTAGGCGACGCTGTAAGAACCATGATCTCAAGTTTGTGTTGCAAGCCTTTTGTTGAAAATTGCTTTAGGTCTAGCAAAGCCATTATCATAGTTGTCATGGCGTCGCTTAGGCGTCGCCTAAGCGACGATTAGGCGTCGGGGCGGGATTCCGCGGACGCCACGGCGATTGCCTCGCCACAGGGGAGTGTGGCGTCCGCCACATCCAATATGGCGTCCGCCTAAGCGGATATGGCGCCGTATGGACGCCATATGGCTTCGCGGCGACGCCATGTGCGGCGGCGGTCTGGTGGGCTCAGTGGCAGTGCACGCAGGGCCTGTGTTCTGCTGGCCCGAGCCGCAGTGAAAGAAAACCCTAGCTGTGATTCTGTGAAAGAAAACCCTAGCTCAGTGCTCACACCTTTTTCTCCTCTGTTGTTGTGCGCCGCCTCCGCCTCGGCCTTTCGCCGTTCCCTCCACCAGAGCTCGCCACAGTCCGCACCCTCCGCAGGAGCTCGCCTCAGTCCGCATCCTCCGCTCCCTCCGCCGGAGCTCGCTGCACCCTCCGCTCCCTCCGCCGGAGCTCGCCGCACCCTCGGGCCTCGGCTCCCTCCGCCAGAGCCCTCCGCTCCCTCCGCCGGAGCTCGCCGCACCCTCGGGCCTCGGCTCCCTCCGCCAGAGCCCTCCGCTCCCTCCACCGGAGCCCGCTGGCCCGCTGCTCCCTCCGCCGGAGCCCTCCTGCGCGGCTGCGCGCATCTTGGGTCTGCGGCTCTACACGAGTGCGCGCTGCGCTCTCCAGGGGTAAGGCTCACTCCTCACTCCTCAGTCCTCATTTTCCAGTAGACTAGTAGTGTGTAGTGTTCTGATGTTCTCTGTTCTGTGGATGCAAAAGTACTTAGTGTTCTACTGTTAAGTGTTAGCACTAATGTTTTCTCTGTGAGAAAATGTTTTCTATGTGATTATGCTTGATCTGGTTGCCATGCTTGTTATTTGTTGTGCTATATAGGTAGCTAGAACATTTGTGTTGTTAAAGATAAATGGAATAGTTGTTGCTGCTTTGCTAATTATGGATATATAGATTATGGAATAGTTATATTACTGAAATTATTACCAATATTGTGATGAACATCATATATTGGTAATAATGTTGCCACAAAATCTGTGAAGTGAGTATGGCGTCGCCTCGCCGCACGCCATACTCGCCTAAAAGGTGTGAAGGTGGTCCGGCGCCTCGCCTCGCCGCGCCGCCGTAACAACTATGGCCATTATACATCTGTGTCTTCTGTGAACAGGGAATTACTGATAAGTGATTATTAAGTTAAAAAGATGAAATTTTAATCATTTGGAAATGAATAGTACATATGAATCTTATTTAATACAGCTTTATGCCATGCATATCTTTCTATATCAACTTATGCCTATAAATGCCTCTTTTTCAGGTTGATATTGACCCCTATGGGTCGCCTTCCATTTTTCTTGATTCGTCTGTACAGGCTGTTGCTGATGGTGGTCTATTATTGTGCACTGCCACAGATATGGCGGTTCTATGTGGGACAAATGGCGAAGTTTGCTACTCCAAGTATGGGCATTACTATCAGTTTGAAGCAAAAATTCCAATCTAGTTTGTGTTCTAATTGAGTCAATCTTGTAGGTATGGCTCCTATCCAGTTAAAGGAAAGTATTGCCATGAAATGGCTTTGCGAATCCTCCTTGCCAGCATTGAGGTACATAGCTACTGCTAATAGTTTCTCTGAAACGAGTTCACAGTAGTTTTTGCTCAGTGTACTTATTAGTTTGGATCATATATAACTGGTAGCTGGTGTAAATAAGCTGGCATAAGATAAAGCATATATACAATCAAAGGATGCACAAATATCAATATCTATTGGGGACCTTTTTTAGTTTGAATTAAATGACTAGTGAATTCACCTCTGTAGTCCTATTGTTTCATCCCCGAGTTATCTTGATTCTCCTTTTCCATCTCTTTACACCAGAGCCATGCGAACCGATACAAGCGATATATTGTGCCTGTTCTCTCTGTGTTTATGGATTTCTATGTCCGTGTTTTTGTCCGAGTGTTCACGTGAGTTCCTTTTCCCCCTCTTCTTTTCCTTCCTATAACAAGACTGGGTACCTTTTATTCAGTATTTGGTTGAAATATTCTTTCTGACATGATCCTTTTGCAGTTCTGCAAGTGAAATAAAGAAGACTCCTCTAAAACTTTCTTATGTATACCAATGTAATAGTTGTGATTCTTTTCATCTTCAGTGTCTTGGTAGGACCGTGACTAAGGTATGTTTGACATTCCATTTACCCCACCCAACCCACACCACATGCATAGTATTGTATTACCTCAATTGTATCTACAGAGTCTGAAGCTTCCCTTTTTTTGTACTTCCTGTCTGAACTAAAGGATAATAGTGTAAAATATGCACCTGGCATTGGGCCTGTTGTTCCTCAAGAGTGCAATGACTGCGGGAAGAAATATAATATGGGAGGGCCAATATGGTCTGCTCCTATACATGATCAAGACTGGGTGGTTTCTACTTTGACGGAAGTTAAGTCAATGAAGGATAGATATCCTGCATACAAGAAGATAACTTCAGTTCTAACTACCATATCAGAGGTATTGTTATGGTTCTCTGTGTTTTTATCAAGTTGCCATAGTTGGTGCATTTGTGATGAATTGAAACTGGCCTGTGCTAGTGTATTTGTGAATTGTGATGAAGTGAAATTGGCCTGCCAATACTAAACATTACTATACATTAAATGTTCCTTTTTAGAATATTGAATTAAAGGTGTGACTTGGGAGAAACGAGACTGATGGTCTAGGGACTTATTAATCATGGCATGCAACTATAGAGAATAAATAATGGTGGATATGAGTATGGCTTTTGGTAATCCATTTGGTCACCACAACTTAGATATGTGGATCTCTTAATCATGCCATTCAACCAAAGAAAATAAATAATGACAGTTTTGGTAATTCTAATTCATTTCGTCACTAGGACCTAGATACGTGAAACACTTGAACATGAATTTTATTGCCCAAATGTCCAGTAATCATACTTATCAAGATCGCTAAAGCGTCACTTTAGCGACAAGACGGTTGGCGGGGGTAAGGTGTCCTGACGCCTTACCCCCAGGGTGCTCGCCGAGTGCATAGAGGGTTGGATGCAGCTCAGATCCGGCGCAAAGAGGCCAGATCTGGCGCGGAGCGGTGTGCAGCAAGGCCGGGTGTGGTGTAGATCGGGCGCGTCGAGGTCCTGTGCGGCGCAGAGGGTAGGAGCGGTCGGACGAGAGCATGGTGAGGCCCTGTGCGGCGTGGAGAGGCCGGGTGCGAGCTGCATGCGTCACAGCCCTGTCCTGCGTGGAAGAGAGGGAAGAGGAGGGGAAGAGAGGCAAGAGGAGGGGAAGAGAGGAAGAGAGGAAGAAGCGGTGGCTGGTAGGAGAGAGGATGAGAAAAGCTTGAGATTTGGTAGTTAGGAGTGACCAGGAGAGAAGTTAGGGTTTAGAGATGAAAAATAATCTAATGGGCCTTAAGTGGACTGCTGGATCAAATTATATAATTTGGTAATTAAGCTGAACTCTAAATATATCATTAAATATTATTTTAAATGTGTTATTATAATTTTAACTATGTGTATTTAATTTTATAAGGCATATAAAGTGAAAATATTGTAACTTGATTTTATATTGCTATCTTGATATTCCTATTTGGAATTTATTACTTATCTATTAATATATTTTTTCTAAATCTTGTATTTTATATGGGCGTAAGGCATCGCGGGCGCCTTACACCTTACCACTTAGGCGGTAAGGCGGTACTCCACCGCCTCGCCTCGCCTTAGCGCCTTAATAACTATGCCAGTAATTTGGTAGTTAGTGATGAAAATATTGGTCGATTAGCCGATTAATCGGTGATTGGTCCCAATCTAGGTAATTTTCAACAAAATCGGGAAAAAATCGGTGGACCGATTAATCGGTGGTCAACCTGATTAATCAGCCTTTCTAGCTCGAGGACCCATGTGTTGTTTTCCCGTTCTCTTCCGCTGTAGTTCCTCCCAGCCAAATGTGGCACCTCACAACCAGATCCAGCATCGTCCAGCTCAATTCGACCCCGCGCAGGCCGTTCGCGCTGAGTGCACGCCGTCCTCGCCGAGCACACCGACCTCGCCTGGCCAGATCCGCACCGTTGATGCCTCGATCTGCGCCATCGACGCCTGGTCCGTGCCGCCGACGCTTGGATCCACATCGTGCAGCCGACCAGCGCCGACCTCCCACGCCAGCCTGCCAGAGGCATCCTTCAGACGCAACCGCTAGAACCACGCTCTCCAAATGCATCGGCACAAACCTTCTTCAGCAGTGAGGAAAGAGAGAAGAAGCATGTTTGAGAGAGAGAGACAGAGGGATGCTGTGTTGTGGTGAAAAAGAAAGAAAAAGTATGCACGGCATGCTGTGCCTGTTATGTGATGTCGTGTTGTGGTGAAAAAGAAAGAAAAAGTATGCATGGCATGGTGATGGTGTTGTGGTGAAAAACAAAGAAAAGACGAGATAGAATTAGAGATAGGTGTCAACTGTCTAGTGACCGTTCTCCTGCAAATTCAAATTGACCATTTCCCTAGAAATATTAAATATGAACATTATAATATATTATTTAAATATTTAGTCAACTGATTAATTGATGGACCGATTAATTCATTTAATCCTCAATTAATGGATTAATCCCTACTCAGTGATCGGCTAATCAATTACTGATCACCGATTTGTCTAACACTGTTGGTACTACATTAGTTGGTCATCTAGGTAAGTGTTTGTTTGTCATGACCCTATCATTTACTCTTGAGAAGCTAATTCTAATTTAGGAACTATTGTGTATTCTCTTTAAGCTTCATTTTTGTTATCATTGTGATACAGGAGTTACATGACATCCCGTTGTTCTTCAGTCTCCACAATATATCTGGTACTGTTAAGTGCACATCTCCATCTGCAGTAATATTCCGGTCTGCAGTTCTAAATGCAGGTTATCGGATTTCTAGCACCCATGTGAATCCACTTGGAATAAAGTCTGATGCCCCTTGGGATGTTATTTGGGACATCATGCGCTGCTGGGTATGTATCAAGTATCCCTTTTTCCAGGAAACATAGTGTTCACTAGTATAAATTGTTGGGTACTTTAGTAGATAAACTGTTACTATCCTTAGTTCCGTACTACTATATGCCACGTTCCCATACAGGTGAAGAATCATCCTATTAAGGAACAGCCACGTGACTCTTCAGGCACAGCAATCCTTTCAAAATCGCCCAAGCTTGAAGTATGCTATCCATTAAGCACAAAGTTTTTGTTTTATTATGCCTTTTAGATTTTACCGCATAGGAACAAAATGACATTTTCTGAAACTTCTTTTTTGTGTTTTTGACTTTTTGTAGGCAAATTTCTCTAGAGCAGTTGCTGCCCTCAGCAGGGCTCAAGCAAAGAAAGTCAAGCGGTTCCTTCCAAACCCAGAACGGCATTGGGGTCCAAAGGTTAGGGCTGGCCGAAAGATTACAAGTAAACATGTTTCTTTGTTGGGTCCAGACACTATCAACCGTGTTATAAATGGGGCTGCCACTCCTGAAGATGGAAATGTGTCAATGCCGGATAATCAGACTCCAGAAAACGGAGAAAATGCAACATATGAAGAGAATGAGCCTTCAAACAAGCGCCAAAAGACCAATGATGATGAATTGGCATCCGAACCTTAATTGTCATGACCTATAATCTTTGAACTTGTACTTTTCTCCATCGCAACTCAATTCTTCGATGTTTGTGATGTTTCACTTTTTATTGAGACTGTGGATGATGTGTTATATTTACCAGTTGTTGGTCTAAACTGTTTTTAGTAATGAATTTTGATCGGGAAAAACGACATGAGTTTTGTTATATTCTGCTATTTTACATACGCCGTGTGCCCGTTGAGCTAGAAATGGTGATATGGTGAGACTAGCAGGGGAAAGCTGCGCTTCTGTCGACGTATAAAATTCAGTTGCTGTGTCATTTTCATGGCAAATGTATTGCATGGTGGTTTTGGGAATGTCTTGGATTTGGCCTCTGGGGATATTTGTTTTGGTGCACTTTGTAGTGCCATTTTAAGCAAGATAATAGGGGGTTTCGGATTTTTATTGTTACCACGTTCTGAGTGAGTTGGATCAAATATTATATGTTCTGCTTTCACCCCTATTAAAATGGACGGGTTTCATTTTGTGTGGTGCCAAGTTAAATTTGTGGTAACACTCGCTATTTCCTTAGCACTATGTCCCATTTCAATGAAGAATTCCCTGGCATAATTGTGATAGTTGTGGTAGAAAGTCTGGCAACGTCAATTTCTAAAAATACTTAATTCATCAAAATTTGTATAAATATTAGAAGAATTAAGATGACTTATGGCGAAGTTTATTTTCAAAACATTGAAATATTATAAAGTTATAAATTGAGTAAGTTAAACAAAAATACAAAATACAAAACAATTATTTTAGTCTAGCCTGTCGTCCCGTTAGCCCATAAGTTTATTTCCCTTTTCATATGCATGTCATTCAAGACACTGGACATGGTATTCAACGACAATCATTTGGGGCATCATTCTTATGGATACACATGACACCTCTTAGGGCTTGTTTGGGAATGGGCCGGGATTATGGGCTCCCAAACCAGCCCTTAAGTGGCTATCCAAGGTCTCGTTGTTGGCGTAAAAGATTACGCTAACAGGTTCTCTAAGATTAAGAACTAACAAACAAAGAGTTTGTGAAGCGAACTATCTCAAGCCTCCGAATAGGATAATAGCTCGAAGTAGTTCGAAGTTGTGTATTGAATATCTGAGTATTCGATGCCTATTACAGGGTGAGAAGGGGGTATTTATAGGTAAAAAATCTAAGGAAAATACCTTTTTACCCCTCAATTACAACCGACATAGTGGAAACTATTCGGTACCCCGAATAGGGTTAAGATGGTAAAATATATCCGAAGAAGGTAGATAAGGCAGACGTCCCGTCAGTCTTGCTATTTCCCACTACGGAGATGGAGCCTTCGGAGGGTATCTTCGAACTGGGATTCGGACAAACCCTTCGACTTTAAACCTTCATCATTTCGGAGACAAGTCTTTGGCATAGAACTTTATGAGTTGTCTTTGTCTCTTAATCTTGAAGGTCCTGGGGATGAAGTATTTCCCCCCAACAGTAGCCCCTCGAATACGCTTCTCCAAATAACCTGTATAGCAGGAGAGCAGTATACACAAGAAATATTTTCATGTTCAGGGACTTAGAAAAAATTCAAGGTACTATAACCATTCGAAGTGTCTTCAGCATCAGAGGTATGTCTGATGGAAGCTTCAAACTTGGATTCCCGTGTGAAATCTTCGCAAGGAACTAGACCGTTGTGGAGGTGGAGCATCGCAGAGAGCCGTTAATTTTGAGCCATTACCCCTCAAGTAGTCGTTAGACTTCCTTGAAAAAGTAACATATATAACTTTAACTACGAGTTCACACCTTTATCTTCTAGTCCCACCTGTTAGTGGCAGAAGGCGAAACTGCAGTGTAAACGCGTACTCGAAGCATAGCAATTGAAGGCGGAGGGGCTATAAAAAGGGGAATCGAGCCACATCGGAAATCTTTACATAACTTTAGTTCCAAGCCTCCGCACTTCAACCCCCAAACTTTCCCCAACTTCCTTGAGCAATTATCCCGATGGCAAGGACCAGCGCGACAGTTCCAATAGCGGTGGGATCTCTAGCGCAGAGGCAGGCCTGGGCAGCCTCAGTAGTAGTAGCAATGGCAGGAGCCCCGGGGGGTTCTTGGCCCAAAAACCCGCGAGAGCTCCGCCCGCCGTCTAAGAAGCCATTGAAGCAAAGCTTCCTCCTTGGGAAGTCGACGAGTACGGTGGAGTCCATCGAGGAAGTAGTGGACGGGAAACTGGGCCCAGGGATGAGAATTCAGGTCCCCGGAACGGAAGTGATCCCGGCGCCACGGAGCGGAGAGGTGGTGGTCTTCGAAGCCTTCTTCAAAGCTAGGCTGGGGCTTCCTGCAATCAACTTCCTGGTAGAGGTACTAGAAATGTTTCACATTACCTTTCCGCAACTATGGTCGTCTTCGAATGGGCCCTTCGGGCAGAAGGGTGCGAAGGGAGGTCAGAGGTCTTCACAACTACCCATGAAGCCTCCTTCCAGCCAAAGCCGCAAGATGGACCGGGGGATTCCAAGGTGCTGGTAGCCTTCGGAAGTGTCAACTTCCAGCTGTGAAAGGAGTACGTGAAGAGCTTTCCAGCAAAGGAAATCAATGACCGGTGGTATACCAATTGGATACTCCGGTGGTTCTACGCCGAGGTCGGGGAAGCTTCTAGCCTTGCAGGGCCTCTACAAGAAATATGGTTCCGGAAGGAAGTCGAAGTCACTCCGGACCCAAGCTTGCTTTCAACGCGGCTTGGGTTGCTTTCTTCGGTGGCCAGCCGCATGAGTATGCGAGACCTGGCTGAAGAATTCATCGCCCTCCAGATCCCTCCTCTCGGAGCTGAGTGGCCGATAGCATTTCAGAATGCTTTGGAGGGAGAGCTTCGAAGCCTGGGTAAGTCTTCGTACTTTCTGCATTAACGTTGATTAGAAAACAAATAACATACTTAATAGAATGCTACCTTTTTTCAGTGGCTCCTTTGGCGCTAGCTTCAGAGCAAATTGCCAGAGCTACAGAACGGGTGCTCGGAGCCCCTACTGTAGTAGAGAAGTAGCGGAGGGTGGAGCTAGTTGGAAGCTAGAAACGCTCCAACCGAGTGTGGAGTGCTCTTGGAATGGAGCCTCCTCCCCTGCCGGACTTCGACTCGATGGGAGCGGTCTCCCGGAAAAGAAAAGTTACTACCAAGACCTCCAAGAAGGCTATTAAGACTCCCATCAAGAAAGGGAAAAAGACAGCGAAGCTCCCCCACCTTTGTCTTCACCCTCTTCGCTTGGTATTCGTAGCTCCTCTTCAGAGGAGTCAGAAGAGAGGGAATCAAACATCCAGATGGTGTTGATAGCAAAAATGGCATTAATGGCTAGATTGTCAAAATATCAATTTTTGGTGATTTGGGCCGAAAGTACACATGTCCAGGGTCTGTCCGAAGCCCTACAGGGCCGGAGTCTGTTGAGCTATTATCCCCGAAAGCCTCTAGCCAGCCCACGGGCTTCGCCTAGGAAGCCTTCAGAGGCCCATGCTATCGAAGCTTCGGCCCGAGGAGCAGGCCTCGACGGGCCTGGCCGAAGCCCACCTCGGCAGAGATAGAGTTGTATGCGTTCTAAGCTCAATCTTTATCTCTATCTAGCTGGATAAATAGCAGATTAGATTAGGAGTTAAGCCCATATAAATAGAGAAGCAAGGCCGGCGTAGGAGGCCCACCCAACTCAAACCAAACCAAAGCCCATGCTTTGATCGTATTTACTTTACCTTTATTTTCCTGCACCTCTCTGTGGGTTTGCCTGGAAGCCCTCTGTCGGCCACTACAGAATAGTGGTAATCCTTGTTACTTCACCTATAAAGTATCCGTTAATCTATGTAATAGATTGTTATCGCCTTGTTACTTCGCTTGTGAAGTATCCGCTAATCTGCATAATAGATTGCTACCTTCGCTACTAGTGCAACACTTAGCAAAATTCGGTCCTCAGGCCGAATTGGTACTTCGCACTCTTCTGTTGCAGGTTCGCACGTTCGGAGCCACTTTGTCGGAGGTGTCCGGAGATGAGAGATCGGTTTCGGAGGTCCCCAGGACACCCTTCGGCAGGACTGCAGGCTTCGGCAACAGGCTTCACCAGCATACTTCGTCGCAACAGGCTTCGCCACGACCATGCTCTGCACTGGACGAAGTTTCATACGCACATGGCCCTCGCATCATCATTCCGTAGTTTGCTGTATCGGAGATCTCACACCGAACCCCGCTGTTCAGAGGTGATCATCGAGTCCAGATCCGTTCGGAGTCCATCTTCGACCGGATCAGTCCGAACGCCGAAGCACCCTTCGGCGGAGTACTTCGCATCAGACACCGAAGGTACACTTCGGTGACCCCTTCGCACCAGACTTCGAACTATACGGGCTCCGATTGGTTTGCTGATTTTATTCTGTTTAATCTATCTTTTTCGGGAAAATTACTCGCATGCCATTATAATTTTCAGAAATTGCCTATATGCCACTGTCAGTGACTGTGGCGGCCCCCATCTGTCAGTGACACACCAATGGCATATTGGCAAACCATAAAAATTGTAATGGCACAGAAAAAATTAACCCATCTTTTTCGGCTAATTGGATTATTTTGTGCAATCTGGTTGCCTGGCGACTCCACCCCCTTATCACTATTAAGGGTAGTCGGAACGCGACATCGGTGCCACATCACGCTTAGGCTTGTCCCTAAGTATCCATGCACTTTTGGATCGTCGGACTAACCCAAGTGCGGGGGCACGTTTCCGTGTCAACACACTTTTTGGTGACTCCGCTGGGGAAGTCTACGCCAACATGACGAGTACGTCTACATCGGCCACCGGTACATCTACATCGACTACTACGTCTACACCGCCGATGGACGCAATAGGAGGCGTGGATATCGACAACCACAACATATCGTCACTTACACTTGAAGATATCCCCGCAGAAGATCGAGCAGAGATCGAGGCAAAGCTTAAGGCACTCCAAGACATGATTCTTGGGGGCTACGTCAAGACACACGCGGGCTTCATCAGGTGAGACATCGTCACCCCCGACCTCGCTCAGGTCCAGGTAACACATGTGTCGCCTCGTTTATCTTCTTTAGAAATCGAGCAGAAAATAGCCGCATCAGTAGATAAGGCCATTAGCGCTTCGCTAGCCAACCGTTTAGATTTGGCAGTTACCTCCCAGGTAGAGGCAACTCTTAGGAGGTTTGGCTTCACTGAGGCCGTACCACTGGTTCCCATTTCTAGTGCACCATCGGCAAACCATGTATACGGTAGGACTAACGACAGCACCGGTATAATCATGTCCCCGACCTCATCACTTATGGCCGGGACCAATCATTATACCTACGGTCAAACTAGCACTGCATACCACACACTGCCACCTGTGCTGGTACCCGCGCTGCCCGCACCACATGCGCAGGCGCCCGAGCACGAACACACCATTCAAATTGCGTGCATGGAAGAAGCCCATGGCCAACACGCTGATATCCCACCGCGTGTCGCGCCCCCGCATGAGAGGCGTGCACAAGCAACATACCAAGATGACATAGAGGAGCGGATCCGTGCACTATTTAGAGAGTGTGCCAGCTTCGTGCCCAAGGGATGGGTTAGGGTTTACGGTAAGCCATACCCCGGCCATCTTGATACAATGCACTACCCCCACGGCTATAGAATCCCCGAATTCACTAAGTTCAATGGCGAGGGTAGCAAGACCACACTAGAGCACGTTAGTCACTTTTTGGCACAGTGTGGAGAAGTTAGCGGGATAGATGCTCTAAAAGTTAGACTATTTTCTCTCTCGCTATCCGACACTGCTTTCACTTGGTTTTTGGCGCTCCCGCCGAACTCCATCCAAACGTGGTATGATTTGGAGCGAAAATTTCATGATTACTTTTATACAGGCGAAACAGAACTTAGGCTTTCGCATTTGACATCGGTTAAACAGAAATCTAGTGAGAGCGCCTCTGAGTACATCAAGCGTTTCAGAGATACTAGAAACTGATATTTTAGCCTTAATATTTTAGAAAGGGACTTGGCGGAGTTACCTTTTAACGGGTCGCGTTCCGAAATTAAAGAAAGGTTAGATAACCAAAACTTTCTAGAAGTTAGCCAAGTTCTGCAGGAGGCTCTGGTCCAAGAAGGCCGAGCCAAAGATAAGAAATTTATTAAGACATTTAGCAAGCCTAGGGCCAAAATCCACATCATGGAACGCTCTGATGAGGAGGAGTCAGAGGAGGAGGATTCAGCCGACATGTACGCGGCCGAATGGGTTTGGAACACTAAAAATAAACATGTCACTTGCTTCGAGTTACGACCATCCCCCATGAAGAATAGACTTAGTGAGGTCAAGTACTCATTCGATATAGCTAAATGTGATAAATATTTGATTTTCTCTTAAAAAGTCAGCTTCTCAGGTTACCTAAGGGTCAAGTCATCCCACCTGCCGATGAGTTAAAGAAGCATCCATAATGTAAGTGGCATGATTCACATTCGCATAATACTAATGATTGCAATGTTTTCCGACGGCAGATACAATCGGCCATAGAAGAAGGACGATTGAAGATAGACCATGATCCAAATATGAAGCTGGATAAAGATCCTTTTCCAGTCAATGCTGTCGACCTCGGCAAAAAGAAGGTGTTGATTCGGCCAAAACAGGCTGAGTCAGCTAAAGGGAAGGATGCAATTGTTGGAGAACCGCGCACTCGCACACTCGTGCCAAAGAACCCTCAGGTAGGAGTGTGGAAACAAAACGTTAATACCCCTTCGGCTAAGGCTCGCAAGAGGCCAAAGGTGACATATGATATGCTGTTGAACAAGCATCAGAGAAGGGCCAAGAAAGCAGGTCCACGCGCTAAGATAAAATAGCTGAAGGAGCCAAGACCCTCGAAGGGTGGCTTCGGACAGGAGCAGGCGAACCCTCCGCACGAAGGCTTCGGGCCACGGTGGCCTGATGCTCCGCACAGTGGTTCCGAGCCACAATGGCCGAACCCCCCGCACGACAGCTTCGAACCCCAGTGGTCGGGTCCCCCATGCAATGACTTCGGCCCCCAATGGCCGAACCCCACACCGTGTTGGACGTCTCCGATGGGAGGCTTTGGCCCGCACTGGCCGAACGTACCTCCCGCCTGGCAGGACCCTTCGCTAGTGTGGTCCGAGACACCTTCGACTTGGCCGAACCTCCCTCTAGGTAGCGAGTTTGGCTCACAGTGGGCGAGGCCACTAGAGCCGCCGATGCCTCCGCCGTATGACTGGGCAGGGACCCCTTGGGCCTCGTACGTATCTGGGCCGGGGTATCCTCCGCAACCTAACCCTATGCCTTGTTTTCCTTTGGAGTACTATGGATGGCAGGGGTAGACAGACGCAGCGGAGGGGGGCATCGTCCACAGACTATCGTGGTGCCTCCAAATTGGACCATGCAAAGCAAAGCCGAAGGGTGCGAGCACGCGGAGGACGAAGTCAGGGAGTCCGAAGCCATAACCATCAGAGTTGGGTCTCAGGAAGTCCCAATCCCGAAGACTTTGTCACCGAGGTCTGATGGAGGTAAGTCCCATGCTTCAGCCGAGCTCTGCGCCAAAGCCTGGTTCGGATGGCCGAACGAGGCCGGTCAATCCGACGGGGTTCGCAGCGAAGCCCCCTCTGAGCACAATGCGCACAAGGCCAAAGGGCACAGTGCCACTTCGGCCAGAATTAATGGAAGCTGAACAGTCGCACCCAGCACCAAGCCGCAGCCATCTTGGGCTCCTCCAGGCATGTCCAAATCACAGAAGAGACGCCTACAAAGGCTGTGGGCACAAGAGATGCGCGAGAAGAAAGCTGAGGCCGAGCGCAACGCTATCTTCGAGGAGATCCGCCTTCGGCCAGCTACCAAACGGGTATGGAGGGAGAAGCCGGTTGAGATAACCAACCCGGCTCCTAGTCCAAGCGACGACGACGATGACGACATGCTCGACGATGATTACTCGCCCATCTCTGAGGGACCCACACAACAGGTGATGGACATCAACATCGTCACGCTGCCAGCCGAGTTCGCCCTACTGTAGGACGAGGCTAAGGTTGCTCAATTGAACCTCGGCCCGCACAATGCCATCTTCGAGAAGCCCGAGGACTCGGCTCGCCATCTAAAGCCCCTCTATGTCAGGGGTCACATCGATGGGAAGCCGATTTCCCGGATGCTCATCGACGGCGGCGCCACTGTTAACTTAATGCCTTATTCGTTGTTAAAGAAACTTGGCGGGGACGAAGATGATCTGAAGAATACCAACTTGATGCTCAACGGCTTCAACGGCGAGAGATATGAGGCCAAAGGAGTACTCTCTATGGAGTTGACGGTGGGCAACAAGACATTGCCAACATCAATTTTCGTCGTCGACGTACAAGGTAACTATAGCGTGCTACTCGGGCGCGACTGGATTCACGCAAACTGTTGCATTCCCTCAACTCTACACCAGTGCTTGATACAGTGGGACGGTGATGAGGTGGAGGTCATCCCCGCGTATACTTCGGCCCAAGTAGCTTTGGCCGATGTGTCAGTCGACGCTGTCCATAACAAAGTAGAGTGTCTGCCAGGTAGAGATCTTTTGGACTACGATTTTGTTAGCTTATCCGGAGGACGGTTTGTACCAGTGTGTGTAAAGCCGGTTGGAGTAGCACGGCTATTTTTGTATTAATAGTCATGTCTAGAAAGAATAATCTAGATTGACTAAAGTCTCGTGTGGAGCAGTATCGGTCTAATAAAGACGGTATTGCCGAAGCCATCGAGGACTTTAGCGAAGTAGAGAAATTAGGACAAGGTTTTTCATCGGCCGATCCCTTGGAGGAAGTCGATATAGGTGATGGTAGCATCCCAAGGCCGACTTTTGTAAACCAACATTTGCAGCCCGATGAAAAGGCTGAAGTAATAAAGCTACTTCGGTCGTATGTCGATTGTTTTGCATGGGAATACAGCGAGATGCCAAGGCTAAGCCGCGAGCTCATGGAGCATCGGCTGCCCATCAAGTATGGATTTAGGCCTTATAAGCAGCCTCCCCGTCGCTTTAATTTGGCCGTCTATGACCGAGTTAAAGAAGAAGTGGAGCGACTACTCAAGGCTGAATTTATTAGGCCGTGCAGTTACACGGAATGAGTTGCTAACATTGTGCCTGTAGAGAAGAAAGGGAGCGGAAAGATACGAGTATGCATTGATTTCAGGAATCTGAACAGAGCCACTCCAAAAGACGAGTATCCAATGCCGATAGTCGACATGCTGATCAACGATGCTTTAGGACATAAGGTACTAAGTTTTCTTGACGACAATGCTGGTTATAATCAAATCTTTATGGCTAAAGAGGACGTCTACAAAACTTCCTTTCAATGCCCTGGTTTTGTTAGTTTGTTCGAGTGGGTCGTCATGACCTTTGGTTTGAAAAATGCCGGCGCCACATATCAGCGCGCTATGAACCTAATCTTTCATGACTTGTTAGGGGTTATGCTAGAAGTTTACATCGATGATGTTGTAGTCATATCGAACGCTATGGGAAGCCATTTAGCCGATTTGAAGGTTTCTTTCGATAGGATGCGACAGTATGGGTTGAAAATGAACCCGCTTAAGTGTGCTTTTGGCGTGTCGGCGGGTAAGTTCTTAGGTTTCATGATTCACGAGAGAGGCATAGAAATTGATCCTAAGAGACTTGAGAAGATTAGAAACATTGCAGCACCGACATGCAAAAGGGATGTACAAAAGTTGCTAGGCAAGTTGAACTATTTGCGTCGCTTTATATCCAACTTGTCCGGCAAGATTAATGCCTTTGTCCCCATACTCCGGCTAAAAAATGAAGCCGAGTTCACTTGGGGGGGGGGGCAAGCCAACAGAGTGCGTTCGAAAATATCAAGGAGTGCTTGTCACCACCGCCCCTGGTGAGAGCACCTAAGGCCGGGATTCTGTTTTGGCTATACATCGCTGCCGAAGATGGTGTGATTGGAGCCGTGCTAACCCAGGAGGTAGAAGGGAAGGAGTACATCATCACATTCTTGAGCCGCCACCTGCTAGACTCCGAAACCAGGTACGCGTTCGTGGAGCGATTGTGTTTATCACTTTATTACGCGTGCACTAAGTTACGCCACTATCTTCTCCCCACTACATGTGTTGTCGTTTGCTAGACCGATGTTATAAAGCACATGTTACAGAAGCCGATTCTAAGTGGAAGAATCGGAAAATGGGCTTACACGTTGATTGAGTACGATTTGGCCTACGAGCCCCTGAGAGGGATGAAAGGCCAAATCATAGCCGATTTTATAGTTGATCATCACATAGATGTTAGCTGGAGTGATACTATTGCTTTAGTTGAGGTAGTGCCATGAAAACTTTATTTTGATGATTCGGCTTGCAAGAGTGGCCAAGGCATTGGAGTGGTTCTCATATCACCTGATGGGATGCACTTTGAAACTTCGGCCCGACTAGAATTTACTTCCACTAACAACCAAGCCGAATACGAGGCTTTATTGCTAGGTCTTGAATTACTAGAATCTGTAGGCGCTAAACATGTTCACGCATATGGTGATTCGTTATTAGTAGTACAACAAGTAGCTAAGAATGCTCAATGTTTTAATGGCTTGATGAATAGTTACTTGGACAAGTGTCTAGACATAGTTGCTACTTTTGATGATTTCAAAATATCTCACGTGTCAAGAGAAGCCAATTCAGTTGCTAATGATTTGGCTCAGCAAGCATCTGGCTACCAAGTCAGGAGAGGGAAATTTTCTGTATTGGAGAAGACGATGTTTGGTCTCACTGCTGAAGCAAGTGATGGTGGGCAGGCGCACGCTCTGGGTCGAACCCCTCGGGTCGCCGAAGGTCACCGCACGCCGAAGCCCCTGGATCAGAGTGCTCTGCCAACCAAAGGGTCTGGCACGCCAGAGCCCATGGTGCGAAGCCTCCCGAATGGAGAGGACTCCCCGGAGCCCGAACCCTCCGAAGGGCTTCGGCCCAGCACACTCCGAACGACCACCTCGGCCAGGCTTCAGCAGGAGTTGGAATGGCTCGGGGGGCACCCCGAAGTCAGTAATTTAGAAGTTTGTTTAGAGGATGGAACAACAAAACCCTCTGAAACCTATAAGGGCGATTGGAGAGTCCCGATCGTCCATTATTTGAGAGACCCTAGCCAAAGGGTTGATCAGAAGGTTCGGCAACAAGCGTTCAAATTTGTGTTGGTAGACGACACATTGTATCGCCGAACCATCGACGGAGTGCTGTTGAAGTGTTTAGACCATGAGCAATCTCAGGTGGTCACAGGAGAAGTCCATGAAGGGCTTTGCGGCACTCATCAGTCGGCCCAAAAGATGAGTTGGATGCTAAAAAGAGCGGGTTTTTGTTGGACGACTATGACTGAAGACTGTTTCAAGTATTATAGAGGGTGTGAAGCATGTCAGAAGTTTGGTAATATTCAGTTGGCTCCTACCTCATTACTCAATCCTATTGTCAAGCCATGGCCGTTTCAAGGTTGGGGTCTAGACTTCATCGGCCAGATCCACCCTCCTTCCTCAAAAGGGCATCGATTCGTGTTGATGGCAACGAATTACTTCACTAAGTGGACCGAGGCCGTACCTCTCAAGAACATGACTCACAATGAGGTACGTGATTTTGTTTTAAAGCACACCATACATAGATTCGGCGTTCCCCAAACTCTTACTACGGATCAAGGTAGTTCATTTGTTTCTGGGGAAGTAAGGGACTTCGCCGAATATTATGGTATTAAGTTGATAAACTCTTCACCTTACTATGCTCAGGCCAATGGTTAGACCGAGTCTAGTAACAAGACTGTGATTAAGCTCATCAAGAAGAAATTTGAAGAGTTTCCTAAAAGGTGGCATGAAGTGCTTTCTGAGGCGCTATGGGCTTGTAGAATTGCAAAGCACGGTGCTACCAAAGTTAGTCCATATGAATTGGTATATGGACAAGAAGCCGTTCTGCCCATAGAGGTGGATCTTGGCTCCTTAAGAATGTTGGAACAAGATGGCTTATCGGTCTATGAGTATGAAACTCTTCTAAAGGATAATATAGAGGAAGTGACCGATAAGAGACTAAGGGCTTTAGAAGCCATAGAAATGGACAAGAGGAGAGTAGCTAGGGCCTACGATAAAAAGGTTAAACCAAAATCGTTCCAAATAGGATACTTGGTGTGGAAAACGATTTTACATTTAGGCACGAAGAGTCCCAAGTTTGGTAAATGGTCACCTAGTTGGGAAGGTCCTTTCAAGATAGCTGAAATCGCTCCCGGCAACACGTACGTGTTTGAATCCCTACAGGGAGAGCGATTTCGAAGAGCTTTGAATGGTAGGTACTTGAAAAAGTATTTCCCAAGTGTGTGGCAAACATCATAAAAATGTCGGAAAGCCGTTATGGATGGTATCGTCTTCAGCTCATTGTGCTTTTAGTTCACTAGTTCACTAAAAGGCAGGGGGCATGTGTTGATAGCAAAAATAGCATTAATGTCTAGATTGTAAAAATATCAATTTTTGGTGATTTGGGCCGAAAGTACACATGTCCAGGGTCTGTCCGAAGCCCTATAGGGCTGGAGTCCTGTTGGACCGGAAACGGCGACCAGAGGGGGGGGGGGGGTGAATGGGAGCTTTTAAAAACTTGGTCTAAAAACAGCCTTCGGTTTTAATTCTGTCTACTGCGGAACAGGCTTCGAACACCAACCTTCGAAGGTCTGGTTCGGAGGTATTTGACAGCTCCGAACACAGGCTTCACAAGGAAGAAAAGTCCGAAGTCAAGCAGACTTCGCTCCACCCACAACCTCGAAAACAACTCTGCTAAGTCGGTGCAGGCTCCGCACACAGGGTGCTTCGAGTAGGCTTCGCACTTCACCCTTCGCAAGAGTGGACTACCCTCTGAGGACTTCGACCTAAAACTTAGCGACAACAACTGGTGCTGGGCTTCATTCTGCGAAGGTCTTAAACGCACACTATACGGACACCGCTAAGGGCTTCGACACGAGAAGCAAAAACGGGCTTCGATCAGGGCTTCACTAGTAAGCAGCGAGGTCTAGCCTCCTGTTACACAGAGCGAATGCACAGTGAAACGCACACTTCGCACACAACACACTTCGCCAACACAGGCTTCGATGCACTGTCACAAGTCACTCAAGGTGACATACAAATGGACGAAGTATGTAGCGAGGTATGTAAAACAAGCTCAAGCAAAAAGCACACAGAAGCAGGGCTTCGCCGCTTGAACAAGGAACACTAAAATGAACTAACTGGATGAATACAAAGTGTGAGGAGGCTAGTACAGGAGCTCAACAGTAAATGCTCAAAAGTGTTAAATGTTACCTACCCAGCCCCCATATTTATAGCCACAATTCACCCAAGTGAATTGACTACTTTACCCCTAGGGTTTACATTGGTTTTGTCTCTACAGAACAGAGGGGTACAAAAGGTAGTCAACTTTATTCTGGAGGCTTCTCTGTCAGCTTTGCAGAGGGGACAGCGTCAGCTTTTTTGCAGAGCAGACAGTGTCAGCCTTTGCAGTCTTTGACCTTTCTGAAGCCCCCCTTCGCACGCGAGGGGTGCGGTAGCTTTGGCGAGAAGCCTTGAGCCTGGTGGCCTTCGCTTCGCCGAAGATAGCCTCCGATACAGTGACGGTTTTGAGCCGAAGCCGTCAAAGCCCTTGGGCCTTCGCACCACCACCTCCGGAGTGGACCACCACGGCTTCGCAGCTACTCCCAGCTCGAACTCCGTCAGTCCGTGTACCGAAGCCATGCATGACCGAAGTACCACAAGTCAACCTCGCTCCGGAGCCAGCCCTGCTCCGAAGCCTTCCTCACTCCGAAGCCCCACCTTCGGAGTACCACCCTTCGAAGTCCCTCCTTCGTCCAAGGCCTCCGCATGAAGCATTCCATGAGCCCTTCGTCGCAGTGTCTCTCCCCGAGCACACTCCTCGATGAGCCTCACCCGGACCATGCATTCGATGCACATTGACTTCTGAGACCTTCATCGGGTATCTTCGAGTGTCTCCCTCCTGAGCACACTTCGAACACCTCGCCTCCGCAGAGGACTTGTTCCACCAAACTCCGAAGTCACTCCATCCGGAGTACCTTCGAAGTGCCTCACCTCCGAGGACATTGTCTCGGAGTACCTTCACCCGGAGCCACGCTCCGCACTTACTGCCTTCTCCTGGCGCACCTCGACCCGAGGACCGACCCAGACCCCTTCGCAGCCACCGTGACGGAGCTCCCCGCTCCCCTGGCATCAAGCCTCCCGCTTGACCCAGGTTCACCTGCTACGAACCGTCTGTTGCCTCCGAAGTCCCCCGCACACCACAGACAAACAGACAGGTGTTTCCAGTACTCCGGAGACCTCTCCAGGTTAGCAACCTTCGGCACACACTCCGGTGTACCGCCCAAAGTACCGAGACCTTCGGTACGAACCCAGTCATTGTGTACTGTCAGACCCCTCCGACAGGTACACTCCGCTGCAACAGCTGCAGCAACCAAACCACCGAACCCTTCAGTGAAACAACCTCCAAACACCTTCGGAGTTCCAACCTCTGAACCCCCTTCGGAGGTACCACTTCGAAACAGAGGGTAAAAACCTGTCAATCACTCATCATCAACACCGAAACCAACCCTTGGTTTCTCACAATGTCAGCCTTTGCAGTCTTTGATCTTTATGAAGCCCCCCTTCGCATGCGAGGGGTGCGGTAGCTTCGGCGAGAAGCCTTGAGCCCTGACGGCCTTCGCTTCACCGAAGTCAGCCTCCGATACAGTGACGGTTTTGAGCTGAAGCCATCAAAGCCCTTGGGCCTTCGCACCAACACCCTCGGAGTGGACCACCACGGCTTCGCAGCTACTCCCAGCTCGAACTCCGTCAGTCCGTGTACCGAAGCCATGCATGGCCGAAGCACCACAAGTCAACCTTGCTCCGGAGCTAGCCTCGCTCCGAAGCCTTCTTCACTCCGAAGCCCTTCTTCGGAGTACCACCCTTCGAAGTCCCTCCTTCGTCCAAGGCCTCCGCACGAAGCATTCCATGAGCACTTCATCGCAGTGTCTCTCCCCGAGCACACTCCTCGACGAGCCTCACCCGGACCATGCCTTCGATGCACCTTGACTTCTGAGACCTTCGTTGGGTACCTTAGAGTGTCTCCCTCCGGAGCACACATCGAACACCTTGCCTCCGCAGAGGACTTGATCCACCATACTCCAAAGTCACTCCATCCAGAGTACCCTTTGAAGTGCCTCGCCTCCGAGGACTTTGTCTCGGAGTACATTCACCCGGAGCCACGCTCCGCACTTACTGCCTTCACCTGGTGCACCTTGACCCGAGATCCGACCTAGACCCCTTCGCAGCCACCGTGACGGAGCTCCCCGCTCCCCTGGCATCAAGCCTCCCGCTTGACCCAGGTTCACCTGCTACGAACCGTCCGTCGCCTCCGAAGTCCCCTACGCACCACAGACAAGCAGACAAGTGTGTCCAGTACTCCGGAGACCTCTCCGGGTTAGCAACCTTCGGCACACACTCTGGTGTACCGTCCAAAGTACCAAGACCTTCGGTACAAACCCAGTCATCGTGTACTGTCGGACCCCTCCGACAGGCACACTCTGCTGCAGCAACAAAACCACCGAACCCTTCGGTGAAACAGCCTCCGAACACCTTTGGAGGTCCAACCTCCGAACCCCATCGGAGGTACCCCTTCGAACTAGAGGGTAAAAGCCTATCAATCACTCATCACAAACACCGAAACCAACCCTTGGTTTCTCAAGTCCGTTGAGCTATGGGCCCTGAAAGCCTCTAGCTAGCCCACGAGCTTCGGCCAGGAAGCCTTCGGAGGCCCATGCTGTCGAAGCTTTGGCCCGAGGAGCAGGCCTCAACGAGCCTGGCCGAAGCCCACCTCGGCAGAGATAGAGTTGTTTGCGTTCCCAGCTCAATCTTTATCTCTATCTAGCCGGATAAATAGCAGATTACATTAGGAGTTAATCCCCTATAAATAGAGAAGCAAGGCCGGCGTAGGAGGCCCCCCAGCTCAAACCAAACCAAAGCCCATGCTTTGACCATATTTACTTTACCTTTATTTTCCTGTACCTCTTTGTGGGTTTGCCTGGAAGCCCTCTGCCAGCCACTACGGAACAGTGGTAATCCTTGTTACTTCGCCTATGAAATATCCGTTAATCTACGTAATAGATTGTTATCGCCTTGTTACTTCGCCTGTGAAGTATCCGCTAATCTGCGTAATAGATTGCTACCTTCGCTACTAGTGCAACACTTCGCAAAATTTGGTCCTCAGGCCGAATTGGTACTTCGCACTCTTCTGTTGCAGGTTCGCACGTTCAGAGCCACTTCGTCTGAGTTGTCCAGAGCTGAGAGATCAGTTTTGGAGGTTCCTAGGACACCCTTCGGCGGGACTGCAGGCTTCGACAACAAGCTTCGTCAGCATACTTCGTCGCAACAGGCTTCGCCACGACCATACTCCGCACTGGATGAAGTTGCACTCACGCGTGGCCCTCGCGTCATCATTCCTTAGTTTGTTGTATCAGAGATCTCACGCCGAACCCCACTGTTCGGAGGTGATCATCGCATCCAGATCTGTTCGGAGTCCATCTTCAACCGGATCAGTCCGAACGCCGAAGCACCCTTCGGCGGAGTACTTCGCATCAGACACCGAAGGTACACTTCGGTGACCCCTTCGCACCAAACTTCGAACCAGACGGGCTCCGACTGGTTTGCTGATTTTATTCTGTTTAATCTATCTTTTTTGGCTAATTAGATTATTTTGTGCAATCTGGTTGCCTGGCGACTCCACCCCCTTATCACTATTAAGGGTAGTCGGAACGTGACGTCGGTGCCACGTCACGCTTAGGCTTGTCCCTAAGTATCCGTGCACTTTTGGATCGTCGGACTGACCCATGTGCGGGGGCACGTTTCCGTGTCAATAGATGGGAAGAGAGTTTGAAGGTTACCTGCTGCAGGATGATGAGGGTGAGTCTCAGGCTGTAGCTGGAGACTCCCTTTGGGAGGTTGTGGAAGCTGACGTGGTAGCCCCTCCAAACCTATCGCGGTTGAATTCGAGACAGAGTTAGGAAATCCTAACTCGCACATGATCGGAGTGGGAGCAACAGAAGTCAGGGCTTCAGCTTCAGCTACTCCGGCACAGACTTCGGGGGATGACCTTGAAGAATACCTCCGGATGTATGAGTTTCTGGGGGACCCCAAAATTCTCCCTCAAGGTGTGGACGTAGGTATACCTCAGAACTTTTCCTTTGAAATTCCTAAAATGACTTCACTGTACAACAAATATTTAACGAATACCTTGAACTTTGTAGATGCGTCGAGGAGCGGCGTGGCTCCAACCACTGGTGGGGCTTTGGTTTCACTCAGAGTTGAGGCTCCGGTTGAGGTAGTGGCTCCGATGACCGAAGTTGTTTCGGGTGAAGTGACTCCGCCCGAAGGAGCGGCAATCGAGGGAGGATCCACTCCAGCTGAAGCAACATCTCTGGTTTTTGTACTGGGGAGAGGTAAGGGCAAGACAGGTCTTGGCCCTCTCCCTTCTTTGATGATGATGCCTTCCTCCAACGACCCTTCAACGAGCGCTTCAGAAGAAGACCCCGCTAAAGATGATGGACGAGCCCTATCCTAGCTTCCTCTACTTACTCCGTTCCTGGAGCAGCGGACATGGCTCCGAATACTTTTGGAACCTTTGGCAGATAAGTGCCAAGAGGTCGGGAGCTCCAAACGGGTTTCTATCTTGAGTGAAGCCAGTGGATCGGAGCTCGACTTGGCCCTCGAAAGGGCTACCCTTTAGGTATGTAACATACAACAAATATATTTAGTTAATAAATTTCCTTGTACTCACTTTGCTTTTTTGTAGCAATTTGTCCTTACTAGAGCAGCAGCGACTTCCAACGAGCTTGAAACCAATCGGCTCAAGAGGAAGGTTACCACCCTCCAGAATGTCCTCAAAGGCTCCGAAGACAAAACTTTGTAGCTAGAGGAGGAGCTCCTCGAAGAACGGAGGGCTAAAGCCATTACGGAGGAAGCGCTCTGGGCCAAAGAGCATATGAGAAACCAAGGGTTGGTTTCAAAGTCTGTGATGAGTGATTGACAAATTTTATCCTCTGATTCGAAGGGGTCCCTCCGAAGGGCTTTGGAGGTTGTTTCACCGAAGGGTTTGATGGGTCTGTTTGTTGCAGCTATTGCAGTGGAGTGTGACTGTCAGAGGGGTCCAATAGTACATGATGACTTGGTCATACCGAAGGTTTCAGTACTTTGGGCGGTACATCGGAGTGTGCACTAGAGGTTGTTTACCCGGAGAGGTCTCCGGGGTGTTGGATACACTTGTCTATTTGTCTATGGCGCGCTGGTGACTTCGGAGGCGACAGACGGTTCGCAGCAAGTGAACTTGGGTCAAGCGGGGGGCTTGATGCCAGGTGTGTGGGGATCTTGGTCATGAAGGCAGCGAGGGGTCGAGGTCGGTCCTCGGGTCAAAGTGTGCCAGGTGAAGATGGAGAGTGCAGAGCATGGCTCCATCTAAAGGTACCCCGAGATGAAGTCCTCGGAGGCGAGGAACTTCGAAGGGTACTCCGAATGGAGTGACTTCGGAGTCTGGTGGACAAAGTCCTCAGAAGTGAGGCAAGGAATTCAAAGTGTGCTCCGGAGGGAGGCACTCGAAGGAATACCCGACGAAGGTCTCAAAAGTCGAGGTGCTTCGAAGGCATGGTCCGGGTGAGGATCGTCAAGGAGTGTGCTCAGGGAGATACACTGTGATGAAGTGCTCATGGAATGCTTCATGCGGAGGCCTTGGACGAAGGAGGGACTTCGAAGGGTGGTACTCCGAAGGTGGGGCTTCGGAGTGTGGCTAACTTGAGTTACTTCAGTCATGCATGGCTTCGGTACACGGACTGACGGAGGTCGATCTGGGAGTAGCCGCGAAGCCATGGTGGTCCACTCCAGAAGTGATGGCGCGAATGCTCAAGGGCTTTGATGGTTTCGGCTCAAAACTGCCACTGTATCGAAGGCTGACTTCGGTGAAGCGAAGGCCATCAGACTCATGGCTTCTCACCGAAGCTACCGCACCCCTCGCGTGCGAAGGGGGGCTTTAGAAGACTCCAAGACTACAAAGGCTGACCGTGTTTGCTCTGCAAAAGCTGATGATGTCTCCTCTGCGAAGCTGACAAAAGAAGCCTCCAAATAAAGTAGACTACCAACTGTACTCCCTTGTTCTGATGAGACAAAACTAGTGTAAACCCTAGGGGTAAAGTAGTCTATTCACAGGGCTGAATAGTGCCTATAAATAGTGGAGGATAGCTAGGCAACAGTAACACTTTGAGCAACCATTTTTGAGCTCCTGTGCTAGCCGCCACACTCGTGTATTCAGTCTGTGAGTTTATTTTGTGTTCCCTGTTCAAGCAATGAAACTTTGATTCTGTTTTCATTTATTGTTTGAACTTTTATGCCTATTTTACACTGCATGCTTTGATCTCTTTGTGCCTCAATTCTTCCTGTGTTGAGTTTATTGCACTAGAGTGTTTTTGGAGAGGTGTGTGGGAGATCTGTGCGTGTGAAGTGTGTTTTCAGTGTCTGTTCGCTCTGTGTAAACTGCAGGCTAGACTTCTTTGATTACTAGTGAAGCACTGTTCTTGGCTTAAATCGAAGCCCGTTTTCTTCCCTTGTCGAAGTCCTCTTCGCAGTGTGCTCAGTGTGCATTTCGACCTTCGAAATACGAAGCCTAGTATCAATTGCTAGCGCTGAGTATCGGGTCAAAGTCCTCAGAGGGAAGTCATCTCTTGCGAAGGGTGAAGTGCGAAGCTTGCTCGAAGCCACCAAGTGTGCGGAGCCTGCACTGAATTAGCAGAGTTGAGTTTTTAGGTGTTGTGGGTGGAGCGAAGTCTTCTTGATTTCGAACTTCTGCTCCTTGCGAAGCCTGATTTCGGAGCTGTGGAAAACCTCCGAACGAGAACATCGAAGGGTGTGTTGGAAGCCTGTTCCATAGAAGATAAAACTAAAACAGAAGGCTATTTTTACCCTGAAATTTTAAAAGCTCCCATTCAGCCCCCCTCTGGTCGCCATTTCTGCTCCAACAATTGGTATCAGAGTAGGTTAGGATCACTAGTTGACCTTAACCGGTTTTGGATCTGTTGGCGACATGGACAGAGTTAGTAAAATACATCCGTTCAATGGGACGGACTTTGCATACTAGAAGGTGCGCATGGAGGCTTACTTGCTAAGACAAGGAAATGCAATTTGGGAGATTGTGGACTCACAATACTCCATCCCTGAAATTCGTACCTCTCAAACAGAGAAGGATCAGTATAATGCCAACTCCAAGGCCAAAAATATACTGTTCATTGGTTTGAGTCAGAGTGAGTTTGATAGGGTGCAACACCTTAGAACAGCTAGGGAGATTTGGACTACACTCACTATTTTTCACGAGGGCTCTACACAGATTAAGGCTAGGCGCCAAAGCACATACAACAAATAGTATCAGCTGTTTGTGCAGGCACCTAGTGAATCTATAGATGCCATGTTTTCTCGCTTTGATGCGATAGTGAGTAACTTGCAGTCCAACGGGACGCTTGCTTACCATGATCATGACAAGGCTATCAAGCTTCTCAATGCTCTTGATCGTAGCATTTGGGAAGTGAAGATATATAGCATTGAGGAGCCCGCAGGTTATGACACATTGACCTGTGATGAGCTTTTCAGCAAGCTGAAGTCCACAGAGATTGCCAAGGCATCTCTTGCAGTACATAGGAACACATTGCCACAACCATTGGCATTAGTTTCTAGTACTAGATGTGGCACCACTGCAGAACCAAGCACATCTGGAACTTGTGTTCTTGTGGATGGTTTTGCTTTATCCTTCCTGGTCTCCATCACTAAGGAGCAGGTGGATACTCTGGATGACAACGAGCTTGCTCTGATTGCTAGAAGGTTCACCCGTTTTCACCATGAGAGACGAGATTAGAGGAGAAGTGGTTTTAGTGGTTGTTTTGAGTGTGGCGACACTTCTCACATCAAGGCCAACTATCCTAAACTCAAGAAGAGAGATGAGAGTGAGCGCCCCAAATACCACAAAAAGGAGAGGAAACCCTCTGTGAAGGGCAAGCGCGGCAAGGTGGCTAAGAGAGTAGCCAAAGCCGCTTCTAGAGCATTTGTTGCTGCTCTCAGTGACATCGACACTTCCTCAACTGAGGAGTCAAGCTCTGAGGAGGAGGAGTCTCCAAGGAAGGAGGAAAAGAAGGACAAGAAGGGACGAGATTTCACCGGCCTTTGCTTCATGGTCGACAGCGATCACAACGGCGATGATCTTGACTCATCTGAGGTACCACTATCCTATGACCAGCTTTCAGTTAAATTAGATGAACTGAATGAGGTAGTTCTTGGTCAGGATAGGTTGCTTGTGCAAGCTGCTAGAGATAGAAATGAGCTTAGACTTAGGCTAGAATCTGTTTCTACTGATTATGCCATGCTTAAGTCTAGGATTAATGATGCTGAAAGTGAATCTTGCACTGTTGTCATGGGTGAGCTTACTCAGTTGCGTTCTGTGCATGCTCAAACTCCTTCTGAGCTTGAGACTGCACAGAAGCAAATTTTGATGGTTGATTCTAGTACTTATGATATAAATAAATGCATGAACTGTTCTTTATTACGTGAGAGCATTGATTTACGTGATAGCATGTTCATGACTTAGAGGCAAGATTAGAGAGGGTCGGTAGTTCTAAGGATGTGCAACCTGTGTGTGACATTTGCATAACCCTTAAGGACCAGCTAGGCACTGTTAGAGAGCGAGCTGAAAACCTCATGATTGAAAATGAATACCTTCTTTCTGTGGTTAACAAATGCACTGAGGGAAAGAGTAGGATGGACTTGCTCTTGGTCAAGACCAAGATGTGTGCTGACAGGGCAGGGTTAGCTCTAGGATTGGGTTTTGAGAGGATTCCTTCAGCTAGTGAGAACAAAAATGTTTTTACATCACCCACTACCCTAGAGAAAGAGAGAGCCCTGTTAGACACTCCATCAGCCAAAAATCCTACCCAAACCCCAAAGAAAACCACTCCTCCTGCAAAGAAAATTCCTCCCAAGAAAACCACTCAGTAGAAGCCCAAGGAGCTGGTGAGAATTGCTCATATGACCCATGAGAGTGCCCCTAGGAGAGTTTTTCATTGTTCCTACTGTCAGAGGGCGGTTCACTTGGTTGGGTTCTGTTTTCGTCGCATCAAGGATGAGTGACGCTCTCAGGCGATGAGTTTCCAGGACATGCATTACCCATCTCGAGGTATGCATGAGTCTGAGTTTTACTCACGTCCTGTTTTCGAGGCACCTCATACTTCTCGGAGAGGTTTAGCTCCTCGAGGTGTTCACCATATTCCATATGGTGGTAGACCCCGTGCGAGTAACTTTGTACCTCGACAGGGTAGGAGACCTCGTCAGGGTCACAACATGTAGGCAGACCTCGCACTTTGCATCATTCCGATTATCCTATGCGTAGACAGTCTATTTTTACTATGCCTACTACTCGTATCACTCAGTGCTGGATACCTCGTCATGTTTTCACTCACCCCAGCTGATGAGGACATCACTTCACATGATACACAGATGCACCAGCATGATACACACACACCAGCATGATACACACATGCACCATCAACCTACAATTTAATTACAGGGACCAATCACACGCGCCCGCGCCCGTCGCTTGAACTATGAGGTTAATTCTTTCCTTAGCAACTATGTTAATATTTGTTTGGATGGGATGCTACTGAATACTAGTGATATTTTGTTGCTTAGGAACATGGGAGATGGAATAGAAGAGTTGGAGTTGAAGACGGAGTCGCACGATTGATTTGAAGTCAAGAATTCGCTGGTTCGGACTACATCAACCACCATGCACCAAAATGGGCATAACTTCCTCATACGAAGTCCGATTGACGCGTTCTTGGACTTTTTGGAAAGATAAGTAGAAGACGGATCTTTTGGCGTTAGTTTAGCCTCATTTGGAGTCTCGAGTCGTCCTATGTGACTGAAATAGTCCTGCGTGACAGAACTGGGCCGAGTTGGACCTTGTACTGAGTTGGAGGCTGTGTTGGCCCATAGTCCGAGTCGTGTGCGCCTCCTACAGGCTGCCCACGCCGTATATACCTCACGCCAGCCGCCATTAGGGTTAGGTTTTGCTTTGTTTTCATCTACACTTGTGTGTTTAGATCCCGCTCCTGCACCGGACCGATTGGCTGCTGCATCAGCGTTTGTGAAACCTCTCCTCATCATAGTTCATCTGTGATTTGGCATTCGACTTGTGTTCTTCCTGTTCTTGCTTGTGTTCTTGGGTTCGCTTGCAGGAACTAGCCTTCGTGGCGAGGTCAACTGCGCCCTGCGTGGTTGATAACCGACGGAGATAGTGGTGTAGCGATTGCAAGGTTTTGATCCGCCGAACTGGAGCCTTGGATCGTCAACGTCGAGATTCTCCACCAATCCAAGTTATCCTTACCTAGCGGAAGATCGGGACCAATCCCCCATTACCAACACTGAGCGATTGAGATTTTCTTATCATGTGTAGGCGCCAGACCGAGGCTACCACCAAATTCGCATGAAACTAGGTGATGAATGGAAAACTGCTTTTAAAACAAAGTTTGGATTATATGAGTGGCTTGTCATGCCTTTTGGACTTACTAATGCACCTAGTACCTTCATGCGCTTGATGAATGAAGTCCTACGACACTTTATAGGACGCTTTGTGGTTGTATACTTTGATGATATCTTGGTTTACAACAAGTCTCTCACCGAACATGTTGAACACCTACGTGTTGTTTTTTTCTGTCCTCCGTGAGGATAGATTGTTTGGTAACCTTGAGAAGTGCACGTTTTGCACGGATCGAGTTGTGTTTCTTGGATATGTTGTCACTTCAGAGGGCATTGAGGTTGACGCGGCAAAGGTAGAAGCAATCAACAGCTGGCCGCAACCCCAAACTATCACACAGGTACGTAGTTTTCTTGGTCTTGCAGGTTTCTACCGGCGTTTTGTGAAAGATTTCAGCACCATAGCCGGACCATTGCATGAGTTGACCAAGAAGGGAGTTACTTTTACTTGGGAACCAGCACAAGAACAAGCTTTTGCCACACTCAAGGATCGCCTTACACATGCACCTCTACTTCAGCTACCCGACTTCAGTAAGACTTTTGAGTTAGAATGTGATGCTAGTGGTTTTGGAATAGGAGGTGTGTTGCTACAAGGAGGTAAACCCGTGACCTATTTTAGTGAGAAATTACATGGTCCACAGTTGAATTATTCCACCTATGATAAGGAATTATATGCCTTAGTGCGTGTGCTTGAAACTTGGCAACATTACCTTTTGCCTAAGGAGTTTGTTATTCATTTGGATCATGAAGCATTGAAGCATATACGTAGTCAAGCAAATCTGAATAAACGACATGCTAAATGGGTAGAATTTATTGAGACTTTTCCATATATCATTAAGCATAAGAAAGGGAAAGATAATGTGATTGCCGATGCTTTATCTAGACGTTATACATTGCTTTCTCAACTTGATTATAAGATCTTTGGTTTAGAAACATTGAAGGACATGTATGCTACTGATTTGGACTTCAAAGATGCTTTTGCAAATTGTACAGATGACCGTGCTTGGAACAAATATGTGCTGAATAATGGGTATCTTTTTCGTGCTAACAAGTTATGTGTGCCGGCTAGCTCTCTTCGCTTGTTGTTATTGTAGGAAGCACATGGTGGTGGTTTGATGGGTCATTTTGGATCAAAGAAAACTGAAGATGTGCTGTCCACGCACTTCTATTGGCCTAGGATGAGATGAGATGTTGAGCGCTATGTGGCACGATGCACTACTTGCAATAAAGCTAAGTCCCGTCTAAACCCACATGGTCTTTATATGCCTCTGCCTGTTCCTAGTGTACCTTGGGAGGATATTTCTATGGATTTTGTATTAGGATTACCTAGAACTAAGAGGGGGAGGGATAGTATTTTTGTGGTGATAGATCGGTTCTCTAAAATGTCGCATTTTATACCTTGTCACAAGAGCGATGACGCTACCAATGTTGCTGATTTGTTTTTCAGAGAGGTCATACGCTTGCATGGAGTTCCCAATACCATCGTTCAGATCGTGATGCTAAATTCTTAAGTCATTTTGGCGGACGTTGTGGCATAAGTTGGGGACGAAGCTGCTGTTTTCTACTACTTGTCACCCCCAAACAGATGGGCAAACGGAGGTCGTCAACCGTACGTTGTCCACCATGTTGAGGGCTGTTTTGAAGACCAACTTGAAGCTCTGGGAAGAGTGTCTACCTCATATTGAGTTTGCATATAATAGGTCAGTACACTCCACTACTAAGGTAAGTCCGTTTCAAGTGGTCTATGGTTTTAATCCGCGTGCTCCTATTGATTTGCTACCATTGCCACCATCTGAAAAATTGAATTTTGATGCTACTACACGTGCTGAATTATTACTTAAGATGCATGAAACTACTAAAGAAAACATAGAGAAAATGAATGAGAAATATCGTGCTTATGGTAGTAAGGGTAGAAAAGAGATAACATTTGAACTAGGTGATCTTGTTTGGTTGCACTTGCGCAAGGATCGTTTTCCTGATTTGAGAAAGTCTAAATTGATGCCCCGTGCTGATGGTCCTTTCCGTGTGCTTGAGAAGATAAATGATAATGCATATAAACTTGAGTTGCCTGCAGCTTTTGGGGTTAGTTCCACATTTAACATTTCAGATTTAAAGCCCTATTTGGGAGATGACGATGAGCTTGAGTCGAGGACAACTCCAATTCAAGAGGGGGAGGATGATGAGGACATCACTTCACACGATACACACATGCACCAGCATGATACACACACGCACCAGCATGATACACACATGCACCATCAACCTACAATTCAATTACAGGGACCAATCACACACGCCCGCGCCCGTCGCTTGAACCATGAGGTTAATTCTTTCCTTAGCAACTATGTTAATATTTGTTTGGATGGGATGTGTTGGCGTAAAAGATTACGCTAACAGGTTTCTGTAGAAGAGAAACTAACAAACGAAGTGTTTGCGAAGCAAATTGTTCTAAGCCTCCGAAAGGATAATAACTTAGAATAGTTCGAATGTGTGTATTGAATAACTTGTATTCGGTCCCTATTACAGGGTGAAATGGGGGGGTATTTATAGGCCCAAATATTAAGGAAAAGACCTATTTACCCCTCTATTACAACCGACATAGTGGAAACTATTCGGTTCTCTTAATAGGGCTAAAATGGTAAAAGACTAATCTAATGAGAAAGAAGATAAGTCTTCCATCTTAGCTGGCAGAAAAGATCTTGAAGGGCCTTAGTTCGAAGATGTACTCCGAACCAATGCCTATCTTCGTACTTCGAACTTGGTTCCGGGTATCTTCGAAGATGATCGTCTGGGAACCTTCGAACCTGCTATCTGCCTTTATGTATCTTCGGCAATAACCCCGAAGATGAGATATTTTCCCCCAACAGTAGCCCCTCGAATACGCTTCTCCGTTTGACCTGTAACGTTAGGAGAGCAGTATACGGAAGGAAAAGATAACCAAACATAGGGGTTATTGGTTTTTATTTTATCTCCGAAATGCATGAAGATATGAACTTCGAATCAGTCTTAAGGTAATTGCTTTTCGAACTATCTTAGAACCGACTCAAGAAGTTCAAAAGTCTTTTAGACTTAGAGAAAATAGCCGTTAAGTTTCTGTTTCTAACGGAAACTGTAGTAAGAGTTAATTTCGGGGAAAAGTAACGGCAAGAATACGAAACGACATGGATTAACGGTAAAAAAGCGAAGTCTGGGCTATAAATAGAAGGTCTAGAAGTTACTCAGTTACCTTTTCACCGCATTCTCTCAATCCAAAACTTTTCGAGCCCTTTGAGTTCTTGAGCCCTAGCCTCCATTTCCTCAAAGCAATCCGACGACTGCAATGGTGAAGACTAAGGGATCTGCACCTCCGTCGGCCTTGGCTCGGCAGCAGGCGGCTGCAGCAGCAGCGGCGGCAGCGTTGGCTGCGGCACCTCCGGTACGGGCGGTGACATCAATGGCGACAGGAGGGAGAAATCCCCAAATCGCCGATGACCAAGGTCTGTGCCCGCCATCGACAAAGTATTTGGATCAGTCTTTCCAGTTGGGGGCTTCTACCTGCAAAAGAGAGTCACTGGCAATCGCAGCGGGAGGAAAAATCAATAATGGAGTTATGATTCGGAAGCCAGGCAAAGAGATGATTCCAGCGCCAAGACCCGGAGAAGTAGTGGTATTCGAAGCCTTCTTCGAAGCTGGCTTGGGCCTTCCTGCGGTGGACTTCCTGGCGGAGGTACTGGATCTGTTCCACGTAACCCTCCCCCAATTATCTCCGAATGCGGTAGCTAGACTGGCTATCTTCGAATGGGCGCTGAGGGCCGAAGGGTGCGAAGGAAGGGCAGAGATCTTCGCTGCATTACATAGGGCTACATGCCAACCAAAGACCTTCGTAGGCTCCGGAGGTGAAAAAGTAGTGGTATCCTTCGGTAGCATCAACTTTAGGCTCCGATATGAATATGCTCTTCAATTTCCTGCCAAGGCTATCAATGCCAGATGGTATACTGATTGGATTCTAAGATGGTTCTATGCTGAAGTTGGGGCAAGCAGTCCTCTGGCCAGACCCCTCAAAGAAATTCAATTCCGGAAGGAAGCCTTAGTGCAGCCCAACGAAGGTCAGCTCGAAGCTCGTCTTAACCTGCTTCAAAAGATTAGCCGAAGGTTAAGCATGCGGGACTTAGCCGAAGAATTCCTCGCCCTGCAAATTTCTCCGCTGATGGCCAACTGGCCTGTCATCTTCGAGGATGATTCGGAAGGCGGTCTCCGCAAGATCAACTTGACTTCGAGCCCTACAGGTAACTTCGAAACCAACATGCATTATACATATTTACTTCGAAGAAAGACTAATTTGATTTATTTTTTAGCTTCTTCAGCCCCTATTACTTCAGAGCAAATTGTAAGGGCTTCGGAGAAGATTTTGGGTGCCCCAACTCCGACTGAAAAAGAGTGGAGAGTTAAATTGGTCGGGAGTTGGGAGAGGTTTAACAGAGTATGGGGAATGTTGGAATTGACTCCGCCCCCTCTGATGGACTGGGTGCCTTCGGAGAAAGGACCCAAAAAGAGGATAGCTGAAGCCGGAGCTTCGAGCTCCGCAAAGACTCCGGTGAAGAAGGTGGCTCGGAAGCCGAAAAATCTCGCACCTTCGAATCCTGCGCCCTCGAGCTCAAGAACCTCAATCTCCGGTTCTAAAGAAGATGAAGGTATATTATTAATGAGATTGATTGATGAAGATGCAGCTCAACAAAATATTCACATTGAAGATACTGCAGGTATGCCGGAGCCTCAAGCTAATATTGAAGAAGTGAGAGCTCCGGATGCTCAAGAAGAAGAGCAAATCGAAGCCCCTATGGGCGAAGATGAAGTTGAAGTTCCTACAACTTCAGTTGTGGATGAAGGGAGGACTGCTCACGGAGATACTCCGGCAGCAGAAATTTTAACTGTAGATTCAGACGAAGACCTCACCTTCGATCCTCCGAGCAGTCCGGTGCTCGAATGCCCCCAGAATGTCGAAGGTAAACTTCGCATAATTCTTTTATTATTTTCTGCAAAATTATACAATGTATAATACTTTTGCTTTCGCAGAGCCTCCTTCGGAAGAAGTACATCATGAAGACACAATTCAAAGGCCTTCGACAACTTCGGAGCCGCACCCGGAGGTCACTCAACAGGGGCCTGGAAGGGGTAAAAGACACATAGAGCCTCTCCCTACTCAAGGATCAACTTCGTCTGAGTCAACAGATGAAAGTGAATCAACTGAGGGGGGGCCATCTTCCGAAGTTCAAAGGACCTCAGGAGAACGCTCCGGACCTTCGTCAAGCAGGGATGACCAAAAAGCTTCGGCAATGCTCCCTCTTTTGACTCCTTTTTTGGAGCCAACTGGGCTTCGGACTCTGCTCAAACCTTTAGGTCGAGTGAGTCGCGAAGTCGGGGAGACAGAGCTGGTAGCAAAATTAAGCAGGGCGAAGAGTTCGGAGCTTAACGTTGCCCTGGAACGAGCGGCCTACCAGGTACGGAGCACTTTCGAGCCAATATCTTTAGCGAATTATATTGGGTTCGGAGTACATCTTCGAACCAGTAGCAAATTATACATGAATAATTTCTTACTTTAGTTTTTTCTTTTCTCAGCAAGCGGTCTTGGCTCGCGCTGCAACTTTATCAAGCGAGAATGAAATTGCTCAGCTTCGGGAAGAAAATGAAGCTCTTAAACGCAACTTATCTTTCTCCGAAGCTAGAGTACTTCAAATGGATAATGTGATTTCAACGGAGCGTAGGGCCAGACAGGGCTTGGAGGCTGCTAATAAGGAGCTCGAAGCAGAAAGAATCGTGCTTCGGGCTGAAATTGAAAAGGTGCGGTTGGAGCATGCTAGTGCTGGGTCCGAACTTGTAAGGCTCCAAGAGGAAGCTAGCCAACTCCTAAACCAGAAGAATATTTTAACTACGGAGAATGCTAGGATTTCCGGAGTTTTGGCAGAAACAACTTCGAGCAAGGATGCACTAATTGAAGAAAAGCTTAAGTCGGAGAAGGTAGCTACGGAGGTCATCGAACAGATGCTAGGTGTTCTGGAGTACTTCGGTACTACTGGATCACTTCCTTCGGATGACAACGTGACTCTACTGCGCCGGTTAAAAAGGATCCAAGGAGCAGCGAAGCAAATGAAGACGGCAGGCATTCATTATGGAGAACTCTCCGGACAAGTGTCTGCCCTCAGACTACTTCGTTACTACGAGGATTTGGGCCGAACAATCACTCCGAGTGCAGAGGGCTCCATTACCTTCGACGACGAGCGGCTTTTGAATCCTTCCGAAGGCGTGACTGCCGCCTGGCGAGCCTTTCAAACTTCATGGAGAGCCAAAGGTCATTCCGCGATCAAGGCTTGGATCGATGAAGGCCAACGCCAGAAGCAAGTTCGGAACCAGGCTTCGAGCAGTCAGCCTCCTCCGAACCCGCAGGTTTAGGAATCATTTAGGATTTTTGATTATGTAAAGCTTTATGGTTGTAAACATTTTATCAATGAAAATCTTGTTTGTTATATTTTTAGGCTTTGCCTCTTATGGAAGATATCGAAGTGTTAGAACTTAACGACGAACTTCGTTCATTATGGCATACCTTCGAACTTCTAAAGAGTTACAAGCGTCCTCGATTTCTTATTCCTCGAGATGACTCCGGCGTAATTGCGCCCGAAGTAATCAAAGACGTATTGTCTTATATTAAAGAGGAAGAAAAAGAGGTTAACGCAAACACCTCGTCTTCTGAAGACACTATTTGGTCTGAAGACGAAGGTGAAGCTCCAAATAAAAGATCTGAAGATCTTAGAAGCTGGGAAAGAAGCCCCGAACGGCTTCGAACTTGGGCCGAGCTTCAACAAGAGCAGAAGGATTTTAGAGCTTCGAGGGGGAGGAAGAGAGTTAAACGTAAAGTTCTTAGAACTTCCGATGTTGGAACTAGTCGTTCCACCCCTAGCTCTCGGTACCGAAGAGGTCTCCGATTCCTTCTTGGTATAGATACCAATTTTTCATAGTGTAATCTGTAAACACATTTATTTTAATAATGAATGCCGATTTAAAATTGTCTCCATATTTACTAGCCCCTCTTTGGGTATAAGCAACTTCGAAATGTATTCAAAGATGGTTATGCACAAAGAAAAAACTTCGGAGTACAATTTTTTTTGGGGGTTCGGAGCCCCTCTGTTATTTAAAGATCTTTTAAAATCTTATGAAATGTCTTCGACTTTTTGCAGTCAGAAGAATGGTAACTTAGTACCTTTGTTTTATGAAAGAAATCACTTGAGATAACTTCCAGGACACTTTAGTGTCTTAAAAAAATTTGTCACTTTGGACTGTGTTAACAGACATTCGAAGCTCATGGCTCAAATGTTGTTTTGCTTTAGCCACCTTCGGCTTATTTTTGCGATCTCTGACGAACCAATGGTTCGGAGTTTGCAATGGTCTCTTTGGACTCTTTTTACGGATGTCTACCAGCCAATGGCTTGGACTCCGTATATTTTGGCCACCTTCGGCTCTTTTTGCAGAAGTCTACCAGCCAATGGCTTGGACTTCGCAGATTTTAGCCACCTTCGGCTCTTTTTACGGAAGTCTACCAGCCAATGGCTTGGACTCCGTAGGGTGTGGTTTTGGGCTCTTTTACGGATGCCTACAAGCCGGTGGCTTGGGCTCCGGATTATGTCAGCCCCCACGTCGGAGGCTTCGAACTTTATGGGTTCGCAGTCCGAAAATACAACCCAGCTTAATGACACTTCCCTCTCGGCCGACCCCGCGGTTCCAGTGCGTCCACTCGGAAGCTGGAAGTCTATGAGGGGAAGGCAACTATCAGGGTCATATGCTTTATTAATTTAGAAGATGATTACAAGCGAATTACAAGGAGCCCTTATGCGAAGTATCGCTTTAGGTGCTCCGCATGCCAAGTATGTGCTAACTCTTCACCTTCTAAATTAGCTAATTTAAATGAACCAGGGCGCCCTGAGCGGACAATTAGGTACGGACCTTCCCATTTATTGCCTAACTTCCCTGGTGCTATAATGCTTCGTAGAACAAGATGACCCAGCCTTAACTCATTGAGCTTAACCTTCGGGTCATACCAAGTCTTCGTCTGCTGATGATACTTTGATAAATTAGCTACAGCCCGAAGTCTTGTTTCTTCTGACAAATCTAACGAAGCTTGTCTTTCTTCTTCAATGTCCGGTTCGGTGCTGCGAAATGACCCCCCTTTGAGCTCCGTTGGAGTCATAGCTTCATCTCCGAATAGTAGTCTGAACGGAGTAAAACCTGTGGACCTTGTTTGCGTAGTCCGAATGGACCACAGAATCTTCGGAAGCTCTTCGGTCCACAGTCCCTTTGCTAATCCTACTATTCTTCGATTTAGCCCTGATAAAATATTTCCATTGGCTCGCTCTACGGCTCCATTCGACTGAGGATGCCTCACTGCAGCAAAACATAACTGAATGCCTAGGTCTTCGCAAAATTTCCTGAAGGGTTCTGCGTCGAACTGTGTTCCATTATCAACTGTGAGATATCTAGGCACTCCGAACTGGCAAATAATGTTCTTCCAGAAGAATTTCTGTACATTGTTCGAAGTGATAGCTGTTAAGGGTTCTGCTTCCACCCACTTAGAAAAATATTCAATAGCTACCACTGCGAACTTCAGATTTCCCTTTGCTAACGGAAAGGGACCAATTAAATCCATACCCCATCTGGCCATAGGCCATACTGGAGCAATGACTTGAAGAGCTGTTGGTGGGCGATGACTCCGTCGACCCATCCACTGGCAACCTTGACAAGTGCGGACCAAGCTCTCCGCATCAGCTGTTATTGTGGGCCAATAAAGCCCCTGGCGAAGTGTTTTTCCTGCCAGAGCTCTAGGGGCTAAATGGCTTCCACAAAGGCCATCATGAATTTCTCGAAGAATTTCTTGGCCTTCGGCTCGAGATATACATCGGAGTAGAGGGGAACAGACTCCGGCCTTGTATAATATACTGTTGATTAACTGATAGTTTCTGGCTCTGAGCTTTAATCTTGACAACTGGGGCTCTTCGGGCAAATTTGTTCCTCCTTGCAAGAGTTCCATGATCGAATCTTTCCAATCTGCACTAGGAATGTAAAGAATCTCCGCAGAGGCAATTTGTGGCATCGAAGGTATATTGAGCTCCTCATAGAAAGCTTCTTCAGGCACATCCACAGCTCCGGCTGCAGCTTTCGCTAAAATGTCCGCTTGCACGTTTTCCGCTCTTGGTATACTCCGAATGGAAATACCCTTGAAGTGTGCTTCGATTTTGCGGATTTCTTCTAAGTACTTTGCAAGCTGTGGATGCCGAACTTGAAAACTTTTGTCTACGTGCCCTGCTACTATCTGAGAATCTGTTTTTATAATTATTCTTATAGCCCCTAGAGCACGTGCTTTCCAGAGTCCCAATAAAATCCCTTCGTACTCCGCTATATTATTGGTAGACTTAAAGTTGAGTCTTGCGGAGTACATTGCTCTTTGCCCTGACGGTGAAATCAACACTGCACCAATGCCTGCTCTGGATGCTTGGAAAGCTCCATCGGAGTAAACAGTCCAAACTCCGTCACTTGATTTCTCCGGAGTCAAAATCGTAGGTGGAGTCCACTCTGCTACGAAGTTTGCCAGGACTTGGGATTTGATAGCTGTCCTTGCTAAGAAAGATATGCCGAAGGGTGCTAGCTCGACTGCCCACTTTCCAATCCTTCCAGTGGAATCTTTGCTTCGGAGCATATCTCCTAAGGGATACGAAGTTGGTACAATTACATTATGAGCCAAAAAATAATGTCTTAGCTTCCTCGAAGCCATTATCAGAGCATAAACGAACTTCTCAAGTTCGGAGTATCTTGTCTTCGCTCCTGATAATGCTTCGGATACAAAATAAACAGGATTTTGGACCAACTTCCCATTGAAATCTACTTCTCTGACAAGGACTGCGCTGACAGCTGAACCTGTAGCTGCAAGGTACAGGAGTAGGGTTTTGTCCGCAGTAGGCACCGTGAGTGTAGCAAGATTACTAAGATAATTTTTAATATCTTCGAAGCTTCTCTGACACTCTGGTGTCCATGCAAAATCTTCGGACCCTTTCAAAGCTTTGAATATCGGCAAGCTCCTCTCCGCAGACCTTGATAAAAACCTGCTAAGTGCGGCTAGACGCCCAGTTAGCTTTTGCACTTGCTTTAAATTCTCCGGAGGAGCCATCTTCTGCAGCGCAGTTATTTGAGTAGGGCTAGCTTCAATTCCCCTGCTTGAAACTAAATACCCTAACAATTTTCCATCCTTAGCTCCGAATATACATTTTTCGGGGTTAAGACGGATCCCACATGCCCGAAGGCTCTTGAATGTTTCTGCTAAGTCTAGACTATGTTGGTGCTTTAAAGCACTCTTTATTACAATATCATCGATATAGGCCTCCACATTGCGACCTAGTTGATGACCTAGAGCCTTAGCAACTAATCTTGAAAAAGTAGCCCCGGCGTTTCTTAGGCTGAAGGGCATTCTTACATAGCAGAAGACTCCCGAAGGAGTTACGAAGCTTGTCTTGATTTCATCTTCGCGCTTCAACCATATTTGATGATAACCAGAATACGCGTCGAGGAAGCTTAGTAACTCCGAACCTGCGGTGGAGTCAACCAGTTGATCAATTCGGGGCATGGGGTAGGGGTCACGTGGGCATGCTTTATTCAAGGATGTGAAATCAATGCACATGCGCCACTTCCCGGAAGACTTCTTTCTGACGAAGACTGGGTTGGCTAACCATTCTGTGTGAGCCACTTCTCTGATAATCCCAGCCTTCAACAGTTTTTCAACTTCATCCTTAGCCAGAGCAGCTCTCTCTGCGGACATCTTCCGGAGTCCTTGCCGAACAGGCCGGGCCTTCGGGTTTACAAGTAAACTGTGTTCAATGATATTCCGATCGACTCCGGTGATATCTTCGTCAGACCAAGCGAAGACATCCAAATTTTCTTCCACCACCTTTTCCAAGGAGGTTGCAACTTCAGGAGGTAAATCTTTACCAAATTGAAAAGTGTACTCTTTACCATCTTTAACAATGACTTTCGTTGCAATCTCTCCTTCAGGACTTGGTCTCGGAAAGGACTTCTTCGAAGCTTCGGAGGAGGCTGAAGAAATTTCTTCATTATCCTGCACACTGTTTACTTGCCTCGGATCAAGAGGGGGACCATGACCATATTCCGCCCTCCGAGCAATGGCTTGATCTCCGAAGATTCTAAGGACTCCTGCTTGTGTGGGCATCTTCATGCACAAGTAATTGTGATGCGCCACAGCTCCGAACTGGTTCAACATGCCCCTTCCGAAGATGACATTGTAAGCATACGGGGCATCTATCACATCGAAAATTACTTCTTCAGTTCGGGCTAATAAACCTTCTCCAAAGGTGACTTCCAGGCCTATCTGGCCAAGTGCATCAAGCGGGGGTCCTGCGAAGCCTTGCAGAGGACGAGCCGTTGGAAGGAGATGCTTCCTGGAAATGCATAACTGATCGAAGGCTTGAACAAAAATGATATCTGCCGAGCTACCTCCGTCAATTAACACCCTTCGAACTTCAGTGCCCGCAATATCAGCAGTGATAACCAATGGATCTGCGTGCGGGAACTTAATACCAGCTGCATCCTCCGCAAAGAAAGATATCGGAACATGAGACCACTTCGGCATTGCAGCTGCAGATGACGAAGTCCCAATATGACCTACTTCCCGAACGTACTCTCTTCGCAGTCTCTTGGACATGCTTCCGAGGGTACCTCCTCCGGAGATAGGGAGAACTACTCTTTTTCCTCTATCTTGCCCTTCTTCTTGCTTTGGAGGTGGCATAACATTGGCCACCGGAGGGTGCCTTGCAGCATCAAAATTTTCTATTCGCGCCACAGCCTGGACCGACTCTGGGCGCGTTGTAGCTGGAACTCGGTCGGTACTGCCTCGACCCTAAGTTCTCTCTAAGTACTCTCCCCTTAGAGTAAGGATAGCCTTGCAAGTGTTAGTTGCATGGCTTCGATTTTCTCCATGAATGCAGCAGAAAAGGATCTGGCCCTTGCCAGCCGTTTTCCCTGGCGGCCTCCAGCCGCTGGCCTTGTTCCCCGTAGACTGTGGAGCTCTTGGTGCAAACTTCTGTGGGGGTGCAATATTCATGACTTCAGAACGAGGGTGCTTTTGCCCTCTTCTCCGATCATGTTGCACTTCGAAGACTGGTTCCTGCGGCTGCGCCGAAGTCTTCACTTCTACTTTGACTTCTTGCAATATAGACGAAGTAGCAGCAGTCCTCCGAAGCCAACCCTCTTCTGACCTCGCATACTCCTCGAAGTATGACATTAACTGAGAGACTGAGGAGATGCTCTTCCGATGCAGTTTATCCAGAAGGCCTTGATGACTGACGCCTTCCCGAGCTGCATCAACCACTGAAGATGTGGACAGCCCCCGAATTTGCGACTTCGTATGAGCGAAGCGCTTAAAGTACTGCCTCAATGTTTCTCCGGGGAGCTGTTTCACCTGGAAAAGGCTTCCTGTTGACATAGGAGGCACGAAGGTGCCCTGAAAGTTGCTTATAAACTTCCTCTTCAACTACGACCATGAATTGATTGATCCTGGCTTCAAAGACCAGAACCATCTCAATGCCACTCCTTGAAGAGCTAAAGGGAAGCACTTCGCCATAGTGTCTCTAACTCCGCCGCTAGCCTCAATCGCTAGGGCATAAGAGCGAACGAACTCTCCGGGATCTTCATCTCCGGCATACTTACAGAGCTTCGAAGTTTTAAACTTTGGATCAAAGCGAACCTTCTGCAGCTCAGGATGCAACGGAGATTCATTGTCGTAAGAGGCGTTCTCCGGGGCTTCAGGATAATCAAGATCGTCATCTTCGGGCACTTCTGGGATGGTTGGGGTGGCTTGAGAACGAAGCCTGCTCGCAGCTTCCTGTCGCCACCTTGCCACTTCAGCTTGAAGGTTGGCCATTTGACTGGCCATATCTCCAAGATTATTTTCATTTCTTCCGGAAGGATCTTCCGGGTCTTGAGAACTGGTAGGATCAGTTCGAATCGGGATGGAGGGTGGAGAAGGGACTCCGGGCGGTCGGAGTATAGAAGGGGTTGGCGGAGAAGCTTCGTATGTTCGAGGGATGGAAGCCCCTTCCGGAGTTTGTGGAGAGAATGTCGAAGGACCTCCGACTTCAACTGTGTCGAAGGGTATTTCTCCAGAGATCCGAGAGGACCTCCGAGTGGGATTGCGGGGTGCGCTCCGCTTAGGAGGCATGATGTGTGTATTGAATAACTTGTATTCGGTCCCTATTACAGGGTGAAATGGAGGTATTTATAGGCCCAAACATTAAGGAAAAGACCTATTTACCCCTCTATTACAACCGACATAGTGGAAACTATTCGGTTCTCTTAATAGGGCTAAAATGGTAAAAAACTAATCTAATAAGAAAGAAGATAAGTCTTCCATCTTAGCTGGCAGAAAAGATCTTGAAGGGCCTTAGTTCGAAGATGTACTCCGAACCAATGCCTATCTTCGTACTTCGAACTTGGTTCCGGGTATCTTCGAAGATGATCGTCTGGGAACCTTCGAACCTGCTGTCTGCCTTTATGTATCTTCGGCAATAACCCCGAAGATGAGATATTTTCCCCCAACAGGATGCTACTGAATACTAGTGATATTTTTTTGCTTAGGAACATGGGAGATGGAATAGAAGAGTTGGAGTTGAAGACGGAGTCGCACAGATGATTTGAAGTCAAGAATTCGCTGGTTCGGACTACATCAACCACCATGCACCAAAATGGGCATAACTTACTCATACAAAGTCCGATTGACGCGTTCTTGGACTTTTTGGAAAGCTAAGGAGAAGACGGATATTTTGGCATTGGTTTCACCTCATTTGGAGTCTCGAGTCGTCCTGTATGACTGAAACAGTCCTGCATGACAGAACTGGGCCAAGTTGGACCTTGTACTGAGTTGGAGGCCGTGTTGGCCCATAGTCCGAGTCATGTGCGCCTCCAACAGGCTACCCATGCCCTATATAACTTACGCCAGCTGCCATTAGGGTTAGGTTTTGTTTTGTTTGCATCTACACTTGTGTGTTTAGATCCCGCTCCTACACCGGACCGATTGGCTGCTACATCAGCGTTTGTGAAACCTCTCCTCATCATAGTTCATCTGTGATTTGGCATTCGACTTGTGTTCTTCCTGTTCTTGCTTTTGTTCTTGGGTTCGCTTGCAGGAACTAGCCTTCGTGCTGAGGTCAACCGCGCCCTGCGTGGTTGATAACCGACGGAGACAGTGGTGTAGTGATTGCAAGGTTTTGATCCGCCGGACCGGAGCCTTGGATCGTCAACGTCGAGATTCTCCACCAATCCAAGTTATCCTTACCTAGCGGAAGATCGGGACCAATCCCCCATTACCAGCACTGAGCGATTGAGATTTTCTTATCATGTGTAGGCGCCAGACCGAGGCTTGAAGGGCATGTGGATCATGGACTCTGGTTGTTCGCGCCATATGACCGGAGATGTAGCATGGTTCTTCAGCCTCACCATAACCAAGCAAAAGGAACATATCACCTTCGACAACAATAGAAGGAGTAGAGTGAAAGGTAAAGGTGTGGTAAGAATCAACTCGAATTTCACTCTCAAAGATGTTGCTTTGGTTGAAAATTTGGGATACAATTTGCTTTCTGTATCTCAGTTGCTTGATGAGAGCTTCGAAGTGCGATTTCATTGTGATACTTCACAAGTACTCAATTCTGATGGTGTTGTGGTTTGTAAGATCTTTAGAGTTGGGAGAGTTTTTGGAGATGATTTTTCGGAGTCATCTGGTTCTTCTCATTGTCTTGTTACACATTCTATTTCTGAGCTTTGGAAGTGGCATAGGAGACTAGGGCATATGAGCTTTGAGTTGCTCGCTCGTCTGAGTGCCCTAGGTCTGATCCAAGGATTGCCCAAGCTCAAGTTTGAGAAGAATTTAGTCTACGCTCCATGTCGACATGGAAAAATGATTGCCGCTTCGCACTCGCCAGTCACCACGGTGATGACTGAACAACCCGGAGAACTTCTCCATATGGACACTGTAGGTCCTTCTCGGGTTAGTTCTTTAGGCGGAAAGTGGTATGTGCTAGTTATTGTTGACGATTTCTCTCGCTACTCTTGGGTCTTCTTTCTTGCAAGCAAGGATGAAATGTTTTCACACTTTTGGAGCTTGGCTTTGAGACTTTTCACTGAACTCCCTGGTGCATTGAAATTCCTTTGAAGTGATAATGACACTGAGTTCAAGAACAATGTCTGTTGGCGTAAAAGATTACGCTAACAGGTTTCTGTAGAAAAGAAACTAACAAACGAAGTGTTTGCGAAGCAAACGGTTCTAAGCCTCCGAAAGGATAATAGCTTAGAATAGTTCGAAAGTGCGTATTGATTCACTAGTAATCGGTCCTCATTACAGGGTAAAATGGGGGGTATTTATAGGCCTAAATATTAAGGAAAAGACCTATTTACCCTTCTATTACAACCGACATTAAGGAAACTATTCGGTTTCCTTAATAGGGCTAAAATGGTAAAAGACTAATCTAATAGGATAGAAGATAAATCTTCCATCTTAGCTGGCAGAAAAGATCTTGAAGGACTTTGGTTCGAAGACATACTTCGAACCAATGCCTGCCTCCGGACTTCGAACCAGGTTCCATGCACCTTCGAAGATGGACTTCGGACAATCTTCGAACTGGTCAGCTGTCTTCATGCTGCTTTGGCAATAACCCTGGAGATGAGATATTTTCCCCCAACAGTAGCCCCTCGAATACGCTTCTCCGTTCGACCTGTAACGTTAGGAGAGCAGTATACGGAAAGAAAAGATAACCAATCATAGGGGTTATTGATTTTTGTTTTATCTCCGAAACGCATGAAGATATGAACTTCGAATTAGTCATAAGATAATTACTTTTCGAACTATCTTAGAACTGACTTAGGAAGTTCGAAAGTCTTTTTAGACTTAGAAAATATAATCGTTAGTTTCTGTTTCTAACGGAGTTATACGAGGCGTTATTTTCGGAGGAAAATAACAGGCGGGAATGCGAAAAGGCAGAGCCCAAACGGTAACAAACGGAAAGTTTAGGCTATAAATAAATGACTCCAGAACTTACTCGATTACCTTTTCACCGCTTGTTCTCAGTCAAAAACCTTTTGAGCCCTTTGAGTTCTTGAGCCCTAGCTTTCGAGTTCTTGAACCCTAGTCCCCACTTTCTCAAATCAATCCAGCAATTGCGATGGCGAAAACCAAGGGCTCTGCACCTCCTTCGACCTTGGCTCGTCAACAAGCGGCTGCGGCGGCGGCAGCGGCAACAATGGCGGCGACGTCTTCGATGCAGGCGACAACTTCCATGGCGGCAAAGGGAAAAACTCCTCAAATCCCCGATGTCCAAGGTCTGTGCCCACCCTCAACCAAGTACTTGGACCAATCTTTTGAATTGGGGCGGTCTACCTGCAAGAAGGAATCTTTGGCAAGCACAGCGGGGGGAAATATTAGTAATGGAGTTATGATTCGGAAACCGGGCAAAGAATCAATTCCATCACCGAGACCCGGAGAAGTTGTAGTGTTCGAAGCTTTTTTCGAAGCGGGCTTGGGCCTCCCGGCTGTGGATTTTTTAGCCGAAGTACTTGACTTGTTTCACGTAACCCTCCCCCAGCTGTCTCCGAATGCTGTAGCCAGACTAGCTATCTTCGAGTGGGCACTGAGGGCCGAAGGTTGTGAGGGGAGGGCTGAAATCTTCGCTGCGCTGCATAGAGCGACTTGTCAGCCAAAGACCTTCGTAGGCTCCGGAGGTGAGAAGGTGGTAGTTTCCTTCGGAAGCATCAATTTTAGGCTTCGTGATGAATATGCCCTGCAATTCCCCGCTAAAGCCATCAATGCTAGATGGTACACCGATTGGGTTCTAAGGTGGTTTTATGCCGAAGTCGGAGTGGGTAATCCTCTGGCCGGTCCCCTCAAGGAAATTCAGTTCCGGAAGGAAGCCTTAGTTCAACCCGACGAAGGCCAACTCGAAGCTCGCCTCAACTTGCTTCAGAAAATCAGCAAAAGGTTGAGCATGCGGGACTTAGCTGAAGAGTTCATCGGACTTCAAATTCCTCCGTTGATGGCCAACTGGCCTATCGCCTTCGAAGATGACTCGGAAGGCGGTCTTCGCAAGATAAACTATACTTCGAGCCCTGCAGGTAACTTCGAAACCAACATGCATAGTACATATTTACTTCGAAGAAAGATTAACTTGAATTATTTTTCAGCTTCTTCAGCCCCTATTACTTCAGAGCAAATTGTAAGGGCTTCGGAGAAGATTTTGGGTGCTCCAACTCCGTCGGAAAAAGAATGGCGAATCAAATTAGTCGGAAGTTGGGAGCGATTTAACAGAGTATGGGGAATGTTGGAGTTAACTCCGCCCCCTCTGATGGACTGGGTGCCTCAAGAAAAAAGACCCAAGAAGAGAGTAGCCGAAGCTGGAGCCTCCAGCTCTGCTAAGACTCCGGTGAAGAAAGTGGCTCGGAAGCCGAAGAACCTCGCACCTTCGAGCTCAAGAGCTTCGGTTTCTAGCTCTAAAGAAGACGAAGGTATTTTATTAGTAAAATTAATTGATGAAGATGCAGTTCAACGAAATATTCACATCGAAGACACTGCAGGTATTCCGGAGCCTCAAGCCAACATCGAAGAAGTAAGAGCTCCGGATACCCAAGAAGAACAAATCGAAGCCCCTATGGGTGTAGATGAAGCTGAAGTGCCTGTGAACGTACCGGAGTCTGGCGATAATGCTGATCAACCAATGACTTCGGTAGTTCAAGAAGATACAACTCAAGCTGGAGTTTCTATGGATGAAGGGGGAGTCGAAGTCATTATGGCTTCGATTCTCGAAGAAGTAACGAGGGCTCTTCAGGACGATGCTCCTGTAGTCCAAGATTTAACGGCCGATTCGGATGAGGACTACACTTATGATCCTCCGATCAGCCCGGTGCTCGATATTCCTGAGAATATCGAAGGTAAATTTTGCTTAATTCTTATCAATTTTTGCAAAATTATACAATGTGTAATATTTTTGTTTTTTTTTTTTTTTAGAGCCTCCTGTTGTCGAAGTATCCCTCGAAGATACAACTCAAAGACCTTCGACAACTTCAGGGTCGCAACCAGGAGTTGCTCTACCGGGGCCTGGAAGAGGAAAAAGACACATCGAGCCCCTCCCAGCTCAAGGATCGACTTCATCTGAGTCAACGGACGAAAGTGAATCGACTGAGGGGGGGCCATCTTCTGAAGTTCCAAGGGCCTCGGAAGAAACCTCCGGACCTTCGCTAAGCAGGGCTGACCAGAAAGCTTCAAAACTGCTTCCTCTCATAACTCCTTTTTTGGAGGAGAAAACCGGACTTGGGACTTTGGTTAAGCCTTTGGGTGAAGCCAGTCGCCAAGTCGGGGAAACAGAACTGGTAGCCCGTTTAAGCAGAGTGAAGGGTTCGGAGCTTAACCTTGCTGTGGAAAGAGCAGCTTATCAGGTATAAAGTATCTTCGAACCAAATAATGAATTATATATGAATAATTTCTTATTCCAGTTTTTCTTTTTCTTAGCAAGCAGTCTTAGCCCGCGCTGCAGCTTTGTCGAATGAAAACGAAATTGCTCAACTTCGGGAAGAGAACGAAACTCTTCAAAGAAATCTTAACTTCTCCGAAGGTCGAGTATCTCAAATGGACAATGTGATAATAGCAGAGCGAAGAGCTAGGCAAAGCTTGGAGGCTGCAAAGAAAGAGCTCGAAGCAGAAAGAGTTGTGCTTCGAGCGGAGATTGAAAGACTGCGGACGGAGGATGCTGCGAAGGACTCCGCACTTGTAAGGCTACAAGAAGAGGCTGGCCAACTCCGAACTCAAAAGAATGCTTTGACTACGGAGAACGCTAGAATCTCCGGAGTTTTAGCTGAAACAACTTCGGCCAAGGATATGCTTATTGAAGAAAAGGTTAAGTCCGAGAAGGTGGCTTCGGAGGTCATCGAACAAATGTTAGGTGTCTTGGAGTACTTCGGTACTACTGGATCACTACCTTCAGATGACAATGTAACTCTGCTGCGCCGGCTAAAGAGGATCCAAGGAGCAGCGAAGCAAATGAAGACGGCAGGCATACGTTATGGAGAACTCTCCGGACAAGTGTCTGCCCTTGGACTACTTCGCTACTACGAGGATTTGGGCCGAACAATCACTCCGAGCGCAGAGGGTTCTATCATCTTCGACGACGACCGACTTCTAAAACCTTCCGAAGGTATAGCTGCTGCTTGGCGAGCCTTCCAAACTTCATGGAGAGCCGAAGGTCGATCTGCGATCAAGGCTTGGATTGATGAAGGCCAACGCCAAAAGCAAGTTCGGAGCCAAGCTTCGAGCAGTCAGCCTCCTCTGAACCCGCAGGTTTAGGATTATTTAGGATTTTTTGATTATGTAAAGGTGATGCTTGTAAATATTTATCAATGAAAATCTTGTTTGTCATATTTTTAGGCTTTGCCTCTTATGGAAGATATCGAAGTGTTAGAGCTTAACAGCGAACTTCGCTCACTGTGGAACACCTTCGAACTTCTAAAGAGTTATAAACGTCCTCGATTCCTTATCCCTCGAGATGACTCCGGCGTTATTGCGCCCGAAGTAATCAAAGACATATTGTCTTATATTAAAGAGGAAGATAAAGAGAGCGACGCAAACACCTCGTCTTCTGAAGACACTAATTGGTCCAAAGACGAAGGTGAAGCCCAAAATAAAAGATCTGAAGATCTTAGAAGTTGGGAGAGAAGCCCCGAGCGGCTTCGAACTTGGGCCGAACTTCAACAAGAGCAGAAGGATTTTAGAGCTTCGAAGGGGAGGAAGAGAGTTAAACGTAAAGTTCTTAGAACTTCCGATGTTGGAACTAGTCGTTCCACCCCTAGCTCTCGGGACCGAAGAGGTCTCCGATTCCTTCTTGGTATAGATACCAATTTTTCATAATGTAATCTGTAAATACATTTATTTTGATAATGAATGCCGATTTAAAATTGTCTCCATATTACTAGCCCCTCTTTGGGTATAAGCAACTTCGAACTGTATTCAAAGATGGTTATGCGCAAAGAAAAAACTTCGGAGTACAATTTTTTCTTGGGGGTTCGGAGCCCCTCTGTCATTTTTAAAGATCTTTTGAAATCTTATGAAATGTCTTCGACTATTTGTAGTCAGAAGAATGGTAACTTGGTACCTTCGTTTATTTCATGAAAGAAATCAATTGAGATAACTTCCAGGACACTTTAGTGTCTTTAAAAAATTTGTCACTTTGGACGCATATGAACAGTCATTCGAAGCTCATGGCTTAAATGCTGTTTTGCTTTAGCCACCTTCAGCTGTTTTTTGCAGAAATCTACCAGCCGGAGCTTGGATTTGGCAGAAATTGTAGCCACCTTCGGCTATTTTTGCAGAAGTCTACCAGCCAGAGCTTGGACTTCGCAGAATTTGGCCACTTGGGCTCTTTTTTGCAGAAGTCTACCAGCCGGAGCTTGGACTTCGCAGAATTTGGCCACTTGGGCTCTTTTTTGCAGAAGTCTACCAGCCGGAGCTTGGACTTCGCAGAATTTGGCCACTTGGGCTCTTTTTTGCAGAAGTCTACCAGCCGGAGCTTGGACTTCGCAGAATTTGGCCACCTTCGGCTCTTTTTACGGAAGTCTGACAAGCTGCAGCTTGGACTCCGCAGATTTTGGCCACCTTCGGCTCTTTTTACGGAAGTCTACCAGCCGAAGCTTGGACTCCGTAGAATGTGGTATTGGCTCTTTTACGGATGCCTACAAGGTATCAGCTTGGGCTCCGGATGGATTTCAGCCACCACACCGGAGGCTTCGACTTTAAGGGTTCGAAGTCCGGAAATACAGCCCTGCTTAATACACTTCCCTCTCGAACGACTTCCGTCCCAGCGCGTCCGCTCAGGAGACTAGGAGCGTCAAGGGGAAGGCACGCTACAGGATGTATGCTTTATTAATTTAGAGGTGATTACAAGCGAATTACAAGGAGCCCTTATGCGAAGTATCGCTTTAGGTGCTCCGCATGCCAAGTATGTGCTAACTCTTCACCTTCTAAATTAGCTAATTTAAAGGAACCAGGGCGCCCCGAGCGGACGATTAGATATGGACCTTCCCATTTATTGCCTAACTTCCCTGGTGCTATAATGCTTCGTAGAACAAGATGACCCGGCCTTAACTTGCTGAGCTTAACCTTCGGGTCGTACCAAGTCTTCGTCTGCTGATGATACTTTGATAAATTTGCTACAGCTCGAAGCCTTGTTTCTTCTGACAAATCTAATGAAGCTTGTCTTTCTTCTTCGATGTCTGGTTCGGTGCTGCGAAGTGAGCCCCCTTTGAGCTCCGTTGGAGTCATAGCTTCATCTCCGAATAGTAGTCTGAACGGAGTAAAACCTGTGGACCTTGTTTGCGTAGTCCGAATGGACCACAGAATCTTCGGAAGCTCTTCGGTCCACAGTCCCTTTGACAACCCTACTATTCTTCGATTTAGCCCTGATAAGATATTTCCATTGGCTCGCTCAACGGCTCCATTCGACTGAGGATGTCTCACTGCGGCAAAACATAGTTGAATGCCTAGGTCTTCGCAAAACTTCCTGAAGGGTTCTGCGTCGAACTGTGTTCCATTATCAACTGTGAGATATCTAGGCACTCCGAACCGGCAAATAATGTTTTTCCAGAAAAATTTCTGTACATTATTCGAAGTGATAGCTGTTAAGGGCTCTGCTTCTACCCACTTAGAGAAATATTCAATAGCTACCACTGCGAACTTCAGATTTCCCTTTGCTAACGGAAAGGGACCAATTAGATCCATACCCCATCTGGCCATAGGCCATACCGGAGCAATGACTTGAAGAGCTGTTGGTGGGCGATGACTCCGTCGACCCATCCACTGGCATCCTTGGCAAGTGCAGACTAAGCTCTCCGCATCAGCTGTTATTGTGGGCCAATAAAGCCCCTGGCGAAGTGTTTTTCCTGCCAGAGCTCTAGGGGCTAAATGGCTTCCACAAAGGCCTTCGTGAATTTCTCGAAGAATTTCTTGGCCTTCGGCTTGAGATATACATCGGAGTAGAGGGGAACATACTCCGGCCTTGTATAATATACCGTTGATTAGCTGATAGTTTCTTGCTCTGAGCTTTAATCTTGACAATTGGGGTTCTTCGGGCAAATTTGTTCCTCCTTGCAAGAGTTCTATGATTGAATCCTTCCAATCTGCACTAGGAATGCAGAGAATCTCTGCAGAAGGAACTTGTGGCACCGAAGGTATATTGAGCTCCTCATAGAAAGCTTCGTCAGGCACATCCACAGCTCCGGCAGCAGCCTTCGCTAAAATGTCCGCTTGTACGTTTTCAGCTCTTGGTATACTCCGAATGGAAATACCCTTGAAATGTGCTTCGACTTTGCGAATTTCTTCCAAGTACTTTGCAAGCTGTGGATGTCGGACCTGAAAACTTTTGTCTACGTGCCCTGCTACTATCTGAGAATCTGTCTTTATAATTATTCTTGTAGCCCCTAGAGCACGTGCTTTCCGAAGTCCTAATAATATTCCTTCGTACTCCGCTATATTATTGGTAGACTTAAAGTTGAGTCTTGCGGAGTACATTGCTCTTTGCCCTGACGGTGAAATTAATACTGCCCCAATGCCTGCTCCGGATGCTTGAAAAGCCCCATCGGAGTAAACAGTCCAAACTCCGTCATCTGATTTCTCCGGAGTCAACTTCGCAGGTGGAGTCCACTCTGCTACGAAGTCTGCTAGAACTTGAGATTTGATAGCTGTCCTTGCCAGGAAATATATGCCGAAGGGTGCTAGCTCTACTGCCCACTTTCCAATCCTTCCAGTGGAATCTTTGCTTCGGAGCATATCTCCTAAAGGATACGAAGTTGGTACAATTACATTGTGAGCCAAAAAATAATGTCTTAGCTTCCTCGAAGCCATTATCAGAGCATAAACGAACTTTTCAAGTTCGGAGTATCTTGTCTTCGCTCCTGACAATGCTTCGGATACAAAATAGACAGGATTTTGGACCAACTTCCCATTGATATCAGCTTCTCTGACAAGGACTGCGCTGACAGCTGAGCCTGTGGCTGCAAGATACAGAAGTAGGGTTTCGTCCGCAATAGGCACCGTAAGTGTAGCAAGATTGCTGAGATAATCTTTAATATCTTCGAAGCTTTTCTGACACTCCGGTGTCCATGCAAAATCTTCGGACCCTTTCAAAGCTTTAAATATTGGCAAGCTCCTCTCCGCAGACCTTGATAAAAACCTGCTAAGTGCGGCCAGACGTCCGGTCAACTTTTGCACTTGCTTTAAATTCTCCGGAGGAGCCATCTTCTGCAGCGCAGTTATTTGAGTAGGGCTAGCTTCAATTCCCCTGCTTGAAACTAAGTACCCTAACAACTTTCCAGCCTTAGCTCCGAATATACATTTTTCGGGGTTAAGGCGGATCCCACATGCCCGAAGGCTATTGAATGTTTCTGCTAAGTCTAGGCTATGTTGGTGCTTTAAAGCACTCTTTATTACAATATCATCCATATAGGCCTCCACATTGCGACCTAATTGATGACCTAGAGCCTTAGCAACTAATCTTGAAAAAGTAGCCCCGGCATTTCTTAGGCCGAAGGGCATTCTTACATAGCAGAAGACTCCCGAAGGAGTTACAAAGCTCGTCTTGATTTCATCTTCGCGCTTCAACCATATTTGATGATATCCAGAATACGCGTCGAGGAAGCTTAGTAACTCTGAACCTGCCGTGGAGTCAACTAATTGATCAATTCGGGGCATGGGGTAGGGGTCACGTGGGCACGCTTTATTCAAAGATGTGAAATCAATGCACATGCGCCACTTCCCGGAAGACTTCTTCCTGACGAAGACTGGGTTGGCTAGCCATTCTGTATGGGCCACTTCTCGGATAATCCCAGCCTTCAACAGTTTTTCAACTTCGTCCTTAGCTAGAGCAGCTCTCTCTGCGGACATCTTCCGGAGCCCTTGTCGAACAGGCCGGGCCTTCGGGTTTACAAGCAAGCTGTGCTCAATAATATCCCGATCGACTCCGGTGATATCTTCGTCAGACCAGGCGAAGACATCCAAATTTTCTCCTACGACCTTTTCCAAGGAAGTTGCAACTTCGGGAGGTAAATCCTTACCAAACTGAAACGTGTATTCTTTACCATCTTTGACAATGATCTTCGTTGCAATCTCTCCTTCGGGACTTGGTCTTGGAAACGATTTCTTCGAAGCTTCGGAGGAGGCTGAAAAAATTTCTCCATTATCTTGGACACTGTTTACTTGCCTCGGATCAAGAGGAGGACCATGACCATATTCTGCTCTCCGAGCTATGGCTTGATCTCCGAAGACTGTCAGAACTCCTGATTGTGTGGGCATCTTCATGCACAAGTAATTGTGATGCGCCACAGCTCCGAACTGATTCAACATGCCTCGGCCAAAGATAACATTATAAGCATACGGGGCATCCACCACATCAAAGATAACTTCTTCAGTTCGGGCTAGTAAACCTTCTCCGAAGGTTACTTCCAGGCCTATCTGGCCAAGTGCATCTAGCGGGGGTCCTGCGAAGCCTTGCAGAGGACGAGCCGCTGGAAGGAGATGCTTCCGGGAAATGCATAACTGATCGAAGGCTTGTACAAATATGATATCTGCCGAGCTACCTCCGTCAATTAGCACCCTTCGGACTTCAGTTCCGGCAATATCAGCAGTGATAACCAATGGATCTGCATGCGGGAACTTGATACCAGCTGCATCCTCCGCAGAGAAAGATATTGGAACATGAGACCACTCCGGCATTGCAGCTGCAGATGACGAAGTCCCAATGTGGCCTACTTCTCGAACGTACTCCCTTCGCTGTCTCTTGGACATGCTTCCGAGGGTACCTCCTCCGGAGATAGGGAGAACTACTCTCTTCCCTCTATCTTGCCCTTCTTCTTGCTTCGGAGGTGGCATAACATTGGCCACCGGAGGATGCCTTGCAGCATCAAAATTTTCTATCCGCGCCACAGCCTGAACTGGCTCCGAGCGCACTGCTGCTGCTGGACTTCGGTCGGTACTACCTCGACCCGAAGTTCTCTCCAAGTATTCTCCCCGAAGGGTAAGAATAGCCTTGCAGGTGTCAGTTGCATGGCTTCGATTCTCTCCATGAATACAACAAAAAAGGGTCTGGCTCTTGCCGGCCGTTTTCCCTGGCGGCCTCCAGCCGCTGGACTTGTTCCCCGCAGGCTGTGGAGCTCTTGGTGCAAACTTCTGCGGGGGTGCAATGTTTAAGACCTCAGAGCGAGGGTGCTTTTGCCCTCTTCTTCTATCATGTTGCACTTCGGGGACTGGTTCTTGCGGCTGAGCCGAAGTCTTCACCTCTGCTTTAACTTCCGTCAACACTGTCGAAGTAGCAGTAGTCCTCCGAAGCCAACCTTCTTCCGACTTCGAGTACTCCTCGAAGTACGACATCAACTGTGATACTGTGGTGATGCTCTTCCGATGCAATTTGTCCAGAAGGCCTTTATGACTGACGCCTTCCCGAGCCGCATCAACCACTGAGGATGTAGACAGCCCCCGGATTTGCGACTTCGTGTGAGCGAAGCGCTTGAAGTACTGTCTCAATGTTTCTCCGGGAAGCTGCTTCACTTGGAAAAGGCTCCCTGTCGACATGGGGGGCACGAAGGTGCCCTGAAAATTACTTATGAACTTCTTCTTCAACTGTGACCATGAAGTGATTGATCCTGGTTTTAAAGACCAGAACCATCTCAACGCCACTCCTTGAAGGGCTAACGGGAAGCACTTTGCCATAGTTTCTCTGTCTCCGCCACTAGCTTCGATTGCTAGGGCATAAGAACGTGCAAACTCACTGGGATCTTCGTCTCCGGCATATTTGCAAAGCTTCGAAGCTTTGAACCTCGGATCGAAGCGAACCTTCTGAAGCTCAGGATGCAACGGAGATTCATCGTCGTAAGAAGCATTCTCCGGGGCTTCGGGATAATCAAGATCGTCGTCTTCGTGCACTTCGGGGATAGTTGGGGTGGCTTGGGGGCGAAGCCTGTTCGCAGCCTCCTGTCGCCACCTCGCTACCTCGGCTTGAAGATTGGCCATTTGAGTGGCCATATCTCCAAGGCTATCTTCATCTCCTCCGGAAGGACCTTCCGGGTCTTGAGAACTGGTATGATCAGTTCGAATCGGAATGGAGGGTGGAAGAGTGGCTCCGGGTGGTCGGAGTGTGGAAGGGGTTGGTGGAGTGGCTTCGTATCCTCGAGGGATAGAAGCCCCTTGCGGAGTTTGAGGTGGAGGGATAGTCGAAGACCCTCCGACTTCGACTGTGTCGAAGGGTATCTCTCCGGAGATCCGAGAGGACCTCCGAGTAGGATTGCGAGGTGCGCTCCGCTTAGGAGGCATGATGCAAAAGGTTGGTAGAGAACGAAGTTTTTTGGACTAAGCTCCCCACGGACGGCGCCAACTGTTGGCGTAAAAGATTACGCTAACAGGTTTCTGTAGAAAAGAAACTAACAAACGAAGTGTTTGCGAAGCAAACGGTTCTAAGCCTCCGAAAGGATAATAGCTTAGAATAGTTCGAAAGTGCGTATTGATTCACTAGTAATCGGTCCTCATTACAGGGTAAAATGGGGGGTATTTATAGGCCTAAATATTAAGGAAAAGACCTATTTACCCTTCTATTACAACCGACATTAAGGAAACTATTCGGTTTCCTTAATAGGGCTAAAATGGTAAAAGACTAATCTAATAGGATAGAAGATAAATCTTCCATCTTAGCTGGCAGAAAAGATCTTGAAGGACTTTGGTTCGAAGACATACTTTGAACCAATGCCTGCCTCCGGACTTCGAACCAGGTTCCATGCACCTTCGAAGATGGACTTCGGACAATCTTCGAACTGGTCAGCTGTCTTCATGCTGCTTTGGCAATAACCCTGGAGATGAGATATTTTCCCCCAACAATGTCTTTGTTGATTTTTGCATGGAGCATGGAATAGAACATCAATTCTCTGCTCCGCGAGTTCCTCAACAGAACAGTATTGTTGAGAGAAAGAACCGTACTTTGGTTGAGATGGCTAGGATGATGCTCAATGAGCACGGGACTCCTAGGAAATTTTGGGCTAAGGCCATGAACACTGCTTGTTACATGTCAAACCGAATCTTCTTTCGCTCAATTTTGAACTTGACATCTTATGAGCTACGTTTTGGGAGACAGCCCAAAGTTACCCATCTTTGAGTTTTTGGTTGTCGTTGCTTTATCCTAAAATGTGGAAATTTGTATAAATTTGAGTTGCACTCTTCTGACGGGATCTTTTTGGGTTACACTACACATGGTCATTCTTATCGTGTTTTCAATTTGGAAACTAACACTGTCATCGAGTCATGCGATGTGACTTTTGATGAATCAACCCCCTCTGTTAGTTCCACTTTTGAACAGACAAATGAACACGACATGGAGCAGACCATCTTCGAAGAAGAAGATCCCGGAGATTTCGAGGATGAACCCCTACTACCCTCAACATCGACCCCCGAAGATGACCCCACTTCGACTACTTCGGCACAAGGTCCCGAAGCAACTACCTCAACATCGGTCATCTTAGACCACTCCAACGCATAAGTTGAGGAGGAGACTGCATCCCACCGTGAGGCTCCACATCATGTTCAAAGGATGCATCCTCCCGAGTAGATCATTGGTGAGCTTGATCAAAGGTTAACACGTTCTCATGCTCATTTCATTAATTCAACTTTTGTTGCTTCTTTCGAGCCATTAGATGTTAGTCATGCACTTTCTGATTCTAGTTAGATCAATGCCATGCATGAAGAACTTGAAAATTTTGAGAGAAACCAAGTCTGGACTTTAGTTGATCCTCCACCAAATGTTCATTTAATTGGAACAAAATGGATTTTCAAAAACAAACAAGGGGAGGATGGGTCTATAGTTAGAAACAAGGCTAGACTTGTAGCTCAGAGTTTTTCTCAATTAGAAGGGATTGATTTTTACTGAGACTTTTGCACCTGTTGCGCGTCTAGAGGCCATTAGGATTTTGCTTGCCTTTGTGACATCCCGAGGATTCAAACTCTATCAAATGGATGTCAAAAGTGCATTTCTTAAAGGCTTCATAGGCGAAGATGTCTATGTAAAACAACCCCTGGTTTTGAAAACCCCAAGTACCCACATAAAGTCCTTAAACTTCATAAGGCTCTTTATGGACTCAAGCAGGCCCCTCGGGCTTGGTATGATAGACTTAAGTCTTTTCTACTTGAGCGGGGGTATTTGATGGGATCTGTTGATAAACCCTGTTCACTCTCAAGCATGGCAAAGATTTCCTCCTAGTTCAGATTTATGTCGATGATATCATCTTTAGTGGCTCTTCTCATGCTTTGGTTGCCGAGTTTGTAGATGCCATGAGCAGGGAGTTTGAGATGTCCATGATGGGTGAACTCACCTTTATCCTTGGTTTGCAAATCAAGCAAAGCAAACAAGGTACATCCGTCCACCAGACGAAGTACACCAAGGACCTGCTCAAGAAGTTCGACATGACGGATGCGAAGCCCCGTAGACCAGAAGGAGTTCCGAAGCATGATCGGCTCCCTCCTCTACTTGACTGCTACAAGGCCAGACATACACTTTGCAGTGTGTCTGTGCGCTCATTTTCAGGCTTCACCACGAGCTTCGCAACGCCAAGCGGTAAAGCGCATTCTCAGGTATCTCAAACATACCCTCGAATTTGGCATTTGGTATTCTGCGTCTTCCTCTTTGTGTCTTCGAGGTTATTCAGATGCAGATTTTGCTGGGTGTAGGATTGATAAAAAAGTACCTCGGTAACTTGTCATTTTCTGGGTACTTCACTGGTTTGCTGGTCTTCCCGCAAATAGTCTAGTGTTGCACAATCGACGGCTGAGGCCGAATATGTTGCTGCAGCTAGCTGTTGCTCTCAGATTTTGTGGATGGTTTCCACTTTGCGGGATTTTGTGTTAGATTATAAGAGTGTTCCACTTTTCTGTGGTAACACTAGTGCTATTTGTATTGCAAACAACCTGGTTCAGCATTCCAGAACCAAACACATTGATGTGCGATATCATTTTCTCAGATATCATAATGAGAAAGGTGATATTGAACTTCAATATGTTTATACCCAACACCAGCTAGCCGATATTTTCACAAAACCCCTCGATGCTTCTCGATTTGCCTACTTGCATGGGGAACTTAGTGTTTGTCACCCTTATGGCATTTTGTGAGGGGGAGCAGATTTTGATTGTCTTGCATATGCTCATTATGTGTAAAATTGCATTTACATCTTTTACAATCATATGCCTGATTTTAATTCAAGTAATCATGTTAGCTCAGCTATATTTAATTTGTTTGGAACATTTTGTGCATGATTTTTCTTTCCACAATCGAATCATCCTCACTGCTTAGTCTTGAATCTAACGTGCTTAAGTAGTACTGTTTTAGCTATCTTTTATCTGCTTAATAGCAAGACTCCTTTTCTCTGGATGCTAAATTTTACAACTTGAAAAATTATATTACTTACTCGTGGATACTCATCAAGTGCTACACATTTTGTTCACTTAATTAAAAACCCAAAAATCCATGATTTCCATGCTTCAAGCGAAAAGATCCAGGTGGGTTTGTTTGTCACACTACTCTATTCTAGACTGCTTACCATTGCACATTGGTCTGAACTGGGATAGTGCAGTGTATGCCAAAATCACTGCCTTAAGCTTCTGATGGCTTTCATGCCTAGGCTTGGCTTGATTGGAAAGTATAAGGTAGACAAACAAATAACCCCTAGCATTATGAAAAGAACAAAAAATTCATTGTCCATCAAGGTTGCTTTCATATACTCCACTTGAACTGGACTTGTCTATCTAGAGTAGAAATTGGCTAGCTTTGCATAGTCCCTGCTTTTACTTGTCTAGTTACCTTGATTGAGTGGTGATGTTTTTATTTCAAAATGATGAAATCACTTGCTATCATCATGTTTTTATAGAATATTAAATTAAGCTGAGCACATGAAACTTGGTATTAAAGCTGGCATATTTTTGCTTCATATGTATTTGCAACTCTGCCCATTTCAAAGCTTTGCATCTTTTAAATGCTCCTTGATGCTTGCATTGCCAAAGGGGGAGAAAATTTTGAGTTCTCTACAGCAAAAAGGGAAAATTACTCAGGGGGAGTTTTTATCTTGCAAAGGGAAAGATTTGCTGAAGGGGCTTTTACTCTTTTGAAAAAGGGGGAGGAAAATTATTTTGTCAAGTGACATGATTTGGCTCGTTCTGAGATTTTATGGTCACTTGTGTGCTGAAATTTTTTCAAATTTTCTTGAACTTGAATTTGGTTGTCAATGCACTCATCAAGGGGGAGATTGAGAAACCAAGGCTTGGTTTCGGAGTCTGTGATGAGTGATTGACAGATTTATCCTCTGATTCGAAGGGGTCCCTCCGAAGGGGTTCGGAGGTTGTTTCACCAAAGGTTTCGATGGGTCTGTTTGCTGCAGCTGTTGCAGCAGAGTGTGACTGTCAGAGGGGTCCGACAGTACACCATGACTTGGTCGTACCGAAGGTTTCGGTACTTTGGGCGGTACACCAGAGTGTGTACAGGAGGTTGTTTACCTAGAGAGGTCTCCAGGGTACTGGATACACTTGTCTGTTTGTCTGTGGTGCGCAGGTGACTTCGGAGGCGATGGACGGTTCACGGCAAGTGAACCTGGGTCAAGCAGGAGGTTTGATGCCAGGCGAGCGGGGAGCTTGGTCACGAAGGCAGCGAGGGGTTGAGGTCAGTCCTCGGGTCAAAGTGCGCCAGGTGAAGACGGAGAGTGCGGAGCGTGGCTCCAACTGAAGGTACCCCGAGACAAAGTCCTCGGAGACGAGGCACTTCGAAGGGTACTCCGAATGGAGTGACTTCGGAGTATGGTGGACAAAGTTCTCAGTAGTGAGGCAAGGCATTCGAATTGTGCTCGAGAGGGAGGTACTCGAAGGAATACCCGACGAAGGTCTCAGAAGTAGAGGTGCATCGAAGGCATGGTCCGGGTGAGGATCGTCGAGGAGTGTGCTCGAGGAGAGACACTGCGACGAAGTGCTCATGGAATGCTTCATGCGGAGGCCTTGGACGAAGGAGGGACTTCGATGGGTGGTACTCCGAAGGTGGGGCTTCGATGTGTGGCTGACTTGAGGTACTTCGGTCATGCATGGCTTCGGTACACGGACTGACGGAGGTCGAGCTGGGAGTAGCTGTGAAGCCGAGGTGGTCCACTCCGGAAGTGATGGCGTGAAGGCTGAAGGGCTTTGACGGCTTCGGCTCAAAACCGTCACTGTATCGAAGGCTGACTTCGGTGAAACGAAGACCGTCAGACTCAAGACTTCTCACCGAAGCTACCGCACCCCTCGCGTGCGAAGGGAGGCTTCAAAAGACTCCAAGACTGCAAAGGCTGACCGTGTCTGCTCTACAAAAGCTGATGATGTCTCCTCTATGAAGCTGACAAAAGAAGCCTCCAAATAAAGTAGACTACCAACTGTACCCCCTTGTTCTGATGAGACAAAACCAGTGTAAACCCTAGGGGTAAAGTAGTCTATTCACAGGGCTGAATAGTGCCTATAAATAGTGGAGGATAGCTAGGCAACACTAACACTTTGAGCAGCCATTTTTGAGCTCCTGTGCTAGCCGCCACACTCGTGTATTCAGTTTGTGAGTTCATTTTGTGTTCCCGGTTCAAGCAATGAAACTTTGATTCTATTTTTATTTATTGTTTGAACTTTTATGCCTATTATACATTGCATGCTTTGATCTCTTGTGCCTCAATTCTTCCTGTGTTGAGTTTATTGCACTAGAGTGTTTTTGGAGAAGTGTGTGGGAGATCTGTGCGTGTGAAGTGTGTTTTTCAGTGTCTGTTCGCTCTGTTTTCGAAGCTCTTTTTCTTCCCTTGTCGAAGTCCTCTTCGCAGTGTGCTCAGTGTGCGTTTCGACCTTCAAAATACGAAGCCTAGTATCAGTTGCTAGCACTGAGTATCGGGTTGAAGTCCTCAGAGGGAAGTCATCTCTTGCGAAGGGTGAAGTGCAAAGCTTGCTCGAAGCCACCAAGTGTGTGGAGCCTGCACTAACTTAGTAGAGTTGTGTTTTTGGGTGTTGTGGGTGGAGCGAAGTCTTCTTGACTTCGAACTTCTACTCCTTGCGAAGCCTGATTTCAGAGCTGTGGAAAACCTCCGAACGAGAACATCGAAGGGTGTGTTCGAAGCCCGTTCCGCAGGAGACAGAACTAAAACAGAAGGCTATTTTTAGCCTGAAATTTTAAAAGCTCCCATTCACCCCCCCTCTGGTCGCCGTTTCCTGTCCAACAGCAGACCTGCGCTACACTCAAGACCTCGATAGAAGAAATCCAAGCCGAGCGCATGGTGCTAAGGGATGAGGTTGAGAGGCTTCGGTAGGCAGAGTCAGACTCCAGCGCACAACTTGTAGAGCTTCAAGATTCAATTAAACAAGCGTTGGCTCAGAAGAATTCTTTGCTATCAAGGATAGCTGAAGTTTTTGCTTTTGCTTCTGAGCCGACGAAGGCTGAGATGAAGCATATCGCAATTGCTGATCAAACTATGGATACCCTCCGGGGTGTCCTAGAATATTTTGGCATGATGTGCCCTTTGTCTTCAGCTACGGCAAGCGAGCCCCTCGACCAGAAGCTGAAGATGATCTAGGCGGCGACAAAGATGATGAAGGGCTCCGGGACTCGCTACGGAGAGATATCCGGGCAAGTAGCCGGGATAGGAGTCCTTCGACACCTCGAAGCCGTTGGGATTTCTGTTGCTCCAGTGGGGGGTTCGACGCCTGCAGGCTTCGCCGACGAAGACTTGTTGCATCCTTCTTTAGATGTGGCTTTTGCCTGGGAAGCCTTCCGGGCGACCTAGAAAAATGATCACGAAGCTGCAACCAAGACTTGGATCGATGAGGCTCATCGGCAGAAGCAAGCTCAGACGAAGCCTCCAGCTCCGACTCCACCGGCTCTACCAACCGACCCGCAGGTCTAGCTTCGTAGGGCACTTAAGCATGTACAAGAAGTCTTGTAAAGCCCTTTTATCTTAATGAATGAAAAGCTTATAAACGAGAAGTCTTTGTCTGAATGTTTATGTTTAGGTTTCGTTATATACTTCGGAGCCTGACCTCAGAGTATTGGAGCTTAACGAAGGGCTTCACTAGCAGTGGGCTATCCTTGAAAGCTTAAGGCCTTACCGGCATTCGTGTTTTTCTGTTCCTCGAGGGGAGCAAGGGGAAATAGCACCTGATGTTCAAAGCGAAGTCCTAACTTATATTAAAGGAGAGGATAAGGAAGTAGCGTCTTCGTCCTCAGAGTATGTAAATTGGTCTGACTTGGAGTATCAAGTCGAAGACCCAACGGAGGCTAGCTCCAAAAGACTTATGTCCTGGGCTGAACTTCAAGAAGAGTAGAAAAAGCTGCAAGCTTCGAAAGAGAAAGGCACTCGGACTAAGAGGAAAGTTTTGAGAACTCCGAGCTCCAAAGACCGAAGTGGTCCTAGAAGTAGCTCTAGAGGTCGGAGGGGTCTCCGTTTTTATTTAGGTTTAGACCAGAATTTTTCATAATGTAATGTAATATGATTACCCAATTAATATAATTTGTTTTAGAAGCATCACTTGACATTGGCGTAAAAGATTACGCTAACAAGTTCTCTAAGATTAAGAACTAACAAACAAAGATTTTGCGAAGCGAATTATCTCAAGCCTTCGAATAGGATAATAGCTCGAAGTAGTTCGAAGTTGTGTATTGAATATCTGAGTATTCGATGCCTATTACAGGGTGAGAAAGGGGGTATTTATTGGTAAAAAATCTAAGGAAAAGAGCTTTTTACCCCTCAATTACAACCGACATAGTGGAAACTATTCGGTACCCTGAATAGGTTAAAATGGTAAAATATATCTGAAGAAGATAGATAAGGCAAACGTCTCGGCAGTCTTGCTGTTTCCCACTGCGGAGATGGAGCCTTCAGAGGGTATCTTCGAACTGGGATTCGGACGAACCCTTCGGTTTTAAACCTTCATTAATTTGGAGATAAATCTTTGGCATAGAACTTTATGAGTTGTCTTTGTCTCTTAATCTTGAAAGTCCTGGGGATGAAGTATTTCCCCCCAACACTCGTTATTAGAGTTTGGGTACGACGATTAAATCTTTAAATTAACTAATTCTCAAATAACTCTATATATTTTTGAGAATAAATTACTGTCTAATATTATATTATTATTAGAAACTATGGAGAGAACTAAGAAGTACATAGAGAAGTAAAGATGTGGAGAACCAGCAAGATGTCCAAACTGAGTTGGAAGTCCAATCCACTTCTAGTTCGAGTCCATCTCAGATTCCAAAATAACAAGCATTAAAATCGCTGCCCATGCCATATCCAAAATCTATTTTTGATGTTCTGAATATGCATAGAAAGTATCTTCATAAGCTTTTCAATGTCACCAGTTTCATGTCAAAATTATTTCTAGATAAAGGAATCATTAAAACAAGTGGGCGTCTAGAATATGTCAAGGTGTTGCGTCACATCTATTTGGGCCTTTGTGCTATGTATCTAGTTGAGCCCATTAGGAACACATCCAAGTCCAACTCTAGAGGTATAAATGTTATCTTGTCTCCTCAACTAGGGTTTTAGGTTTGCTTTTTCTATGTATTGACAACCACACACACCACTGGTTTGTGAGTGAATTCATTCCATAGAATTCAATTAGTTTTTCTCATTCCGATTGCGTTTTTTGAGTTCTTTCTTTTGTTCTTCGATTCATAGGTAGGGATTAGCCTTAGTTGCGAAGTCAAATGAGTTGCGTACGATTGATAACTAGAGGAGAAGTTGTGATATGATGTGATTGCAGGGTTTGGTCTCACTGATCAGAAGTTCGATCATTGTCTATAAATCATTGTCTATCATCCATCTGAAGGAAAATAAGATACCATGTAGGACCAAAACTAAAGACTAGAGGGGGTTGAATAGGAACCTAAACAAATTCTTTCGAAATGATGATCTGTTCTTTTAACCCAATGCACCTCTAAAGACAACTAGCAGAAGCAAAACTGATAGATTAAAAGGATCAAATATTTGATGAAAGAGCTTATTCAAAACTCAACCAACTATTTCATCGACCACAATATTAACCAAAAACATGCATATATATTAAATTAACCATTTGTCATGCATGAGATTCATGAGACACGGAAACCGAGGTGGAAAACTCAAATTCTAGTTAGCAGTGGCCAGGACAAAACCCAAGAACCTGCAGTCCACCACATAGGAGATTGAATAGAGGAATCGAGAACACTAGCAGTGAAAAACATTAACACCCTGGTGCACAAAACCTAAGACAATAGTACGAAAATAAAAACTTGTTGAAGACACACTAACTAAAAGCTGGAAGTGTCAGATGGAGAAAAGAATGGATGCACCAAGCACTAGGGATGGATATGGATGTCAGAATATCCGAATTATCCGTATTCGTATTCGAATAACTATAAATATGGATATTTGTATTCATATCCGAATTAAATATGGATGACATTCAGAAATATCCGAATTCGTTTTACAAATGTGGGTATGGAAACAGATATCTGAATTCTGATGAATGTGGATATGAAAATGGATACATCCGTATTCGTTTTAGGATTTCACACAGATTAAACTTAGACTCAAGATAATATATTATCACTATATTAATGGTTTATTTATTATTTAGATAATTATGGAATACTTAAGTTAGTGAATATTAATAAGTTATGGTTTAAAGTAAATTGATGGTTAAATATTTGTTTGAACTTGAATTTTTTTATAATCAAAATACAACATATCTCATTTCATATAATTTTTTTGGTATTTTTCTAGTAACATTTGCTATTTTTAACTCATTAATTGTGTTTCTAGGATTTAAATTGAAACATGTGAAATTTGAAATGCAAGTACCTAACATAATGCACTAAAATTTATAGAAAAATTGCATTCACTATTTTGTGTCCATTTTTAGTTTTTATCAATGAAATTTAAAAAATATTAAAAAATTTATGTCACGACACTTCATCGGTAATGTGGAGCTTAAGGGTTTTTTAATTATAAAAAAAATCAAATAAAGTCTGAAAAATACGATACTTATCACGGTGTTGATACCATTATAAAATTTTGAAAATGTTTCGAAAAATTTATCATATAGAATGTTAAGAAATCTGAGATTCTCTTGAGAGGAAGCTGAGTTTTGAGAAGGAATAGGCTATGGTTTAAAGTAAATTGATGGTTAAATATTTGTTTGAACTTGAATTTTTTTATATAATCAAAATACAACATATCTCATACCATATAAATGTTTTGTATTTTTCTAGATCCATTTGCTATTTTTAACTCATTAATTGTGTTTCTAGTATTTAAATTGGAATATGTGAAATTTGAACCGCAAGTACCTAAAATAATGCACTAAAATTTATAGAAAAATCACATTCACTATTTTGTGTCCATTTGTAGTTCTTATCCATGAAATTTAAAGAAATATTAAAAAATTTATGTCACGGCACTTCATCGGTAATGTGGAGCTTAAGGGTTTTTAATTATAACAAAACAAATAAAGTCTGAAAAATATGAGACTTATCACAGTGTTATAATATTATACGTATATACCATGATAAAATTTTGAAAATATTTCGTGAAATTTATCATATAGAATGTTAAGAAATCTGAGATTCTCTTGAGAGGAAAGAGAGTTTTAAGAAGGAATATGCTATGGTTTAAAGTAAATTGATGGTTAAATGTTTGTTTGAACTTGAATTTTTTTATATAATCAAAATACAACATATATCATACCATGTAATATTTTTGTATTTTTCTAGATCCATTTTCTATTTTTAACTCATTAATTGTGTTTCTAGTATTTAAATTGGAATATGTGAAATTTGAACTACAAGTACCTAAAATAATGCACTAAAATTTATATAAAAATCACATTAACTATTTTTGTCCATTTTTAGTTCTTATCCACTAAATTTAAAGAAATATTAAAAAAATTTATGTTACGATACTTCATCAGTAATGTGGAGCTGAAGGGTTTTTAATTATAAAAAAGTCAAATAAAGTATGAAAATACGAGACTTGTCACAGTGTTACAATATTATACGTAGATATCATCATAAATTTTTTAAAATGTTTTGAAAATTTTATCATATAGGATGTTAAGAAATCTTAGATTCTTTTGAGAGGAATTAGAGTTTTAAGAAGTAATAAGCTATGGTTTATAGTAAATTGATGGTTAAATGTTTGTTTGAACTTAATTTTTTTTATATAATCAAAATACAACATATATAATCCCATATAATTTTTTTGTATTTTTATAGATCCATTTTCTATTTTTAACTCATTAATTGTGTTTCTATTATTTAAATTGGAATATGTGAAATTTGAACTGCAAGTACCTAAAATAATGCACTAAAATTTATAGAAAAATAACATTCACTATTTGTGTCCATTTTTAGTTCTTATCCACTAAATTTAAAGAAATGTTAAAAAATTTATGTTACGACACTTTATCGGTAATGTGGAACTTAAGGGTTTTTTAATTATAAAAAATCAAACAAAGTCTGAAAGATACGAGACTTGTCACGGTGTTATAATATTATACGTATATACCATGATAAAATTTAGAAATTTTTTCGAGAAATTTATCATATAGGATGTTAATAATTTTTTGAAAATGTTTAATTTTTTAAAATAATAAAATTCAGCTAATTCTTTCTAAATTGCCGCCTGTTTTTTCTGCATTGGCGCGTCTGGACTCAACTTGTGTGTTCTTGTTGGTTGAAATGTATGATGAATGAATTTCAGTTCAAGACTTTATGTAGTTCTTGTTGGTTGTTGTGTACGATGAATTTTAGCTAGTGTTGTTTAAAAATTTAGTTTGTGTATAGTTTATTGTGTATCATTGTTTCTTACTAGTAGTGTGCCTGTGCTACACAACGGTGAAAATAAAAAACAACATAGCATTACACAAACAAAATGAGACCAAGTCAAACCGAAATTACAGATTCAATAAAGTTCATTTCATCTTTCATTTTACACCAGTCAAGCTCTTAAGTAAAATTTATAGTTTTCCATGACTTCACCAAGCTAGACACGGTTCTTAATACACACAAGCATCATGCAAAATATTTCACGGCACATGATGGTTAACATGGTTGTCACGGCGCCCCGGCGAAACCAATCACCAGGGGGCCAACTGGACGCCTAGGCGTCGCCTAGGCGACCAATTAAAATCAGCAAACATCAGCAGCACTCAGCATTTCAGCAAACATGTCCATAGCACACATGTCCATAGCAAACAGAGGTCATACTTCATAGTTCATACTTCACCTGCATCTGCCATTGTGCTGCTGTAGGCTGTGTTGTGTTGCTGCTACTGCATGGGAGTGCCTGTTGTTGCTGCTGTAATGCTGCTGCCTGCTGTTGCTATTGTGTTGCTTGCCTTTTGCTTCCTTCTGCTTGTTGCCTGCTGTGGTGAGGGAGTAGGGGAGGGGGAAGCAGATGCGGTGGTGCGGCGCACGGGGAGGGGAAGCAAAGGTGGCCGGGCGGCCGGCGGCGCAAGGGGAAGCAGAGCCGGCGGCCAGCGGCGCAAGGGGTAGAGGTGGCGGCGCAACTCGCAAGGGGAGGGGAAGCAGAGGCGGCCGGCGGCGCAAGGGGCAGAGGCGGCGGCACAACTTGCAAGGGGTTAGGGCGCCACACCTTAGACACTACAGGTTGCCCTAGGCGCCTGCCCAGACACGCCTGGTGACCGCCTAGTCGCCATGGGCGACGCCTAGAAGTTCTAGGCGGACGCCTAACTCCACCAGGCGAGGCGAATGACCATGGCATTCGGCGGTGACCGCCTGGAAGCCTAGTCGGTGCCTAGGCATCGCCTAGGCGACGCCGTGACAACCATGATGGTTAAGAGACCAATCTACTTGATTCACCGAGAAAAAAGGCTCAAACAAACATGATTTGAGAGGAGGATGTTTTTAAGTTGAAGTACATTGTTTGGTATGTAGCAACAGTGCACACAAGAAACAAGGATAAAATATCATTCCAAAGCAAGTGAGGGTTTAAAGTATGCCAAATGGACATGTACAAATTTGTGGAAACCACATCCAAATGGTGAATTGTGATACAAAGCCAAGGTCACACCAAACAAAAACATAATGTCGCTAACTCTTGGATTGGCCTTATGGAAAGGTTATAGTAAGGACAATTAAGCCCATATTATCCGATGGGTAGAAACCATGACAGTATGCACTTAGCCACTTACTTGAACAATATCATACATGGCAATGTTTTGATTCCAAGTTTTGTGACAAAGAAGGGAGCATTCTGTAGCAATTATCGACAAGATTAGCCTTCATTATTGTAGTAAAATACAAGTAACTGAATGCTAAGAGAGATAGCATACATATTTCAGCATCAAGCTGGATGAATTTAGTTCTCAAATAAACTGGTGCAAGGGCCTTCAAATGCTTATCCATGATCCTAGAAAAGATTTAGATAGGTATCCATCAAAAACCATCAGGATCAGTAGTAAAGAAATTTATGTAAAGAGAAGTTATGTCATACTTGCAATGGTAAAATTCATGATGATAGAAATGACAGATGATTTTTTTCACTGCCAGTGACCTCTCCTAGAAAGTCCCCTTCAGTAATCTCCCTATAGTCATCATGACCTTGCCTTTTTAGCACCTCACGCTTCTCGACCTCTTTTTTTTGCGCAAATAATAATGAATAAATTAATGAAATGAAGAGTATCTACACAATCTTTATGAGTGCAAGATGCAAATCAATACATTGAGAGCAGCAATTCTCTCTGCATGCAACTTCTCAAGTTTAGGTCCTATAATGCAATTCCATAGCATGATAGATAAAATTGTACTCAGTGCTCCAAAGTCCAAACCAGAGAAAGAAAAAAGAAAACGAGAAACATGAAGATACAGTTTACAGTTCAACTCACATCCAATAACTCGTCGAGGTCAACTTCTTCATGGCTTGCACTTGCAGCTTGGCCCTTTTCCTTAGCTACAATTTCCTAAAATGAAATCCATAAAAATGGCAGAAACAAACAAAATCCATAATCTATTTTGTCACAACTCACAATACATGTCAAACATAACCCTCCATTTCCTAGGAACCCATCCCAGACACGAGCACACAAGCGAGAGAGAGGATTCGACGACCTGTCTCACCATGTCCTGCCACCGATCCTGAGTGTTGACATTGGTGCCGCTGTCGATGAGACACTCGGTGATGTCCTACGACTCGTGGAGCGCCACGACATGAAGTGGCGTGCATCTTAGTTGCAACTCAAGGAAACCAAAATCTACAAACAAATCTGAAATTCAAATGATCCAAATTAATGAATTATGCCGTATAGGTGTTCAACAAATACTATACCCACTGTAACAATCCTTTGGCAGGTAAACATCCCGAACAGGTCCAAGCCTTTCAAAAGGAATTCGAAGATCCTCCGCTCTAGCATAGTTAAAAGAACAAATCAAATTTAACAGGTTTGTAACTCGTGAAATGAAACATTTGCTTCTTTCATGAAAACATTCATTATATTAGGCTAACCTATAGTCCTACACTTTAATAACAAAAGGATAAGGAGTGCAGATCTAACCAAGAGAGAAAAAGAAGCTCAAAAACAATTATCATGAGGATTGAAAGGAATGTGGTGTTTATCTTATCGTCCAGTAGGTGAAGAGTCTAGTGTTGTTGTCCCTAGACAGATCTGGGCTAACCTGCAATTATGTGGAGAGAATAAAAACATAAGCATAAACATATGTTCTTCAGTAGTGTACATATCACTATTGCACCACAAAAGGAAATAATAACATGCGCAAGGGGAGAATGGTTTTCATAAGTGGGTGATGGAAGAAAAAAGGAAGCCGCAAGAAAAGCATTTAATAGAACATTTGATTCTAAATGGCTTTTCTCTCTATGTCTCACTCTCACCTGCCATCCTGCTTCAATGCTATTGAGGTCCTGTCTAAAGGAACCACCTAAGATCCAGAGCTAGGACAAACTGAAGTCACTGAACTCATTGAACACATTGGCTTGTTCGATACTTGGCTACCACACATTGATGGTAGCGTTAGCTCCATAGTACTTATCCCTCTACGCATATGATATTGCATGTTGTACCATGGAAGAGAGAACAAGATTAAATCAGTAGTCCAAGAACATGCTAGTCTCCATCAGAACTCTGTTGCTTTCTGAGTATCATCCATTGATTTTTGGCATGCGACGTCAATTTTCGAGTAATTGTTTTACTAACAAACCAGACACAACAACAATAAGATGGGGTTGATAAAATTAAGATTGATTCTTTGTGGGAAACACAACACCTTTCAAATTAGTCCTAAACTATATGTGCTCCAATAATGCTTGCTTATGCCAAGAAAACATAATAGAATGGTTGCATTATTTTATTTACTACAAATGAATAAGAAAAGGCATGTCTGAATGAATGATGTCAATCAACTTCTCCTTATCAGAGTCATTTAAAGGTGATTTCTCAAAGATGTTTGAAGAAGGTCACCCATTCTCCCCAAAGTACCTGCCAAATCCAAAGCCTCGACAGATTTAGAACCAATATTCACATACAAATCACATATTTGTGGGCTGAAAAATTGCAGCACGTGGACCGGTGATGCAAAAATCCCCTTTCTGCCGGATCAATATTTCCACGTTACCATCAGCATGCTAATCTAATAGGAACCTACATTCTACCCCATTGTACCAATTGCATGCCTCCATTGCGGGAGAAAAGATCATAGAACTCATAAAGAAAGCAAAATTTCCTTAACACTGATAAGTTTGTTTTGCCATTCTATATATGGATTACACGATTTGCGCATCATGATCAAATCAGCTATCTAAAACCCAAATGACACAGAACAAGAACAGAACGAACGTTAAAATACTATCAAGAACAAAACCACAACAAAAACGTTGTTCCACGAAATGACAAATGGAGGAGCCAAGCAGGATCTCACCCAGGTGGCTGGAGTTGGGTGGGGTGGAGGCGGCGACCGGAGGTGGGTGGTTGACCGCCAGCCATCCCTCAGTGCAGTCCTGTAGAAATCGGCCCGAACCGCCGACCCATGCACTGTTTTACCCCGCCGTCGGACCGGTCCTGGCTGTGTCTTGGCGGCTGCCTATGCCATGTGCTCTGGTCCACAATAGGCCACCGTCGGCCCTTCGGTCCTCCACCCGGCCATCGAATCCCCCGTAAGCCAACGACACTGGTCCTCGGTTCCACGCCACCAGGCTACGTGGAGTGTGCGACTGTGCGCGGAGGGAGGAAGTGGGTGTGCACCGATGATGGGCGAGCGGGGGCGGCGGGGAGGGGCTATGCGGCGAGGGTTTTGTAGGAGGGAGCCGGCTGCGGCTAGGGTTAGGGGGGAGGGGAGAGGGGGAGGCCGAGAGAGGTGATGGTTGGGCTGCTGAGGAACGGTTGTGTGGTGCAGAGATTGGGGGATTGCGTGTTGGGGAGGGCTGCCGAGATTGCATGTTGGCATGAACGGTTCAGATCTGTTCAATGAGTATGAGTAAACAATTAACAGTTCAGATTGTCTAGATGAGTAAATATGTAATATCTTTTTTGACGGATGTAAAATCAGGCAAATATTTTAAATCATATTGTTTGTGTTCGTCGATGCATACCTTGCTCGGCTAGGGAGCTCCTTGTGGGCGGAATTCTTTTTTCTGATGGATCTAAAATCAACCAAATATTTGAATCATATTGCTTTTGTTGTTGATATTTATCTGTTGCGTCGGTTCGGATTGCAGCGGAGATCACGCCTTGGAAATCTGTTTTGAATCAGATTGCATGCATGCTATAGCTGTAAAATTAGGCGTACGACATACATGCTATAGCTATAAATCCCATAATTTGATGAAACAAGACAGTAGGATAAATATCCTATAAACAAGGATAAATCATGGAGAAATAGACTATGTGGTTAAGGGAAAACAGTAAACAATAATCAACCATCATAAAAATTTCAAAAAACAGGATCGATTCAAATATGCCAGTCTGAATAGACACACCTTGACACAAAACTAACATATTTACCACGAACTACAACATATAACTCACTTAAAAACTAACCAAAACCAAAACCTTTTCATTAGAAGAAATAAATCAGATTCCGATGGGCAGAACTAACTAATTAACATATGATAAAAAAGTTGGCATCAAGATTATAGCAAAACATAAAAAGCTCGCCATAAAAATCAAAACCACATTCTTATTGACATTAACTGCGTAGAAAACACCAAGATTAGAATATAAACACATGATAAAAACTAATGAGATTGAACTTCATCCATAGCATGTGAGTTTGATCCATCTAAATGTGTTTTACCTCAAGCAAAGAGTTCACTTGCAATTCGGGTCACAAAGCTAAAAGTAGTGGAAAGTGAACCAGTTGCAACATAACTTCCATCTTGGGAATTAAATGAACCATTTTCTCTTTCAATATTATTCTCCCCTAAGTTTTGTGAATTGTCCTGAAAAAGAACACAGAGGTCAACATATGGAACAAAAGGAAACTAAAAGGTGCTTTCAAAAGGAACGGCTAGAAAAACTAACACTAATGGTTCCCCAAACCTGAGAATAAATCCATACATTGTTAAAAATAGTTTTCTAGGACTGTAAGTCAAAAGGAACCCTAGTATCTAAAAAAACATTCAGAACCCTACCTGATTCCCATCATCATCAAAACTTTTGTCCTAGATATGGATTTCACTATTCTTGTGAATGGACAAGTCCGGTGTATAGTATGCTACGCCACTTTGTTAAAATATTGAACTTGATTGAGATCACAAAAATCGGCACCCCAAAAAAATCATTAGGAAACAAATAATTATCCAAGATAGTTCTGATTATATTATATTAGATTTTGTCAACTCACACCTCTTCAACTTTGGCCTTCTCATCTGCAACTTTTTCGTTCGTTTATGCAACTGGACCATGATCGGCGCGACATCTCCAATGAAAAAACCATTTGTCTCATTTGCTTTAACAATGTATGTAAATTTTTATACATTAGAGGACAACATTAACAAATGAAACAAACACCATGAACCCATGTCACAAACATGAGAAAATTAGTCCACGAACTGGAAGGAAATTTACTATGAACAAATGGCATATATAAAATCAAATAATCAATTGTTGAATATTCAATTGCCATAAAATTCTTGAAGATTATTATCCTTTGCCACAAAAAACAATGGCTTGGACATGTAAACCAGTGATGAATGAGAACTAAATTGCGTTGGTAATAAACATGATTAAAGAAAAATACACCAAAAATGGTCACAATAGAAACACCATAGATGTAATAATTTTCTACAGGTTGGGAATTTAACCTTTCATCCACAACTTGCATAAACAAGGAGGTGCCCTACACCATGGATAAGCACGGTGAGGAATGTTAATTAGAAAATGGCAGAAACATACCTGGGGTTTACGGAGGAGAAGGCGGCCAACGGACGTGCTTGGGGGAGGAGCTGGCTGGATAGAGTGAGCGCTAGGAGAATCGCTGTTCATGAACTGCCTATAATTCAAAAATCATCTGTATGCACTTGATTGATAATCACTGAGGTTGTGAGACATTTGTGGACTGCCTGTGTACTGTGAATGTTTTGGACATGCTCGATGGATTATTAGTATCTTTGATGAATCATTTGTAGAATTGTCATTTGTCCTATGAGTTAACTTGATCTGCCTTTAAGCACTGTGTTGGTGTCTTTTTGACTAGGACACCGATCGGTTTTAGGCTAGATTATTTTTAGTACCTGTGATCTATTTTGGTTCTGCTGATTGTTTATCGAGGTGCATTGGTGTTGGCGTAAAAGATTATGCTAACAGGTTTCTGTAGATTAGAAACTAACAAACGAAGTGTTTGAGAAGTGAATTGTTCTAAGCCTCCGAAAGGATAACAACTTAGAATAGTTCGAATGTGTGTATTGAATAACTTGTATTCGGTCCTTATTACAGGGTGAAATGAGGGGTATTTATAGGCCCAAATATTAAGGAAAAGACCTATTTACCCCTCTATTACAACCGACATAGTGGAAACTATTCGGTACCCTTGATAGGGCTAAAATGGTAAAGGACTAATCTAATAAGAAAAAAGATAAGTCTTCCATCTTAGCTGGCAGAAAAGATCTCAAAGAGCCTTAGTTCGAAGATATACTCCGAACCAATGCACATCTTCATACTTCGGGCTTGACTCAGGACATCTTCGAAGATGGACGTCTGGAAACCTTCGAATCCATTATCTGCCTTTGTGCTGTTACGGCAATAACCCTGAGGATGGAATATTTTCCCCCAACAGTAGCCCCTCGAATACGCTTCTCCGTTAAACCTGGAATGTTAGGAGAGCAGTATACAGAAGAAAAAATAACCAGGCGTAGGGGTTATTAGATTTTAATTTATCTCCGAAATGTACGAAGATATAAAACTCCGAATTAGTTTTAAGACAGTTACTTTCGAACTATCTTAGAAATGACTCAAGAAGCTTGAAAGCCTTCTAGACTTAGAAGAAATAGCCGTTAGCTTCCTTCTTCTAATGGAAGTTACGGAATGCGTTAATTTTGGAGAAAAGTAACGGACAAGAATGCAAAACGGCACGGACTAACGGTAAAAAATGTAAAGTCTAGGCTATAAATATAGGGCCTAGAACTTTCCTGAGTACCTTTCCACCGCTCTCTTGCAAACAAACACCCTTTGAGCCCTAGCCTCCATTCTTCCTCCAAAGCAACCCAGTAGCTTCAATGGCGAAAACCAAGAGTACTAGAGCCCCTTCGGCCTTGGCTCGACAGCAGGCGGCAGCAGCAGCAGCGGCTGCGGCATTGGCGACGGCTCCTCCAACACCCGCAATGGCATCCATGGCGGCAGGAGGGGGAAATCCCCAAAATGTTGGTGATCAAGGTCTCTGCCCGCCATCAACGAAATACTTAGATCAATCTTTCCAACTGGGACCTTCTACCTGCAAAAGAGAATCACTAGCGGTCGCAGTAGAGGGGAAGATTAGTACGGGAGTCATGATCCGCAAACCTGGAAAAGAACTTATCCCGTTACAAAGACCCGGAGAAGTCGTTGTCTTCGAAGCCTTCTTCGAAGCTGGCTTAGGCCTTCCGGCAGTGGACTTCTTGGCCGAGGTACTTGATTTGTTTCACGTCACTCTTCCTCAACTTTCTCCGAACGCAGTAGCTCGTTTAGCTATCTTCGAATGGGCGTTGAGAGCCGAAGGCTGTGAGGGGAGGGCAGAGATCTTCGCTGCGCTGCATAGAGCTTCGTGCTAGCCAAAAACCTTCGTAGGCCCCGGAGGTGAAAAAGTAGTAGTAGCCTTCGGAAGTATTAACTTCAGACTTCGGGATGAATACGCCCTTCAGTTTCCTTCTAAGGCCATCAATGCAAGATGGTATACCGACTGGGTCATGAGATGGTTTTACGCCGAAGTTGGGGCGAGCAATCCTCTAGCCGGACCTCTGAAAGACATCCAATTCCGGAAGGAAGCCCTAGTGCATCCAGACCAAGGTCAGCTCGAAGCTCGCCTCAGCCTACTTCAGAAGATCAGTCGAAGGTTGAGCATGCGAGACTTAGCCGAAGAGTTCCTCGGGTTACAAATCCCTCCGCTGATGGCCAACTGGCCTATCATCTTCGAAGAGGATTCGGAAGGCGGTCTCCGAAAAATCACTTCGACTTCGAGCCATGCAGGTAACTTCGAAAACAACATATATTATGCATATTCATTCGAAGAAGTAACTAACTTAATTCTATTTTTAGCTTCTTCAGCCCCTATTACTTCGGAGCAAATCGTACGGGCTTCGGAGAAGATTTTGGGCGCTCCAACTCCGACCGAAAAGGAATGGAGAATCAAGTTGGTCGGGAGTTGGGAAAGATTTAACAGGGTGTGGGGAATGCTGGAAATCGTTCCGCCCCCTTTGATGGATTGGGTACCTTCGGAGAAAGGGCCCAAAAAGAGGAAAGCCGAAGCTGGGACTTCGAGCTCCGCTAAGACTCCGGTCAAGAAGGTGGCTCGGAAACCAAAGAATCCAGCACCTTCGAGCCCAAGGGCTTCAGTCTCTGACTCCCAAGAGGACGAAGGGAGGTTGCTTGTGCGTCTGATGGACGAAGATGCATCTCAAAGGACTGCACAAGCCGAAGTACCTGCGAACGTGCCGAAGTCTCGAGATAATCTTGAGCAACCAAGGACTTTGGCAGTTCAAGAGGATTTACCTCAGGACGAAGTTCCTGTGGATGAGAGTGGAGTCGAAGTCACTATGGCTTCGATTCCTGAAGAGGCAACGAGGTCTGCCCAGGAAAATGTTCCTGCAGTCGAAGATTTAACACCTGATTCGGACGAAGATCTCGCCTTCGATCCGCCAAACAGTCCAATGATTACCCCTCACCAGAATGTCGAAGGTAAACTTCAAATAATTCTTCTATGTTTATTTTGCGTATTTATACGATGTATAACACCTTTGTTTTTACAGAGTCCACTCTTGTGGAAGAGGTCCGCCAGGAAGAAATAATCCCTGGACCTTCGACGACTTCGGAGCCAATCCCAAGAGCCACTCAAATGGGGCCTGGAAGAGGCAAAAGGAATGTAGAACCCCTCCCTGCTGCGAGTTCCGGATCAACTCCGTCTGATTCAACAGAAGAGAGTCAATCTACCGAGGGGGGCCAGTCTCCAGGGGCTCCGAAGACTACAGGCCAACACTCCGGCCCTTCGCTGGACGAGGATGACCAACAGGCGATAAGCATGCTCCCCCTTCTAGCTCCTTTTTAGAGCGAACAACTAGTCTTCGGACTTTGCTCGAGCCTTTGGATCGAGCTAGTCGAGACATAGGGGAGACGAACCTGGTGGCCATTCTGAGCAAGGCGGATAGGTCGGAGCTTAACGCTGCCATGGAACGCGCAGCTTACCAGGTAGGAAGCATCTGTGAAATAACATAGAATTCACCTACAAATAAATTTTTACCTTGGTTTTTTCTTTTCGCAGCAAACAATCTTGGCCCGAGCTGCGAATATATCGAATGATCAAGAAATCGCTCGTCTTCGAGAGGAAAATGACATCCTTCAACGGAATCTCACCATCTCCGAAGGCCGAGTGGTTCAGATGGATAGTATAGTGTCAACGGAGCGCAGGGCCACACAAGGTTTGGAGGCTGCAAATAAAGAGCTCGAAGCAGAAAGAATTGTGCTTCGAGCAGAAATTGAAAGAATGCGGGCGGAGCACGCTACTGCGGGGACCGAACTTGTCAGACTCCAAGAGGAGGCTAGTCAGCTTTTGAACCAAAAGAATTCCTTGACTACCGAAACTGCTAGACTTTCTGGAGTTCTGGGAGAGGTAACTTCGGTGAAGGACACACTGATCGAAGATAAGTTGAAGTCCGAGAAGGTAGCTGCGGAAATTATGAATCAACTGCTAGGTGTTCTAGAGTACTTCGGTACTACTGGAACACTTCCTTCTGATGATAACATTTCTCTTCTGCGCCGGTTGAAAAGGATTCAAGGAGTGGTGAAGCAGATGAAGACAGCAGGCATTCGATACGGAGAACTCTCCGGACAAGTGGCTGCTGTTGGCCTACTTCGCTACTACGAAGATCTAGGCCGATCGATAACTCCGAGCGCAGGAGAGGGCCCAATTATGTTCGACGACGAGTGGCTTCTGACTCCTTCCGAAGGTGTGGCTGCTGCCTGGCGAGCCTTCCAAACTTCATGGAGAGCCGAAGGTCGCTCTGCGATCAAGGCTTGGATCGACGAAGGACAATGCCAGAAGCAAGCTCGGACCCAAGCTTCAAGCAGTCAGCCTCCTCCGAACCCGCAGGTTTAGAAATGTCTTAGGATTTTTGACTATGTAAAGCTTTGTGCTTATGAACATTTATCAATGAAAATTTGTTTATCATATTTTTAGGCTTTGCCTCATACGGAAGATATCGAAGTGTTAGACATTAACGACGAACTTCGCTCATTATGGGCTACCTTCGATCTTTTAAAAGCTTACAAGCGTCCTCGATTTTTAGTTCCTCGAGATAGCTCCGGTGTAATTACGCCCGAAGTAAGCAAAGATATACTATCTTATATTAAAGAGGAAGAAAAAGAGGTTAACTTGGACACTTCGTCTTCTGAAAGCATTATATGGTCCGAAGACGAAGATGAAGCTCGAAGTAAAAAGCCTGAAGAACTTGGAAGCTGGGAAAGGAGCCCTGAACGGCTTCGAACTTGGGTTGAGCTTCAACAAGAACAGAAGGATTTTAGAGCTTCGAAGGGAGGCAAGAGAATTAAACGTAAAGTTGTTAGAACTCTCGGCAGTGGAACTAGTCGTTCCAACCCTAGCTCTAGAGATCGAAGAGGTCTTCGATTCCTTCTCTGCATAGATACCAATTTTCCATGATGTAATTTGTAAACACATTCGTTCGAATAATGAATGCCGATTTAAAATTGTCTCCCTATTTACTAGCCCCTCTTTGGGTATAAGCAACTTCAAACTGTATTCAAAGATGGTTATGCGCAAAGAAAAACTTCGGAGTACAATTTTTTGGGGTTCGGAGCCCCTCTGCAATTTAAAGATCTTTTAAAATCTTATAAAATGTCTTCGACTATTTGTAGTCTGAAGAATGGCAACTTAGTACCCTTTGTTTTTTTGAAAGAAATCACTTGAGATAACTTTCAGGACACCTTAGTGTCTTAGATAATTTGTCACTTTGGACTATGTTAACAGTCATTCAAAGCTCATGGCTCAAACTCTGTTTTGCTTTGGGCACTTTCGGCTCTTTTTTTGCGAACTCTGTCAAACCAATGGTTCGGAGTTTGCACTGGTCTCTTTGGACTCTTTTTACGGATGTCTACCAGCCAATGGCTTGGACTCCGCATATTTTGGCCACCTTCGGCTCTTTTTACGGATGTCTACCAGCCAATGGCTTGGACTCCGCATGTTTTGGCCACCTTCGACTCTTTTTACGGATGTCTACCAGCCAATGGCTTGGACTCCGCATGTTTTGGCCACCTTCGGCTCTTTTTACGGATGTCTACCAGCCAATGTCTTGGACTCCGTATGATGTGGTTTTGGGCTCTTTTACGGATGCCTACAAGCCAGTGGCTTGGACTCCAGATTATGTCAGCCCCCACGTCGGAAACTTCGAACCAATGATTCGAAGTTCGAAAATATGATTCAGCTTTATGACACTTCCCTCTCGGTTAACCCGCGGTTCCAGTGCGTCCACTTGGAAGCTGGAAGTTTATGAGGTGAAGGCACTATCTGAACCATATGCTTTATTAATTCAGAAGATGATTACAAGTGATTTACAAGGAGCCCTTATGCGAAGTATCGCTTTAGGTGCTCCGCATGCCAAGTATGTGCTAACTCTTCACCTTCTAAATTAGCTAACTTAAAAGAGCCAGGACGTCCTGAACGAACAATTAGGTATGGACCTTCCCATTTATTTTCTAATTTCCCTGGCGCTATAATGCTTCGTAGAACAAGATGACCCGGTCTTAGTTCATTGATCTTAACCTTCGGGTTAAACCAAGCCTTCGTCTGCTGATGATACTTTGATAAATTTGCCACAGCTCGAAGTCTTGTTTCTTCTAATAAATCTAGCGAAGCTTGTCTTTCTTCTTCAATCTCCGGTTCGGTACTACGAAGTGATCCTCCTTTGAGCTCCGTTGGAGTCATAGCTTCATCTCCGAATAGTAATCTGAATGGAGTAAAACCTGTGGACCTTGTTTGCGTAGTCCGAATGGACCACAAAATCTTCGGAAGTTCTTCGGTCCACAGTCCTTTTGCTAATCCTACTATCCTTCGATTTAGCCCTGACAAAATATTTCCATTGGCTCTTTCTACAGCTCCATTAGACTGAGGATGCCTCACTGCAGCAAAACATAACTGGATACCTAGCTCTTCGCAAAACTTCCTGAAAGGTTCTACATCGAACTGTGTTCCATTATCAACTGTAAGTTGCCTAGGTACTCCGAACCGGCAAATGATGTTTTTCCAAAAGAATTTCTGTACATTGTTCGAAGTGATAGCTGTTAAGGGATCTGCTTCTACCCACTTAGAAAAATATTCAATAGCTACCACTGCGAACTTTAGATTTCCCTTGGCTACTGGAAAGGGACCAATTAAATCCATACCCCATCTGGCCATAGGCCATACCGGAGCAATAACATGAAGAGCTGTTGGTGGGCGATGACTTCGTCGACCCATCCACTGACATCCTTGACAAGTGCGGACTAAGCTCTCCGCATCAGCTGTTATTGTAGGCTAATAAAGCCCCCGGCGAAGTGTTTTTCCTGCCAAAGCTCGAGGGGCTAAATGGCTACCGTAAAGGCCTTCATGAATTTCTCGAAGAATTTCTTGACCTTCGGCTTGAGATATACATCGGAGTAAAGGGGAACATACTCCGTCCTTTTATAAAATACCGTTGATTATTTGATAATTTCTAGCCCTGAGTTTCAATCTTGAAAGTTGTGGCTCTTCAGGCAAATTTGTTCCTCCTTGCAAAAGTTCCATGATTGAATTTTTCCAATCTGCACTTGGAATGCAAGAATCTCTGCAAAGGGAATTTGTGGCACCGAAGGTGTACTGAGCTCTTCATAGAAAGCTTCTTCAGGTACATCCACAGCTCTGCCTGCAGCTTTTGCTAAGATGTCCGCTTGCACATTTTCTGCTCTTGGTATACTCCGAATGGAAATACCTTTGAAGTGTGCTTCGATCTTACAGATTTCTTCTAAGTACTTTGCAAGCTGTGGATGCCGAACCTGAAAACTTTTATCTACGTGCCCTGCTACTATTTGAGAATCCGTCTTTATAACAACTCTTGTAGCCCCTAGAGCATGTGCTTTTCGAAGTCCCAGTAAAATCCCTTCATACTCCACTATATTATTGGTAGACTTAAAGTTGAGTCTTGCGGAGTACATTGCTCTTTGCCCTGAAGGCGAAATTAACACTGCTCCAATGCCTACTCCGGATGCTTGGAAAGCCCCATCAGAATAAACAGTCCAAACTCCGTCATTTGACTTCTTCGGAACCAAAGTTGCAGGTGGAGTCCATTCTGCTACAAAATCTGCTAAGACTTGGGATTTAATTGCTGTCCTTGCCAGAAAAGATATGCCGAAGGGTGCTAGCTCAACTGCCCACTTCCCAATCCTTCCAGTAGAATCCTTACTTCGGAGCATATCTCCCAAAGGATACGAAGTTGGTACAATTACATTGTGAGCCAAAAAATAATGTCTTAATTTCCTCGAAGCCATTATCAGAGCATAAACGAACTTTTCGAGTTCGGAGTATCTTGTTTTCGCTCCTGATAATGCTTCGGACACAAAATAAACAGGATTTTGCACCAACTTCCCATTGAAATCCATTTCTCTGACAAGGACTGCACTGACAACAGAACCTGTAGCTGCAAGGTAAAGGAGTAGGGTTTCGTCCGCAGTAGGCACCGTGAGTGTAGCGAGATTACTGAGATACTCTTTAATATCTTCAAAGCTTTTTTGACACTCCGGTGTCCATGCAAAATCTTCGGACCCTTTCAATGCTTTAAATATAGGCAAGCTTCTCTCCACAGACCTTGATAAAAACCTGCTAAGTGCTGCCAGATGCCCAGTCAGCTTTTGCACTTGCTTCAAATTTTTCGGAGGAGCCATCTTTTGTAGCGCAGTTATTTGAGTAGGGCTAGCTTCAATCCCCCTGCTTGAAACTAAATACCCTAACAACTTTCCGGCCTTAGATCCGAAGATACATTTTTCGGGGTTAAGACGGATCCCACATGCCCGAAGGCTATTAAATGTTTCTGCTAAGTCTAGGCTATGTTGGTGCTTTAAAGCACTCTTTATTACAATATCATCCATATAGGCCTCCACATTGCGACCTAATTGATGACCTAGAGCCTTAGCAACTAACCTAGAAAAAGTAGCCCCGACATTTCTTAAGCCAAAAGGCATTCTTACATAACAAAAGACTCCCGAGGGAGTTACGAAGCTTGTCTTGATCTCATCTTCGCGCTTCAACCATATTTGATGATAACCAGAATACGCGTCAAGGAAGCTTAATAACTCCGAACCTACGGTGGAGTCGACCAATCGATCAATTCGGGGCATGGGGTAGGGGTCACGAGGGCATGATTTATTCAAGGATGTGAAATCAATGCACATGCGCCACTTCCCGGAAGATTTCTTTTTGACGAAGACTGGGTTGGCTAACCATTCTGTGTGAGCCACTTCTCTGATAATCCCAGCCTTCAACAATTTCTCAACTTCTTCCTTCGCTAGAACAGCTCTTTCTGCAGACATGTTTCGGAGTCCTTGCCGAACAGGTCGGGCCTTCGGGTTTACAAGCAAACTATGTTCAATGATATCCCGATCGACTCCGGTGATGTCTTCGTCAGACCAAGTGAAGACATCTAAATTCTCTTCCACCACCTTTTCCAAAGAGGTTGCAACTTCAGGAGGTAAATCTTTACCAAATTGAAATGTATATTCTTTACCATCTTTAACAATAACCTTTGCTGCAATTTCTCCTTCAGGACTTGGTCTTGGGAAGGATTTCTTCGAAGCATCGAAAGGGGCTGAAAAATTTTCTTGATTATCTTGCACATTGTTTACTTGTCTTGGATCAAGAGGGGGGCCATGACCATATTCCGCTCTTCGGGCGATAGCTTGATCTCCGAAGACAGTAAGAACTCCTGCTTGCGTGGGCATCTTCATACACAAATAATTGTGATGCACCATAGCTCCGAACTGGTTTAGCATGCCTCTTCCAAAGATGACGTTGTAGGCATATGGGGCATCTACAACATCGAAGATTACTTCCTCAGTTCGGGCCAACAAACCTTCTCCGAAGGTAACTTCCAGACCTATTTGGCCGAGTGCATCAAGCGGAGGTCCTGCAAAGCCCTGCAACGGACGAGCCGCTGGAAGAAGGTGCTTTCTGGAGATGCACAATTGATCGAAGGCTTGAACAAAAATAATGTCTGCCGAGCTGCCTCCATCAATCAACACTCTTCGAACTTCAGTGCCCGCAATATCAGCAGTAATAACAAGTGGGTCTGCATGCGGGAATTTAATGCCAGCTGCATCCTCCGCGGAAAAAGATATCGGTACATGAGACCATTTTGGCATAGCAGTTGCAGATGACGAAGTCCCAATGTGGCCCACTTCTCTGACATAGTCTCTTCTCTGTCTTTTTGACATGCTTCCGAGGGTACCTCCTCTGGAGATGGGGAGGACTACTCTTTTCCCTCGGTCTTGTCCTTCCTCTTGCTTCGGAGGTTGCATAACATTGGCCACTGGAGGGCGTCTTGCGGCTTCGGAGTTTTCTATCTGCGCCACAGCTTGGACCGGCTCCGGGCGCGCTTGAGCTGGAACTCGGTCGGTAGTACCTCGACCTGAAGTTCTTTCTAGATATTCTCCTCTTAGAGTGAGTATAGCCTTGCAAGTATCAGTTGCGTGGCTTTAATTTTCACCATGAATGCAGCAGAAAAGGGTCTGGCCTTTGCCAGCCGTTTTCCCTAGCGGCCTCCAGCCGCTGACCTTGTTCCCCGAAGGCTGTGGAGCTCTCTGTGTGAACTTTTGCGGGGGTGCAATGTTCAAGACTTCAGAACGAGGATGCTTTTGCCCCCTTCTCCGATCATGTTGAACTTCGAAGACTGGTTCTTGCGGCTGTGCCGAAGTTTTTACTTCTACTTTTACTTCTTGCAATATGGATGAAGTAGCTGCAGTTCTTCGAAGCCAACCTTCTTCCGACCTTGCATACTCCTCAAAGTATGACATCAGCTGAGAAACCGAGGATATGCTTTTCCGATGAAGCTTATCCAGGAGGCCTTGATGAGTGACACCTTCCCAAGCTGCATCAACTACCGAAGATGTAGACAATCCTCGGATCTGCGACTTCGTATGAGCGAAGCGCTTAAAATATTACCTCAATGTCTCTCCAGGGAGTTGCTTCACCTGGAAGAGGCTTCCCGTCGACATTGGAGGCACGAAGGTGCCTTGAAAATTGCTTACGAACTTCTTCTTCAGCTGCCCCCATGAATTAATTGATCCTGGCTTCAAAGACCAGAACCACCTTAATGCCACTCCTTGAAGAGCTAAGGGGAAGCACTTTGCCATGGTATCTCGAACTCCTCCACTAGCTTCAATTGCTAGGGCATAAGAATGGACAAACTCTCCAGGATCTTCATCTCCAGCATACTTACAGAGCTTCGAAGTCTTAAACATCGGGTCGAAGCAAACCTTTTGTAGCTCAGGATGCAGCGGAGATTCAGTATCGAAGGAGGCGTTCTCCGGGGCTTCGGGATAAACGGGTTCGTCATCTTCAGGCACTTCTGGAATAGTTGGGACGGCTTGAGAGCGAAGCTTGTTCGCGGCTTCTTGCCGCCATTTTGCTACTTTGGCTTGGAGGCTGGCCATTTGAGCGGCCATATCTCCAAGATTGTCTTCATCTCCTCCGGAAGGGTCTTCCGGGTCTTGAGAACCGAGGGGATCAGTTCGAAGTGGGATTGAAGGTGGAAGAGGGACTCCGAGTGGTCGAAGTATAGAAGGAGTTGGCAGAGGAACTCCGTATGTTCGAGGGATGGAAACTCCTTTCTGAGTTTGAGGTGGAGGGAATGTCGAAGGCCCTCCAACCTCAACCGTGTCGGATGGTGCCTCTCCGGAGATCCGAGAGGACCTCCGAACAGGGTTACGGGGTGCGCTCCGCTTAGGAGGAATGATGTAAGAAGTTGGTAGAGAACGAAGTTTTTTGGACTAGGTTTCCCACGGACGGCGCCAACTGTTGGCGTAAAAGATTACGCTAATAGGTTTCTGTAGATTAGAAACTAACAAACGAAGTGTTTGAGAAGTGAATTGTTCTAAGCCTCCGAAAGGATAACAACTTAGAATAGTTCATTTGTGCTGTTACCGCAATAACCCTGAGGATGGAATATTTTCCCCCAACAATTGGGTCTTGGGAGAAGGCCATTGATTCAAAAGAATTTTTTAGGCACCCATTCACCCCCCTCTGGTCACTACTTCCGGTCCTAAACCGAGCTTGTGTGGCTCTGAGAAGCGCACTTGCAAGCGCTGTCTTAGAAGAGCTATCTGATGACGAAGACAGCTAAGCTTTCCACCATTTCCTACGACATGACAAAGGCCAAGGCGAAGCACAACGAGGTGTCTGATGAGACTATGGACACCCTCCGGGGTGTTCTGGAGTATTTTGGAACAGTCTGCCCATCTTCTTCAACTGCGACGGACGAACCTCTTCGCCGAAAGCTCAAGATGATCCAAGCGGCGGCCAAGATGATAAGGGCTCCGGTACTCACTACGGAGAGATCTCCAGACAAGTAGCTGGGATTGGAGTCCTTCGTTACCTCGAAGCCATCGGGGTCTCCATTACTCCAGTGAAGGATTCGACGCCTGCAAGCTTTGCTGATGAAGGTTTGTTGCAACCATCGCTGGATGTCGCCTTAGCTTGGGAATCTTTCCGGCCAACCTAGAAAGCAGATAGCGAAGCTGCAGCCAAGGCATGGATCGACGAAGCCTGTCGGTAGAGGCAAGCACAGATGAAGCCTCCGGCTCCACCTCCGTCAACTGCTCTGCCTCTGGACTCGAAGGTCTAGCCTCTTACGATGCTTTTTCTATGTAAAAATACTTTGTAATATTCTTTTTGCTTCAATGAATCAAAAGTCTTTGTTTAGATGTTTATTTTTAGATTTTGTTGTATGCTTCAGATTTTGATCTCGGAGTATTAGAACTTGACGAAGGGCTTCGCCAACAGTGGGCTATTCTTGAGAGCTTAAGGCCTTATAGGCGCTCTCGATTCTCCGTTCCTCGGGGGGAACATGGAGAGATAGCACCTGATGTTTTTAGCGAAGTTCTCTCTTACATCAAAGAAGAATATAAAGAAGAAGCTATAGCAATAACGTCTTCGTCTTTGGAGTATGTAGATTGGTCTGATTTGAAGCATCAAGTCGAGGATCGGACGGAGGTTAGCTTCGAACGGCTTCGAACTTGGGCCGAACTTCAGGAAGAGTAGAGAGTCTGGAGAGATTCACAAAAGGGCAATCAAACTCGAACCAAAAGGAAAGCTTTAAGAACTCCAGGCTCCGAAGACCGAGCTGGTCTCAGAGGTAGATCTAGGGGTCGGAGAGGCCTTCGCTTCTACTTAGGCTTAGATACTAATTTTTCATGATTATGATATTTTGTAATGTGATTTAACCAAGCAATATAATTTGTTTGAGAAGCATCGTTTGATTGTGCCTTATTCCCCTGCCCCTCTTTGTGGGTGGGTGGCCTTATGTAGTGCAATAGGGCCAGTCACGCACAACGCTTGGCATATTAAAGCTGAGGCTTCGCAAATAATACTTGATAATCACGAATTCTACTTTTTCGTAGAGTTCTTCGGACTATATGTTCTTATCTTAATGTCTTATCTAATAGAGGTAGAGTAGGCGACGTATCGAACTAATGGTTCGATGTCAAAAAAGATGGTCACTATGTACTTTGTAAGGGGCTTCGAACTTATAAGTTAGAGCTCCAAAATTGGTCACTTAGGACTCTTGATGGGGTTCATTTGGCCAGGGCCTTGAAACCTCATAATGTGGTCACCTTCGACTCTTTTTCAGATCCTTCGAACCCGTTGGATCGGAATCTGTTTGTTTATAGTCCTTAGACTCCTCTACAGATGTTATCAAGCCAATGGCTCAGAATCCGTAGGTTTTGGCCACCTTCAGCTCTTGTACGGATGCTCCGAACCAGTGGTTTGAACTCTGTGATTTTATAGTCCTTAGACTCTTCTACGGATGCTATCAAGTCGATGGCTCAAAATCTGTAGGTTTTGGCCACCTTCGGCTCTTGTACAAATGCTCCGAACCAGTGGTTCGAACTATGTGATTTTATAGTCCTTAGACTCTTCTACGGATGCTTTCAAGCTGATGGCTCAAAATATGTAGGTTTTAGCCACGTTCGGCTCTTGTACGAATGCTCTGAACTAGTGGTTCGAACTCCGTGATTTTATAATCCTTAGACTCTTCTACGGATGCTTTCAAGCCGGTGGCTCGAAATCCGTAAGTTTTGGCCTCCTTCAGCTCTTGTACGAATGCTCTGAACCAGTGGTTTGAACTCTATGATTTTATAGTCCTTAGACTCTTCTATGGATGTTTTCAAGTCGGTGACTGGGAATCCATAGGTTTTGGCCATCTTCGGCTCTTTTACGGAAGCTACAAACCAATGGTTTGAAGGCCGTTTATTGGGTTCTGATGAAAGATGCTTACCTTCGCAAGCATCTCCGTTCCCCTGATGCGTCCACTAGGGGTAGGGAATATTGAGGGGTAAGCATAATTCGAACCACACACTTTTATTCATTTAGAAAGGTACTTTACAATTCGTTACAAGGAGCCCCTAAGCGTAATAACGTTTAAGGTGCTCCGCATGCCATACATGCTTTAATTCTTCCACTTCTAAATTTGCTAATTTAAAAGATCCAGGGCGCCTTGAGCATAGGATAATATATGGTCCTTCCTATTTGTTTCCTAATTTCCCCGGAGCAATTACACTTCATAGTACCAAATGACCCGGCCTAAGTACATTAACTTTTACTTTCGGGTCATACCATGTCTTTGTCTGGTCTTGGTACTTTGTCAAATTAGCGACAGCTCGAAGCCTCGTTTCTTCGGACAAGTCAAGCGAAGTGTTCCTTTCATCTTTAACTTCTGGCTCCATTGTGCGGAGGGATCCACCTTTCAACTCCATTGGATTCATGGCCTCATCCTGGAACAACAATTGAAATGGAGTAAACCTGTAGACCTAGCTTGAGTGGTCCGAATGGACCATAAAATCTTAGTAAGATCTTTGGTCCACAGGTCTTTTGCCAACCCTACAATCCTCCAATTTAAGCCGGACATAATATTTCTATTGGCCCGTTCCACGACTCCATTGGATTGGGGATGATGGAGGCTGCAAAGCGCATTTTAATGCCTAGCCCTTCATAGAATTCTCTAAAGGGTTCGACATCGAATAGGGTGCCATTGTCAATTGTCAACTCTCTAGGCACCCCGAACCTGCAAATAATGTTTTCTAGAAGAATTTCTGCACATTTTTCGAAGTGATAGTAGTTAAGGGTTCAACTTCGACCCATTTAGAAAAGTATTCGATTACTACAAATGTGAACTTCAAGCTGCCCTTCACCATTGGGAAGGGGCCGATGAGATCCATTCCCAATCATGCCATTGGCCATACAAGAGCAATCACTTGAAGGGGTGTTGAAGGACAACGGCTTCGTCTTCCCATCCATTGGCGCCCTTGACATGTTCGAACCAATGATTTGCATCTGCTACAATTGTTGGCCAATAAAGTCCCTAGCAAAGTGTTTTGTCTGCTAAAGCCCGAGGGGCTAAGTGGCTACCACACACGCCTTCATGGATTTCCCAAAGTATATCTTGGCCTTCGGGTTGTGAGATGCATCGGAGTAGAGGAATACATACTCCAGCTTTGTATAGCACTCCATTGACGACAAGCTCATAATTCCAGACCCTTGACTGTAACCTTTGCAATTCTGGGCCCTCGAGTGAACTTGCTCCGCCCCGCAAAAAGTCTAATATTGGGCTCTACTAATCAGTGATCGGTATGCAAAGTATTTCTGCGAAGGGTGGATGAGGCACCGAAGGGTTTACAAGCTCTTCATAAAAAGCCCCTTGTAGGACATCCAATGCTCTGGCGGCAGCCTTCGCCAAGATGTCTGCATGCTGATTATCTGCTCGTGGGATGCTCCAGACAGAAATCACTTTGAATAATGTCTCCGTATTGCAGATTTCTTCTAAGTACTTTGCACAAAGGTCTTATCGACGCCACAAGGCCGGTCCGACTGACCATGTGCAGAGATTCCCTTTGGCCACCTTCGCATCGAGCACCGAAGCCCCTTCGGCCACCTTCGTCACCCTTCGGTCCGATCGGCAGCCCAAGGATGGTTTGACCACCCGTGCAAAGGGGGCTTCACAGCCTCCACCCTTTCACATGTCAAAGATTGCCTTTGACCACCACTTCTCTTGTTGGTCCGACCGGCAATAACCTTCGGTCTGACCGGCTTCACTTGGCTAGTCTGACAACCAACCCTACTTTTGTCCAACCGGCCCTGATTTGGTCGGTTTGATCACTTTACCCATACTTTAGTTAGTTGAATAATATTGTTTCAGTATTTTTTGATTGCCTGGCGACTCCGTTTATTTCCTTTGTCACAGTTAAGGGTCATTGGAACGTGGTGTCAACGTCACGAGACGTTTAGCTGCCCCCTAGGCATTAGCGTGCTTTTGGATTGCCAAACCGACGTCAGTGTCCATTGGTGCTTTATCGACAAATTTTAGAGTCAACACACTTTTTGGTGACTCCACTGGGTACATACACGCCAAGCACGATTACGCCGATGGTGGGTACAACTACTATGGCTACATCAACGGTACCCTCTACATTGGCGAACATGGCGGGGAGTGTAGAGATCGACGACGATAATGCCATCCTCCCCACCATCGACGACATCTCCGAGGAGGATAGTGTTGAGATTGAGGCCAAGAGGAGGGAGTTGCACGCCCTCATGCTTGGATGCTACACGAAGACTCACACTGGCTTCATCAAGCGTACCCCCAATCTCCCTAGCATCTCCATGGATAAGGTAACACCACCATCCCCTTCTATATCCCCCTCAGACATCGTGCAAAAGATCGCCACAACAGTAGACTAGGAAGTTAGTGCTACTTTTGCAAACCGTCTAGGGCCTAAGGTGGACTCTAGGATGGAGGCAATGTTTAAGAGATTTGGCTTTTCTGAGGCTGCTTCTCCAACTCCGATTGCTAGCATACCCCCCGTTCGCCACATACACAATAGAACTAATTGGAGTACGAGAAAGAGTGTCGTGTCTATGGACTTGCCATCTAGGGTCGAGACCTCACCCTTCCTTGTTGGTCAGACCGACCATCAGACTGGTCAGACCGACATGTGTCAGCCCATAGCGCAGAGCTCGCACACTAGCCCGCCACTGTTGCCGATAATGGTCGGTTAGACCGGCTACTAGACCGGTCAGACCGGCCTTGCGATATTTTATGCGCTGCCTCCGCCAGCATCTATGCTACCTCTGCCAGCGCTACCCATGCCTCATGCTCCTGGATACCCACATAGACCCTAGAATGTCCCGTGTTACGAGCCAACACGAGAGGAGAACCACAAGGAGGAGCCATATGGCCGACATGCCGGTATACCACCACGTGTCGCACCCCCGCATGAGAGACGCGCACAGGGGAGAGGATTAGATGACATAGATGAGCATATCCACGTGCTTTTTAGAGAGTTCATGGTCTTCACACCCCAGGATCAAACTAGGATTTACCACAAGTTGTGCTCGGACCATTACGACACAATCCCATATCCTCACGGTTTTAGGGTCCCTGAGTTCACCAAGTTCGACAATGAGGGTAACATAACCACATTAGAGCATATAGGTCAGTTTCTAGCGTAGTGTGGCGAAGCTAGTGGGTCAGATGCCTTTAAGCTTATACTATTTTCTTTGTCTCTATTGCTTTCACTTGGTTTTCGGCGCTACCGCCAAACTCCATTCAAACTTGGGCCCAGTTAGAACAGAAATTTCACGATTACTTTTACATTGGAGAAACTGAATTTAGACTCTCGCACTTGACATCAATTAAACAAAAGTATAATGAGGGCGTCTCCGACAACATTAGGTGGTTTAGAGACACCAGAAACTAATGTTTTAGCTTAAACATTTCTGAGAGGGATTTGGCCGACTTAGCGTTTAATGGTTTGCATTCCGAGCTTAAGGAGAAGCTAGAGGACCAGAACTTCTTAGAGGTTAGTCAAGTTTTGCAGCAGGATCTGTTCGAGGAAGGCCGAGCCAAGAATAAAAAAATCACTAAGACCTTTAGCAAGATAAAGGCCGAGGTACACATCATGGAGCAGTTCGATGAGGAATCATCAGAGAGTGAGGATGACTCGGTGTAGGACCGAATGTAGCGACCATAGGGGGGGGGTGAATGGGCACCTAAAAATTTATTGCTAAACTAAGATCTAATCCCAACACCCAAACAAAATTAACCAAACCAATAATATTAGTGTTGGGGGAAATTACTCCATTTCCAGGGCTTAAAGATTAATCCATCAAAGGCTGAAGCATACTCCGAAGCTAGGGAGCAGTGGTTCGAAGGGTGAGTCACCATGCCGAAGGGTGCAGCGATGCGAAGCCTTGGTGAACCCTCCGAATGGAAGATAGAGGCCCCGAAGCCGAAGGACAAGATTGATGGGATGTCCAGCTTATCCATCTACCTTATAGTATTTTACCTTTTATAACCTTGTTTATGGTACCGAATGGTTTCCATTATGTCGGTTGTAATCTAGGGGTAAATAGGTCTTTTCCTTATGCTTTTTCACCTATAAATACCCCCCTTTGTACCATGTAAAAAGGGATCCAGAGCAAGTTATTCATTACACTCATTCGGGCTACTCGAGTTATTATCCAATTCGGAGGCTCGAGATAGTCCTAAAACGCAAACTCCTTGTTTGTCCGTTCTTGATCTCAAAGAACCTATTGGCGTAACATTTGCGCCAACAGTTGGCGCCGTCCGTGGGGAACCAAGTTCTAAAAGCTTGTTCTCTGCTGCTGACTGCACTTCGAAGAGCACTTACGGAGGGAGCCTCGGAGTCTCAAGATCCCACGCACGCTTCAGTTAATGGCTTCTTAGTGCAGCCCGAAGGCCTTCACTCGACCCCTCGAGTCATTCGAAGTCCTCCGTCTCCAAGACCTCTTCGTGGCTAGCTATGCCTCCGAAGCGAAGTCAGGCTTCGGGTCCTCTCTGAAGGTCCCCTAGGACCACAGGAGCCAGACCCTCGGCTACTCCGGTGATTCCCGCCGAGGCTGCTGGGCGTCGAGCACCCCGGGGCCCTCGAGCTCCTCCTACGGTGCTTCAGACCGATTACGTCAGCTCCCGAGACCTGGAGGTGCCCTCCGACGAAGATGAAGACCTTCCTGAAACCGAGGCTACACAACTAGCCAGGCTTCAGGAGGAAGTATCCAGGTGGAGGCAAGAGGCCGCCGATCGCCTCCGCACTCAAGCTTCCACCGAAACTCCAGAAGGGCCTCAAGACGGTGGTACCCACAATCTCCCAGAAGTTATCCAAGTCCCGGAGGAAGCCGAGAATGCATCCTTCGATAACGAGTCTCCAATACATTCGGATTTGCAGAGAGTGCCTTTCAACCCCAGATTCAAGGCCTCGAAACTGCACAAGTACTCCGGGGGGTCGGACCCCGGAGAGTTCGCCCGCTCATATGCCCTGGCAATAGAAGCGAGCGGAGGGGTGCGAAGCACTATGGCAAAATGCTTCCCCCTCGCCCTCGAAGGCGTGGCACTTCGCTCGTTCTGGTCCTTGAAGCCAGGATTGATCAGTTCCTGGGAGCAACTGAAGAAGAAATTTGTGAGCAACTTCCAAGGCACCTTCGTGGCCCCAATGTCCACAGGAAGTTTGTTCCAGGTGAAGCAGCGGGTGGGAGAAACACTCCGGGAATACATCACGCGCTTCGCCCACACCAAATCACAGATTAAGGGTCTGTCTACCTCTTCGGTAGTCGACGCTGCCCGCGAAGGGGTGCTAAACCCCGACCTCCTCAGCAAACTCCATTGGAAGCCGGTGACGTCTGTGGCGCAGCTAATGGCATACTTCGAACAGTATGCCAAGGCGGAGGAAGGCTGTCTTCGGCGAGCTGAAGCACCATCGCCCACCCTCCGAGAAGTCAAAAGGAAGCCCGAAGCCTCCGCTCCCCTACAACCTCCACAAGACAACCGCTTCAACGAGTATAAGCGGGGGAAGAAGCATTTCCGTTCGGAGGTACTAAGCATTGCACCTTCCGTCCCAAAGGCACCTGCCAATTTCCAGCAGGCGCAGAACTTCAAGGCTAGAGCACCGAAGCCTCAAGAGAGAGCGCCTGGCAGGCGCCAGAGTTTTTTTTGCTGCGTGCATGGCGATAATAGGAGCCATGACACGAAGGACTGCAAGTCGGTGTTAACCCTTCGGGGTGAATACCTAGGGCGAAGTGCGGGGCGGGGTGCTTCGGATCGAGCCCCACCATCGGCACGGTCGGAGCCTGTACAAGCTTTGGCCCGAGCCGGTGCCCCTAAAGCCCCCATGCGGCTGCTGGTGGCCAACATTATGCCACCACCAAAGCAGGAAGACCCGTAGGACCGCGGCAAGAGAGTGGTCCTACCCATCTCCGGAGGGGGGACCCTCGAAAGCATGTCCAAGAGGCAGCGGCGCGAGTACGTCCGCGAGGTCGGACACATTGGGACCTTGAGTTCCGCCGAAGGGATGCCAGAGTGGTCCCACGTGCCCATCTCATTTACAGCCAGTGATGCTGTGGGGGTGAAGTTCCCCCATGCTGACCCATTGGTCATTTCTGCTGATATAGCAGGAGTGGAAGTCCGAAGGATCTTGGTAGATGGTGGGAGCTCCGCAGACATACTCTTTGTCGAGGCCTTCGATCAGATGTGCATACCTCGGAAGCATCTACTTCCAGCAGCCCGACCGCTTCAAGTGTTCTCAGGACCGCCTCTTGATGCCCTCGGCCAAATAGGCCTCGAGGTTGCCTTCAGAGAGGGGCCTTTGGCCCGAGTAGAAGAGGTGATCTTCGACGTGGTCGACGTCCCATATGCTTACAATGCTATCTTCGGCCGGGGGATGCTAAACCAGTTCGGGGCCATAGCGCATCATAACTATCTTTGTCTCAAAATGCCCACGCAAGGTGGAGTGCTTACCATTTCAGGAGACCAAGCTGTAGCCCAAAGGATAGAGTATGGCCATGGACAACCGTTGGATCCCCGGCAAGTGCATAATGTGGCGGAAAGCATCGAAGAAGTGCCGGAGGGCTCGAACTCTTCGAAGGGATCCTCGCTCAAGGCAAGCCCAGAGGGTGATGTCGAAACAAGAATAATTTCAAAAGATGGCAAAGAGTATCCAGTGCAGTTCGGCAGAGGGCTATCCCCGGAGATAGCTACTTCGTTAGAAGAAGTCGTCAGGCGAAATCTGGACGTCTTTGCTTGGACCGACGAAGACATCATCGGGGTCGATCGAAGCATTATCGAGCATAGTCTTCTCGTCAACCCGAAGGCCAGGCCAGTACGCCAGGGGCTCCGCAAGCTATCAGCAGAAAGAGCAAGCCTCGCCAAAACCGAAATAGAAAAATTGTTAAGAGCTGGCATCATCAGGGAGGTAGCCCATACCGAGTGGTTGGCTAACCCTGTTTTTGTAAGGAAGAAGGACTCGAACAAATGGTGCATGTGTATTGACTTCACTTCATTAAATAAAGCATGCCCGCGAGACCCATACCCGATGCCCCGAATAGATCAGCTGGTAGATTCCACAGCCGGCTCCGAATTGCTAAGTTTCCTCGACACTTACTCCGGATATCATCAAGTATGGCTGAAACGCGAAGACGAAGCCAAGACAAGCTTTATAACTCCTTCCGGAGTATTTTGTTATGTAAGAATGCCTTTTGGGCTGCGGAATGCCGGAGCCACCTTTTCTCGTTTAATAGCTAAGGCTCTAGGTCATCAGATAGGCCGGAATGTCGAGGCCTATATGGATGATATTGTAATAAAAAGTGCTCAAAAGCACCAGCATAGCCTAGATCTAGCTGAAACATTTGAGAGCCTCCGAGCATGTGGAGTACGCCTCAATCCGGAAAAATGTATATTCGGAGCACAAGCAGGAAAACTGCTAGGGTACTTAGTTTCGAGCAGGGGAATCGAAGCTAGCCCGACACAGATAAGCGCACTACAAAGGATGGCTCCACCAGAGAATTTGAAGCAAGTTCAGAAGCTGGCAGGAAGGCTTGCAGCTCTTAGCAGGTTCTTGGCCAGGTCAGCGGAGCGGAGCCTCCCAATTTTCAAAGCACTTAAGGGGTCCGAAAGCTTTCACTGGACACCAGAGTGCCAGAAGAGCTTCAATGATATAAAGGCATACCTCGGAAGGTTATCAATTCTGACCGTTCCACTTCCAGAAGAAACACTGCTACTTTATCTTGCAGCAACAAGTTCAGCGGTGAGCGCAGTATTGGTCCGGGAAGTCGAGCTTAAGGAAAAGCTAGTCTAGAACCCAGTTTATTTTGTGTCGGAGGCATTATCCGGAGCCAAAGTCAGATACTCCGAACTTGAGAAGTTCGCTTATGCCCTAGTAATGGCCTCGCGAAAGCTAAGGCATTATTTCTTGGCGCATAACCTGATCGTCCCTACATCATATCCTCTTGGAGATATGCTCCGAAACAAAGATTCTACGGGCAGGATTGGAAAATGGGCGGTCGAGCTGGCACCCTTCGGAATCTCCTTCACGGCGAGAACAGCTATTAAATCTCAAATTATAGCCGATTTCGTAGCAGAGTGGACTCCATCTGCTATTTGGGCCCCGGAAGAATCCTCCGAAGGTTTTTGGACAATATTTTCTGACGGAGCATGGGCCATCATCATATCACCATCAGGGCAGAAGGCCATGTATTCTGTGAGGCTCAACTTCAGAACCACTAATAACATTGCCGAGTATGAAGGAGTCTTGCTAGGCCTCCGAAAGGCTAAAGCGCTCGGAGCTGCAAGAATAGTGATTAAGACAGACTCCCAAGTCGTCGCAGGGCATGTTGATAAAAGTTTTCAGGCAAAGAATCCACATATAGCACAATACCTTGAAGAAATCCGCAAGGCCGAAGCAGCATTTAGAGGATTTACAGTTCGAAGTATCCCTCGGGCAGAGAACCAACTTGCAGATATTCTTGCAAAGGCTGCAGCAGGGGCGGTGGACCTCCTGGAGGGTGCTTTCTACGAAGAGCTAGCGCAACCAGCAGCTGTTCAAATACCCTCTTCAGAGATACTGTGCATCCCAATGACAGATTGGCGGGCTCCGATAATGAACATGTTGCAAAGCAGCATAAACCCTCCCGAAGGTCCAGAAGCCCGAAGGTTGCAAGCAAGAGCTCGAAATTACAAGCTTATTGATGGAATGTTATACAAGGCTGGAGTGTGTACACCCCTACTTCGATGCATCTCACAGCCCGAAGGTCAAGACATACTTCGAGACATCCACGAAGGCTGGTGTGGAGGTCATTTAGCCCCTCGTGCGCTAGCAGGCAAGACGCTTCGGCAAGGGTTTTATTGGCCAACTATAGTAAGAGATGTGGAGGAACTGGTTCGAACATGCCAAGGCTGCCTGTGGATGGGCAGACGAAGCCATCGCCCGACAGCTCAGCTTCAAGTTATTGCCCCAGTGTGGCCAATGGCCAGATGGGGCATGGACCTCATAGGCCCTTTCCCAATGGCAAAAGGAGGCTTAAAATTTGCGGTAGTGGCAATCGAGTATTTCTCAAAATGGGTGGAAGCGGAGCCATTAACAGCTATCACCTCGAGGAATGTGCAAAGATTTTTCTGGCAGAATATTATATGCAGGTTCGGAGTTCCAAGAGAGTTGACGGTGGATAATGGAACCCAGTTCGAAGCTGACACCTTCCAAACATTTTGTGAAGAACTGGGCATTAAGTTGTGCTTCGCGGCGGTGCGACATCCACAGTCCAACGGAGCTGTTGAGCGAGCCAACGGGAACATCCTCTCCGGGCTAAATCGCTGAATCGTTGGATTGACCAAGGGGCTGTGGGTCGAAGAGCTCCCCAAAATCTTGTGGTCCATTCGAACCACTCAAACCAGGTCAACATGTTTCACACCATTTAGATTGCTCTTCGGAGATGAGGCCATGACTCCTACGGAGCTCAGAGGTGGATCACTTCACGTCGTTCAACTTGGGGATGAAGATGACAGGAGCACTTCGCTGGATTTGTCAGAAGAAACAAGGCTTCGAGCTGTCGCCAACCTGACTAAGTACCAGGACCACACCAAAACATGGTATGACCCGAAGGTAAAGCTAAATGAGTTAAAGCCTGGTCATCTAGTGTTGCGAAGTGTAATAGCTCTGGGGAAGCTAGGAAACAAATGGGAAGGACCATATGTTATCCTACGCTCAGGACGTCCCGGATCGTTTAAATTAGCTAATTTAGAAGGAGAAGAGTTGAAGCATGCATGGCATGCGGAGCACCTTAAGCGTTATTTTGCTTAGGGGCCCCTTGTAATCACTAGTAAAATTTTCCTTTCTATGAATAAGAATAAGGGTCGAATTTTGTTTGCTCATCGAATATCCCTTACTCCTGATGGACGCATCGGGAGGACGGAGATGCTTGTAGAGCCAAGCATTTTTCCCAAGACCCAGGCAGCTGCCCTCGAACCATTGGTTCAGAGGCCCCGTGGCCACCCTACGGATTCTAGGCTCCGGCTTGTTAGGATCCGTAGAAGAGTCTAAGGACTTTAAAGAAAAACAGACTTTCGGCCTCCGGGTACGAAGTATCTGTAAAAGAGCCGAAGGTGGCCACCCTACGGATTCCAGGCTCCGGCTTATTAGGATCCGTAGAAGAGTCTAAGGACTTTAAAGAAAAACATACTTTCGGCCTCCGGGTACGAAGTATCTGTAAAAGAGCCGAAGGTGGCCACCCTACGGATTCCAAGCTCCGGCTTGTTAGGATCCGTAGAAGAGTCTAAGGACTTTAAAGAAAAACAGACTTTCGGCCTCCGGGTACGAAGTATCTGTAAAAGAGCCGAAGGTGGCCACCCTACGGATTCCAGGCTCCGGCTTGTTAGGATCCGTAGAAGAGTCTAAGGACTTTAAAGAAAAACAGACTTTCGGCCTCCGGGTACGAAGTATCTGTAAAAGAGCCGAAGGTGGCCAACCTACGGATTCCAGGCTCCGGCTTGTTAGGATCCATACAAGAGTCTAAAGACTTTAAAAGATAACAGATTTTTAGTCCTCGAGCGCGAACTATCTGTACAAGAGCCGAAGGTGGCCAAAGTATGGATTCCATGATCCAGCTTTATCAAGATCCGCGTAAAAAAATACATATTATTAATAAGAGGAGAGCCGCGAAGTGGTACTGCTAAAAGTACAAATGATAAGTGTAAATTCGAAGCATTCGGTTGTTCGGAGCATTATTGTGCCTAGTTTTTTGAGGCAAATCAGTAGGAGAGGCTCCTACCTAGATTTGATTAAAAAGTTAAAAAGAGGTACAACAGAGAGCAGGGCGAGGAAGCCCGGGGGGAGATTACAGGGGGAGGGTACAAGTGCCCAGCCAATTCCTTGCCTCCTCCTTGAGCCGAGGCGGGAACCGCTGAGACTGAGCAGAAAACACTGTGAAAAAAAGACCTAACCAACCTCCGACCGTCGAGGGGGTGGATCTGAAGATGCTACTATTCCTAGTAATCCAAATGGCCCAAGCAGAAATCATCACAATCTCCATAAAGAAAGGTTTGCCAAACCTCCTTCTAGCTGTCGAGAGGTTATCTTGGATCGTGGTCGAGGGATGCCATTGAATGCCCAGCAGATACCAGCATTGGAGGCTGAAGGGGCACTCGAAAAAAAGATGGGACCCTATTTCCTCCACCCCCGAATGGCAGAGACAGCAAGAAGTATCCTCATCCCAGGGCAGCACGTGTTTGCGACGGAGGATATTCCTAGTGTTAAGGCGGTCAACCAAGAGAAGCCAAAAAAAGACCTTGATCTTGCTGGAGCACTTGGACCTCCAGAGCCATATAAAGGCGGAATGGGAATGCATGAACTTGAATTGGTAGCCGTAGAGATCTTTAGGATGATAAGTGGAAGAATGCCAAATGAAGGTCCACTTGTCAGGGACATCATCATGCAGGTTGATCGAAGACAACACCTGATGAAGGAGGTTGAACTCAAGCAGGGCTTCCGAGGAGAGAGGGAGGAAGAAATTGTCAGCCGAGCCCGAGGAGGAGAAGAAGAAGTGGACGGAACAGCCGGGGGCTCTGGTGAAGGATAAAAGACGAGGGAAAACAAGGCGAAAGGGAGGGCCGCACCAGCCATCCTCCCAGAATGAAATCGACCGACCATAGGAGACAGAGGGGGATGCGACGGCCCGCAGAAGGGGAGCCAGGCTAACAACATCCCGCCACCAGAACGAAGCCCTGGGGTAGGGGAGGTGAGGGGGAAGAGGGGAAGAAGCAAGGTCCATGCGGATCAGGTTGACCCAGGGGGTGTCGTGGTGCGATAAGAATTTCTAGAAGTGTTTGAGAAGCAGGGCAGAGTTCTGGGAGCGGAGGTCGATCACCCCCAGCCCACCTTTGAGCTTGGGCCTGCAAACTAGGTGCCAGGCGACCCTGGAGGAGGATCTAGCAATAACAGAATTACCCTGCCAGAGGAAGTTGCGGCGAGCCTGATCAATCCGTTGGATAACCTTGACAGGGATTTTGAGGGAGCACATGGTATAGGTAGGGAGGGCCGAGAGAACCGAGTTGACAATTTGGAGTCTCCCGGCCATGTTGAGCCACGGAGAAAGGGAGGAGAGACGATTGGAAATATTGAGGAGGAGGAATCTGAAGTCAGAGGCTTTGGGCTTGAGGGCCCCCAGGGGGAGGCCAAGGTACTGAAAAGGGAGGGAGCCCACCGGGCAACCGAAGTTGGCGGCCAGGAGATCCGTCCGGTGCTCGGATAAGTTGATGGGGATGAGGGAGGATTTAGAAAGGTTAACCGAAATACCAGTGGACTGGGAGAAGGAGTGCAGGAGGCCCCGGAGGAAGAAAAGGTTGCGCTGGTCAGCCCGTAGAAAGATAATTGTATCATCAGCATACTGGGCGATAGGGAAATCCAGGTGATCAGGGTGGCACGGAGGGCCATGGATGATCCCAAGACGGGCGGCCTTGTTAATGATGTGTTGGAGGAGGTCCGCAGCAAGGACAAACAGAAGGGGAGAAAGGGGGTCCCCCTGGCGCACCCCACGCCGGCACTGAAAGAACTTCTCGGGGCAGCCATTGAGAAGGACCGAGGAGAAGCCAGAGGAAAGGAAAAGCTTGATCCAAGAAATCCAGGAGCTGGGGAAGCCATGATGCGTCATCATGAGGAGGATGGCCGAATGTTCAATGGTGTCAAAAGCTTTCTCGATGTCAAGCTTCAGAATGATAGCCTCCTGTCTAGACCGCTTGCACCTATGCGTAAGCTCCAAGGCCCAGGCGATGCAGTCCTGGATAGTACGACCCTTGATGAACCCATATTGATTTTTGTGGATAAGAGTGGAGAAAATGGCCTGAAGTCGATTAGCAAGGGCTTTAGTGAAGATCTTAACACTGAAATTCATGAGGGAAATGGGCCGAAAGTCCCGAACGGAGGAAGCAGAGGCAGTTTTGGGGATGAGAGCGATAAAGGACCCGTTGATGGGGTGGACTTGGGCAGAGTGATTAGAGAGGGCAGAGGCTAAGTCCAGGAAGTCCTGTCGCACAATGTGCCAGCAGGCTTTGAAAAAGGCCCCATTGAAACCGTCTGGGCCCGGGGCCTTGTCCGAGAGAGCGGAGAGGACCACTGAATCAAGTTCGGAGGCCTCAAAGCCGGCCCCAAGGAAATCAAGGCCTGGGACCCTTGGAACAAGGCTGGCCAGGTCGAATAGCATAGGGGGGGCCGAGGAGGAGCCCATTTTAGTAAGGAAGAAATCAAGGAAGGCCTCAGCCTTGTCCTGGGCGGAGGTGGCCCAAGAACCGTCCCCAAGCTGGATGGCGGGGATCGCATTTTGGCGGTGCCTGATGGTGGCAGCAGAATGAAAGAATTTAGTGTTAGCATCGCCGAGCTTGGTCCAACGGAGGGTGAAGCGCTGCTTCCAGTACTTATGGCGCAGGAAGAAAAGAAAAGCCATATGGTTCCGGAGAATGGACCTGAACACGGATTCTGGCCCAGAAAGATGGCGGAGCTCCTCACTTTTGTCCAGATATCCCAGGATGATAGAAGAATTATGAATCCAATGCTTGAAACAACCCCATCGCCGATGCCAACGAGAGAGAGCCTTCTGAAGGGACTTCAGCTTAGAGGCGATACGCAGGGCGGGATCAAGGGGAAAAGGCCCAGAGTTCCAACAAGAATGGACAAGATCCAAGAAGCCAGGGAGCTTAAGCCAGAAATTTTCAAACCGGAAGATGGGGGAGCGGGGGATGGAAGAACCAATCTTGATTAAGCAGGGGCAATGATCAGAGCTGGAGTTAGGAAGAGCAGAGAAAGAGGTATTGGGGTAGGAGGAAGTCCAGTGGGGGGACGAAAGACACCAGTCAAGAAGGACAAGGATGGGGTTGTTTTGCCTGTTGCTCCAGGTATACCTTCTGTTTTGAAGGTGGATGTCCTGAAGGCCATGGGTACTAATGATATTGTTGAAGGTGTCCATGAGGTTGCTGTTAAGACGTCCCCCATTCTTGTTATGAGGGAAACGATAGAGATTGAAATCGCCAACAAACAACCAGTTGGACCTCGGGGGAATATCCAAAGAGAGAAACCAAGAGATGAAAGGGGCACGCTCAGCGTTCCGACATGGGCCGTAAATGTTAGAAAGGGACCAGGAAGCCCCGTTAAGCACAGAGGTGAGGGAGACGGTAAGCTGGAAGGGAGAGGAGGAGAGGGTGACCCCAGAGAATAAAGCACTATTCCAGCCAATGAAGAGGCCCCCAGCCGAGCCCAGGGCCGGGACAAAGGAAAACTGGTCAAGGCGCCTGGGACAGAAGGACCGCACCAAGGTGGGCGTGAAGGAGGGCATCTTGGTCTCCTGAAGACAGACAATATCCGCCTGGGCCGAAGAGATGAGGTTGCGGACCGCAAGCCTCTTAGAACAGGAGTTGAGTCCCCGCACGTTCCAACTGACCACCTGCCAAATTCTATCGCGACCCATCCGAGAAAATTTTAAGCAAAGGGAGAATGTCGGCCGTGGGCAAGGGACCACCAACCGAAGCAGGCAGGGCAAAAACCGAAGCAGGAAGGACAAGGGGTCCAACGAGTAAACGAGAGAGGCGGGACAAACAAAAGCGGGTTAGCCCACCAGAGCAGGAAACGTGGCACAAAAGGTCCGTACAATCCTCCCAGGACCAAACACGGCACGCAGGCCTAATAACAAGAGTACGGTAGTCAGAGAACTTACAGCCCTCCTAGGGCAGCAAAAGGCACGTAGGCCGCTTAGATAGAGCTAGTGGGAATGTCATTGTGAGAAGCTTGAGAAGCAGGAGGGACCTCCACCGGGGGCGCCATGGAGAAGCCGACAGCAGCGGGCGCGGAGGAGGCCGAGGCGGTGTCAGAGTCACTGGAGAGGATGGTGTTGGACACAATGTTAGCGCAAAGGCCACAAAGGCTGGTAGCAGAATGTTGAATTTGCTGAATGGATAAGTGAGGAAGGGGGGTGTCCAACCTTGATAGCTCGATGAATTCCTCGATGGTAGGAAGTGGCGAGAAGCGACCCCGAGAACGGCAAGAGGAAGGCTTGAACCCCCTGAGCCGGGCTCTGATCCTGGCGCTCCTACGCATACCCTGAGCCGAGAGCGGGGGGGGGGGGCCGCACCAGCGAGGTCGCGGGAGGGGGAGCACGAGGTACCCCTCCCCGCCCACGCCTGGAGTAGACGAGCCGGACCGGGGGGCGCCCAGGGGAGGCCGGGGCCAAGTCCGACGGAGGACCAGAGGAGCAGGAGGCCGAGGCCCGCCCAGGGGATCCCACCGAGACCAGCCGAAGAGGGAGAACAGGGGAAGGGGGGGCTGCTCCACCGCGGACTCCATCGAGGGCGCGGAGGACACGCCCGAGAGCTCCACGCTTTCCTGGGGCTCTTGGTCCGCCGGGTGATCCACCATCGGGACATCTGGAAACTCCTCAAACCCTTCCAGGGCCTCGTCCAAGAAGGGTTCGCCTTCATCCATAGGGGCAGCCACGTCCTGCCCCGCCTGATCGTCCACGTGAGGCTGGTTCGGAGGAGCCCACTGGTTGGCTAGAGGGCCAAACCTCTGAGCATTTGCCCATTGTTGGATCCACTCCGGTTCCCCGGGCTGGACGGGGCCCAGAAAAGGGTGGGGGTTCCCATTGTCCGGCGGCGGCGGGTCCTCATCTCCAGGCCATTGGTCGGCAAGATCCGATTGCAGCAGGTACACCGGGAAGGTCCAGGAACGACCCCCGCCATCCCGGTCGCTGCCGTGCTTCAGGGTGATTCTTCTTGGGACGTCCAGGTCGTCCTCGTAAAGCACCTTCACGAGGACGCGGCCGAGGCAAGGATCCGGCTCATGCCAGAAAAGCAATTGACCGAAGGAGGCGACGGCCTGCTGGATGAAGTTCTGAGAACGACAATCCAGCGGGTATCCCAGGAACATCACCCATCCGACGTGAGCGAATGGCGAAAGCCTGCAGTTTGTCGCCTCGTCGTGCTTGACGAAGCGGACCAGGCGCCCGTTGACGAAGAAGGGCGGCGAGTTAACCAGTGAGTCCCGCTCAAACTCCGTCCCCAACTTGTAGATACCAACTCCCAGGGGGTAGAGGGAGTATCGGTCCACTTGGAGATGAAGTTCCACGCCGAGGTGGTGCCGGATGTCGATCAAGAGCCCCATCTTGGCCGCATGGGAGAGCGGGCCGTTGTGCTCCGCAATGGCAAAGCACTCATGGCGCTTGACGATCACCCCGGCGAGGGAGACCAGGTTCCGTTGCCGACGAAGAGGGCCCCCACCATCCCGGATCACTCCGCCATAGGGGAGAAAGGGGAGCGGGTTCAAAGGGAAGTTAGCCATGGGGCGGAGAGAGCGAGGAGAAGGAGGACTGAAAGCAATAGGGGAAACTGGCGGGGAGAGAGGAGGAGGACTCTCGGGGGAGGGAACAAAAGGGACAAGAGGGAGGGTGAGTCCGGGCGCCTCAGAAACCGTGCCAGGCTGGAGCGAGGGGGTAGGGGTGCACTCCAAGCGAGGCATGGAGACAGAAGCGGAACCGGCGGGACAGGAGGGGCGAGGCCTAGAGCCCGACGGCTGACGTGGGCAATTAATGCAAGGCGGCGAAAGGTGCAAGCCACAGGAAACCGACGGCCGCGACTGCGACGAAGCGCCAAGCAGGAGATCCGATTTCAGGCGCGAGAAGATATGCGTAGCCGGAATAGCACCCTGCCCACCCGACCGAGCGGGGATCCGCTGGGACCGGGAACCCAAGGACGGGGGGGAGCGGGGAGGGGGCGGCAGACCCAGGAGCGAAGGGAGGGCACAGTTGAGTTTGAAAATGGCACGCGGACCGAGGGGGACCCTATTGGGACGGGCGCCGGAATGAGGAGAGGGGGGCAGGAAGCTAGCAGCGGAAGGAGAGTTGGCCGAAGCCGGAGGAGGGAGAGGGCACAGAAGGGAGCCAACCCTAAGGGCAGGAGGAGGCGAGGAAGGAGAAGGAGGAGAAGAAGGAGGAGGAAAGAACGAAAGAACGCTGTTGAACGAAACCTTTTTGGCGGGAAAGGCGCGGCGACGAACCGAGGAGAGCAGGGCGGGACAAAGAGGAGGGAGGAAGCGAGGGGCGGGGGGCAGACTAGGATCGAGACAAGGGGGAGCGAGTGCTCCCCCGGGCCGACGACGAGGAGTGGACGACGGACGCCGATGCGGCCGCGGGGGGCCCAGGGCGGCAGAGGGCAAAGGACGCCGGCGCGAGACCGGGATCCAGCTCGCACGCTCCTCCTCCGACCACCGTCGAAGGTCCGAAGACCAGCGTGGGCCACCATCACGCCAAAGGTGGAAGTTGACGTCAAACTGATCTGTGACGACCCGACGCCGCCGACAGACCTCAAAGCCAACTCGGCGAGAGGAGACAGAAAACCGGAAGTGCCTATCCTGAAGAAAAGCAACGTGAAAACCTGCCGGAGAACCACCCAAACAAGCATGCAGGGCCATGCTGACCGAGGACTCCGAGAGGCGGAAGGTGAAATGACGAAAGACCGCCAACAGAAGGAAGGACCCAACCGGGGAGGAAGAGGGGTGATGAACCGGGGAGGCGAAGGAATCCAGAACGAAACGCTGGAAGTCCCTGCCGGGGGAGAAATCCCAAGAGGCCACGAGCGAACGGAGGTCCAGATCGGACTCGAGTTCAACCAACTCCAGCCGAGGCCCCATCAGGGCGAGAACGGGAACGGGGCTGAGGGGGAGGGAGAGGCGAGAAAGAGGACGCACCCGGAGCGGAACCTAGCAGGAGGCCAGCCGGGGGAAGCCGGCGACGAAGGACGAGGAGCGGCCATCCGGAACCACCGCTAGGGGAGTCGCGAGCCGGAGGAGAGCGCCCGCCATCTCCCTGCAGCCGATTTGTGATCTTCTCAAAACTTTTTTTATTGTGCCTAGTGAACCCTTTTCTATAGTAAAGGCTCCACCACCCACAAAGGGGGTCGGAGGATAGGAGTCACACAGCATACTTTTGAAGCATTTCACATTAAATCATTATACTTTTACATCAAGAAAAGTTTAGGTCCATGCCTAGGAAAAATCGAAGACCCTGTCAACATCTAGAGCTACTCCTCCGGCTACTCTGCCTTTCGGAGCTCGAAGCTGTTGGCTTGGCCCTCTTCGTTCGAACACTTCTCTTCTTCTTGGAGGCTCGTAGTTTCTTTTGCTCTTCTTGAAGCTCCGCCCATGTCAGGAGCCTTTCGGAGTCATCCTCCACAGGGTCTTCGGCCCGATACTCTGAGTCGGACCAGTCAATAGATTCGGAAGACGAAGATCCCTCCGCCTTCTCTTCCTCTTTAATATAAGCTAAGACATCTCGGCACACTTAGAGGGTGATTTCTCCTCCGTCTCCACGAGGAACAGAAAAGCGGGAACGGCGGTAATGCCTCAAGCCCTTGAGGTTTGCCCACTCCTTTTGGAGCTCGTCGGTAATTTCCAAAAGTACGAAGTCAGGGCTCGAAGGGCATGACAAAACCTAAAAAAGAGCAGAACACCCAAGACAAGTTCTTGTTTATGGCTTTTTCATTAATAAAAAGAGGCTTTACAAGGCTTCGTGTACATAATAACCCTAAGTGGCTAGACCTGCGGGTCGATTGGCGGAGCAGGAATCGAAGGGGCTGGCGAAGCAGGAAGTGGTGGCCTTGTATGCGCCTGCTTCTGCCGACGAGCCTCGTCAATCCAAGCTTTAGCTGCGACCTTGTGGTCCGTCTTCCAGGTTGACCGGAAGGCTTCCCAGGCCGAAGTCACTTCCGAAGTTGGCCGCAGCAAGTCGTCGGATGCGAAGCCTCCAGGGGTCGAACCCCCGACTGAGCCGAGGGGGGTCCGAAGAGACTCAAGGTGACCAAGAACCCCAATGCCGGCACACTGTCTGGAGATCTCTCCGTACCGAATGCTGGAGTTCATCATCAACGACGAAGCCACTTGGATCCTCGTTAGCTTTCGGTCAAGGGGCTCGTGGGTCGCAGCAGAAGACGAAGGGTACAGAGTGCCGAAGTACTCCAAGGTACCCTGAAGAGCCTCCAAGGTACGGTACGCAATGCCGGAGTTCTTCTTCTCCACTGTTTCTAGCCCTGCAGCAGTCGCAGACACTTCGGCCACCTGGAGCATTAAAGAGCTCTTGTGGGCCATCGCCTGGCTAAGAGCCCCCTGGAACTCCACCAACTGCGCGCTCGAAGTAGTAGCCTCTTGGCGGAGTCTTTCAACTTCCGCCCGAAGGACGACGCGCTCGGCCTCGACCTCTTGGGCAGACGAGCGAAGGGCGTCGCCGTCTTGTCGCGCTACCCAGAGGGCTTCGTCAGACGCCGCCCTAGCCCTCCGTTCCTCTAGGATCTCTTCCTCCAGCCTGAGGGATCTCTCGGTGGAGTTGTTGAGGGCCGTCTGGAGGGTGGTGACCTTCCGTTTAAGTCGATTAACCTCGACCTCGTTGGAAGTCGCTGCCGCTCTAGCAAGGACAAATTGCTACAAAAAGAACAAGTACTAAAGTATTTATGGTCACTAATGCGAAGCAGCTATGGTGTCTTTTCATACCTGAAGGGCAGCCCTTTCGAGGGCTGAGTTGAGTGACGAAGCCCTGGCCTCGCTCAAGACGGACACCAAGTCCGAATTGGCGATGTCCTGGCTTCTCTCTACCAGGGGCTCCATGAGCTTCCGGAGGCCACTCCGATGCTCCAAGAACGGAGCCAGCAGAGGAAGCCAAGACAAAGCTTGGAGATCATCCGATGTGGCCTCATCCTCCGAGTTGCCGGCGGAGGTCGCGGCCTGGCCAGGAAGAAGGCTGAGGCTAGATATGCTCTTGCCCCTCCCCGGTACGAAAGAGGCCGAAGCAGGGACACTCCAATCGTCGGCAGCTACCCCTTCGACCAGAACCGCAGCAGCAGGGGCAATCTCGGTCACCGAAGGGGCCGCCACTGCAGGGCTGACCTCCGTCGCCAAGTTCGTCTCGGCAGGCGCATCATCCGCTCCGACGGACGTGTTCTCCACCGTCAAGCTCGGAGCGTCTGAAGGCACGGGAGGGTCCGCTCGAGCAGCAGCCTCCGAAGGTGCAGGAGTTTCGGACGTCACCGAAACATCGACACCCATAGAGGTACCTACTTCAATAACAAAATTAATAAGCATATTTCCAGAGATAGTGTGCAGGTATTGATTAAAAAAGGGGGAGCTTCAGAAAGTACCTCCGGGAGCCTCGTGGGGTAGCATCGCTGGATCTTCCAGGACCTCGTACATCTGAAGGATGTCGGCGAAGTCATCCCCCGAGGTCCTACCCCCAACATTTCCTGTCGGAGCCGCGTTTTCCTCCGTAACTGCCTCGGGTGTAGGCAAGTTGGGAGTGTTGGAGCCCGACTCCACTTGCACGACGACGGGAGCAGGGGGGACCACCCCTAAGTCTTCGTCATCGTTCAGGAGGTAGCTCTCGAAGGCCGCCGCCGTTTGGGCGTCGGAGTCCTCTATCTCTTCGGAGGCCGAGCTCTGATCACCCGGAGACGAGGCAGACGAGGCAGGCATCAACTACGAAGGGGGCTTCGCTACTTTCTTCTTCCTGGGCGGCTGCTTGCCGGTTTTCTTGGATGGTTCGGCGGTGGCTTTCCTATTGCGAGCAGCCGCTCCGGTCGGGGAGAAGTCAGGAAGAGGGGGGGCTCCATCGCGAGAGCTCTCCACACTCTGTTGGATCGCTCCCAGCATCCCACCAGCTCTAGCCTTTTTGCCTCTCGGTCACCGAAGGGGCTCCGAGAACTCATTCGGTGGCCCGAACTATGTCCTCTGGAGCCAATGCCAGAGGCGCCGCTGAAAGAACAAGGTATGAAATTATGAATATGATTGTTTCCTTCATCTAATATGATGCTACAGGGAATAGTCTTACCTAAGTTTCGGAGGTCCCCCTCCGAGGCCTGTGGAAACAAGATCGGTCAGTTAGCTCCGATGGGAGGGATCCGAAGGGCGATGAACTCTTCAGCCAGGTCGTGCATACTCATGCGGCGAGCCACCGAAGTAAGCAGCCCTAGCCTCGTCGAGAGCAGGCTAGGGTTCGGAGAAATGTCCGCCTCCTTTCGGAACCAGATCTCCTGGAGAGGACCAGCGAGGGGGAGTCCTCTCCGACTTCGGCGTAAAACCACCGAAGTATCCAGTTTGTATACCACCTGTCATTTATGGAAATTGAGAGTATCCAGCTATGAAGGGCATGCTCCCTCCGTAGTTGGAAATTGATGCTGCCGAAGGCTATGGTCACCCTGGAGTCCCCAGGCCCGTCTTGGGGCTTCAGCTGGCATATAGCTTCGTGGGTCGCGGCGAAGATCTCGGAGCGTCCTTCGCATCCCTCTGCCCGGAGCACCCATTTGAAGATGGCTAAGCGCGCGATGGCGTTGGGGGATAGCTGAGGCAGAGTTATGTGGAACAAGTCCAGTACCTCTGCCAAGAAGTCCACGGCTGGCAGCCCCAAGCCTGCTTCGAAGAACGCTTCGAAGACCACCACCTTCCCGCTTCGCGGCCTCGGAGTTGATTCTGGCCCGGGGACTCGAGTCCTTAGTCCATCGCCCAGCTTTCCATCCACGTCTTCTTCAATAGATTCGGCGGTGCTCACGGATTGACCGATGAGGAAGCTTTGGGCAATCTTCTTCTTGGAGGGCGGACGGAGCGCCCGAGGATTCTTGGGCCAAGCTCTGCTCAAAGTCCCCGCCATTGCCGCTGCTGCCGAGGCAGCCCACGCTTGCCTCTGTGCTAGGGTGTTGGCTGCTGCCGGAGTGGTGTGGCTAGTTCTCGCCATCGCGCTTGGGTGCTCAAAAGGTTGGAAGATTGGGGGAGAGGGAATCACGAGTAATGGATGCGGTAAAAATCCTCGGTTAATCCCTGTCCTTCCCTTTTATAACCGCACAACTAGTGCTACTCTTCGATTGGTTTCACACTGCAGGTTCGGCTTCTGTCACCGACAAGTGGGTCCGGTAATTGGAACGACGAGCAACCGCCGTAAAAATCGACCGTTACCTTTTTTGCAGAGTGTAACGGCTACTTGCGCTGTAACGGCTACAATCAAACGGCGCTCCACGACGTTTGCACTCCGAGACCGTTCCCTTCCCAACGTGCATTCCCATTGCATCAAGAAGCCGAAGGGGGAAGTTCGAACGCGGTGGGCTCGAAGTCCTTGGATAAGTCGCAACATGCCCAAATCCTCTTTAAGCCTCAGAAAATAGAAATGTTCCTTCCGTATACTGCCTTCTTTCTAAACAGGTTAACCACAGAGAGGCGTATTCGAGGGGCTACTGTTGGGGGAAATTACTCCATTTCCAGGGCTTAAAGATTAATCCGTCAAAGGCTGAAGCATACTCCGAAGCTAGGGAGCAGTGGTTCGAAGGGTGAGTCACCATGCCGAAGGGTGCAGCGATGCGAAGCCTTGGTGAACCCTCCGAATGGAAGATAGAGGCCCCGAAGCCGAAGGACAAGATTGATGGGATGTCCAGCTTATCCATCTACCTTATAGTATTTTACCTTTTATAACCTTGTTTATGGTACCAAATGGTTTCCATTATGTCGGTTGTAATCTAGGGGTAAATAGGTCTTTTCCTTATGCTTTTTCACCTATAAATACCCCCCTTTGTACCTTGTAAAAAGGGATCCAGAGCAAGTTATTCATTACACTTATTCGGGCTACTCGAGTTATTATCCAATTCGGAGGCTCGAGATAGTCCTAAAACGCAAACTCCTTGTTTGTCCGTTCTTGATCTCAGAGAACCTGTTGGCATAACATTTGCGCCAACAATTAGCAAGGCAAATTACTGGAAATAAAGTTGTCTACACTAAAAATGATCGATATCTTACTTTAACTTATATTAAAGATAAACTAAATAAAAATACCGCAGTAAATAAAAACACTTAAATATATTACTGAATATTTATATTGTAGTCAGGAAATGAAATACTAATCAACTGAATAAATAAAGAAACATGAATCATCCAGAAATTTATTTAGAAATAAACCTAAAATATCTTAGGTAAATCTAGAATAAAAAACACTACTGCGACTAATAAATTTTTCTATACTTTTTAAATAAGCAGAATAAACAGATAAAAAATAAAATGAGATACCTAATAAAACATTAATAGATTAAAAGTTTAACTAAGAGATTAATATTATTTTTTTTGCTAATTAAAACTGGATAACTGTTGACTTAATAAACTAGCTGAAAAATAGCAGATTGAAACTTACCTGCGTCTTCCCGTTCATCTGTTTGCTGTTCTTCAGCAGAAGGTCCGCCGTCGCCGAAGATTTTTCACCGTGGAGATTTTTCGCTCGGAGCAGCCGCCCGCCTGCGGCTTTGCTTGGGCAAAAAGTTGCACACCGCAGTACCTTGCTGTGCCAAGCACATCTGCCGGGGCCCACTAGAGAAAAGATTTGCACTGTGCGCCTGGCAGCACGTTCGTGATGATGCCCGTGGGACCCGCCCGCGTCAGAGATTGAGACCCATGCCATTGAACCGCGAGCTGTGCACCTAGAGAAAAAAACGCTGCACTTGCACAGCAGCCGATGCTCGGCTTGGAGCCCCGCGCAAGAGCTACGCGCGCTGGAAAGCGGAGACGCGTAGGTCGGGCTCCACGGAGAGGCCGGCGGCATTGGAGCGGGTGGATCTGGGAGGGAAGGTTGACCTGCCGGAGGAGGAAGACGAAGGGATGTTTTTCTTTGATGAAAATTCGGTGGACTATAGATTGATCTATAAAAAACAGTCATCTATCCCCAAGGGGATAGGGGGCTATTTATAGGCGACTCTAAATACATGAAAACACTAATTTACCCCTAGGACAAATTAAATTGACTCAAAAATAAATTCCGAAAATTACTAAAATATTCTTAGAAAAATCACCTGACTCAACTAAAAATATTCTAAACTTAAAAAATAAATATTAATACCCTAAAAACAAAATAATCATAGGTTGTTTGTTTTGTGCCGAAACTGAGAAAGCGTCCACCGTCTTCGCACTGGGTACCCGGATTAGGCCGACCCGAGCCCGCAGCTTCCTCAGCCCGGCAATCGCTCGCCGCCCGTGTACCTGAGTCAAACCTAGTCAATAGACCGGTGGATTATCTGCCGCTCCTAGCCATGTACCCGGATTGGGGCAGCCCGACTCCGCGACTCCTCTGCCCAGCTATCGCTCGCTGCCAGTGTACCTGAGTCACACGCGCCTTAGACTCGGTAGGTCTTCACATCTCCCTTCCTTTGACTTCCGTTGACAATCACTCATCACATCTGGAATATCAAAACCATATTCTTCAACATGGTTTCTCAATCTCCCCCTTGATGAGTGCATTGTCAACACCCATTTCAGCTCATCTTCAGAACCTGTAAAACATGTGGAAACAGAAAAACAAAGACAAAAGAAAATAGAAGAAATAAATAAAAGTTTAACCCTAATGACCAAAAGCCAAACAGAAGCAAGAAAAATGGTTATTATGGTTAACCAAAAACAAAGACTCAAAAACAAGTGCAAATCTCAGAATTATCAACAAGGAAAATCCCCTGAAATAAATCCCAGAGAAAGCTAAAAAATGTCCCCTAAACTCCAAAATTTCTCCCCTTTTTGACAATTGGACTCATCAAGTGAGACTAAATGCACTCTAAAGAGACATAGACACAAACTCCCCCTAAAATGCAGCTCCCCCTCAAAATATGCCATGAATGCAGGTGGAGTATGAAAAGCATGCATCTTAGATATGATTGAGTGCAATTACAACATCTAACAGGTATAGCAAAAGATATACTGTCTAAGATACATGACACGATCAGTGCAATAGATGATATCTAAAGAGAGTCATTAGCACACATTTTTCAATTTTTGCAAACAAAAGCATCACCACATTTTCTAGTTGACAAGCAAAGTAAAGCATGAGATGCAAAAGCTAACTTATATCTACCAAGATAAGCATTGTCCAAAACAAAATGCTTCAGCAAACTTGTAAATTTTTTAATTTTTTTAGACTTTTTCTTTTTCTTTATATTTTTTATTTCTGCCAGGGGTTATTTGCATGTCAAACCTTATGCAAACCGACCAAGTCAAGCCTAGGCCAGAACTGGACCATCAGAAGTTTAAGACATTGGTCTTGGCATACATTACACCGTCCTAGTTCATACCAAAGTGCTATGGTAAGCAGTCCAGAACAATGCAATGCGACAAAGCAAACCCACTTGAATCTTTTCTAATAATCATAAAAATGCATAAATTTTTCATTTTTCAGAATTTTTATCATTTTTATAACACATTTTTCACATTTAAAGCATATAAATGTCCAAGTTGCATATTTGCATCTAAGTAAGGATCTAGCTACCAGGCATGTAAAAGATAGCAAAAGCATTCAGCCTACGCATGCTAGTTACTAGAAGCAATGGTGATCATTTTTCAATTTTGAAGCATAAAAGCCATGCATATGAAAAATATCAGATATATCACGTGAACTGAAACAAAAACATGATCATCGACAAGTAATCAAAAAGGTATACTAGCTAGAGAAAGTAAAGCAGATTAATCATATAACAGAAGCAAGCTCAAAATGTGATTGATGATTATGCATGATATGAACACACACAAAAAGACTCAATAAAAAATTAAAGAAGAAAAGAAACTGACTCAAAATATCCTAAAAAAGGATACACAACTCTCAAATCAAGATCAATAATCATGAGTGGGAGCAAACGGTCCAATGCCAGGTTTAGCAAACGTACTAAACTAGTGTCGAGCCATCTGCTCGTATTTAGGAAAGCAGAAGGAATCATATGAGTCTGGACCAAAATGCGGTTCAAAGCGCGGTCCGCTGTTCTGCCTAAAATCATGGCCGCGAGATCCAAAACCGTATGCATAATGATCTAGAACTCTACCGGAACGGAAACCACCCTCCGGAGCCCGGTCATGAAAACTGTCTCCTCTACCACCACCTACACGACGTGGCCTGGCCTCTAGCCTCTCTCTACGTCGAGGAACTCTTTGTCTACCACCCTGCTGGTAGAACTGCTCCTGCCCACCTCGAGCTCTCTCTGCTCGCTCAACCCGCTTCCTCCTAAAGCAAAACTCCTCAAGATACCCGTCTCTGACAAAACTCACAGTGATAGGTAGGCTTACTGGGATGTTGTTGTGGCTTAGGGTTCTTAGGCTTGGTGGTGTTGGGTGTAGTATCTTTGGTGTGAGGGGGTCCAGGTAAGGAATCAACAGAAGTGTGGAGAGTTTTAGGCTTTGGAACCCAGATCTGCTTCTTAGGTGGAGCTTTAGGTTGTTCTTGGATCACTCCATCCTTAGGCTGACTATCCTTAAAGGTCTCAGTGGAGTGAGTCTTGGGATATCTCTGTTCGGGAGTCATCTTACTCCACTCCACTCCACGACTAATAGCATTCTCAAAATCAGCCTTGGTATAGGGGTAACCTACCCCAAACCCATCCTGTCTCTTGAACTGCTGGATCATCATGCCGAGCTGTGGCTCTCTGGCACTAATCCAACCCAGGATCTAACAGAGGTAAAAGTTCTCGTTCTGAACATCAAGTAGCTCCTCTCTCAAAGAATCTAACACATCCACCTGAGACAAGCAGATCTCACACTCTTTATCAACTTCGACAGACTTATCAGCTTTTAGCTTGATCAACTCCATTCTAATGGACAAACAGTTCTCACAAACAGTGGGTTGAACTGACAAGGTCTCAAGCTCTAGCTTAGTCTGCTCCAACTCAGCTCTCACTCCAGCTAACTCGCTCAACTGCTCATCACTCTTCGCTCTCATCTAAGCTATACTAGCTAAATGGGATGGGCAGTCTATACAAGGTACGACTACAGTGGCATGAGCATCTTTTAGCTCCTACTGAGCGCTCTCAAGCTCAGTGGCCAATGCGTCTCTCTCATCTATTGTCTCTGTGTACCTGGACTTAAGAGTCATCAGGTCACACAACAACACCTCACAGTTAGGGCACTCACCACTATCACCCAAGCAAGGGGAAGAAGACAGACTCTCAATCTTGCCATTCGCCGTGGCAAGCTCACTCTCAAGCTCATCTATCCTCTTCTTAGCCCCTCTAAGAAGTTTCTCCCTATACTTCAACTCATGACGGTTTTGTTCTAGTAAATTAACAACTTCTTGTTCATAGGATGATATCTTCTCATCGTCGTCGTCGGAGTCGTCGGAGGAGTCCTTTTCTTTCTTATCCCCAAGAGCCATTGAACAGAAGCTCTTGTGGGGTCTTTGGCTGTCACGTGAGCGTCTCTTCAGCTTGTCCCCGAAGGCCATGAAACAGAGGTCCACCGGATTATCCATGTCCTTCCCTTTCCTGATCATGATCTCTTCATCACTTGAAGTTGAAGACAAGGATCTCTTGGAGTATCTTTTCTCCATCTCGGCGAAGAAGGTCTTGTCTCGCTTCTTGTTCTCATGCTTGTAATCCTTCAGAGCCTTTCAAAAGAATCTTGTCTTGGGCTTGCCCTTCGTGGAGTAGTTGTACTTGCCGGAGTTGTAGGAGTTACCGCCGGTTCCCTTCTTGTAATTCTGCTGCTTGGGGTAGTCGGTGATAAAATGACCTGGGTCACCACACTCAAAGCATCCGGATTTTGTGCCGTGTCTCTTAAACATTCGCTTATCATAAACACGTCGCACCCGGTTGTTAAACAAGCACAAATCATCATCTCCTAGTGAATCAAGTTGTTCCTCGGAGATAGACATCAAGGAAAAGGCAGTACAACTCATGGCATTAGGATCAGCAGACGGTGTCGCATGTGCCAGAGTCTTGGAGCCAGAATCAGTGAGATTTGATCTCAACTGAATATCGACCTCTGAGGCCTTGAGCTTACTAAAAAGCTCTGCGATGGTTAAGGTATCATAAGACGCGCTCTCAACAATAGAAGAGACCTTGATCTCCCAGATCTTAGGGTCCAAGGTATGGAGTACCTTAAGCGCCTGCTCATGATCCGAGACCAACTGATCACGCTCGGCCTTGTTAACGCGACGCTTGTTAATGATCGATTGAAAACGACCAAACAAAGCCTCAACCGTCTCACCCGACTTCTGTGAGAAATTCTCATACTCACGCCGGTAGGTCTGATATAGCCTCGCCTTGACCTGAGCTGTCCCCTCATGGTGTGCCTGGAGGGTAGCCCAGATCTCTCGAGCAGTGGTGAGATGGCTAACACGCTCAAACTCACTAGGACCTAGACCAGAAAATAAGATATTCACTGCCTTACTATTATTTTGATGCTGGGTAATTACATCAGCAGTAGTATCCGTAGCAATAGTCGTTATGGTGAAATTAGGATGAACACAAATCTCCCATATGTCCGAGCTCTGGCTCATAATGTATGCTCGCATGCGAGTCTTCCAATAAGTGTAGCCAAAAGCCTCTAGGGACGAGATTTTACCAGAAGACGTCATGGTCACTACCTAGGTTTAGAATCGGTTAAGATATTAGAAAAACCTAACCTCTCTCTGATACCACTTGTAGGACCGAATGTAGCGACCAGAGGGGGTGATGGGCGCCTAAAAAATTATTGCTAAACTAAGATCTAATCCCAACACCCAAACAAAATTAACCAGGCCAATAATATTAGCAAGGCAAATTACTGGAAATAAAGTTGTCTACACTAAAAATGATCGATATCTTACTTTAACTTATATTAAAGATAAACTAAATAAAAATACCACAGTAAATAAAAACACTTAAATATATTACTGAATGTTTATATTGTAGTCAGGAAATGAAATACTAATCAACTGAATAAATAAAGAAACATGAATCATCCGGAAATTTATTAGAAATAAACCTAAAATATCTTAGGTAAATATAGAATAAAAAACACTATTGCGACTAATAAATTTTTCTCTACTTTTTAAATAAGCAGATTAAACAGATAAAAAGTAAAAACGAGATACCTAATAAAAATTTAACAGATTAAAAGTTTAACTAAGAGATTAATATTATTTTTTTTGCTAATTAAAACTCGATAACTGTTGACTTAATAAACTAGCTGAAAAATAGCAGATTGAAACTTACCTGCGTCTTCCCGTTCATCTGTTTGCTGTTCTTTAGCAGAAGGTCCATCGTCGCCGAAGATTTTTCACCGTGGAGTATTTTCGCTCGGGAGCAGCCGCCCGCCTGTGGCTTTTCTTGGGCAAAAAGTTGCGCGCCACAGTACCTTGCCGTGCCAAGCACATCTGCTGGGGCCCACTAGAGAAAAGCTTTGCACTGTGCGCCTGGCAGCACGTTCGTGATGATGCCCGTGGGGCCAGCCCGCGTCAGAGATTGAGACCCATGCCACTGAACCACGAGCTGTGCACCTAGAGAAAAACAAAAATGCTGCACTTGCACAGCAGCCGATTCTCGGCTTGGAGCCCCGCGCAAGAGCTACGCGCGCTGGAAAGCGGAGACGCGTAGGTCGGGCTCCACGGAGAGGCCGACGGCGTTGGAGTGGGTGGATCTGGGAGGGAAGGTTGACCTGCTGGAGGATGAATACGAAGGGATGTTTTCCTTTGATGAAAATTTGGTGGACTGTAGATTGATCTATAAAAAAACAGTCATCTATCTCCAAGGGGATAGGGGCCTATTTATAGGCGACTCTAAATACATGAAAAGACTAATTTACCCCTAGGGTAAATTAAACTGACTCAAAAATAAATTACGAAAATTACTAAAATATTCTTAGAAAAATCACCTCACTCAACTAAAAATATTCTAAACTTAAAACTAAATATTAATACCCTAAAAACAAAATAATCATAGGTTGTCAGTTTTGCGCCGAAACTGAGAAAGCATCCACCGTCTTCGCACCGGGTACCCGGATTGGGCCGACCCGACCCCGCAGCTTCCTCAACCCGGCAATCGCTCGCCGCCCGTGTACCTTAGTCAAACCCACTCAATAGATTGTTGGATCATCTGCCGCTCCTAGCCATGTACCCGGATTGGGCTAGCCCGACTCCGCGTCTCCTCTGCCCGGCTGTCGCTCGTTGCCCGTGTACCTGAGTCACACGCGCCTCAGACTCAGCAGGTCTTCACATCTCCCTTCCTTTGACTTCTGTTGACAATCACTCATCACATCTGGAATATCAAACCATATTCTTCATCATGGTTTCTCACTCGGCTGATATGTACACAGCGGAGTGGACTTGGTCTGGCAAGTCTAAACCCATTACTTTCTCTGAGTTACGACTGTCTCCCACTAAGAGTCTGCCCAGTGAAGTCAAATACGTGTTTGACATGACCAAATGCGATAAGATATTTGATTTTTTGTTGAAGAACAAACTCGTCAGGTTGCCGAAGGGTCATGTCATCCCCACTGCCGATGATTTGAATAAACGCGCTTATTGTAAGTGGCATGATCCACATTCTCATTCTATGAATGATTGTAATGTTTTTCGTTGACTGGTTCAATCGGCCATAGAGGAAGGACAATTGAAATTGGATACTAATCCCAAAATGAAGCTCGACCAAGACCCCTTCCCCGTGAACACCATCGATCTCGACGGGAAGAAGGTGTTGATTCAGCTCGAGCAGGCCGAGTTGGATAAGGGGAAGGAGGTCATAATTGGAGAACCTCACCCGCAGATGCTTGTGTCAAAGAATCCCGAGGTAGGGGTTTGGAAGGTGAACACCAATGCAGCGTATTCAACTAAATCACACAATAAGCCAAAGGTGGCATATAAGATGCTACTCCAGAAGCACAAGAAGAGGGTCGAGAAGGTGAGCACTCGGCCAGGACATCTAGTGAGGCCGAATCCTCTGTGAAGGAATGAGTTCAGCCCACGGTGGTCAAGACAACTAGAGCCACCGATGCCTCCACCGCCGCACCAGTTCCCGATGGCGTAGTGGGCCCCGTATTTCCTTCTGCCTGTTGGTTACCCATTCTCTTACTTTTTTATGGGTGCTACATTTATGCCACCTAATATCCATAACATGCAGGGGCAGATGAGTGCAGTAGGAGGCAACATCTTCAGTCGGCTGTCTGTCGCGCCTTAGGGATGCCCAGACCGGTGTTTTGGGTCCATCATCATCAAAGTGGGTTCCCATGCTGTCCCAATCCCCGAGGGGACCCCACCGGAGCAGAACGGTGGCGAGCCACAGAAGGTGACTGAGGAGAGACTTGGCGGTCTGACCACAGCCTTAGGGCCGGTCAGACCGCTTGCACCACCATGGTCTGATCGGCATACTAAGGCCGGTATGACCGACAATTTTCAGTCGTCCGACAATGGCTAGTTTAACCGGCCCACCATGGCCGGTCCGACCGACAAAGCCCGGTCATACAGGCCTAGTAAGGCCGGTCCGACTGATTGGGTAGAGGGAGGTACCCCCACTAAGCGAATGTTGAGGCCGATCCGGGTAATTCCCATTCGGCCAAAAATTCTAGGAGCAAGTTTGTGGCAGCTGACACAAAGCCACAACCCTCTTGGGTACCTCAAAGCATGACCAAGTCTCAGAAGAGGTGTCTATAGTGTCTTCGAGCCCAAGAGATGAGAGAGAAGAAGGCCGAGGATGAGCGGGACAATATTTTTGAGGAGATTCACACCCGATTAGTACCTAAGCAGGTATGGAAGCCCAAGTCGGTTGTGGTGAACGACCCATCTCCTACTCCAAGCGACGACGAGGATGACATGTTGGACGACAACTACACACCTGTCTCAAAGGGTCCACTCCCTCAACCGATGGATGTGAACATGGTGATGCTTCCCACCGAGTTTGTTCCACCAAGAGAGGAGGTCGAGGTAGCTCAACTAAACCTCGACCCATGTGAAGCTATTTTCGAGAAGACCGAGGAGTCGAATCATCACTTGAAGCTCCTGTATGTTTGAGGACACATTGACAACAAGCTGATCTCCAGGATTCTCGTAGATGGAGGCGCCACCATCAACCTGATGCCATACTCTCTTTTGAAGAAGCTTGACAAGATTGAGGATGATTTGATGAAGACCAACTTGACGCTGAACGGCTTAAACGATGAGAGCTCTAAGGCCAAGGGAATACTTTCTCTAGAGCTGATGGTGGGCAACAAGACGTTGCCAATGATGTTCTTCGTGGTAGATGTGCAAGGTAACTATAGTGTACTAATTGGGCGTGATTGGATTCACACGGATTGCTGTATTCCGTCTACCTTGCAACAATGTTTGATCAAGTGGGATGGCGATTATGTAGAGGTTGTACCAGCTGACACTTTGGCCCAGGTTGCTTTGGCCGATGTGTCTGTAGATGCCATCTATGATAAGGTAGTGTCTATCAGGTAGAGACCTCTTAGATTACAAATTTGTTAGCGTGTTTGAGGGGATGTTTGTTTTAGTATCTGTAAAGCCGGCTAGTGTAGCTTGGCTGTCTCTAAACTAGTTATCATGTCAAGTAGAAGTAATCTTGATTGGCTGAAGTCTCATGTAGAGTAATATCGATCTTCTAAAGATGGTATCTGAAGCCATTGAGGATTTTATTGAGGTGGAGAAGTTAGGTCAAGGTTTTGCATCGGCCGACCCTTTAAAGGAGGTAGATATAGGTGATGGTAGTATTCCAAGGCTGACTTTTGTAAATCAGAATTTACTGGCTTGTGATAAGGCCAAGGTAATAAAGTTACTTCAATCATATGTTGATTGCTTTGCGTGGGAGTATAGCGAGATGCCCAGACTTAGACGCGAGCTCGTAGAGCATCGACTGCTTATCAAATCGGAGTTTAAGCCTTATAAATAGCCTCTTCATCGATTTAATTCAGCCATGTATGACCGAGTTAAGGAAGAGATAGAGCGATTACATAAGGCTGAGTTTATTAGGCCATGCAGGTTTGTTGAATGGGTTGCTAACATTGTGCCCTTCGAAAAGAAACGGAGTGGCAAGATTCGTGTGTGTATTGATTTTAGGGACTTGAACAAGGCCACTCTAACGGACGAGTATCCTATGCCAATAGCCAACATGTTGATCAACGATGCTTCAAGACATAAGGTACTAAGTTTTCTTGATGGTAATGCTGGTTACAATCAAATTTTTATGGCCAAAGAGGATGTTTACAAAACGAGCTTTAGATGTCCTGGTTTTGTTGGCTTGTTTGAGTGGGTTGTGATGACCTTTGGTTTAAAGAATGCTGGCGCCACATATCAATGTGCTATGAACTTGATCTTTCATGACTTTCTAGGAGTTATGCTAGAGGTCTATATAGATGATTTTGTAGTCAAATCAGATCCAATGAGTAACCATTTATCTGATTTGATTGTTTCTTTTGAAAGAATGCGTCAGTATGGCTTGAAAATGAACCCGCTCAAGTGTGGTTTTGGTGTGTCGGCAGGCAAGTTCTTAGGATTTTTGTTAATGAGAGAGGTATTGAGATTGATCCTAAGAGACTTGAGAAGATTAAGAACTTTGAAGCACCGACATATAAGAGAGATGTGCAAAAGTTGCTAGGCAAGGTAAACTATTTGCATCACTTTATATCTAACTTGTCTAGCAAGATTGATGCTTTTGTCTCTATACTTTGGTTAAAGAATGACACCGAATTCACTTGGGGGGGGCAAGTCAGCAATGTGCTTTTGATCGAATCAAAGAGTGCTTGTCATCACCATCTATGGTAAGAGCACCAAAAGCCGTGATTCCGTTTCGGTTGTTATTCCGTTTCGGTTATACGTTGCTACAGAAGATAACATGATAGGAGCTATGTTGACTCTGGAGGGGGTGGGAAAGGAGTACATCGTCATGTTCTTGAGTCACCGCCTATTAGATGTCGAGATGAGGTACGTGTTTTTAGAGCGTTTATGTTTATCACTTTATTATGCATGTACCAAACTTCGCCACTATCTTCTATCTGACACATGTATTGTCACTTGTCAAACCAATGTTATAAAGTACATGTTGCAAAAGACGATTCTAAGCGGGAGAATCGGAAAGTGGGATTATTCTTTAATTGAGTACGCCTTGGCTTATGAACCCTTGAAAGCTATGAAAGGCTAAGTCGTCACAAACTTCATAGTTGATCACCATGTAGATGTCAATTGGAGTAGTGACACTACTCTAATTGAAGTAGTACCATGGAAACTTTACTTTGATTGTTCGTCTTGCAAAAATGGCCAAGGTGTCAGAGTGGTACTCATATCACCTAGTGGTATGAGTTTCGAGACGTCGACCCGTTTAGAATTTCCTTGTATTAATAATCAAGCTGAATATGAAGTTTTATTGCTAGGACATGAAATTTTAGATTCCATGAGTGTTAAACATGTTCATGCATATGGTGATTCTCTATTAGTTGTCCAACAAGTAGCTAATGATGCCAGTGCTTTAATGGTTTGTTAAATAGCTATTTAGATAAATGTCTAGACATAATTGGCACTTTTGATGATTTCAATATCTCCCATGTGTATAGAGAAGCCAATTCAGTTGCGAATGACTTAGCTCAACATGCATCTAGTTACGAGGTCAAGACAGGTAAATTTTTTGTATAGGAAAAACCAATGCTTGACATATTCTTACCATGTGAGTTTGAACATATCGCTCTGACCGACGTGACATGGCCTATCTAACCGCAGGTATGTAGTCAGTCTGACCGGCCATGCTAGGCCAGTCTGACCGCCCCGTGGCGGATAACAGACAATGGCCGGTCTGATCGATGCACTATGGTCGGTCTGACCACCCGTGTTAGGAAATTTTAGGGCATGGGGGGCAAGCTGGAAGTTTTGATCTAAACGCCAATTTGAGTGAGGACTTGATGAATACTTCTAAAAATCATATGGATAATTGGAGAATTCCAATCGTTCAGTATTTGAGAGATACTAGTTAGTGGGTTGATCAGAAGGTTCGGCGGCAAGCGTTTAAATTTGTGTTCCTTGATGATGAGTTGTATCGCCAAACAATCGATGGAGTACTCATCAGTCGGCCTAGAAAATGAGTTGGATGTTTAAAAGAGCGGGTATTATTGGCCGACTATGACTCAAGATTATTTTAGATACTACAGAGGGTGTTAGGCATGTCAAAGGTTTGATATTATTCAGCTTGCACCTCCATCTTTGCTTAATCCTATTATCAAACCATGATCGTTCTGAGGTTAGAGTTTGGACTTCATCGACCAAATTTATCCTTCCTCTTTAAAAGGGCATTGGTTCATGTTGATGGCTAGAGATTACTTCACCAAGTGGACCGAGGTCGTGCCTCTCAAGAATATGACACATTACGAGGTAATCAATTTTATCTTGAAGCATATTATACATAGATTCGGTATTCCCCAAACTCTTACTATAGATGAAGGTGCTTCGTTTGTTTCTAAAGAAGTGTATGATTTTGCTGAATCTTATGGTATAAAGTTGATAAACTATTCACCATACTATGCTCAGGACAATGGTCAGGCCGAGTCTTGTAATAAAACTATCATTAAGCTTATTAAGAAGAAGATTGAAGAGTTTCCTAGAAGGTGGCATAAAGTGCTTTCTAAGGCCTTGTGGCATGCATAATAGTGAAGCATGGTGCTACCAAGGTAAGTCCATATGAGTTGGTGTATGGACAAGAAGTCGTTTTACCCATAGAGGTGAATCTTGGTTCTTTAAGATTGCTTAAACAAGATGGCTTATTCGTCGGTGATTATGAAGTTATCTTGAAAGACAATTTGGAAGAAGTGACCGATAAGAGGTTAACGACTCTAGAGGCTATAGAAAGAGATAAGAAAAGAGTGACTAGAGCTTATAACAAGAAGGTGAAAGAACAATCGTTTCAAGTTGGTGACTTGGTTTGGAAGATGATTTTGCCTTTAGACACTAAAATCCCATAGTTTGGTAAATGGTCGCCTAGTTGGAAGGTCCCTTTAAAGTTGTTGAAATCGCTCCAGGTAATGAATATTTGTTAGAGTCTTTGCAAGGAGAGCATTTTCGTAGAGATTTGAATGGTAGATATTTGAAAAAGTACTTCCCAAGTGTGTGGCAAGACGCTTGAAGTGTGTTGGACCGAAAACGGCGACCAGAGAGGGGGTGAATGGGAGCTTTTAAAAATTCAGGCTTAAAAACAGCCTTCAGTTTTAATCCTGTCTTCTACGGAACAGGCTTCGAACACAACCTTCGAAGGTCTGGTGCGGAGGTACTTCGACTGCTCCGAACACAGGCTTCGCAGGAGCAAAAGTTCGAAGCCAAGAAGACTTCGCTCCACTAACACCCCTCGAAAATCTACTCTGCTAAGTCAGTGCAGGCTCTGCACACAGGGTGCTTCGAGCAGGCTTCGCACTTCACCCTTCGCAATAGTGGACTGCCCTCTGAGGACTTCGACCAGGTACTTGGCAGTAGCAACTGGTGTTGTGCTTCGTACACGAAGGTCTACACGCACACAAACGGACTTCGCTACGGGCTTCGACACAAGAAGCAAAACGGGCTTCGATCAGGGCTTCGCTAGTAATCTGTGAGGTCTGGCCTCAAGTTACACAGAGCAAACGCACGCTGAAAAACACACTTTGCACAGAAACAACGTTCGCCTAGACAGGCTTCGGTGCACTACAACTAGCGAGGTATGTAACGCGAGCTCAAGCAAAAAAGCACAAAGAAGCAGGGCTTCGCTGCTTGAACAAGGAACACAAATAAATTGAACTCTGGATGAATACAGCGAGGTATGTGGCTACAGGAGCTCAACAGTAAATGCTCAAAGTGTTAAATGTTACCTACCGAGCCCCCATATTTATAGCCCACAGTTCACCCAAAGGAATTGACTACTTTACCCCTATGGTTTACATTGGTTTTGTCTCTACAGAACTGAGGGGTACAAAAGTTAGTCAACTTTATTGGAGGCTTCTCTGTCAGCCTTTGCAGATGGGACAGCGCCAGCTTTTTGCAGAGCAGACACTGTCAGACTTGCAGCCTTTGACCTTTTGGAGCCTCCCTTCGCACCCGAGGGGTGCGGTAGCTTCGGCGAGAAGCCTTGAGCCTGGTGGCCTTCGCTTCGCCGAAGATAGCCTTCGATACAATGACGGTTTTGAGCTGAAGCCGTCAAAGCCCTTGGGCCTTCGCACCAACACCTCCGAAGTGGATCACCACGGCTTCGCGGCTTCACCCAGCTCGAACTCCGTCAGTCCGTGTACCGAAGCCATGCAGGCCGAAGTACCACAAGTCAACCATACTCCGGAGCTAGCCTTGCTCCGAAGCCTTCCACACTCCGAAGCCCCACCTTCGGAGTACCACCCTTCGAAGTCCCTCCTTCGTCCAAGGCCTCCGCACGAAGCATTCCATGAGCCCTTCGTCGCAGTGTCTCTCCCCGAGCACACTCCTCGACGAGCCTCACCTGGACCATGCCTTCGATGCGCCTCGACTTCTGAGACCTTCGTCGGGTACCTTCGAATGTCTCCCTCCGGAGCACACTTCGAACTCCTTGCCTCCGCAGAGGACTTGATCCATCCAACTCCGAAGTCACTACTTCCAGAGTACCTTCGAAGTGCCTCACCTCCGAGGACTTTGTCTCGGAGTACCTTCACCCGGAGCCACGCTCCGCACTCTCTGCCTTCACCTGGCACGCCTCGACCCGAGGACCGACCCGGACCCCCTTCGCAGCCATCGTGACAGAGCTCCCCGCTCCCCTGGCATCAAGCCTCCCGCTTGACACAGGTTCACCTGCTGCAAACCTTGTCCGTCGCCTCCGAAGTCCCTGCGCACCACAGACAAACAGACAAGTGTATCCAGTACTCCGGAGACCTCTCCGGGTTAGCAACCTCCGGCACACACTCCGGTGTACCGCCCAAAGTACTGAAGCCTTCGGTACGAACCCAGTCATCGTGTACTGTCGGACCCCTCCAACAAGCACACTCCGCTGCACAGCTGCATCACCCATCCACCGAACATCCTTCGGTGAGACCACCTCCGAACACCCTTCGGAGGTCCAACCTCCGAACCCCCTTCGGAGGTACCCCTTCGAACAGAGGGTAAAAATCCTGTCAATCACTCATCACAAAACACCGAAACCAACCCTTGGTTTCTAATCTCCCCCTTGATGAGTGCATTGACAACCAAATCCATGTTCAAGAAAAATTAAAAAATTTTCAGCACACAAGTGACCATAGAAACTCAAAAAAGAGTCAAATCATGTCACTTGACAAAAGAATTTTCTTCCCCCTTTCTCAAAAGAGTAAAAAGCCCCTTCAGCAATAAAAACTCCCCCTGAGTTAAGTTTTTCCTTTTGGCAATAAAGAACCTTCTCCCCCTTTATGTCAAATCTCCCCCTTTGGAAATTATAGCCCCTTGCGGCAGAGAACGAAGCAAGTCTCCCCCTTTAGGAATTTCTCCCCCTTTGGCAATGCAAGCATCAAGGAGCATGTAAAAGATGCAAAGCTTTGAATTGAGCAGAATTGCAAAGACATATGAAGCAAAAATATGCCAACCATAACACCAATGATCATGGGCTCAGCTCAAATTAACATTCTCTAAAAACATGATGAAGCATGTGATTTGATCATTTGTGAAATAAAAGCACCACCACTTAGTCAAGGAAACTAGACAAGTAAAAGCAAGGACTGCGCAAAGCTAGTCAATGTCTACTCCAGACAGACAAGTCCAGTTCAAATGGAGCATGAAAAGCAACATTGATAATCAATAAATTTTGTTGCTCTTTTCTTAGTGCCAGGGGTTATTTGTTTGTCCACCTTATACTTTGCAATCAGGCCAAGCCTAGGCATGAAAGCCATAAGAAGCTTAATGCAATGATTTTGGCATACACTACACTATTCCAGTTCAGACCAAGGTGCAATGGTAAGCAGTCTAGAATAGGATAGTGCGACAAACAAACTGAGAAACCAAGGGTGGTTTTGGTGTTTTGTGATGAGTGATTGACAGGTTTTTACCCTCTATTCGAAGGGTACCTCCGAAGGGGCTTCGAAGGTGGTGTCTCCGAAGGGTGTTCGGAGGTGTTTCACCGAAGTATGTTCGGTGTTGCTTGCTGCAGCTGTGCAGCGGAGTGTGCTCGTCGGAGGGGTCTGGCAGTACACGATGACTGGGTTCGTACCGATGGCTTCGGTACTTTGGGCGGTACACCGGAGTGTGTACCGGAGGTTGCTAACCCAGAGTGGTCTCCGGAGTACTGGATACACTGTTTGCTTGTCGGTGGTGCGCAGGGACTTCGGAGGCGACGAACAAGGTTCGAGCCAGGTGAACCTGGGTCAAGCGGGAGGCTTGATGCCAGGGGAGCGGGGAGCTCCGTCACGGTGGCTGCGAAGGTGGTCCGGGTCGGTCCTCGGGTCGAGGCGTGCCAGGTGAAGGCAGAGAGTGCGGAGCGTGGCTCCGGCTGAAGGTACTCCGAGACAAAGTCCTCGGAGGTGAGGCGCTTCGAAGGTACTCCGAATGGAGTGACTTCGGAGTTGGATGGAACAAGTCCTCTGCGGAGGCAAGGTGTTCGAAGTGTACTCCGGAGGGAGACACTCGAAGATGCCCGACGAAGGTCTCAGAAGTCGAGGCGCATCGAAGGCATGGTCCGGGTGAGGCTCGTCGTGGAGTGTGCTCGGGGAGAGGCACTGCGACGGAGTGCTCATGGAATGCTTCATGCGGAGGCCTTGGACGAAGGAGGGACTTCGAAGGGTGGTACTCCGAAGGTGGGGCTTCGGAGTGAGGTTGACTTGAGGTGCTTCGGCCATGCATGGCTTCGGTACACGGACGGACGGTGTTCGAGCTCGGAGTAGCTGCGAAGCCGTGGTGATACTCTCCGGAGGTGGTGGTGCGAAGGCCCAAGGGCTTTGACGGCTTCGGCTCAAAACCGTCACTGTATCGAAGGAATTCTTCGGCGGAGCGAAGGCCAACGGGCTGCAGGCTTCTCGCCGAAGCTACCGCACCCTCCGGTGCGAAGGGAGGTTCCAGAAGTCAACACTGTAAAGGCTGACACTGTCTGTTCTGAAAAAGACTGACACTGTCCCCTCTGCAGCTGACAGAGAAGCCTCCAGAATAAAGGTGGACTACCTTTTGTACCCCTTAGTTCTGAAGAGACAAAATGAATGTAAACCCTAGGGGTAATGTAGTCACTTCCTTAGGATGAAACTGTGGGCTATAAATATGGGGGCTCGGTAGGTAACATTTAACACTTTGAGCATTTACTGTTGAGCTCCTGTACACAGACCTCGCTGGTTTTCATCCAGAGTTCAATATATTTTGTGTTCCTTGTTCAAGCGGCGAAGCCCTGCTTCTGTGTGCTTTTGCTTGAGCTCGCGTTGCATACCTCGCTAGTTTTTAGTTCTCCGGAGCCTGTCTTGGCGAAGGGTGTTTTATCGCGAAGTGTGCTTTACAGTGTGCTGTCGCTCTGTGTAACACGAGGCAAGACCTCGCTGCTTACTAGCGAAGCCCTGATCTTTTCCCGTAGTGCTTCTTGTGTCGAAAGCCCTTAGCGTGGTCCGTTTTGTGTGCGTGTAGATCTTCGCGTACGAAGCTCAGCACTAGTTGCTGTCGCCAAGTACTTGGTCGAAGTCCTCAGAGGGCTGTCCACTCTTGCGAAGGGTGAAGTGCGAAGCCTGCTCGAAGCACCTCGTGTGCGGAGCCTGCACTGACTTAGCAGAGTAGATTTTCGTGGGTTGTTCGTGGAGCGAAGTCTTCTTGACTTCGAACTTTTGCTCCTCCGAAGCCTGTGTTCGAAGGTATCGAAGTACCTCCGAACCAGACCTTCGAAGGTAGTGTTCGAAGCATGTTCCGCAGAAGACAGAACAGAACCGAAGGCTAAGTTTTTAGCCCGAAATTTTAAAAGCTCCCATTCACCCCCCCTCCGGTCGCCGTTTCCGGTCCAACAATTGGTATCAGAGCGGGTTAAGATCACCAGTTGACCTTAACCGGTTTTGTGATCTGTTGGCGACATGGATAGAGGTAGTAAAATTCCTCTGTTCGATGGGACAGATTTTGCATACTGGAAGGTGCGCATGGAGGCTTACTTGTTAAGCCAAGGAAATGCAATTTGGGAGATTGTGGACTCACAATACTCCATCCCTGATACCCGCACCACTCAAACTGAAAAAGATCAGTATATTGCCAACTCGAAGGCAAGGAACATACTGTTCATTGGTTTGAGTCGGAGTGAGTTTGATAGGGTGCAGCACCTTAGGACTGCTAGGGAAATTTGGACAACTCTCACTGTCTTTCATGAGGGCTCTGCACAGATTAAGGCTAGGCGCCAAAGCACCTACAATCAACAGTATCAGCTGTTTGTGCAGGCACCTGGTGAATCTGTAGATGCCATGTTTTCTCGCTTTGACGCGATAGTGAGTAACTTGCGATCCAACGGGACGCTTGCTTACAGTGATCACGATAGGGCTATCAAGCTTCTCTATGCTCTTGACCGTAGCATATGGGAGGTGAAGATATCCAGCATTGAGGAGTCCACAGGCTATGACACATTGACCTGTGATGAACTCTTTAGCAAGCTGAAGTCCACAGAGATTGCCAAGGCATCTCTTGCAGTGCACAGAAGCTCTTTGCCACAGCCATTGGCATTGGTTTCTAGCACTAGCCGTGGCACCACTGCAGAACCAAGCACATCAGGCACTTGTGTTCTAGCAGATTGGTTTTGCCTTGTCCTCCCTGGTCTCCGTCACAAGGAGCAGGGGATACTCTAGCTGATGATGAGCTTGCTCTCATTGCCCGGGAGGTTCACCCGCTTTCATCATGAGAGACGGATCAGAGG
>JAAALK010000286.1:12728168-12856939 GCA_019279435.1 Zizania palustris
CCCCTCACAAAATGCCGTAAGGGTGACAAATGCCAAGTTCCCCACGCAAGTAAGCAAATCGAGAAGCATCGAGGGGTTTTGTAAAAATGTCGGCAAGCTGGTGTTGGGTATCAACATATTGAAGTTCAATATCACCCTTCTCATTGTGATCTCTGAGAAAATGATACCGCACATCAATGTGTTTGGTTCTGGAATGCTGAACCGGGTTGTTTGCAATACAAATAGCGCTAGTGTTATCACAGAAAAGTGGAACACTCTTATAATCTAACCCAAAAATCCCGCAAAGTGGAAACCATCCACAAAATCTGAGAGCAACAGCTAGCTGCAGCAACATATTCGGCCTCAGCCGTTGATTGTGCAACACTAGACTGTTTGCGGGAAGACCAGCAAACCAAAGAAGTACCCAGAAAATGACAAGTACCAGAGGTACTCTTCCTATCAATTCTACACCCAGCAAAGTCCGCATTGGAATAACCTCGAAGACATAAAGATGAAGATGCTGAATACCATATGCCAAATTCAAGGGTGTGTTGAGATACCTTAGGATGCGCTTTACCGCTTGGCAGTGCGAAGCTCGTGGTGAAGCCTGAAAACGAGCGCACAGACACACTGCGAAGTGTATGTCCGGCCTCGTGGCAGTCAAGTAGAGGAGGGAGCCGATCATGCTTCGGAACTCCTTCTGATCTACGGCTTCTCCATCTTCGTCAGGGTCCAATGCTACAGATGTAGACATTGGAGTGGCGAGGGGCTTCGCATCGGACATGTCGAACTTTTTGAGCAGGTCCTTGGTGTATTTTGTCTGGTGGACAAAAGTACCTTGTTTGCTTTGCTTGATTTGCAAACCAAGGAAAAAGGTGAGTTCACCCATCATCGACATTTCAAATTCCCTGCTCATGGTATCTGCAAACTCGGCAACTAAAGCATGAGAAGAGCCACCAAAGATGATATCATCCACATAAATCTGCACTAGGAGGAAATCTTTGCCATGCTTGAGAGTAAACAAAGTTTTATCAACAGAGCCCATCAAATACCCTCGCTCAAGCAGAAAAGACTTAAGTCTATCATACCAAGCCCGAGGGGCCTGCTTGAGTCCATAAGAGCCTTATGAAGTTTAAGGACTTTATGTGGGTACTTGGGGTTTTCAAAACCAGGGGGTTGTTTTACATAAACATCTTCACCTATGAAGCCATTAAGAAAAGCACTTTTGACATCTATTTGATAGAGTTTGAATCCCCGAGATGTCGCAAAGGAAAGCAAAATCCTAATGGCCTCAAGGCGAGCAACAGGTGCAAAAGTTTTAGTAAAATCAATCCCTTCTAGTTGAGAAAAGCCCTGAGCTACAAGTCTAGCCTTGTTTCTAACTATAGTCCCATCCTCCCCTTGTTTGTTTTTGAAAATCCATTTTGTTCCAATGAAATGAACATTTGGTGGAGGATCAACTAAAGTCCAGACTTGGTTTCTCTCAAAATTTTCAAGCTCTTCATGCATGGCATTGATCCAACTAGAATCAGAAAGTGCATGACTAACATCTAAGGGCTCGAAAGAAGCAACAAAAGCAGCATTAGTGAAATGGGCATGAGAACGTGTTACCCTTTGATCAAGCTCACCAATGATCTGCTCGGGAGGGTGCATCCTTTGAACATGGTGTGGAGCCTCGCGGCGGGATGCAGTCTCCCCCTCAACTTGTGCGTTGGAGTGGTCCAAGATGACCGATGTTGAGGTAGTCGCTTCGGGACCTCGTGCCGAAGTAGTCGAAGCGGGGTCAGCTTCGGGGATCGATGTCGAGGGTAGTAGGGGTTCATCCTCGAATTCTCCGGAATCTTCTTCTTCAAATAAGGTCTGTTCCATGTCGTGTCATTTGCCTGTTCAAAAGCAGAACTAACAGAGGGGGTTGATTCATCAAAGTCACATCACATGACTCGATGACAGTGTTAGTCTCTAAATTATAAACACGATAAGAATGACCATGAGTAGTGTAACCCAAAAAGATCCCGTCAGAAGATCGCGACTCAAATTTATCCAAGTTACCACGTTTTAGGATAAAGCAGCGACAGCCAAAACTCGAAGATGAGTAACCTTGGGCTGTCTCCCAAAACGTAGCTCATAAGATGTCAAATTTAAAATTGAGCGCAAGAATATACGGTTTGAGATGTAACATGCAGTGTTCATGGCTTCAGCCCAGAATTTTCTAGGAGTCCTATGCTCATCAAGCATCGTCCTAGCCATCTCAACCAAAGTGCGGTTCTTCCTCTCAACAACACCGTTCTGTTGAGGAACTCGCGGAGCAGAGAATTGATGTTCTATGCCATGCTCCATGCAAAAGTCAACAAAGAGACTATTTTTGAACTCGGTGCTATTATCACTTCGAATGAATTTCAATGCACCAGGGAGTTCAGTAAAAAGTCTCAAAGCCAAGCTCCGAAAGTGTGAAAACACTTCATCCTTGCTGGCAAGAAAGAAGACCCAAGAGTAGCGAGAGAAATCGTCGACAATAACTAATACATACCACTTGCCGCCTAAAGAACTAACCCGAGAAGGACCTACAGTGTCCATGTGGAGAAGTTCTCTGGGCTGTTCAATCATCACTGTGGTGACTGGCGAATGCGAAGCGGCAATCATTTTTCCATGTCGACAAGGAGCGCAAACTAAATTCTTCTCAAACTTGAGCTTGGGCAATCCTCGGATCAGACCTAGGGCGCTCAGACGAGCGAGCAACTCAAAGCTCATATGCCCTAGTCTCCTATGCCACTTCCAAAGCTCAGAAGTCGAGTGAGCAACAAGACAGTGAGAAGAACCAGATGACTCTGAAAAATCAGCTCCAAAAACTCTCCCAACTCTAAAGATCTTACACACTACAACGCCATCAGAATTGAGCACTTGCGAAGCATTGCGATGAAATCGCACTTCGAAGCCCTCATCAAGCAACTGAGATACAGACAGCAAATTGTATCCTAGATTCTCAACCAAAGCAACATCTTTGAGAGTGAAGTTTGTGTTAATTCTTACCACACCTTTACCTTTCACTCTACTCCTTCGATTGTTTCCGAAGGTCATATGTTCCCTTTGCTTGGTTGTGGTGAGGCTGGAGAACCAAGCTGCATCTCAGGTCATGTGGCGCGAACAACCGGAGTCCATGATCCACGTGCCCTCCAAGCCTCGATCTGTCACCTACACATGATAAGAATACCTCGATCGCTCAGTGCTGGGGTGAGTGAAATAATGACGAGGCATCCAGCACTGAGTGACATGAGTAGTAGGTACAGTAAAAGTAGACGGTCTACGCACATAATAATCAGAATGGTGCAAAGTGCGAGGTCTACCTACATGCTGTGATCGAACAACATGTCGAGGTCTCCTACTCTGACGAGGTACAAAGCTACTCGCCCGAGGTCTACCACCATATGGAACATGGTGAACATCTCGAGGAGCAAAACCTCTCCGAGAAGCACGAGGAGCCTCAAAAGCAGGACGATAGTACATCTCAGACTCATGCATAGCAAAAGATGGGTAATGCATGTCCTGGTAACTCATCGCCTGAGAGCGTCGCTCATCCTTGATGCGACGAAAACAAAACCCAACCAAATGACCCACCCGCTGACAATAGGAACAATGAAAGACTCTCCTAGGGGCACTCTCATGGGTCACAGGAGCAACTCTCACAGGCTCCTTGGGTTTTCTCTGAGTGGTTTTCTTGGGAGGGATTTTCTTGGCAGGAGGAGTGGTTTTCTTTTGAGCTCGGGTAGGTTTCTTGGCTGGTGGAGTGTCTAACAGAGCTCTTTCTTTCTCTAAGGTAGTGGGAGAGGTGAAAACAATTTTGGTCTTACTGTCTGAAGAAATCCTCTCAAAACCCAAACCTAGAGCTACCCCTGCTCTGTCAGCACACAACTTGGTCTTGGCCAAGAGCAAGTCCATCCTACCCTTTCCCTCAGTGCATTTATTAACCACAGAAAGAAGGTATTCATTTTCAGTCATGAGGTTTTCAGCTCGCTCTCTAACAGTTCCTAGCTGGTCCTTAAGGGTAATGCAAGTGTCACAAACAGGTTGCACATCCTTAGAACTACCGGCCCTCTCCAATCTAGCCTCTAAATCATGAACATGTTTATCACGTAAATTAATGCTCTCGCGTAATAAAGAACAGTTCATGCATTCAATAATATCATGAGGTCTAGAATCCACCTCCAAAAGCTGCTTCTGTGCAGTCTCAAGCTCAGAAAGAGTTTGAGTATGTACAGAACACAACTGAGCAAGCTCACTCATGACAACAGAACAAGATTCACATTCAGCATCATTAAACTTAGACTTAAGCATGGCATATTCAGTAGAAATAGTTTCTAGCCTAAGTCTAAGGTCTTTTCTTTCTCTAGCGGCTTGCACAAGTAATCTATCCTGACCAAGAACTACTTCATTCAGCTCATCTAATTTAATTAGTAGCTGGTCAGATGATAGTGTTACCTCAGATGAGTCAAGCTCATCGCCACTGTGATCGCTGTCGGCCATGAAGCAAAGGCCGGTGAAGTCTCGTCCCTTCTTGTTCTTCTTGTCCTCCTTCCTTGGGGACTCCTCCTCCTCAGAGCTCGACTCCTCAGTTGAGGAAGTGTCGATGTCGCTGAGAGCAGCAAAAAAGGCTCTGGAAGCGGCCTTGGCTACTTTCTTAGCCATCTTGCCGCGCTTGCCCTTCACAAAGGGTTTCCTCTCCTTCTTGTGGTATTTAGGGCACTCACTCTCATCTCTCTTTTTGAGCTTTGGGCAATTTGCCTTGATGTGAGAAGTGTCACCGCATTCAAAACAACCACTAAAACCACTTCTCCTCTGATCCCGTCTCTCATGATGAAAGCGGGTGAACCTCCGGGCAATGAGAGCAAGCTCATCATCATCTAGAGTGTCCACCTGCTCCTTTGTGACGGAGACCAGGGAGGACAAAGCAAAACCATCTGCAAGAACACAAGTACCAGATGTTCTTGGTTCTGCAGCGGTGCCACAGCTAGTGCTAGAAACCAATGCCAATGGTTGTGGCAACGAGCTTCTGTGCACTGCAAGAGATGCCTTGGCAATCTCTGTGGACTTCAGCTTGCTAAAGAGTTCATCACAGGTCAAGGTGTCATAACCTGTGGACTCCTCAATGCTGGATATCTTTACTTCCCATATGTTATGGTCAAGAGCATAGAGAAGCTTGATAGTCCTATCATGATCACTGTAAGCAAGCGTCCCGTTGGATCGCAAGTTACTCACTATTGCATCAAAGCGAGAAAACATGGCATCTATAGATTCACCAGGTGCCTGCACAAACAGCTGATACTGTTGGTTGTAGGTGCTTTGGCGCCTGACCTTAATCTGAGTAGAGCCCTCATGAAAAACAGTGAGCGTTGTCCAAATCTCCCTAGCAGTCCGGAGGTGCTGCACCCTATCGAACTCACTTCTACTCAAACCGATGAATAGTATATTTCTTGCCTTGGAGTTGGCATTATACTGATCCTTCTCTGTTTGAGAGGTGCGAGTCTCAGGGATGGAGTATTGTGAGTCCACAATCTCCCAAATTGCATTTCCTTGGCTTAACAAGTAAGCCTCCATGCGCACCTTCCAGTATGCAAAATCAGTCCCATCGAACAGAGGAATTTTACTGCCTCTATCCATGTCGCCAATAGATCAAAAAACCGGTTAAGGTCAACTGGTGATCTTAACCTGCTCTGATACCAATTGTTGGACCGAAAACGGTGACCAGAGGGGGGTGAATGGGAGCTTTTAAAAATTCAGGCTTAAAAACAGCCTTCGGTTTTAATCCTGTCTTCTGCGGAACAGGCTTCGAACACAACCTTCGAAGGTCTGGTGCGGAGGTACTTCAACTGCTCCGAACACAGGCTTCGCAGAAGCAAAAGTTCGAAGCCAAGAAGACTTCGCTCCACTAACACCCCTCGAAAATCTACTCTGCTAAGTCAGTGCAGGCTCCGCACACAGGGTGCTTCGAGCAGGCTTCGCACTTCACCCTTCGCAAGAGTGGACTGCCCTCTGAGGACTTCGACCAGGTACTTGGCAGCAGCAACTGGTGTTGTGCTTCGTACACGAAGGTCTACACGCACACAAACGGACTTCGCTACGGGCTTCGACACAAGAAGCAAAACGGGCTTCGATCAGGGCTTCGCTAGTAATCTGTGAGGTCTGGCCTCAAGTTACACAGAGCGAACGCACGCTGAAAAACACACTTTGCACAGAAACAACCTTCGCCTAGACAGGCTTCGGTGCACTACAACTAGCGAGGTATGTAACGCGAGCTCAAGCAAAAAAGCACAAAGAAGCAGGGCTTCGCTGCTTGAACAAGGAACACAAATAAATTGAACTCTGGATGAATACAGCGAGGTATGTGGCTACAGGAGCTCAACAGTAAATGCTCAAAGTGTTAAATGTTACCTACCGAGCCCCCATATTTATAGCCCACAGTTCACCCAAAGGAATTGACTACTTTACCCCTAGGGTTTACATTGGTTTTGTCTCTACAGAACTGAGGGGTACAAAAGTTAGTCAACTTTATTGGAGGCTTCTCTGTCAGCCTTTGCAGATGGGACAGCGCCAGCTTTTTGCAGAGCAGACACTGTCAGACTTGCAGCCTTTGACCTTCTAGAGCCTCCCTTCGCACCCGAGGGGTGCGGTAGCTTTGGCGAGAAGCCTTGAGCCTGGTGGCCTTCGCTTCGCCGAAGATAGCCTTCGATACAGTGACGGTTTTGAGCCGAAGCCGTCAAAGCCCTTGGGCCTTCGCACCAACACCTCCGGAGTGGATCACCACGGCTTCACAGCTTCACCCAGCTCGAACTCCGTCAGTCCGTGTACCGAAGCCATGCAGGCCGAAGTACCACAAGTCAACCACACTCCGGAGCTAGCCTCGCTCCGAAGCCTTCCACACTCTGAAGCCCCACCTTCGGAGTACCACCCTTCGAAGTCCCTCCTTCGTCCAAGGCCTCCGCACGAAGCATTCCATGAGCCCTTCGTCGCAGTGTCTCTCCCCGAGCACACTCCTCGACGAGCCTCACCCGGACCATGCCTTCGATGCGCCTCGACTTCTGAGACCTTCGTCGGGTACCTTCGAATGTCTCCCTCCGGAGCACACTTCGAACTCCATGCCTCCGCAGAGGACTTGATCCATCCAACTCCGAAGTCACTCCTTCCGGAGTACCTTCGAAGTGCCTCACCTCCGAGGACTTTGTCTCGGAGTACCTTCACCCGGAGCCACGCTCCGCACTCTCTGCCTTCACCTGGCACGCCTCGACCCGAGGATCGACCCGGACCCCCTTCGCAGCCATCGTGACAGAGCTCCCCGCTCCCCTGGCATCAAGCCTCCCGCTTGACCCAGGTTCACCTGCTGCAAACCTTGTCCGTCGCCTCCGAAGTCCCTGTGCACCACAGACAAACAGACAAGTGTATCCAGTACTCCGGAGACCTCTCCGGGTTAGCAACCTCCGGCACACACTCCGGTGTACCGCCCAAAGTACCGAAGCCTTCGGTACGAACCCAGTCATCGTGTACTGTCGGACCCCTCCGACAAGCACACTCCGCTGCACAGCTGCAGCACCCATCCACCGAACATCCTTCGGTGAGACCACCTCCGAACACACTTCGGAGGTCCAACCTCTGAACCCCCTTCGGAGGTACCCCTTCGAACAGAGGGTAAAAATCCTGTCAATCACTCATCACAAAACACCGAAACCAACCCTTGGTTTCTCAAAGTGTCATAAGGATGATATGGAGTATATCACCCTTAGCCCGTTGTGCTTTTGGCTCACTCAGTTTTCCAAAAGGAAGGGGGCATGTGTTGATAGCAAAAAATGACATTAATGGTCAAAATTGTCAAAAAGGTCAAAATTAGTAATTTAGACCGAATATATGCAATTTCTGGCACAGTCCGCTCTGACCGGCCCTATAAGGCCGGTCTGACCGAACCAGTCCGAGCCAAATCTGTATTGGTTGTTTTTGGGATGGTTTTATCGCTAATCAATCTGTAATGACTTGAACACATTTTCTAGTTAGATTAAAGCCCAGGAACGTCAAGACCAACCCCTATAAATATAGGGGCAATTCAAGCGGGCTCTTTCCGAAACCCTAATAGATCCAATCTATTCCTTTGAATTGTTCTTTTACTTTTCAATCTATTATTTTCCTTGCCCTAGGATTAGCCATAACATCCATATTTGTTTGTTTGTGTTGTAAACCATCCGTCCATCGCGTCGTAATCACGGTAATCCTTGTCGATTCACAGCCTCCACCCCTTCACACGTCAAAGGACGCTTTCGGCCGCCACTTCGCTTGTTAGTCCGACCGACGATACCCTTCGGTTCGACTGACTTTGCTTGGCCGGTCTGACCGCCAACCCTACTTCGGTCCAACCGACCCTGATTTGGACGCTTTGTTCACTTTACCCATACTTTGGTTAGTTGAATAATATTGTTTCAGTATTGTTTGATTGCCTGGTGACTTTGTTTATTTCCTTTATCATGGTTAAGGGTTGTTGGAACATGATGTCAGCATCACAAGATGTTTAGCGGGCCCTCCTAGGCGTTAGCGTGCTTTTGGATTGCTGAACTGACGTAAGTGTCCATTTGTGGGATCGGAATGGCGACTAGAGGGGGGTGAATAGACGCCTTAACAAATTTTCATGAAACAGATGGACTATTCAGATCACCCAATGCACCTCCAAAAATTTCAGATTCAAATTTAACCAATCAACATAAACCAGAGCAACAAAATCTTTTTTAATTCAGAATTCAGTCTTGTTCGGAGTTTGAAGTGTCAATTCACTATGTCGACAATTGATATGTCGAACTACAGTGTGTAGATCGACAACTGGATGAACGACAGAGTTATATCGGTGACTAAAACTCCGAGATAGCTCAAAACTTTCAGAAACCTTTGTTAACACATGTACTTGACACTTTTGAGCTAAACTGGACATAAAACACTAACCAAATCAGTCAAAAACTCTTCAGATCAATCAATTTCATCAACCAGACACTATTCAAATATATTATAGATGGTAACACACATTGAGTCTGAAAATGGCTGGATGATGAATAGTACCAACAGATTCAATTCAGTCTACCAAATCAATTCAAATTAATTCAAATAGATCTCAGTTGAGAATACAACTTCTGAACCTCTCTAGATGTTGAACAGTACCAACTGATTCAATTCAGTTTGTCAAAAAATTCAAATTAATTCAAACAGATCTTAGTTGAAAATACAACTTCTGAAATTCTCTATATATTGAACAGTACCAACAGATTCATTTCAGTCTACGAAATTCAATTCAAATAAATTCAAACAGAACTCAATTGAAAATACAGCTTCTGAAATTCTCTAGATAATGAACAGTATCAACAAATTCACTTTAGCACACAGATTAATGTTTACACAGATTTTAGTTCAGTTTTAAATCAAATCTGTCAAGAAACAATGTTGTATACTTTATTTGAAAATCTGGACAGAATTAATCAACCACAATAAATACACAGATTCAATTCAATCTCAAGCTAATATCTTTAGAATAGTTTTAGATTATCAAAACACTATTAGTGGAACTTAATTGAAGTTCTTTCACCAACTTCAATAATTCACAAACACTAGTACAAAAACAAAAAGCAGAAGTTCAGATGATTAAAACACCTTTTGAGTTGACAATTTCAATTTGAACTAAGTCTGAAAAACTGATGAGATATAAACAGGAAGAACACAAACAAATACTGTTAAGGATTTAATTTGCCTAAACACAGAATTTTCAGAACAGTCACTAGACCAATACTCAGGTTGTAAAAAATCAGAATAGCCTTGCTGAAATGAAAAAGGTCACAACAGCAAAGTATTGAAGATCAATGATGAATCCTAGACTTCCTATTTCAATTCAGAACACATGCTCCAGAATTCAGACACTCACTTAAGATTTGAGGAATGAACTGTAAACAAGATTCTCTTACTGCAGAACATATCTCTTTTTAGATCAAACACAGTGACACAAAATGGTTAGAGCTAATTTGATAAACTGCAGAAAACAAATTCTTGACACAAACATTCAAACAGTTTCAGTACTACTAGGAATGAGAGTTTGAACTTTTCTTGAGACAAGGTTAATACAACAATGTAAGTCAGAAGATCGCACTGATCATTTCAAATGATAGACAACACATGCTCAAGTTTTTAGATAAGGAAGGAAATAGCAATACTGTTTCAGAACATTTCAAATGTTGAGAAGAACTAGATAGTTTGCAGAACTCTCAACAATCTTTACTGTTCATGGTGATATTCTGTTGAAAATCTAAATATATAACATTCAATTCTCAAGACTTCAATCAGTATATCATCATGATGATTTAAAACCCAATCTGAAACAAATCACCTCTGAACAACTCAAGGATCTGTTGACTTTCAATCAAGAAACATCACTCAGCCAGTATTTACTGTTCATAGTAATAAAACAGCAGAATCATGAAGTATTCAGAGATCAAAAACTTTTTAGGCATGCTTCATCCAAGAAAATATAGATTGAATCAAACACTTCAACAGAGAAGACTGGATCACACTTCAACCCGATTTCAGCAACAATCAAAACAGGAATTACAGATTTAGAACTTCAAACAGCCACAAGATAAACAACTAGATTTACTTGGTCAGAAATGAAAACTAAATCACTAAAAACAACAGAATACCTCCTTGAAGAATCCCTAGAAGATGATGCACAAAAGTCTTTGCTTGATCCTGAAGAACTCACTAGAGCAGAACAAAAGATCCACACTTCTCCTATATGTGCACTTGACAAAAAGAATAGTAGTTTTGAAGAAACTTGCGGCTGGAAGAAAGTTATGGAATTAATTCTCCAAAAAGTAGCTAACCCCTTGGGTATGAGGCCCATTTTATAGCCATACCCTAAGAGCCAACTTTACACATAAGTCATCCAACTTTTTCAGAATTACACAAAAGGACAAGACACAATTTCAGAATTAGAAATCCTGAAAATAATTCTCCTAGACATCTATTACTATTTATTACAAATTAACTCAGATTTTTAATATATTTTCAGAATTGGAAAATCCTGAAAAAATACTAAAAGTTTACACATTAATCTAAAAAAAACTCAAAACAAAAGACTCCTAATTATTGAATTTAAAACGTTTTAGAGATGCGACGGTTTTTAGCAAAAACTGACAAAGCCTCCCCGATCGTCGACGATCGTCGTTAGTCCGCGAACTCGACTGCCAGCAAATCTCTCCCGCTCTTGATCCCTCGAGCCGCCTTGTCACTTGAACCGGCTTCCCTTTCGCTGACTCAACCGACGCTTCATCTTGATCAAACTTCATCTCATGTCTTGCTCGATCTTCATGTGTACATATGAGTCTACTCACAACTTCGACTGACACCCTCGACCATCTAGCATTAGACTCCCTGTCTAACCCTGATCCCTTGCCACCGATAGTTGATGAATAACTCAAGCCTGCACACATGAGACAAACATAGACACACACATATCCAAACATCCACACACAAACTCATGACAAAAACCCCGTCAATCACTCATCATAACCTTCAACCATAGTGTTGGCGTAAAAGATTACGCTAACAGGTTTTCAGAGATTAGAAACTAACAAACGAAGTGTTTGTGAAGTGAACTATTTCAAGCCTCCGAATTGGATAATAGCTTAAAGTAATTCGAAGTTGTGTATTGAATACCTGAGTATTCGATCCTCATTACAGGGTAAAATGGGGGGTATTTATAGGTAAAAATCTTAAGAAAAAGACCTTTTTACCCCTCAATTACAACCGACATATTGGATACTATTCGGTACCCCTAATTGGGTTAAAATGGTAAAAGACTAATCTAATCAGAAGGAAGATAAGTCTTCCATCCTTGCTGGCAGATAAGCTCTCTGAAGATTTGCCCTTCGAAGTTATACTCCGAACAGAAGTCTGCATTGATTCTTTGAACTTTATCACGTACTAAACTAGAGTTAATACTAAAACTTTGGTTTAGTAGATTGCCTTTGTCTTATTACTGTAGAGACCCTAAGGATGAAGTATTTTCCCCCAACAGTAGCCCCTCGAATACACTTCTCCGTATGACCTATAAGGTTAGGAGAGCAGTATACGCAAGAAAAATAATCATGCGTAAGGGTTAATAAAATTTATCAACCCTCGGAATATGCAAAAATTTATAACTTTGAATCGGTTTCTAAGAGAGTCTTATTCGAACAACTCTGAAATCAATTTCTATGAAGTCAAAAAGACCTTTAGACTCAGAAAAAATAGCCGTTAGCTTTTTCTTTTCAGAAGAAGCTATAACGTTGCGTTGATTTCGTAGGTAGTAACGGTCAAGAAGACGGAACACCAAGTCTAAACGGTAAAAAATTAGGAGCCCAGGCTATAAATAGAAGACCCAGAAACATCCAAGATACCTTTCTCACCGTCCTCTCGCAATCCGCCGTTTAGCCTCCAAACTTTAGCTCCAATCACCCTGTTCTACTTGATGGCGAAGACAAGCTTCAAGGCTCCTGGGGCGACCTCGGCCTTATCCGGGCAGCAAGACATGGCGGCGGCAGCTGCGGAAGCACCTGCGGGGAATCCCCAACAAGGCGTCCCCCATGACCTTCTCCCGGCCTCATCGAAGTACTCTGACCAGTCCTATAAACTGGGGCCATCCACCTGCAAGAGGAAGACAATTGTAGCAATAGTTGAGGGGAAAATTAGCCCGGGGGTTAATGTCCACAAGCCCAAGAAGGAGGCCATCCCTTCGCCTCAGCCCGGAGAAGTCATCGTTTTCGAAGCCTTCTTCGAAGCAGGGTTAGGGCTTCCAGCGATGGACTTCTTGTCGGAGGTACTGGATCTTTTCCACGTTACTCTTCCTCAGTTATCTCCGAATGCGATAGCATGCCTCGCTATCTTCGAGTGGGCGCTACGAGCCAAAGGCTGTGAAGGGAGAGCAGAAATATTCACAGCACTCCACAAAGCCTCCTGCTAGCCGAAGACTTACTAGGGATCCGGAGGAGAAAAGATTGTAGTGGCCTTCGGCATCATCAACTTCAGACTCCGGGATGAATTCCAACCGCGATTTCCAGCGAAGGCCATCAATGCCAGATGGTACACAAATTGGATTCTTTGGTGGTTTTACGCCGAAGTTGGAGCAGACAGCCGTTTGGCCGAGCCCCTGCAAGATATATATTTCTGAAGGGAAGCCGAAGTTCATCCAGACCCCGGCCAGCTTGAAGCTCGTCTTAATCTGCTTCAAAGGATTAGTCGTCGCATGAGCATGCGAGACTTAGCGGAGGAGTTCATCGGGCTCCATATTCTGCCTCTGATGGCCAACTGGCCTGTTAACTTTGAAGAGGATCCGGAGGGTGGACTCTGAAAAATTTCTTTGAGTTCGAGCTCTGCAGGTAACTTTGAAACTACAACATGCTTCATGTATGATTATTTCATAAAAGATGACTAATAAAAACTTATCTTTCATCTCCACAAGCCTCTTTGACTTCGGAGCAAGTCATTCGGACTCCGAAAAAGATTCTTGGGGCTCCTACCCCCGCTGAAAAAGAATGGAGGGTGAAACTGGTAGGCAGCTGGGAGCGATTCAACCGGGTGTGGGGCATACTCGGAGTCGTCGCCCCTTCTTTTCCAGACTGGGTTCCTTCCGAGACTTGTCCGAAGTAGAGAAAAGCCGAGGCTGGGACTTCGGCACCAGCCAAGACTCCCGTGAAGAAGTTGGCCCGTAAACCGAAGAACGTGGCCCCTTCCAAGTCCACCGCTTCGTCTTCAGATTCATCTGAGGATGAAGGAGAGAGGGAAATGCAAAGGGTCTTCATAGACCTTGTTACCGGGGATGAAGAGGCGTGAGCGGATGTTGAAGTCGTGGCCACTGGTGATGCAGCGGCCATGCCGTCTGCGCTAGACAACTCCGAACAGGCCGATACTTCGAATGTCCTGTCGGACCTGCCAAGCCAAGAAGCCCCTGCTGTTGAAGGCGGAGTCAAAGTAGCAACTGATCAAGCTTCGATTCCGGACGAAGTGGTGACTGTTTCTCCAAGAGAGGTTCCAACAGCTAACCCTTCGGTTCATGATTCTGAATCTGACGAAGATTTTGAGGGGGCATTCGACCCTCCAAGTAGCCCCATACTCATTCGCCGATAGGGTTTCAGAGGTAAACTTCATTAAAGCACCTTTTTCTTCATGTCCCGCAAAATTATGCAATATATAATACCTTTGATTTTGCAGGGTCTACCCCCATGGATATGACTCCTACGAAGACTATGCTCGAAACTTTGACATCTCCGAAGTCGATTCCGGAGGAAGTTATAAAGATGGGGCCTAGAAAAAGTAAATGGAAAATGGATTCTTTTCCCGCTCCGAACTCTGGATTAACTCCATCAGAATTGACATACAGAGGTCAATCTGCGGAGGGGGGCCAATCCACCGAAGCTTTTGGGGATGCGGCACATCGCTCTAGCCATTCACCCAATGAAGACGACCAAAGAGCCTTGTCAATGCTCCCCTCCTAGCTCCTTTTCTGGAGCGAAGGACCGGACTTCGGACTCTGCTAGAGCCTTTGGCTCGAGCCAATCACAAAGTCGGGGAGACTGACTTGGTGGCTATACTCAAGGAAACTGAGCGGTCGGAGCTGGATGCAGCTTTGGAGTGGGCAGCATACCAGGTACGAAGTATCTGCAATAACAGGGTTAGTTTCAGCTTATAAATAGTTTCTCACATCGCTTTTTCCTTTGCAGCAAATAGTCTTGGCTTGAGCTGCGACTGTTTCGAACGAGCAGGAATGCATTCGTCTTAAGGAGAAGATTAATGCCCTCTAAGGCAGTCTTGACAGCTCCAAAATTCGAACTTCCAGCTTAGACGAGATGGTAGCAGTGGAGAGGAAAGTTAGACTCGGTCTGGAGGCTGCTAATCAGAAGCTCGAAGCCGAACAAATCGTGCTTCGGGCTGAAATAGAAAGAATGCGGATGGAGCAAGCAACCGCAGGGGCTAAGCTAGTCAAGCTCCGAGAAGAACAAATGAAGTCAATGGAAGAGGCCAACAACTTGCTCAGTCAGAAGATCTCCTTAGTCACGGAGGCAGCCAGGCTATCTTCTTTGATAGACGAACTGTCTTCGTCAAGGGATATTTTGGGCGAAGACAAGGTGAAGTCTGAGAAGGTAGCTACGGAGACCATGGACAACCTTCTGGGTGTCTTAGAATACTTCGGTACTTCTTGGACATTACCTTCGATTGGTGATGTCCCCTTGCTGCGAAGATTGAAGATGATCCAAGGAGCGGCGAAGATGATGAAGACAGCGGGTATTCGGTATGGAGAAATCTCCGGCCAAGTATCCTCTCTTGGAATACTTCGCTACTACGAAGATCTAGGGCTATTAGTAGCACCAGACTCGGGGGCGGCTCCCATTACCTTCGACGACAACCGACTATTAAACCCTTCCGAAGATGTGGCCGCAGCCTGGCAAGCCTTCCAAGCATCTTGGAGAGCCGAAGGTCGATCAGCGATCAAGGCTTGGATTGATGAAGGACTTCACCAGAAACAAGCTCGGTCGCAGGCTTCGAGCAGCTAGCCTCCGCCAGACCCGAAGGTCTAGTTTTGTTTAGGGCTTCGAACATGTAAAAATTTATGCTTTCATCTGTTATGAATGACGACTTATTTGGAAATGTTTTTAGGCTTTCCGACTTCTTATGGATGATCTCGAAGTGTTAGAAGTTACCGAAGAGCTTCGCCTGCTATGGGCTACCTTCGAAATTCTAAGACCTCACAAACGATCTCGATTTTTGATTCCTCGAGAAAGCTCCAGTGTGATTGCACCCGCAATATACAAAGATATATTATCTTACATTAAAGAGGAGGAAAAGAAGTTAACTTGGAAACATCATCTTCTGAAGACGTTCAATGGTCCAAAGAAGAGAATACTGCTGAAGAACAAACAAAGAAACCTGAACAACTTCGAAGCTGGGAGAGAAGCCCCGAGCAACTTCGAACTTTGTCTGAACTCCAACAGGAACAAAAAGATTTCCGAGCTTCAAAAGGAGGGAGAAGAGTTAAACATAAAGTTATTAAGACTCCCGGCTCTGGAACTAGTCGTTCTGTCCTTAGCGATAGCTCTAGGGATCGAAGGGGTCTTCGTTTCCTTTTTGGTATAGATACAGCCTTTTCATAATGTAATGTAATCTGTTCGACTGATAAAGATTAAAGTTTTAAAATTATCTCCCTACTTCCCAGCCCCTCTTTGGGTGTAAGCAACTTCGAAATTTGGTCGAAGATGGTTACACGCAACGAAAATAACTTTAGTTAGGAGCACAATTTTGGAGGCTCAGAGCCCCTTAACAACTTAGAGATTGATTAGGATCTCAAAGAATGTCTTCGACTACTTGGAGTCTGAAAACTGGTAACTTAGTACCTTTTTGTTTGAATGTAGTCACTTCAGACTAGTTTTTCGGATACCTTAGCATCCAAAGCAATTGGTCACTTTGGACTCTTTTTATAGACGTCCGAAGCTATCAACTCAAAATCTGTTTTGTTTGGCCTCCTTCGTCTCTTTTTGCGAATGCTATCAAACCAGTGGTTCGGAATTCACATAGTGGTCTCCTTGGACTCTTTTTTACGGATGCTTTCAAGCCAGAGCATGGAATCCGTATCCTTTGGTTTCCTTGGACTAATTTTACAGATGCTTTCAAGCCGGTGGCTTGGAATCCGTTTTTCTATGACTTTCCTACCTCGTCGGAAGCTTCGAACTAGTGGTTCGAAGTCCGCAAAATTGGTTCAAATAAATGACACATCCCTCACAACCAACATCGTTCTTCCAGTGTGTCCACTAGAAGTAGGAAGTGTTTGAGAGGTAGGCATTATCTGAACCATGAACTTTATTAATTCAGAAGGTGTTTACAAATGATTACAAGGAGCCCCTATGCGAAATATCGCTTTAAGTGCTCCGCATGCCAGGCATGCTTTAACTCTTCGCATTCTAAATTAGCTAGCTTAAAAGAACCAAGGCGTCCTGAATGGAGAATAATGTATGGACCTTCCCACTTATTTCCTAATTTCCCTGGTGCTATAATGCTTCGCAAAACTAGATGACCTGGTTTAAGTTCATTAAGCTTAACCTTCGGGTCAAACCAAGTCTTCGTTTGCTGCTGATATTTCGACAAATTAGCGACAACTCGAAGTCTTGTTTCTTCTGTTAAATCAAGCGAAGCTTGCCTTTCTCCTTCTATTTCTGGTTCGGTGCTACGAAGAGATCCTCCTTTAAGCTCCGTTGGCGTCATAGATTCATCTCCGAATAATAATCTGAATGGAGTGAAACTTGTGGACCTTGTTTGAGTGGTCCGAATGGACCATAAAATCTTCGGGAGCTCTTCAGTCCACAGCCCCTTTGCCAACCCTACTATTCTTCGATTCAGCCCTAACAAGATATTACCATTGGCGCTTTTGACAGCTCCGTTAGACTGGGGATGGCGCACAACAGCAAAGCATATTTGTATGCTAAGAACTTCGCAAAACTTCCTAAAGGGCTCTGCATCAAACTGTGTCCCATTGTCAATTGTGAGCTGTCGAGGCACTTCAAACCTGCATATGTTTTTTTTATAGAATTTTTTTTGTACATTATTCGAAGTGATAGCTGTGAGGGGTTCTTCTTCAACCCACTTGGAAAAATACTCAATTGCTACCACTGCGAATTTCAGATTTCCTTTTGCTACTGGGAAGGGGCCAATAAGGTCCATGCCCCATCTGGCCATGGGCCAAACTGGAGCAATGACTTGAAGAGTTGTTGGCAGACGATGACTTCTTCTTCCCATCCATTAACAACCTTGGCACGTGCGGACTAAGCTCTCCGCATCAGCTACTATTGTAGGCCAATAAAGCCCCTGGCGAAGTGTTTTTCCTGCCAAAGCCCGAGGGGCCAGATGGCTGCCACAAAGGCTTTCATGAATTTCTCGAAGCATCTCTTAACCTTCGGCTTGATATATACATCAGAGCAGAGGGGAACATACTCCGGCCTTGTAAAGAATACCATTGATTATATGATAATTTTGAACTGTTAACTTCAACCTCGAAAGTTGTGGCCCTTCAGGCAAATTTGCTTCACCTTGCAATAATTCCATAACTGAGCTCCGCCAATCAGTGCTTGGAATGCAAAGAACTTTTACAAAAGGGATCTGTGGCACCGAAGGCGAAGTAAGCTCTTCGTAAAAAATCCTTCCGGAATGTCCATAGCTCCGGCTGCAGCTTTCGCTAAGGTATCGGCTTGCATATTTTCAGCTCTTGGTATACTTCGGACGGAAATCCCTTTAAATGTTGCTTTGATCTTACGAATCTTTTCCAAATATTTTGTAAGCTACGGGTGATGAACTTGAAAACTTTTATCGACTTGCCCTGCTACAATTTGAGAATATGTTTTAACAACAACTCTTGTAGCACCCAAAGCACGCGCCTTTCGAAGTCCTAACAAAATTCCTTCGTACTCCGCCGTATTATTGGTGGACTTAAAATTGAGCTTTGCGGAGTACATTGCTCTTTGCCCTGAAAGCGAAATTATTACTGCTCTGATGCCTGCTCCAGACGCTTGGAAAGCTCCGTCGGAGTATATAGTCCAAATTCCTTCATTTGATTTCTCCGGAGCCCATACTGCGGATGGAGTCTACTCTGCCACAAAATATTATACTACCCGTGACTTGATTGCTGTCCTTGCCACGAAGGAGATGCCGAAGGGTGCTAGTTCAACAGCCCATTTTCCAATTCTTCCCGTAGAATCTTTTCTTCGGAGCATATCTCCCAAGGGATACGAAGTTGGTACAATCACATTATGTGCTAGAAAATAATGTCTCAATTTCCTCGAAGCCATTATCAGAGCATATGTGAACTTCTCAAGCTCGTAATATCTTGTTTTTGCTCCAGACAATGCTTCAGATACAAAATAGACTGGATTTTGTACCAACTTCCCATTGAAATCAATTTCTCTGACAACAACGACACAAACAGTGGAGCCAATAGCTGCAAGGTAGATGAGTAGGGTTTCGTCCACAATGGGCACAGTGAGTGTAGCGAGGTTACTGAGATAATTTTTAATATCATCAAAACTCTTTTGACACTCCGGTGTCCATGCAAAATCTTCAGACCCTTTCAATGCTTTGAAAATGGGCAAACTTCTCTCCGCAGACCTTGCTAGAAATCTGCTAAGTGCTGCTAGACGACCAGTTAGCTTTTGCACCTGCTTTAAATGTTCCGGAGGAGCCATCCTTTGTAATGCAGTTATTTGAGTAGGGCTAGCTTCGATCCCTCTACTCGAAACTAGATACCCTAACAATTTTCCAGCCTGAGCCCCGAAGATACATTTTTCGGGGTTGAGATGGACACCACATGCCTGAAGGCTATCGAACATTTCTGCTAAGTCTAGGCTATATTGGTGCTTTAAAGCACTCTTTATTACAATATCATCCATATATGCTTCTACATTGCGGCCTATTTGATGACCTAGATCTCTAGCAATTAACCTTGAAAAAGTTGCCCCGACATTTCTTAAACCGAAAAGCATTCTTACATAGAAGAAAACTACTGAAGGAGTTACAAAGATTGTTTTAATTTCATCTTCGTGCTTTAACCAGATTTGATGATAGCCAGAATACGCGTCGAGGAAGCTTAATAACTCCGAACTAGTAGTGGAGTCAACTAATTGATCAATTCAGGGCATGGGATAGGGGTCACGGGGGCATGCTTTATTCAAGGATGTAAAATCAATAAACATGCGCCACTTCCCGGAGGATTTCTTTCTGACGAAGACTGGGTTGGTTAACCACTCCGTATGAGCTACTTCTCTGATAATCCTAGCCTTCAACAATTTTTCCACTTCTGCTTTAGCAAGGATGGCCCTCTCCACGGATAACTTCCGAAGTCCTTGTCGAACAGGTCGAACCCTCGGGTTCACAAGCACGCTATGCTCAATGATATCTTGACTCACTCCGGGAATGTCTTCATCAGACTAAGCAAAGACATCCAAATTTTCTTCAACTACCTTTCTAACAAAGTAGCGATTTTTGGAGGCAAATCTTTGCCGAACTGAAAAGAATAGTCTTTGCTGTCTTTGACAATAACCTTCGTTATAATTTCTCCGACGGGGCTGGGTCTTGGGAAGGACTTCATCGAAGGTTCACCTGGAGCAGAGGTATCCTCCAGATTACCTTGTACATTGTTCACTTGTCTCGGGTCGAGAGGGGGGCCATGACTATATTCTGCTCTTCGCGCAGTGGCTTGATCCCCGAAGACATGGAGTATTCCCGCTTGCGTGGGCATCTTCATACATAAATAGTTATGATGCGCCATGACTCCGAACTGATTTAACATGCCCCTCCCGAAGATAACATTATATGCATAAGGAGCATCTACAACATCGAAAATCACCTCCTCCATCCTTGCCAGTAGCCACTCTCCAAAAGCGACCTCCAGATCTATCTGGCTGAGGGCATCAAGAGGGGGTCCTGCGAAGCCTTGCAAGGGATGAGCTGCAGGGAGGAGATGTTTCCTGGAGATACAGAGCTGATCGAAGGCTTGACCGAAGATGATATCTGTTGAACTCCCTCCGTCAATCAGCACTCTCTGGACTTCAGTCCCTACTATATCGGCAGTAATAAAAAGGGGATCTGCATGCGGAAACTTTATGCCAGCTGCATCATCTGCAGAGAAAGATATCGGCACATGGGACCACTCGGGCATGGTAGCTGCGGATGAAGAAGTTTCGATATGGCCCACTTCCCAAACATATTCTCTTCGATGTCTCTTCAACATACTGCCGAGGGTCCCTCCTCCAGAAATGGGGAGGACTACTCTTTTACCCCGATCTTGGCCCTCTTCCTGCTTCGGAGGTGGCATAATATTGACCACCGGAGGTTGTCTTCTAGGGTCAAAGTTGTCTATACGTGCCGTAGCCTGGACAGGCTCCGGACGTGCCTCGGAAGGAACTCAGTCAGTACTGCCTCGACCAGAGGTCCTTTCGAGGTACTCACCTCTTAAAGCGAGTATAGACTTGCACGCATTAGTAGCATGACTCTGATTCTCACCATGGACGCAGCAGAAGGAGTGGGCTTTGCCAGCCGGCTTCCCTTGTGGCCTCCAACCATTGGTCTTGCTTCCCGAGGTTTGTGAAGTTTTAGGGTCAAATTTATGTGGAGGAGCAATGTTCAGGACTTCGGAACGAGGATGCTTTTGCCCCCGACGTCTGTCATGCTGGACTTCGATGCTAGGCCCCTGTGAAGGTGTTGAATTCTTTACTTCGAGCTTGACTTCTTGCAGGATTGACAGAATTGAAGTTGTTCTTCGGACCCACCCTTCTTCTTACCTAGCTGTAGGACCGAAAGTAGCGACCAGAGGGGGGGTGAATGGGCGCCTTAAAAATTCTTTCGAATCAATGGCCTGTTCCCAATACCCAACGCACCTCAAAAGACTACGCAGCAGAAAATAAACAAAAGGCCTAAGTCTAAGGGTATCTCACCTAGAAGCAACAGATGTTAAATAGAGAACTATTAATGAAGTGCAACTAGGCAGATGAACACTGTAACAGGCCTAAACTTCCCAATGAAATGATCTAAGTATATGTAAGGTGAAATGAGAAGTTACTGTCCAAAGTTGTCTCCTGTTTGGAACTTGGCGAAGCCTGCTTCGCCCTTCGAGGTCTGCTCTGGAGATGATTGACGAAGACAGCTTCGCTGGTCGAAACCTGCTTCGGAGGTTGGTTGCGGAGCCTGTCGAAGATGCCGAAGGTGTTTTGGTCTATCCTAGTTCGAAGTGGCAAGAAGCGAAGTATGCTTCGAAGCGAAGTATGACAGAGCCGGAGCCTGCTTCGAAGTATGTACTTCGAAGGCAAGGCTTCGGACACAGCTTCGAACGGAGCACTTCGAACCAAAACCCTGGAACAGGAAACTTCGAATACAAGACACAGATGGACTACCTTCGAACAAAGAAGCGAAGCCTGTCACACGACAGAAAACCAAATTCGAAGTCTACACTCTACCTTCGAAAAAAGTAAGCTTCGAACCGAGAGGCGAAGGCTGACACGCGTCAGAGAAAACAAAGCAAAGTCTATCAGAGGAACAAGCTCCGAAGACAACTTCGAAACCCGTCGAAGTGAGGACTTCGAATGGCTTAAGTCTGAGTACCTTCGCACAGACGTTCGAAGTAGAGATGCTGACAGTTTTAAAAAATACTTCGAAGCCAGACACAGAATACAAAAACAGTCCGAAGTTCGAACGAAGCCTCTGAGAGTATACGTTCGAAGCCTGCCTCACGGAGCTGATAGGCTTCGAAACAAAGATGATGGCTTCGCCAGAAAACAGTCAAAAAGGCATTCAATCCAGTCTGCTTCGATCAAAAAAGTTGTGCGATAGAAGGTGGAAAAAAAACTGGCAGCGAGTACTGTAGCTACAGTAGCTGTACTACTTGGAACAGCAAGAACTAGTACTACTTCCCACGAAGAACACACGCAACAGAGACACATCCTCAGGAATAAAATCAACCAGCACAACAAACCGAAGCTTCTTGAATCAGAGGAATCAATGCACACACCTCAATAACCAACAAATAATTCAATCTCACAGGAGCAAAGTAAATGCAAGGCAAAAAGGAATGAACCAATGCCTGGCGGCGCACACAGGAGAGAGAACGTGAGAGGCAAAATGACCCAATGGATTAAAAAGTGAATTCTGGAAGGGTAGTCCAAACCCTAGGGATTGGGGTCCTATTTATAGGCAGCCCAACACTAGGAATATTCTACCAGCCCCTTAGGGTTTTTACAGACTCAAGAATAAAGGAAAAGACTCTACTGCCCTTAGGAATTTTTACAGACACGACTGACTGACTGTGGGCCTAGAGTTACAGATGACTTATCCGGAAGCTAAGTTTTCGTAGCGACTACGGTTTCTCTTCTGGACAGTCGGATACAAAATCAACGGTTGTCAGTTTTGCGCCGAAACTGACAAAGCCTCCACCGGCTTTGCACCAGGTACCCGGATTGGGCCGGCTCGACTCCGCAGCTCTCTCAGCCCGGCAATCGCTCACCGCCCGTGTACTTGAGTCAATCCTGGTCAACAGCCCAGTGGGTCTTCTACTGCTTCTGGCTCATGCACCCGGATTGGGCCAGCCCGACTTAGCAGCCTCCTCTGCCCGACAATCGCTCGCTGCCCGTGTACCTGAGTCACACACGGCCCATGAAACAGCAGATATCTTCTTCTTTTGTCCTCTTTGACTATCGTTGACAATGACTCATCACTTCTGGAGCCATGAGGCCCACGCTATTCAGCATGGCTCCCTAATCTCCCCCTTGATGAGTGCATTGTCAACACTCCTCTTCTTCAGCTCTTCAGCACCTGCGAACAAATGTGGAAACATGAAAACAAAACACAAGAAAAACAAAGAAGAAGAAAAATAAGGTAAAAGTTTATCCCTAATGACCAAAAGCCGAACAAAAGCAAGAAGCGGTCATTATGGTTAACCAAAACGTAAAAACTCAAAATGAGTGCGATTTCAGAACAACAAGGATATCAACAGAGTAAAAACTCCCCTTAAACTCTGATCCCAAATTTTCTCCCCCTTGTTGACAAGTGAACTCATCAAGCACTCAATAGAGACATAGACTCCCCCTGAAATGCAACTCCCCCTCAAAATATGCAGTGAATTCAACTGGAGTGCATAAGGAGTGTAGAAAGCATGCTTCTCAAATATGATTGACTGCAATTACAACATCTAACAAGTATAGCAAAAGAGATACTGTCTAAGACACATGGCATGATCAGTGCAACAGATGATATCTAAAGAAAGTCATTAGCACGCATTTTTCAGTTTTTGCAAACAAAAAGCATCACCACATTTTCCAGTAAAACAAGCAAGGTAAAAACATGAGATGCAAAAGCTAACTGATATCTACCAAGATAAGCTTTGTTTAGAAACAAAGTGCTTCAGCAAACTTGTTATCATTTCAATTTTCAAGCCTTTTTTTTCTTTTTCATTTTTGCCAGGGGTTATTTGCATGTCAAACCTTATGCTGACCGACCAAGTCAAGCCTAGGCCAGATCTGGACCATCAGAAGCTTAAGACATTGGTCTTGGCATACACTACACTATCCTAGTTCATACCAAAGTGCTATGATATGCAGTCCAGAACAAATGTAATGCGACAAAGCAAACCCACCTGGATCTTTTCAAGTTATGCACAAAAAAAGGCATGGAATTTTCATTGTTCTCGAATTTTCATCATTTTTATAGCACATTTCCATGTTTAAAGCATACAGATGTCCAAGTTGCATATTTGCATCTAAGTCAAAAACTAGCTACAAGGCATGTAACAGGTAGCAAGAACATTCAGCCTACGCATGCTAGTTACCAGAAGCAATGGTGATCATTTTTTAATTTTAAAGCATAAAAGCCATGCATATGACAGATATCAGCATATCATTTGAACTGAAGCAAAGCATGATCATCGACAAGTAATCAAAAGCATGTACCAGCTAGAATAAGTAAAGCAGTTCAATCATATAATAGAAGCAAGCTCAAAAGTGTGATATGTGAATATGCAAGATATGAACACACACAGAAAGACTCAAGAAAAGAGTAAAGAAGAAAGAAAACTGACGCAAAATATCCTAAAAAGGATACACAACACCCAAATCCCCTCGTAAACGCTCAAATGTAGACTGATCTAGGGGTTTGGTGAAAATGTCAGCCAACTGATGATGGGTATCAACATGAACAAGGTCAATGACACCTTTCTCATATTGATCCCGCAAGAAGTGAAAGCGCACATCAATATGTTTGGTTTTTGAATGGAGACACGGGTTTTTCCCTACACTAATAGCACTGGTGCTATCGCAAAACAATGGAACTCTGGTAGGAAAGAACAACCCAAAATCTCGTAGAGTGGAAATCATCCAAACCAACTGTGAGCAGCAGCTAGCAGCAGCTACGTACTCAGCCTCTGTGGTCGAGAGAGCAACTCCAGATTGCTTTCGTGAAGACCAAGACACAAGAGAAGAACCAAGAAACTGGCAGGTACCGGAAGTCGACTTGCGATCCAACCGGCACCCACCAAAGTCGGCATCCGAAAAGCCAGATAAATCAAGAGATGATGATGCTGAATAGTAAAGACCGAGATCGGGCGCATAAGTGAGATACCTGAAAATGCGCTTGACAGCCTGCCGGTGAGACGCGCGTGGTGAAGACTGAAAACGCGCGCAAAGTCCCACGGCGAACTGTATGTCCGGTCTTGTTGCCGTTAAGTACAACAGTGAACCGATCATCCCTCGAAACTCTCTCTCATTGACCTTGACACCGCTCTCGTACTTGTCCAAACCCCCAGAAGTGCCCATCGGGGTCATCTGCGGCTTCAATTCACCACCAAAGTCAAATTTCTTTAACATGTCACGAGTGTACTTACCTTGGTGGATGAAGGTGCCGTCCTTGGTCTGCTTGATCTGGAGCCCTAAGAAGTACTTGAGCTCACCCATGAGGCTCATCTCAAACTCACTGTGCATCTGCCCAGAAAACTTGGACACGAGAGAATCAGTAGTACCGCCAAAGATAATATCGTCCACATAAATCTGAGCGACTAAGAAATCTGAAGCATCTCTGAGCAAGAAAAGAGTTTTGTCCATAGAACCCATCACAAAGCCCTTCCCCAACAAAAATTGCTTTAACCGGTCATACCAAGCCCTGGGGGCTTGCTTCAACCCGTATAAAGCTTTATGCAATTTAAAACATGTCGAGGAAACTTCGAGTTCTCAAAACCGGGGGGTTGCCTAACATAAAGCTCCTCTTCTATGTACCCGTTCAGAAAAGCACTCTTAACATCCATTTGAAAAAGCTTAAAACCCTTCGAAACGGCAAAAGCTAGAAGAATACGAATGGACTCAAGACGGGCAACAGGAGCGAAGGTTTCTTCAAAGTCAATACCTTCCTTCTGGCAATAACCCTGGGCAACTAATCGAGCCTTGTTGCGCACCACAACCCCATCTTCACCTTGTTTGTTCTTGAATACCCACTTGGTGCCTATGGGGTTGCATCCTGGTGGCGGCTCAACTAGTGTCCAAACCCGATTGCGGACAAAATTCTCAAGCTCTTCTTGCATAGCATTAATCCAATTAGAATCAGAAAGAGCATGAGAAACGTCTCTGGGCTCAAAAGATGCAACAAAAGCAGATTCAGCAAACACAACAAGAGAGGTAGAAGAACGCAAAGTTCTCACAGTCAAATCACCTATGATGAGCTCTGAGGGATGGTCACGCTGAACTGCTCGGGTTCCCTGGTGATCATAAGTCACCTCACCGGAGTCAGTAGCTGGCACCTCTGGACTTGACTGAGGGGGCTCAATCGAAGTGGAAGAAGTGATCAGAGGTCCGCCCTCATCCTCAGTCGAAGTCTCAGAATGTGTGGGCTCTGCGGGGGATGCAGAAGGCCCACCCTCATCAGCAGCTGGAGTATCCTCATCTTCCTCGAAGATGGACTCTCCGAGCTCATCATCACCAGAAAGCTCAAAAGAAGGAGTCAAAGAAGGCAAGGACTCATCAAATGAAACCTCACAAGTCTCGACAAGCAACTGGGATTCAAGGTTCCAAACACGAAAACCTCGTGAATGCAAAGCATAACCAAGAAAAATACCATCCCAGCAACGAGACTCAAACTTGTCCAAGTGCCCTCCCTTCTTGAGCACAAAGCACTTGCAGCCAAACGCTCGCAAGTGGCTCACCTTGGGCTGTCTGCCAAACCGCAGTTCATATGATGTCTTACCAAGGTAAGCTCTAAGAAAAATGCGGTTGGCCAGATAGCAAGCCGTGTTCATAGCTTCAGCCCAAAAACGCCTAGGAGTCCTGTGCTCATCGAGCATCGTCCTGGCCATCTCGACTAGCGTGCGGTTCTTTCGTTCCACAACGCCATTCTGTGGGGGAGTGTAAGGAGAAGAAAACTGATGGTCCAGACCCGGATCACTACAGAAGCTGACGAACAGAGAGTTCTTGAACTCAGAGCCGTTGTCTGAGCGAATTGCTCGCATCCGACCATTGTTCTCATTCTTCAGCTTCAAAATCAGGTCATGGACAAATTGAAAAGTTTCATCCTTAGACTCCAAAAAGAAAACCCACGAGAATCGAGAAAAGTCGTCAACAATCACAAGAGCATACCACTTCCCACCAACTGAGCGTACCCGAGCAGGACCTACAGTGTCCAAATGTAAAAGCTCGCCCGGATATGAAGTCATCACCTGAGTCACAGGTGTGTGAGAAGCGACAACCATTTTCCCATGACGACAGGGATGACAAACTAGATCCTTCTCCATCTTAAGCTTGGGCAATCCTCGGATGAGGTCCATGGAGCTTAACCTGACTAGCAAATCAAAACTCAAGTGACCTAACCTCCTATGCCACTTCCAGAGCTCAGAAGAAGATCCAGCAATCAAACAGCGAGACGGGCCAAAAGAACTAGAGAAGTCAATTCGAAAAACTTTACTGAATGATAAGATCTGACAAACCAAAGACCCTCTAGAATCAACCATAGAAGAATTGCCCTTCTTAAAACGCACTTCAAAACCATCCTCAAGAAGTTGCGAAACAGAAATCAAATAAAAGTTCAAATTTTTAACCAAAGCAACATTCTTTAAAGAGAAATGATCTGAAATGCGAATTGATCCTATGCCACTTACTTTCCCTTGACCGCTATTCCTGAATGTGATGTACTCTTTGGAGCTCGGGGGAGTGAGACTGGAGAACCATCTGCGATGTCCCGTCATGTGGTGAGAGCATCCTGAGTCCATGATCCAAACATCCTCCAGTCCCCGGTCCTGCACAATCAGTGTCTGTAAGTGGGAGCAAATGGTCCGGCACCAGATTTAGCAAAAGAGCTAAACCAGTGTCGAGCCATCTGCTCAAAAGATGGAAAGCGAAAACCATCAAAAGAGTTTGGACCAAAATGCGGCTCAAAGCGCGGTCCTCGGTTCTGCCTAACCCTGCGGCCACGAGGTCCAGAACCGTAGCCAACACGGTCTAGAACTCTGCCGAAGCGGACACCACCAACTGGAGCACGGGCAAGAAAGCCGTCTCCTCTACCACCACCTACACGACGCGGCCTGGCCTCCAGCCTCTCCCCGCGCCGAGGAACACGTAGTCTACCACCCTGCTGGTAGAACTGCTCCTGATCACTACGAGCCCTCTCTGCTCTCTCAACCCGCTTCCTCCTGAAGCAGAACTCCGCAAGATGCCCGTCTCTCTGACAGTACTCACAGTGATAGGTGGGCTTCTTGGGATGTGGTTGAGTCTTGGGATGTTTGGGCTTGGTAGTGTTTGGTGTGGTCTTCTTGGGTTGAGAGGGTCCAGGAAGAGAGTTTAGAGAAGAGTGGAGGTGTTTGGGCTTAGGAACCCAGATAGGCTTCTTGGGTGGAGCTTTGGGTGGTTCATGAATCACTCCATCCTTGGGCTGACAAGCCTGGGAGGTCTCAGTGGAGTGAGTCTTGCGGTATCTCTGCTCAGGAGTCATTTTACTCCACTCCACTGCCCGGCTAATGGCACTCTCAAAGTCAGCCTTGGTGTAGGTGTAACCTACCCCAAACCCATCCTGCCTCTTGAACTGCTGGATCATCATGCCAAGCTGTGGCTCTCTGGCACTGATCCAACTCAGGATAGACCGGAGGTAAAAGTTCTCATTCTGAGAATCTGCTAGCTCCTCTCTCAAGGAAGCTAGAACCTCCACCTGAGACAAGCAGGTCTCACACTCACTCTCTACTTGAACAGACTTCTCGGCTTTCAGCTTAATCAATTCCATTCTAAGAGACAGGCAGTTCTCACAGACAGTGGGTGGAACTGACAGTGTCTCAAGCTCTAGCCTAGTCTGGGCAAGCTCAGCTCTCAACCTCTCCAAATCACCCAAATGTTCATTGCCCTTGGATTTTAGCTCAGCTAAGGCAGCTAGATGAGATGGGCAATCAACACAGGATGCGACGACAGTGGCTTGAGCATCTTTCAGCTCCAGCTGAGCGCTTTCAAGCTCAGTGGCCAAAGCGTCCCTCTCATCAACCCTTTCTGTGTACCTGGACTTCAGAGTCGATAGGTCACACAGAAGCACCTCACACTTCGGGCACTCACTGCTATCACCCAAGCAAGGGGAAGAAGATAGACTCTCAATTCTGCCGTTGGCCACGGCAAGCTCACTCTCTAGCTCATCTATCCTCTTCTTAGCCCCCCTAAGCAGTTTTTCCCGATATCTCAACTCCTGACGATTGCTTTCAAGTAAATCAACTATTTCGCGCTCGTAGGATGATACCTTGTTTTCGTCGTCGTCGGAGTCGTCGGAGGAGCTCTTTTCTTCCCTATCCCCAAGAGCCATTGAACAGAAGCTCTTGCGGGATCTTCGGTGCTGGTGTGAGTGGCTCTTCGGCTTGTCCCCGAAAGCCATGAAGCAGAGGCCTGCCGGATCGTCCTTGTCCTTCCCCTTCCTGATGGCGATCTCCTCATCGCTTGAGCTCGATGAAGAGGAAGAAGATGTGGACTGCTTGGAGTAGCTCTTCTCCATCTCGGCGAAGAAGGCCTTGTCACGCTTCTTGTTCTCTCGCCGGTAGTCCTTCAGGGCCTTCTTGAAGAAATGGGTCTTCGGCTTGCCCTTGTTGAAGGAAGAGCTCTCCTGCTTGCCGGAGTCGTGGAAGCTGCCACCGGTGCCCTTCTTGTATCCATTTCGCTTGGGGCAGTCGGCGATGAAGTGTCCTGGATCACCACATTCAAAGCATCCGGATTTTGTGCCGTGTCTTTTGAACATTATCTTGTCATAGACACGACGCACCCGGTTGTTAAACAGACACAAATCATCATCTCCCAAAGACTCAAGCTGGTCCTCAGTGATAGACATCAAAGAGAACCCAGCACAGCTCACAGCAGAGGGATCAACAGAAGGTGTAGCAAGGGCCAGGGATTTTGATCCAGAACCAGTGAGATTTGATCTCAACTGGATATCTACCTCAGTGGCCTTCAGCTTGCTAAATAACTCAGAAATGGTCAAGGTATCATAAGAAGTGCTCTCAACGATAGAGGATACCTTGATCTCCCAGATCTTTGGGTCCAAGGTATGGAGAACCTTGAGCGCCTGCTCGTGATCTGAGACTAACTGAGCACCCTCAGCCTTGTTGTCCCGAAGCTTGTTAATGATCGACTGAAAACGACCAAACAAAGCCTCAACAGATTCACCCGGCTTCTGTGTGAAATTCTCATATTCACGCCGGTAGGTCTGATAGAGCCGAGCCTTGACCTGTGCTGTTCCCTCATGGTGTGCCTTGAGGGTAGCCCAGATCTCTCTCGCAGTGGAGAGATGACTCACACGCTCAAACTCAGTGGGACCTAAGCCAGAAAACATAATGTTCACAGCCTTACTGTTGCTCAGATGCTGAGCAATGATACCAGCAGTACCTTGCTCAGTAACTGGCAAAATGACAAACGTGGTGTGAACGCAAATGTCCCATATGTCCGAACCCTGGCTCATGAGATAGGCTCGCATGCGAGTCTTCCAATAATTATAGCCATAGGCTTCCAAGGAAGGGACCTTGCCAGGAGACGTCATGGTCACTACTGGGGTTTAGAACCGGTTAAGGTATGGAAAAAACCCTAACATCGCTCTGATACCACTTGTAGGACCGAAAGTAGCGACCAGAGGGGGGGTGAATGGGCGCCTTAAAAATTCTTTCGAATCAATGGCCTGTTCCCAATACCCAACGCACCTCAAAAGACTACGCAGCAGAAAATAAACAAAAGGCCTAAGTCTAAGGGTATCTCACCTAGAAGCAACAGATGTTAAATAGAGAACTATTAATGAAGTGCAACTAGGCAGATGAACACTGTGTAATAGGCCTAAACTTCCCAATGAAATGATCTAAGTATATGTAAGGTGAAATGAGAAGTTACTGTCCAAAGTTGTCTCCTGTTTGGAACTTGGCGAAGCCTGCTTCGCCCTTCGAGGTCTGCTCTGGAGATGATTGATGAAGACAGCTTCGCTGGTCGAAGCCTGCTTCGGAGGTTGGTTGCGGAGCCTGTCGAAGATGCCGAAGGTGTTTTGGTCTATCCTAGTTCGAAGTGGCAAGAAGCGAAGTATGCTTCGAAGCGAAGTATGACAGAGCCGGAGCCTGCTTCGAAGTATGTACTTCGAAGGCAAGGCTTCGGACACAGCTTCGAACGGAGCACTTCGAACCAAAACCCTGGAATAGGAAACTTCGAATGCAAGACACAGACGGACTACCTTCGAACAAAGAAGCGAAGCCTGTCACACGACAGAAAACCAAATTCGAAGTCTACACTCTACCTTCGAAAAAAGTAAGCTTCGAACCGAGAGGCGAAGGCTGACACGCGTCAGAGAAAACAAAGCGAAGTCTATCAGAGGAACAAGCTCCGAAGACAACTTCGAAACCCATCGAAGTGAGGACTTCGAATGGCTTAAGTCTGAGTACCTTCGCACAGACGTTCGAAGTAGAGATGCTGACAGTTTTAAAAAATACTTCGAAGCCAGACACAGAATACAAAAACAGTCCGAAGTTCGAACGAAGCCTCTGAGAGTATACGTTCGAAGCCTGCCTCACGGAGCTGAGAGGCTTCGAAACAGAGATGATGGCTTCGCTAGAAAACAGTCAAAAAGGCATTCAATCCAGTCTGCTTCGATCAAAAAAGTTGTGCGATAGAAGGTGGAAAAAAGGCTGGCAGTGAGTACTGTAGCTACAGTAGCTGTACTACTTGGAACAGCAAGAACTAGTACTACTTCCCACGAAGAACACACGCAACAGAGACACATCCTCAGGAATAAAATCAACCAGCACAACAAACCGAAGCTTCTTGAATCAGAGGAATCAATGCACACACCTCAATAACCAACAAAGAATTCAATCTCACAGGAGCAAAGTAAATGCAAGGCAAAAAGGAATGAACCAGTGCCTGGCGGCGCACACAGGAGAGAGAACGTGAGAGGCAAAATGACCCATTGGATTAAAAAGTGAATTCTGGAAGGGTAGTCCAAACCCTAGGGATTGGGGTCCTATTTATAGGCAGCCCAACACTAGGAATATTCTACCAGGCCCTTAGGGTTTTTACAGACTCAAGAATAAAGGAAAAGACTCTACTGCCCTTAGGAATTTTTATAGACACGACTGACTGACTGTGGGCCTAGAGTTACAGATGACTTATCCGGAAGCTAAGTTTTCGTAGCGACTACGGTTTCTCTTCTGGACAGTCGGATACAAAATCAACGGTTGTCAGTTTTGCGCCGAAACTGACAAAGCCTCCACCGGCTTTGCACCAGGTACCCGGATTGGGCCGGCCCGACTCCGCAGCTCTCTCAGCCCGGCAATCGCTCACCGCCCGTGTACCTGAGTCAATCCTGGTCAACAGCCCAGTGGGTCTTCTACTGCTTCTGGCTCATGCACCCGGATTGGGCTAGCCCGACTTCGCAGCCTCCTCTGCCCGACAATCGCTCCCTGCCCGTGTACCTGAGTCACACGCGGCCCATGAAACAGCAGATATCTTCTTCTTTTGTCCTCTTTGACTATCGTTGACAATGACTCATCACTTCTGGAGCCATGAGGCCCACGCTATTCAGCATGGCTCCTCACTAGCATATTCTTCAAAATAAGCCATCAGCTGAGCTACAGAGGATATCTGTTTCCGATGGAGTTTATCAAGGAGGCCCACATGGGTAACTCCCTCTCGAGCTACATCAACCACGGAGGACATAGACAGCCCCAGTATTTGTGACTTCGTATGGGCGAAGCGCTTGAAAAATTGTCTTAAAGTTTCCCCAGGCAGCTGCTTCACTTGGAAAAGACTTCCCGTAGACATTGGGGGTACGAAGGTACCCTGAAAGTTACTTATGAACTTCTTCCTTAATTGCTCCCAGGTTCTAATTGATCTCGGCTTCAGGGACCAAAACCAACGCAAAGCCACCCCTTCGAGAGCAAGAGGGAAACACTTGGCCATGGAGTCTCGCACTCCTCCACTGGCCTCAATTGCCAAAGCATAAGAACGAGAGAACTCCCCAGGGTCCTCCTCTCTGGAGTACTTACAGAGCTTCGAAGTTTTAAACATAGGGTCGAAGCACACTTTCTGTAACTCGGGATGCAGCGGAGACTCACTATCGAAGGAAGCGTTCTCTAGGGCTTTGTGATAAGGAAGATTGTCGTCTTGAGGCACTTCAGAAATGACCGGGGTGGCCTAAGAACGAAGCCTATCTGCAGCTTCTTTCCTCCACCTCACCACTTTAGCTTGGAGAATGGCCATCTGGGTCGCCATGTCGCCAAGACCATCTTCATTTCTTCCGGAAGGATCTTCCGGGTCTTGAGAACTGTACATGTCAGTTCGAAGCGGAATCGAAGCTGGATGAGGGACTCTGGCTGACCGAAGCATAGATGGAGTTGGAGGAGGAACTTCGTATGCTCGAGGAAGGGAATTCCCTTCGGGAGTCTGAGGTGGAGGAATTACAGAAGGTTCTCCGACCTCGACTGTGCTTGAAGATCTTGCTCCGGAGGTCCGAGGGGACCTCTGAGTAGGACTACCACCTGAACTCCGCTTAGGAGGCATGGTTTTGAGAACTTGATAGAGAACGAAGTTTTTTGGACTAGGTTCCCCACGGACGGCGCCAACTGTTGGCGTAAAAGATTACGCTAACATGTTTTCAGAGATTAGAAACTAACAAACGAAGTGTTTGTGAAGTGAATTATTTCAAGCCTCCGAATTGGATAATATCTTGAAGTAATTCGAAGTTGTGTATTGAATAACTAAGTATTTGATCCTCATTACATGGTAAAATGGGGGGTATTTATAGGTAAAAATCTTAAGGAAAAGATATTTTTACCCCTCAATTACAACCGACATATTGGAGACTATTCGGTACCCCTAATAGAGTTAAAATGGTAAAAGACTAATCTAATCAGAAGGAAGATAAGTCTTCCATCCTTGCTAGCAGATAAGCTCTCTGAAGATTCGACCTTCGAAGTTATACTCCGAACAGAAGTCTGCATTGATTCTTTGAACTTGATCACATACTAAACCAGAGTTAATATTGAAACTTCTGTTTACTAGATTGCCTTTGTCTTATTACTGTAGAGACCCTGAGGATGAAGTATTTTCCCCCAACACATAGTGATGATCCTCACTAGGTTCCTCACCATTGGTACTTTATCTACATATTTTAGCAACAACAACTGCTTTATGGCCTCAACCCAAAACTTCCTAGGAGTCCTATTCTCATCTAGCATCGTCCTAGCCATCTTCACTAAGGTTAGATTTTTCCTCTCAGCTACCCCATTCCACTAAGGAACACCTAGAGCAAAATATTGATGTTTTAAGTCGTGCTTAAGGCAAAAGTCATTAAAAAGACTGTTTTTAAATTGAATGCCCTTATCACTTCATATTGTTTTTAATGCACTAGGGAGTTCCTTAAACAATCTCAAAGATACTCTCTAAAAGTGTGAAAACACTTCATCCTTGTGTTGATAGCAAAAAATGACATTAATGGTCAAAATTGTTAAAAAGTCGATTTTAGTAATTTGGGCCGAAAATATGTTGTTTCCTGGCACAGGCCAGTCCAACCAGCTATAGTAGGTCGGTCCAACAAGCCATGAAAGCCTGGTCAGACCATCCATACATGCCCGATCGGCCTAGCCCACCCCGAGTCCGAAGAGATTAAATCAGTTTCGGGTTATGTTGATATCCAATCAAACCTTAACCACTTTTTTGCCGACTCCAAGTCAGATTGGATGCCAGGAAACACCAAGACCACCCCCTATAAATATAGAGGCAAGGACAATTCAAGGGTATCTCCACAGATCAACTCAAAACCCTAGTTTCGAATCACACTTTTATTTCAATATACTTTCCTTGCCCTAGGATTAGTTTTAACATACATATTCATGAGTTTGCAGTGGAAGCTCTCCGTCCGCCACGTCGTAATCATGGTAAGTCCTTGTCGATTTGCTCAGTAATTGTTCGTTTCATCCACGTAACAGATTTCTATCGTTTTATTGGTTTTTACCGGTGATTCGGTCTCTTGGCCGAATTGCCTTTGGTTTCCTAGTATTTTTTACATTGTTTCATCTGTCTTATCTTCGCCAAGAAGTTTCCGGCAAAGGCACCAACAACAAGATGATCGCCGGAGGACTCGGGCGATCGGTTTTGTCATTGTCGGTCTGATCGGCATTGACGGACCAGTCTGACCGAGTGGTGTCGGGCCGTAATCTTATAGCCGGCACGCACCGGTCTGACCGACGGCACACGATCGGTCCGACCGGCTATGTGCAGTCAGGCCCCAACGCGCCCTTCTCGAACTGTGTGGTCTGTCCGTAGCATTCACCTTGGTCTGATCGGCCCCTATAGGCCGGTCTAACCACCGCTGTTACTTCGGTTCAACTGGCCCTAGTTTGGCCAGTTGATTGTTTTCCCCTTTTCAGTTAATTGGATAATATTTTTATATTATTTAATACTTTTCAAAATGCAACATCAGCGATGTGTTATGCTTAGGGGTTATCTCTAAGTATCTGCACGCTTTTGGATCTTCGGATCGACGTCCGTGTGTTTGGCACCTTGTCATCAGATTTTAGCATCAACAGACTTTTTGGTGACACTGCTGGGGACAGACATGCCAAGCACTTCTATATCGGTGATGAGTACACCTACTACTTCTACATCAATGGGACCCTCGACACCGATGGATCCATTGGGGAGCATAGAGATTGACGATAGCAACTTCATCATCCCCACCCTCGATAACCTATCCTAGGAGGATAGGGCAGAGATCGAGACCAAAACGAAGGAGTTACAAACTCTTTTACTTGGGTGCTTCAGGCAGGAGCTGTTGTAGCATAAAAATTATGCTAACATGTTTGTTAGCCTCGAAGGGATTCTAATTACAAAGGAGATTTGAACCTTGAAGGGTTTGTATGAAGAGAGTATTTTATACTGGTTCAAGCCTTCGAAAGGGATAATAACCATACATCCAGTTCATAGTAATTTTCATATTTTGTATCATCTGCCCTTTTACATTGGAGGTGCCGAGCATTTATAGGCAAAATATAACAAGAAAACACCATTTTACCTTCTAGTTACAACCATCAAAGAGGACTCTATTTACAATACTTCATTGGGGCAAAATAGTAAACCTACACACAAATACATGTCTTGATACTAGGGGTGAAGACCCCTAGTTTTGGTCTACATGTCGAAGTAGCTTCAAGGCTTCGAAAGGATATAGGAGCATAAACTGAAGGTTTGTGGCTGAAGTAGGCTTCACACATCTTCTCGGGTGGAGCCTGGAGGGTCTCGAAGGGGGCTTCGATGTTCTCGTAGACCCTTAATTAGCTCTTGGCCCCGTGGTTCTCGAAGTAGTCTTTGAGTTGTCTAGGATGCTTTGCTTCATGTAGGACGAAGGGGCCTTCGAATAGCTTATTGTCTTCAAACCTCCAAAGGGCTTCGGCCTTCGGGAGGATTCATAGATAATGTCATTTGGACCCTGTTAGGATAAAGTTATTGTTGACGCTAAAATCTGACAACAAAGCGCCAAACACACTGACACGGATCCGATGATCCAAAAGTGTGTGGATACTTAGAGATAACCCCTAAGCGTAACACAGTGCCGACATCGCATTTCGACGACCCTTAAACAATGGTAAGGGAATAAGGAAATCAAATAATATATTAAAATTATTCAATTAACCTATGTGTGATAAAAATAATTAAACCGGCCAGAATAGGGCCGGTCCAACCGAAGGGGTCCTAGGGGTCAGACCGAAGCTACGCCAGTGGTCAGACCAATAGTGCAAAGTGTTCGGCCGAAGGGGGCTTCAGCGCACGGTGCGAAGGGTTAGCCTAGGGCTCTAGCCTTCGATTAGTCAGACCGAAGGGTGAGTTCCGGTCCAACCGAAGGCGTGCGAAGGGTTCCAGAGAAGCACTCTAGCGTATGGTGCGGGCTCTAGTCTTCATTTGGTCGGATTGAAGGATAGTCCCCGGTCAGACTGGAGAGCGCGAGGGTTCTAGGTGAAGGGATCCGGTGCTTGGCGTGAAGTGTCCTCCCCGGTGAGGAGGGGTAGGTCAGACTGACCTCGAGGCACTGGTCAGACCGAGGTGTGCCGGCATGCTTGATGACGGCACGACACGGGCTAGTCAGATCGGAGAAGTGCCTCTGGTCAGACCGACATCCTCTTGGAAAGCGGCCTCCAAACTCCGACGGCTGACTTAGGGGGATTGGATGGATCTAAAACTTATTGGCCAAGAATATGAGATATAATTCTATAAGAAACACCAAGAAACCAAAGGCAATTCGGCCAAGAGAACGAATTACCAATGAAAACCAATAAAACGATAGAAATCCATTATGTGGATGAAACAGACAACTCACGAGTGAACCGACAAGGACTTACCGTGATTACGATGCCATAGACGGATGGTTTACAATGCAAAATAGCAAAGATGTACGTGCTAAATAAAACCTAGGGCAAGAAAGGTAAATTGAAAGGTAAAAGTATGATTCAAGGAAATAACAGATTGGATCTATTACCGTTTCGGGGGGGGCATCCTTGAACCGGCCTTGCCTCTATTTATAGAGGTGTTCTGGGTGTTTCCTGGAGTCTAACTCTACTAGAACTCGTCCAAAGTTTTTGAAATCTAATTGGAGATCAAATCAACCCGAAACTGATTTTATCTCTTTGGACTCGGGCTGGGCTGGTCCGAATGGGCATGTATGACCGGTCTGACTAGCCTACTATGGCCGGTTGGACTGGCCTGTGCTAGGAAACAATATAATTTTGGCCCAAATTACCAAAAATTGACTTTTTTGACAATTCCGACCATTATTGCCATTTTTTTCTATCAACACATGCCTCCCTGCATTTTGGCAAACTTTAGTGAGACAAAAGCACAATGAGCTAAGGGCGATATGCTCCATATCGGCCTTTCGACACTTTAAGCACTTTTCCACACACTCTAGCAATTATGAATTACCTAGTGTGATTTCAACAACTCTAAAAGGACCTTCCCAACTAGGCGACCATTTACCAAACTTTGGGTTTTAACGCGTAAAGGAAAAATCATCTTCCAAACCAAGTCACCAACTTGAAACGATTTTGCTCTCACCTTCTTGTTATAAGCTCTAGCCACTCTTTGTTTGTCTCTTTCTATTGCCTCTAGAGCTCTTAACTTCTTATCACTCACCTCTTCCAAATTATCCTTCAAAAGAGTTTCATACTCATCAACCAATAGACATCTTGCTTAAGCAACCTTAAAGAACCAAGATTCACCTCTATAGGTAAATCAACTTCTTGTCCATATATCAACTCATATGGACTTACTTTGGTGGCACCATGATTTGCAACTCTACATGCCCATAATGCCTTATAAAGCACTTCATGCCACCTTCTAGGAAACTCTTCAATTTTTTCTTAATGAGCTTAATCACAGTTTTATTACTAGACTCGGCCTGACCATTGGCCTCAGCATAGTATGGTGAAGAGTTTATCAACTTTATACCATAAGATTTGGCAAAATCACATACTTCTTTAGAAACAAATGAAGCACCCTGATCTATAGTAAGAGTATGAGGGATACCGAGTCTATGTATAATGTGCTTCAAGATGAAATCAATTACCTCATTTCGCGTCATGTTCTTGAGAGGCACGACCTCAGTCCACTTGGTGAAGTAATCCATAGCCATCAACACAAAGCGATGCCCTTTTGAAGAGGAAGGATAAATTTGGCCGATGAAGTCCATGGCCCAACCTCACAACAGACATGGTGTGATAATAGGATTAAGTAAAGATGTAGGAGCAAGCTGAATATTACCAAACCTTTGACAAGCTTCACATCCTCTATAACTCTTAAAACAATCTTTGGTCATAGTCGACCAATAAAAACCGGCTCTTTTGAGCATCCAACTCATTTTCTGGGCTGACTGATGAGTACCACAAAGACCTTCATGTACTTCACCTACAGAAAGTCTAGACTGGTCTTCATTCAAACATCTCAAAAGTACTCCATCAATAGTTTGGCTATACAAGTCATCGTCGAGTAATACAAATTTAAACGCTTACCGCTGAACTTTTTGATCAACCCGCTTGCTAGGATCTCTCAAATACTAAATAATTGGAGTTCTCCAATTATCCTCGTGATTCCCTGAAGTACTCGCCAAATCCTTGCTCGAATTGGTCTTCAAATTACAAATTTCAACCTGCCCCCGTGGCTCAAACCATCCTAATACAGGGCGATCAGACCGGCCATTATAGGATGGATGGCACAGGGCGGTCAGACTGGCCTAGCTTGGCTGGTAAGACCGACCAGACACCTACGGTTGGACTGGCCATGTTAGGCCAGTCAAACCAATGTGTTCTGACTCGCACTGTGAAATAAAGTCAAGCATTGGTTTTTCTTGTGCGAAAAATTTACCTCTTTTAATTTGATAACCAGATGCTTGCTGAGCCAAGTCATTTGCTACTGAATTGGCTTATTTAGACACATGTGAAATCTCAAAATCATCAAGAGTAGCATTTATGTCTAGACATTTATCCAAGTAACTATTTAGCAAACCATTAAAACATCGAGCATCTTTAGCTACTTGTTGAACTACTAATAGTGAATCACCATATGCATTAACAAATTTAACACCCATGGAGCATAACAATTTAAGTCCTAGCAACAAAGCTTCATATTCGACTTGATTATTAGTACAATGAAATTCTAGCTGGGCCGAGGTCTCGAAACTCATACCACTAGGTGATATGAGCACAACTCCAACACCATGGCCATTCTTACAAGCCGAACCATCAAAGTAAAGTTTCCATGGTACTACCTCAATCAAAGCAGTATCACTACTCCAATTAACATCTACATGGTGATCAACTACAAAATTTGTGACAACTTGGCCTTTCATAGCTTTTAGGGGTTCATAAGCCAAATCATACTCAATCAAAGCATAATCCCACTTTCTGATTCTCCCACTTAGAATCGTCTTTTGCAACATGTACTTTATAACATCTACTTGACAAGTAACAATACATGTGCCAGATAGAAGATAGTGGCAGAGTTTGGTACACGCATTGTTGGCGCAAAAGATTATGCTAACATGTTTAGTGAACTCGAAAGACTGACAAATGAAGTGTTTGCTTATGAGGACTTTTCCAAGCCTACAAATTGGATAATAGCTTGAGATAGTTCGAAGTGTGTATTGAATATCTGAGTATTCGATACCGCTTTACATAATGAAGAGGGGTCTTTATAGATAAGATACATTAGGAAAAGACTCGTTTACCCTCTAATTACAACCGACTTAGAAGATACTATTTAATATTTTTTGTAGGGTTAAAAAGGGTAAAAGACTAATTTAACAGTGAGAAAGTAATTCTTCTGTCCTTGCTGGCAGTACTGCTTCAGGTGAAGAGGTTGTGGGATTCTTCATCTTACCAAAGCCTTAGCGGAGACTTTTATCGTAGAAGGCTCCGAATATAGTGAAGCCTTGATGCTTTAGGGCCTTCAGAGATCAAAGCTTCTAACTTCATTTTGTCTTCTCACAACGTTTATGTAGAGGTTTTGTCAGGACATGGAGGATGAAATATTTTCCCCCAACAGTATCCCCTCGAAAACTTCTGTCCGAATTGCCTGTGTAGTGAAGAAGGCAGTAGACGCAAGAAATAATTTCATGTCTAAAACTTGGAAAAATCAGAAAGTCCTTACAACCATTAGTAATAATGCCTTCGGGGATAAGAAATCTCCGGATCCAAAACCCATTCAAAGGTGTCCAAGGAAACAACTTTGAAGTCAAAGTTTCTTTAGAGCCAAACTAGCCGTTAGTTCTCAGAGCCGTTAGACCCAAATTAGAGCCATTACTCTCTGAGAAGGCTAATGGTCGCACGATCTCACGATGATTGCAAGTCTTCACTCTTATGGTCTTGCATGTCATAACGGCGTTGAAACCGAAACAAAGCAACCCAAATGCTGCTCTATAACATACAACACAAGGGACCTCATGGATTATAAAAGGAAAGAGAATAGTGATTTTTAGGCACGTTACCGACTGCTTCTGTAGACTAGCTTTTCTCATTCCCGAGCGCTCATTTCAAATTTTCCTAGCTTTCTCCAATGGCAAAAACTAGCTCCAAAGTTCCTACACCAACTTCAGCATTGGCTCGGCATCAAGCCATGGCGGCGGTGGCAGTGGCGGTGGGGCCTTTGGAGAATCTTCGGCCCACCGGCCCTCATGATCTTCAGCTAGCATCCACCAAGTATATGGATCAGTCGTATAGCTTGGGGCCATCGACCTGCTCGAAGAAGATGATTGTGGAGGCAGTGTCCAAGAAGCTGGGCCCGGAGTGAAAGTGTGATCCCCTGGGAAAGAGATTATTCCGGTGCCGACGGTGGGAGAAGTCATGGTATTTTAAGCCTTCTTCGAAGCAGGACTCAGGCTCCCTGCTGTGGACTTATTGACGGAGGTATTGGATCTATTCCATGTAAAACTTCCTCAACTTTCTCTGAATGCAATTGCTCGCTTGGCCATCTTCGAATGGGCCTTGCGGGGCAAAGGGTGTGCGGAGAGAATAGATATCTTCACTGCTCTCCACAAAGTTTCATGTTAGCCGAACACATACCCTGGACCCGAAGGGGAGAAGATCGTGGTGGCTTTTGGAAGCATAAACTTCCAGCTTCGGGATGAATTCCACGACCGGTTTTCGGCGAAGGCCATCAATGACCAGTGGTGTTCTGAATGGATCCTCTGCTGGTTCTATGCAGAGGTGGGCACGGCCTCTGCCTTGGCGGGGCCCCTGGAGGAGATCATGTACCAGAGGGAGATGGAGATCAGCCCCGATCCAAGACAACTTCAGGTACGTCTTGGGTTGCTGTACTCCGTGAGTTGACGCATGAGTATGCGCGACTTAGAGGAGGAATTCATTGCCCTCCGAATTCCTCCCCTAATGGCTGCCTGGCCAATCCACTTCGAATAGAACCCGGAGGGGGGACTTCGAGAAATTCCTTCGAACTCCGCAGGTAGGCTTTCTGCATATCCTGCATCAAGATGTTTCTTACACATATATTAATTTAATTTCATTGAATTAATCAGATGATATCTTATCTTTCAACTCTACGGATGACTTGGACTCCAGAGAAAATTGTCCGAGCTACGGAGAAAGTCCTCGGAGCCCCTACGCTCGTGGAGAAAGAGCGGAGGGTGAAGCTGGTCAGGAACTGGGAATGATTTAACCGAGTATGGAGCGTACTCACAGTCGAGCCCCCAACCCTTTTGGACTAGTCCACAATAGATCTAGCCCCGAGGAAGAGGAAGGCTGAGGCTAAGACTTCCGACCTGGTGAAGACGCCAATTAAGAAAGTGACCCACAAGCCGAAGGCTCTTACCCCTTCGAAATCATCTGTTTCATCGCCCGAGCAGTCCGAAGAAGAAGATGATGCGAACATGCAGATGGCGGAGGAGTTCGAAGCTCTACTTGCAGGGGACGATGAAGAAGGGTCTCAGATGGAAACCGAGACCTTTGTCCGATATGGCGCGGAGGTGGCGCCAACTGAAGAGGGGAGCGAGCCTGGGCAGGTGGATGCCAAAGTTGCTCCATTAGGCCGGACGGACATCCTGGTTTTGGACCAAGGCAGAGTTGAGGCCGAAAGGGTTCAGACCCTGGATGCAGAGGCCTTAGCTCTGGACAAAGTGGTGGTTGCTGCAGCCGAGGAAACTCCAGCAACTGTTTCTTCGGTTCGATCTCTAGAGTCTGACAAAGACTTCACTCGGATGTTCGAGAATCCAAGCAGTCCCGTGCTTATCCGGCAACAAGGTGGTGGAGGTACATCTTTACCAACCGAAGCTTGTTTCACTTTCCTTTACCTGCAGCATTTAAATAATAGCATATACCTTTGAGTTCACAGAATCAGCTCCAGTGGAGGTGGCTTTGGCTAAGGAGGTGGTACCAGAGCTTGAGATAGCTACGACATCGATGATAGCTCCGATGTAGGAGACAACTCCAACACGGGAGATGGCTCCGATGCAAGAGTGAATTCCGGCACAGGAGATGGCTCCGAAGCAGGTGACGTATCTTGGAAAGGGAAAAGGTAAATCTTGGCCGATGCCTGCTCTTGCAGTGGGGTTGACTCTATTTGAGTCAACTGACGGAGGCCAGCTGACAGAAGCTTCGGAGGATGCTTCTCTTCGCAATACTAAATGGCCTGACTTAAGTTCATTAAGCTTTATTTTCGGGTCATACCAAGTCTTCGTCTGATTTTGGTACTTCGTTAGGTTGGCAACAACTCAAAGCCTTGTTTCTTCAGTCATGTCTAGTGAAGTTTGTCTTTCATTGTCATGCTCTAGTTCCACTATGCGGAGGGAACCTCCTTTTAGCTCCGTTGGCGTCATGGCTTCATCTCTGAATAATAACCGAAAAGGGGTGAACCCTGTAGACCTTGCATGAGTGGTTTGGATGGACCACAAAATCTTTGGGAGTTCCTTGGTCCACAACCCCTTCGCCAATCCTACTATCCTTTGATTTAAGCCTGACAAGATATTACCATTGGCTCGCTCGGCGGCTCCATTGGATTAGGGATGACGGACAGCTGCAAAGCACATTTGGATACCAAGATCTTCGTAGAATTCTCTAAAATGTTTGGCATTGAACTGAGTGCCATTGTCAATTGTAAGCTGCCTATCTACTTTGAATCTGCAAATAATATTTTGCCATAAAATTTTTTGCACAATTTTAGAAGTGATAGCAGTCATAGGTTCGACTTTGACCCACTTAGAAAAATATTCAATCGCTACCACTGCATATTTTAGGTTTTCTTTTGCCATTGGGAAGGGGCCAATGAGATCCATTCCCCACCGGGCCATTGGCCATACTAGAGTGATAACCTAAAGAGGTGTTGGTGGATGATGACTCCATCTTCCCATCTATTGACAACCCTAACAAGTGCGGACTAATGACTCCACATCAACAACTATAGTAGGCTAATAAATCCCCTGACGAAGTGTTTTGCCTGCTAAAGCTCGAGGGGCTAGATGGCTACCACACAGGCCTTCATGAATTTTTCGAAGTATGTCTTGGCCTTCGGATTGGGAGATACATCAGAGCAGGGGAGAACAAACTCTGGCCTTGTATAAAATACCGTTGATAATATGATAGTTCCAGACCCTCAATTGTAATCTTGATAGCTTTTGGCCTTCGGGCAAATTAGCTTCGTCTTGCAATAAATCCATAATTGGGCTCCGCCAATCATAGCTTGATATGCAAAGTACCTCATCAGGAGGGAGTTGTGGCATTGAAAGAAGGCAAGTTCTTCGTAAAAAGCCCCTTCCGGAAGGTCTAAGGCTCCGGCTGCAACTTTGGCCAAGATGTCTACTTGCAAGTTGTCGGCTCGTGGGATGTTCCAGATAGAAATCCCTTTAAATGCTGCTTCAGCCTTGCGGATTTCTTCCAAATATTTGGCAAGGTGCGGATGCCGAACTTGAAAGCTTTTATCAACATGCCCTGCGACAATTTGAGAGTCTGTTTTTATGACAACTCTTGCAGCGCCAAGTGCGCGCGCTTTATGAAGCCCAAGTAGAATTTGTTCGTACTCCGCAATATTATTGGTGGACTTAAAAGTTGAGCATTGCGAAGTACATTTCTTTTTTCCTTGAAGCAGAGATTATGACTACTCCGGCGCCTGCTCCGGACACTTGAAAAGCTTCGTTAGAGTATATGGTCCATATACCTTCATTTGATTCCTCCGGAGCTCATACTACAGGCAAAGTCCACTCCACTGCGAAATCAGCCATCACCTGTGATTTGATGGCTGTTCTTGCTTTGAAGGAAATACCAAAAGGGGCCAACTCGACAGCCCATTTCCCAATTCTCCCCGTGGAATCTTTGCTTTGGAGCATATCTCCAAGAGGGTAAGAAGTTGGAAAAATTACATTATGCACCAAAAAGTATTGTCGCAACTTCCTCGAAGCCATTACCATGGTATAAGAAATTTCTCGAGCTCGGAGTACCGAGTTTTGGCTCCAAATAAAGCTTCCGATACAAAGTATATCGGGTTCTGCACCAGCTTTCCATTGAAATCCACTTCTCGAACAAGTACTGCACTGACAGCGAAGCCTATGGCTACAAGATAGAGAATGAGAGTTTCATTTGTGAGGGGCATAGTAAGCATTGCAATATTGCCGAGATAGTCCTTAATTTCATCAAAGCTCTTTTGGCACTCCGGTGTCCAGGCAAAATCTTCGGACCCCTTCAAAGCTTTGATTATTGGGAGGCTCCGCTCCGCGGACCTTGCCAAAAATCTACTAAGGGCTGCGAGGCGTTCGACTTGCTTTTGTACTTGCTTCAAATTTTTCGACGGAGCCATCCTTTGCAATGCACTTATTTGTGTTGGGCTTGCTTTGATCCCTTAGCTCGAAACTAAATATCCTAACAATTTTCCTGCTTTAGCCCCGAAGATACACTCTCACGGTTGAGGTGAACTCCACATGCTCGGAGGCTCTCAAAAGTTTCTACTAAGTCTAGACTATGTTGGTGCTTCAAAGCACTCTTTATTACAATGTCATCCATATAGGCCTCAACATTGCAGCCTATCTGGTGACCCAGAGTCTTAGCAATTAATCTTGAAAAGGTTGCCCCGACATTTCTTAAGTTGAAGGGCATTCTTACATAACCAAGGACTCCAGAAGGAGTTATGAAGCTTGTCTTAGCTTCGTCTTCGCATTTTAACCATTTTTGATGATTTCCGGAATACGCATCGGGGAAGCTTAAAAGCTCGGAGCTTAAAAGCTTTATTCAGAGATGTGAAGTCAATGCACACGCGCCACATGCCGGAGGCCTTTTTCTTAAGAAAGACGAGGTTAGCTAACCACTCTATGTGCGCCACCTCCCTAATGATCTCGACCTTTAATAAGTTTTCAACCTCCACTTTGGCGAGATCTACTCTTTCTGTTGACAACTTATGGAGCCCCTCGTGAATAGGTCAAACCCTTGGGTTGACAAGCAGGCTGTGCTCGATAATGCTTTGGTCGACTCTGGGAATATATACATCTGACCAGGCAAAGAGATCCAGATTGTCTTTAACTACTTCCAGCGAAGTGGCAATTTCGGGAGGCAATTCCTTGCCAAACTAGATGGGATAGTCTTTTATGTCCTTGACGATGATCTTCATTACAACTTCACCTTCGAGACTTGGCTTGATGGAGATCTTCGAGGGGCCTCTTGACGCAGAAGCATCCTCCAAATGGTCCTGCACATTATTTACGTGCCTGGAATCAATAGGTGGGCCATGTCCATACTCTGCCCTCCACGCTACAGCTTGGTCGCCGAGGACTGCAAGCACTCCTCCTTGCGTAGGAATTTTTAGGCATAAATAATCATGATATGCTACAACTCCGAACGGGTTCAACATTCCCCTTCTGAAGATAACATTATAAGCATAAGGGGCATCGACAATGTCAAAAATCACTTCCTCTGATCTGGCTAGGTGCCCCTCTCCGAAGGCGACCTCAAGGCCTATTTGGCCGAGGGCATCGAGAGGAGGGCCTGTGAAGCATTGAAGCGGACGAGCTGCTGGAAGGAAATGCTTCCGCGGGATGCATAATTGATCGAAGGCTTGAACAAAGATGATGTTCGTGGAGCTTCCACCATCAACCAACACTCGCCAGACCTCTTTTCCTGCTATGTCAGCTGTAATAACAAGAAGGTCCGCATGGGGGAATTTAATTCTAGCTGCATCATATGCGAAGAACGATATGGGCACATGAGACCACTGGGCATTTCAGCTATTGACGAAGAGGTACTAATGTGGCCTACTTCGTGCACATATTCCCTCCTTTGATGCTTCGACATATCGCTCAAGGTCTCTCCTCCGGAGATGGGTAGGACTACCCATTTCCTGCGGTCTTGGTTGTCTTCTTACTTCGGAGGCGGCATAACAGTGGCCACCAAAGGTTGTCTTGGGGCTTCAAAACTATCCACATGTCCGACAGCCTGCACCAGCTCCGAATGTGTCACGGGAGGGGCTCGGTCAGTAGTGCCTTGACTAGAGCTGTTCTCGAGATATTCGGTCCACAAAGCTAATATGGACTTGCATGCGTCGGTGGTATGGCTTCAGTTTTTGGCATGCACGCAGTAGAAGAAGGCCTGGCCTCGACCAGCCGACTTCCCTAACGGCCTTAAGCCACTGATCTTGTTGCACTGAGCCTGTGTATACTTAGGAGGCAATTTCGAAGTAGAAGGGATAATATTTAGAACCTAGGAGTGAGGATGCTTTTGTCCTCTTTATCCATCATGCTAATTATTGTCGAAGGAGAACACTTGTGGTGGACTTGAAGTCTTCAGTTCAAGTTTGACTTCTTGGAAGATGGTTGATGAAGACGAAGCAGTCCTTTGAAGCCATCCTTCTTCTAACTTGGCATATTGCTCGATGTAGGCCATTAACTGCGCTACTAAGGAAATATGCTTTCGGTGAAGCTTGTCGAGGAGGCCCGCGTTTATGACACCTTCGCGTGCTGCATCAACAATGGATGATGTAGACAATCCCTTTATCTGAGACTTCGTTTGAGTGAAACGCTTGAAGAATTGTCATAGAGTTTCTCCGGGCTACTGCTTCACCTGAAAAAGACTCCCTCTAGACATCGGGGGCACAAAGGTCCCTTGAAAATTGCTCACGGATTTTTTCCTCAACTTCTCCCAGGACTTAATTGATCCTGGTTTTAAGGACCAGAACCAACGGAGAGCCACCCCTTCGAGCGCAAGGGGGAAACACTTGGCAATCGTGTCTCGAACCCCTCCACTGGCTTCAATTGCAAGAGCGTAAGAGCGGGAGAATTCTCCGGGGTCTTCCTCTCCGGAGTACTTGCACAACTTCAAAGTCCTAAACTTAGGGTTGAAGCACACCTTTTGCAAGTCTGGGAGCAGCTGAGATTCATCGTCAAAAGAAGCATTCTTGGTGCTTCTCTAGATCTCAGAAACTTAAGGATGGTAAACATGGTCATCGTCTTGAGGTACCTCCAGGATGACAGGGCTAGTTTGAGGGTGAAGCCTGTCAATAGCTTCTTGCCTCCACCTTTCTACCTCGGTTATAAGACGAGCCATCTGGGCCTCCACGTCATCTGGATGGCTTTCATTTCCTTCAGAGGGGCCCTCCGGGTCTTGAGAACTGACGAAGTCAGTTTGGAGCATAGACGGAGCCATGGGAGGGGCTCCGTATGCTCAAGAGTGAGTGTTTATTTCAGGAGTTTGAGGTGGGGGACCACAGAGGGTCCTCCAACCTCGGTGGTGTTCAAAAATCCCAATCCAGTGGTCTGAGAAGACCTTAGAGGGGACTAGTGTCTAGGCTCCATTTAGGAGGCATGTCTCTAAGAAAGAATTGGTTGAGAATGAAGTTTTTGTACTAAGTTCCCCATGGACGGTGCTAACTATTGGCGCAAAAGATTATGCTAACAGTTTTAGTGAACTCGAAAGACTGATAAACAAAGTGTTTGCTTATGAGGACTATTCCAAGCCTCCGAATTGAATAATAACTTTAGATAGTTCGAAGTGTGTATTGAATATCTGAGTATTCAATACCCCTTTACAGAACGAAGAGGGGTATTTATAGACAAGATACATTAGGAAAAGACTCCTTTACCCTCTAATTACAACCAACTTAGAAGATATTGTTTAATATTCTTCGTAGGGTTAAAAAGGGTAAAAGACTAATTTAACAGCGAGAAAGTAATTATTTTTTCCTTGTTGGAAGTACCCCTTTGGGTGAAGAGGCTCCGGGATTCTTCGTCTCACCGAAGCCTTAGCGGAGACTTTTATCGTATAAGGCTCTGAATACAGTGAAGTCTTGATGCTTTAGGACCTTCAGAGATCAAAGCTTCTGAATTCATTTTGTGTTCTGACAGCGTTGATGTAGAGGTTTTGTTAGGACGTGGAGGATGAAATATTTTCCCCTAACATGCATAATAAAGTGATAAACACAAATGCTCTAAGAATACGTACCTCGTCTCGACATCCAATAGGCGGTGACTCAAGAATTTGATGATGTACTCCTTTCCCTCCACTTCCTCAGATAGCACAGCTCCTATTACGCTATCTTCTGCAACAACATATAGCCGAAATGGAATCCCGACTTTCGACGCTCTTACCATAAGCAGTGATGACAAGCATTCTTTAATTTTCTCAAAAGCACGTTGTTGACTTTCCCCCCAAGTGAATTTGGCTTTGTTCTTTAGCCGAAGTATGGGGACAAAAGAATCAATCTTGCTAGATAAGTTAGCTATAAAATGGTGCAAATAATTTACCTTGCCTAGCAACTTCTATACAACTCTCTTTCATGTCAGCGCTTCAAAGTTCTTAATCTTCTCAAGCCTCTTAGGATCAATCTCAATATCTCTTTTATGTATCATGAATCCTAAGAACTTACCCGCCGACATGCCAAAAGCACACATGAGTGGATTCCTTTTTAAGACATACTGACACATTCTCTCAAAAGCAACTCTCAAATCGGCTAAATGGTTTCCCATAGCATCCGATTTGACTACAACATCATCTATGTAGACCTCTAAAATAACTCCTAGCAAGTCATGAAAGATCAAGTTCATAGCACGTTGATATGTAGCACCAGCATTCTTTAAACCAAAAGTCATCACAACCCACTCAAACAAGAGGACAAAACCAGGGAATCTAAAGGTTGTCTTATAGACGTCCTCTTCAGCCATAAAGATTTGATTATAACAAGTGTTGCCATCAAGAAAACTTAGCACCTTATGTCCTAAAGCATCGTTGATTAACATGTCGGCGATCGTCATGGGGTACTCATCCTTCAGAGTGGACTTGTGAAACTCCTTAAATCAATGCACACACGAATCTCGCCACTCCCTTTTTCTCTACAGGCACAATGTTAGCACCCCATTCAGCATACCTGCATTGCCTAATAAACTCAGCCTTGAGTAGTCATTCTATCTCCTCTTTAACTTGGTCATACACAGCCGAATTAAATCGGCATGGGGGATGTTTATAAGGCCTAAACCTGGGTTTAATAGGTAGCCGATGCTCCACGAGCTCGCGACTTAGTCCGGGCATTTCACTGTACTCCCATGCAAAACAATCGACATACGACCGAAGCAACTTTATTACTTCGGCCTTTTCATCAACCTGCAAATTTTGATTTACAAAATTCGGCCTTGGAATATTACCATCCCCTATATCGATCTCTTCTAGAGGGTCGGCCGACGCAAACCCTTGACCTAACTTTTCTACCTCACTAAAATCTTCAATGGCTTCGGCAATACCATCTTTAGAAGACCGATATTGCTCTACACGAGACTTTAGCCAATCAAGATTACTCTTACTAGTCATGACCACTAATTTATAGACAGCCGTGCTACACCAGCAAACTTTACAAACACTGGAACAAAACATCCCTCAGACATGCTAACAAAGTCATAATCTGAGAGATCTCTACCTGACAAACACTCTACTTTATCGTGGATGACATTGATAGACACATCGGCCAAAGCAACCTGGGCCGAAGTGTAGATGGAATACAACAATTTGCGTGAATCCAATTGTTGGGGGAATAAGTTTCCCATGAATAAGGTCCAAATGACGTCAGCCTCCAACAACCTTCGGCCCAGAGCCCAACACTATCGAAGCCTGTATCTTCCCAAAGAAGCTGTTTCCAAGCCTCAAGGTTCACTTCGGAGCCTGTTAGGGTGAAGCCCCTAAGCCCCCGTCGAAGCCCTCTGGAGCGAAGTCCCTGGGAGCCCTCTGGAGCGAAGCCCTCAAGATTCCTTGAAGATTGTCAGAGGCTCAGGTTAATTTCGAAGTTAGCCTTCGGGCCTTGTCCGGAGTTAGCCTTCGAGCCTGTTCAGAGTCAACCTTCGAGTTCCCTTCGGAACTCCCCAGAGCCAGCCTCCGGACCCTGTCCAGCCAGTTCGAAGCCAAGTCTCAAAGACCTCAGTTCGGAGTCCAGTTCGGAGCCCGGTTCGGAGTATGCTTCGAAGCCCTTCGGAGTGTACTTCGAAGCCTCCCTCGCAGCCTCCGCTAGAAGAGCTCCGGTCCCTACTCCGAACCCAAGAAATATCTGCACCTCGCCACAGTGTAGAGACCATACCGGGGGCCCCTCCGCCCCTGGTATGTCATTTAGTTGGTCAAAGTATGACGTTGTCTGACACGTCTGTAAAGCTGTAAAGCACTTTTGTACAGTAGCTAGCTCCTTTTTCCCTTTTTACCCTTATGAGCCTAAGGTTCATAGAGGGCATTTTGGTCTTTTCCTTAAGGCTTGCGTGCCTATAAAAGCAGGGCCAAGCCCTTGTAACAGGTTCCATTTCCAGGGGCCATGAGACCCTGGAATTTACTACTCCATACCGAGGAATAACATGCCAAATCCACCACAAACTAGACGTAGGGCTATTATCCCCTAGGGGAGGTCCGAACCAGTATAAATCTTGTCTCCCTATGATAGAACCCTTCGAGGTTCATTTTACACTCCGTATACACATATACAAAACCTGTGCTATAGCTAACAAAATTGCTACAACAGTTGGCGCCGTCCGTGGGGATCTTAGTCCTAAAAACTAAGTTCTCTGCCACTGTCTGCAACTTGAAGCACGCTTGAGGGGGGAGCTTCGAAGTTTTTTTTTGCTCCGCGCACCCTTCGGCAAGGGGCTTCGGGTGCAGTTTGAAGGCTATCTTCGCCTTCCTCCATCCTTCGCATTTCGGAGCTCACTCTTCGGCAAGGGGCTCCGCTTCACGTTTCGAAGGCTGTCAAAGCCCCAGGGGCTACGAGGTATGTACAGTCCGAAGTACTACTTCGATGTACCAATCTGCAATTACGTTGATATAAATTCGAATCCTTGCTTCGCTTTAAAGCCGAAGCCCTGCTTCGCCATAAATCCGAAGCCCAGCTTCGCCTTAAAACCGAAGCCCTGCTTCGCCTTTAAATGCAAATTTTTGCTCCATCATATTGAAAAACCAAAGCCATGCTTCGCCTTATCAAAAACACGAAGCTTTGCTTCACCTTATTTAAAACTCGAAGCCTTGCTTCGCTTTACAAAGTCCGGAGTACCCCTCCGAAGGCTACACAGTGCCTCCGGGCCCGCAGCAGTGGGCTAGAAGGACTCCGGGCCATCGGCTCGATGCATCCAAGGACTCCAGGTCATCGACCTGATGCGTCCGGGATACGAAGGCCACCGGCTTAAGTATCCCAGAATACTGAGATCCGTTCTCAGTATTCAGAGCCGAAGGTGGCTCAGAGTCGAAGGTGGCTCAACTATCACAGGTTCGGTGAATCCACACCAAATATTCTTTTCACTACAGGATCAAGCTCCATAAGCCTTGCTTCGCTATCTAAACACGCACCGAAGCCTCGCTTCGTGTGACGTGATCTAAGCTAAAAACTAAGCATGTCGAAGCCATACTTCGCTTAAAATCTAAGTGCGTTTCGGAGCCTTGCTCACGCACATCCAAATCCCTGCATGTCGAAGCATGCTTCGCTTAATATGGTTATGCTAGAGCCTTGCTTCGCACCAAATTAACGCGTTCGAAGCCCAAAAGAGGCCTTCGCTCAATATATTCCAAACATCCGAAGCCGCCAAAAGGCGCACCCCTTCGCATTTTTTATTGCCCGCACCAGCAACGGCTAAGTCCCTAGCTGCCACGAGCAAAGGGGGGAAGCATGTATGCGAGGTGTGCGAATGTAATACGCAGTATGAGCGTGACAAGCTAAAACGTTCGAAGTCATCAGGCAATGCGAAGCATGCAGACGAAGTATGCAAATACAATAAACTCCATTCATTGAATGATAATTGAGAAGTATGTTACAAATATGCTTCGAAAACAAAACTATGAATAGTTTGTGTCTAAGCCTAAGAAAAATCGAGTGTGAGGCCCCAACCCTCGCTTGCCTTTCTTTCTGCCAGGGCCCCTCGGCTAGACGAAGCCTCGTCGGAGCCTGCTTTCCTGCGTCTGGCTCGTCCAGGCTCCGAAGCCCGCAGACCTCATCTTCCACTTTGCAGGTTGCTCCAAGTCTGCGAGGCAGGCGGTGCCGTGTCAAAGGCAGAGAAGTCTAAAGCTTCGTCGCCTGCTAAGACCGTTCGCGAAGGCAAAAACGAAGAACTCTGAAGGGACTCTGTCTTCACAATGGCTAGCAGATCCTGAGCTACTTCGGAGATAGCTTCGCCGTTAGGCCCCCTCGGAAGATTAAACCGAGGGGGGCCTTTGGACCTAGCTACTTCGAGGACTGCCCACAACTATTGAAGTTCTTCAGAGTCCTCAAGCACTTCGAAGTCAACATTCGGAGGCTGAGCCTGGGCAGGTATAAAAAACCCTCGCATTCATATTAATAAGCTGATGAGTTTTTACAAGCCTGCAGCTAAGTATTTCAAGAGGCCTAAGGAGATCTACACCTTCGGAGGCAGAGGTGTCGATGTCGAGGGCCGATCTGGCGCAGCAAGTGCCTTGGCTCGGCGAAGGCGGAGGGCCTTCTGAAGGTCGAGGACTGCTTCGCAGCCTTGTTCCTTCCAAGGGTCCTGCAGCCGCCGCCAGGCTCCGCGGACGTCTATCGGAGGCGTCACCAAGTGTTGGCCCCCGAAGGCCACCGGGGTCACGAAGGTTGCTGCCTCGAGGTGGTCGCACCCCGCGTCATGAAGCATCTGCAACACTCCTTTGCCCGCGACTCGGCCGGCCATCAAGGCGAAGCCCTTCAGCGACTGCTCCGCCGTCGAAGCTACTACCTTCAAGAACGCGGCGCGATCCCCAATTGGATCCTGATCGCCGAAGTCCGGAGCCTGGCATTCGGTCCCTATCTGCTCGAGGACTTCGGTCAGACTCTGTGTGGCTTCGCCAAGGTTGTCCACGACGAAGTCTTCAAGCTTCTGAGCCCGTTGGTGGAGTGAAGAGTTCTCCTTCGCCTTCCAAGCCTCGGCGTCCTTTGCTGCCTCGAGCTCCGCGCGGAGCCGATCCAACTCCGAGGCCAAGGTTTCCTTGCCTTGTCGGCCTCAGCCTTCGCCGCCTCTGCCTCAGCCCTTGCTGTCTTGGCCTCGCCCCTCGCCGCGTCAGCTGAAGCTTCGGCCCGCCTTCGCTTCTCGGCTTCCACCGAGACTTCGCGTCGGAGGGCCTCCTTCTCCTCTGCCAGGTGCGTCATCCGCCTGTCCGCAGAAGTCAAAGCTGCTGCATTCAGTGCGAAGGCCTAGAAGAATTCAAGAAATCATAAGTGTTGATCGAAGATTAAAGTATAACTCGAAGGTTGTGTAGGACTTCGCTCACCCGCACAAGAGCCTCGTTCGCACTGATGAAGAGCTCCATGGGGTTCGTATGGCTGAGTTGAGCCACCAGGTCCCCTGCCTCCACAGATGCATAAGCCTCGCGGAAGCTGTTGATCGCCGCCTCCGTCACGGCACCCTTCGGCCGAAAGGGATGGAAAATCTCCTCCACCATGACCACCTGAGCAGGCTTCGGCAAAGAAGGGCCTAGGTTCACCACATCGACTTCTTCGTCGCTTTTGGGGTCCCCTTCGCCGCGGCCACTGCCTCCGTCTTCTCCAGACGAGGAGCTGTCAGACTCCGAGCTGATGCTGCTACTGCTGCCTGAGGCCTCTACTGGCTTCGCCAGGGTGGACCTCATGCCAGCGTCGTCCTCCGCAGGCTTCACCGTGGTGGGCCTCGTGCCGGCATCCTCCTCTGCAAAAGTCAAAGTCAAGATCCGCTTATTGAAGAGAAGCGTGTTAGAAGGATTTACCTTCGTCGGAGATTTCTTCGAAGGAAGGGGGGGTCAATGTGTGCCCCCCAGTCCCTTCGCTGCGAGGATGGCGTGTCGGCCTTCGTGCCCGAAGTCGTCGCCGTCGAGGCCTCTGCTACCTTCTTGGTAGCCGGAGTAGGGGCGTCGGCCTCCGCCGCCGAAGTCGTCGCCGTCGGAGCCTTCGCTGCCTTGGTAGCCGGAGCACTTGTGGGCTCTGCCACTACCTCCTCCGGGGTAGAGACCTCGGTCGCAGGGACCTCCGGCCGAGCCCTCGAAGTCTCAGGCTCGTCATCGTCCCCCCTCTTCCTCTTAGCACCAGCCGCCGAAGTTGCGAGGTGGGAGAAGTCCGGCAGGGCAGGGAACACCTCGAAGCCAAGCGTGGTTCATACCCTGTTCCAATGCTCCCAAGACCCCACCGAAGCGAGACGCTGGGCCTGCTCCTCTGGTGTCAGAGTCCCAACAATGCGCTCCGCCGCCGCGATGGCCTCTTCCGGAGTCCTCACTTCAAGATGGGCTTCATAAAAGTTCAAGTCAGAGTGAAGATTGCGAAGTATGAAAGTGGAGAGATTTCGAAGTCTTACCAAAGCGTTCGAAGGCCAACTCGCTTAGTCCCCCTTGGCCCGAAGCTTGGAAGAGCCCCTCCGGCCAAGAGCGCACGAGGGGGCTGAGCCGGAGGGTGATGAACTCCTCCGCGAGGTCCCTCATGCTCATCTTCGCCGCCACCCTCCGAAGAAGCGAGATCCTCGAGCGAAGGGTGTCCGGGCTGGTCTTCACCACCCCTTCACGCCGATATAAGATGTGGGCATTGGTACTCTGAAGGGGAGAGTTCGCGCCGACGGAGGCGTAGAACCACTCTTGATCCCACTTCGAGTACCATTTGTTGTTGACAGCCCTTGCCAAGAAGGCATCTTGGAACTCCCTCTGAAGTTGGAAGTTAGCGCTGCCGAAGGCCAATGCCCTCTTGATGTGGTCTGCTCCCTCCCTCAGCTTCGGCTGACAGTTGGCGTCATGGAGGGCGATGAAGACGTCGGCGCGGCCCTCGCACCCTTCGGCCCTCATGGCCCACTCAAAAACAGCAAGCCTCGCCACCGCGTTGGGCGAAAGTTGAGGAAGTTCGAGGTTATAAGCCCTCAAGACTTCGCTCAGCATCCCCACTGCTGGCAGCCCGAGGCCAGCTTCGAAGAAAGCTTCAAACACGACCACTTCGTCGGCCCGAGGCCTCGGCTCAGCCTCCGACTTCTCTGGGAGTCGGAGTTGAATCTTCGCTGCGATCCTCCCTTCGCAGGCCCTCCGGACTGACTCCTCCGTGAAGATCGAGGCCCTCATTTCCAACGTCTCCTCAAATTTGTCGGAGGGCATCCGAAGGTCCCTCGGTCCCAGCCGCCTTGGTGGAGGCTTCGCTGCCGCAGCCGCCGCTGCCTGCAGTTGGGCGGAGCTCGAGCTCGGGCCCAAGGCAAGGGACTTCGAAGTCGCCTTCTTCGGCATTTTAGTGGGACTTCGGTGCGAGGGGCTAAGGCTAGCGAAGGGTGGTCCGTGCGAAGCCAAGGAGGAGAAGGGAGCGAAGGTTGTAAGGCAATGAGAAGAAAGCAAATGAGAGCGTACCGAAGCCGCACGCGGTAAACCCCTATTTATAGGCGGTAAGAATTCCGACGGTCGTGGGCCAAACCCATTGTTTGGTGGGCCTCCAGCGAAGGCGAAGTGGCCCGGTGCAGGGTAACAGTAAATTTTCTTGTCGTTGCGGAGCCGTTTGATCTCCCCGAGGTCATTCTGACAGCTGGCGCAGGCAGTTATTACCTGCGATTTTCGAAGTCACCTTCGGTCCAAGCTCCGAAGGCATGTTTTCTCTGAAGTTGTAATTTTTGGGTCATTTGTCCCAATGGCGCGCACACCCCTTCGTTCTGAAGGCCTGCACGCGAAGGGCTACTATTGGGGGAATAAGTTTCCCATGAACAGGGTCCAAATGACGTTAGCCTCCAACAGCCTTCGGCCCGGAGCCCAACACTGTCGAAGCCTGTATCTTCCCAAAGAAGCGGTTTCCAAGCCTCAAGGTTCACTTCGGAGCCTGTTAGGGCGAAGCCCCTAAGCCCCCGTCGAAGCCCTGAGCCCCCATTGAAGCTCTCTAGAGCGAAGTCCCTCGGAGCCCTCCGGAGTGAAGCCCTCAAGATTCCTTTAAGATTGCCAGAGGCTCAGGTTAATTTCGAAGTTAGCCTCCGGGCCTTGTCCGGAGTTAGCCTTCGAGCCTGTTCGGAGTCAACCTTCGAGTTCCCTTCGGAACTCCCCAGAGCCAGCCTCCGGACGCTATCCGGCCAGTTCGAAGCCAAGTCTCTGAGACCTCAGTTCGGAGCCCGGTTCGGAGTATGCTTCGAAGCCTCCCTCGCAGCCTCCGCTAGAAGAGCTCCAGTCCCTACTCCGAACCCAAGAAATATCTGCACCTCGCTACAGTGTAGAGACCATACCGGGGGCCCCTCCGCCCCTGGTATGTTGTTTAGCTGGTCAAAGTATGACGTTGTCTGACACGTCTGTAAAGCTGTAAAGCACTTTTGTACAGTAGCTAGCTCCTTTTTCCCTTTTTACCCTTATGAGCCTAAGGTTCATAGAGGGCATTTTGGTCTTTTCCTTAAGGCCTGCGTGCCTATAAATGCAGGGCCAAGCCCTTGTAACAGGTACCTTTTCCAGGGGCCATGAGACCCTGGAATATACTACTCCATACCGAGGCATACCATGCCAAATCCACCACAAACTGGACGTAGGGCTATTATCCCCTAGGGGAGGTCCGAACCAGTATAAATCTTGTCTCCCTATGATAGAACCCTTCGAGGTTCATTTTACACTTCGTATACACATATACAAAACCTGTGCTATAGCTAACAAAATTGCTACAACACCAATCACACCCAAGTAGCACACTGTAGTTACCTTGCACATCAATGATGAAGAACGCCGTTGGCAACATCTTGTTGCCCACCATCAGCTCCAAAGAAAGCACACCCTGGGCCTCAGAGGTCTCTCCGTTGAAGCCACTGAGCGTCAAGTTGGCCCTCATAAAGTCATCTTCATTCTTGCCGAGCTTCTTCAGTAGAGAGTACATCATCAAGTTGACGGTGGCACCTCTAGCTACCAACATCCTCGACATCGGTTTCCCGTTGATGTGTCCCTTGACATAGAGAGTCTTCTGGTGACAAGATGTATCCTCGGGCTTCTCAAAGATGGCCTCCCATGGGCCGAGGCTCAACTAAGTGACCTCGGCCTCATCCCGTGGAAGAGCAAACTCAGCGCATAACATGATGATGTTTCTGTTCATCGCTTGAGGAAAGGGCCCCTCGGAGACCGGCGTGTAGTCATCATCCATCATGTCATCCTTGTCATCGCTTTGAGTAGGAGCCGGGTTGTTTAGGGCAACCGACTTTGGCTTCCAAACATGCTTCGCTACTTGTCGGGAACAGATCTCCTCGAAAATGGCATCCCACTCATCCTCGGCCTTCCTCTCGCACATCTCTTAGGCTCGAAGATGTTGTAGCCACCTCTTCTGGGACTTGTTCATACCTAGAGGTGCCTATGAAGGCTGCAGCTTAGTGTCGGGTCGCACGAATTTCTCCTAGAAATCTTGGCTGAATGAGAATTCCTTGGATCGGCCTTGGCAATTTTGCGCTTGGTGGAGACATCTTCTTGTGTCCTGTCGGTCGGATCAGCCTTATTGGGCCGGTTTGACTGGGTGCTGTCGTTCGGACCGGCCATGGTGGGCCGGTCTGATCGACTGGTGTTGGGTACCTAGAAACAGACAATCGGACCGGCCACAGTAGGACGGTCAAACCGGGGTACTGAGGGCGGTCTGACCGGCCATAGGGCTACGGCCAGACCGACAGGTGGCTACTTGGTTTCCTTTTGCAGCTCGCTTCCCTCCTGCTCCGAGGGGGCCCCTTAGGGATAGGAAAGTCCTAGGACCCTACCTTGACAACAAATGCTTCATATGACTCCTCTGGGTGTCCTCGTGGAGTGAAGGATAGCCTACCAAAGGCATCACCCCTCGCCACATTCATCTGACTCTGCATGTTATAAAACTCGGAGGGTACAAACGGAGCGATATAGTAAGGGGCAGGGTACCCAGGAGGCGGAAAGTAGCACGGAGGCCACTGTGCCATCAAAAGATGGTACAATGGTGGAGGAAAAGGTGGCTCCAATGGTTTCACCCATTGTGGGCTGAACCTACTCTTCTGAGGGGGGTTCAGCCTCGCTAGACGTCTTGGCCGAGCATTCGCCTTCTTGGCCATCTTCTTGTGCTTCTAGAGCAGCATGTCATATGTCACCTTTGGTTTCTTGCGAGTCGTAGCCGAGGATGATGGGTTAGTGTTCACCTTCCACACTCCTACCTCAGGGTTCTTCGGCACGAGCGTGTGTGGATGTGGTTCCCCGATGACGACCTCCTTCCCCTTAGCAGTCCTAGCCTGCCCAGGCCGAATTAGCACCTTCTTCCCATCGAGATCGATAATGTTCACGGGAAAGGGTCCTAGTCGAGATTTATCTTGGGATTTGTATCCAACTTCAACCGTCCTTCTTATATGGCCGATTGAACCGGTCGATGAAAAACATTGCAATCGTTAGTAGAATAAAAATGAGAATCATGAAACTTACAATAAGTACGCTTCTTCAAGTCATCGGCAGTCGGAATGATGTGACCCTTCAGTAATATGATAAGTTTGTTCTTCAACAGAAAGTCAAATATTCTATCGCATTTGGTCACGTCAAAAGAATACTTCACCTCGTTGGGCCGACTCTTGGTAGGAGACAGTCGTAACTCAGTGCACGTAACGGGCTTGACTTTACTAGACCAAGTCCACTTTGTGGTGTACATATCAGCCGAGTCATCCTCGCTCTCCGATGATTCCTCATCGGAATACTCCCTAACGTGCACCTCAGCCTTGGGCTTGTTAAATGTTTTAGTGAATTTTCTACTCTTAACTCGACTTTTCCTGAACTAGAGCCTTCTGCTGTACCTGACTAACATCAAAGAAATCCTGGCCATCTAGTTTATCCTTAAGTTCGGAGTGAAGGCCATTAAAAGCTAGGTCATCCAAGTCTCTATCGGAAATGTTTAAGGTAAAACACCGGTTCTAGTGTCCCTAAAGCACTTATTGTATTCAGAGACACTCTCGCTAGCATTCTGTCTAACCGATGTCAAATGCAAAAGTCTGAGCTCAGTCTCCCCAATATAAAAGTAGTCATGGAACTTCTGCTCCAATTGGGCCCAAGTATGAATGGAGTTTGGCGATAACACCAAAAACCAAGTGAAAGCAATGCCGGGAAGCGATAGAGAAAATAACCTAAGATTTAATGCGTCCGACCCACTAGCTTCACCACACAATGCTAAGAACTGACCTATGTGGTCTAGGGTGGTCTTACTACCTTCACCATCAAATTTTGTAAATTCGGGCACCCTAAAGCCACGTGGGTATGGGATAGTATCAAAGTGATCAGGGTACATCTTGCGGTAAACCCTAACCCAACCCGTAGGTGTCCAACCCACACAATCCCTAAACAGCGCATGGATCCACTCATCTATGTCATCTACGCCTCCTACCTGCGCGCTTCTCTCATGCGGGGGTGCGACATGCGGCAGTATATCGTGGTGTTGGCCATGCGGCTCCTCCTCTTGGTGGCTCACGATACGGGACATACTTAGGCCTATGTGGGTGCATGGGAGCAGGAGGTGCGGGCAGCGCTGGATAAGGTAGTGTAGGCACGAGCGGCAGGGCATAGTGCATGGCAGGGGTGGTCTGGCTAGCCATAAGGCTGGTCTGACCGAGGGTGTGATAGCCGGTCGAACCAGCCTAATGGCCGGTCTAACTGACAAGGCCATATGCTGCCTTGGCCATGGATTGTGTGGCCGTAGCTATGGTCTTACTAGTACTCCTGTCGGTCCTACTGTGTATGTGATGGACAGGAGGTACTCTAGCTATTGGAGTAGGGGAAGCGGCTTCGGAAAAGACGAATGTCCTAAACATCTACTCCATTTTCATCTCCAACTGCGAGTTGACTATTGCCTCTACGTAGTTCGCAACGGTAGCACTAACAGTCTAGTCAACTGAGGTGGCTATCTATTGCTCGATGCCCTGGGAGGACACTCGAGTAGACAATGGTGTTACCTTGCTTCCGGGGAGGTTGGGGATGTCGATGTCGCGCTTGATGAAGCCCCAGTGGGTCTTGCTGAAGCACCCAAGAAAAAGAGTGTGTTGCTCCCTCGTCTTGGTCTCGAGTTCTGCCCTATCCTCCTCGGAGAGGTCGTCAAGGGTGGGGACGATGATGTTGCTGCCATCAATCTCTGATCTCCTCACTGGATTCATCGGCGTTGAGGGTCCCGTTGATGAAGTAGTCGGTGTACCCATCGCCGATGAAGAAGTGCTTGGCATGTCTGTCCCCAGTGGAGTCACCAAAATCATGCGGATACTTAGAGATAATCCCTAAGCGTAACACAATGCCGACGTCGCGTTCCGACATCCCTTAAACTATGTTAAGGGAATAACAGAGTCACCAGGCAATCAAATAATATCTATTAAAATTATTCAATTAACTGATGTGTGATAAAAATAATTAAATCGGCTAGAACAGGGCCGATTCAACCGAAGGGGTCTTGATGGTCAGACCGGCCAAGGTATGCCGGTTAGACCGAAGCTATGCCACCGGTCAGACCGGTGGTGCGAAGTGTTCAGCCGAAGGGGGCTTCCGCGTGCGATGCGAAGGGTTAGCCGAGGGCTCCAGCCTTCGGTCAGTCAGACCGAAGGGTGAGTCCCGGTCCGACCAAGGCGTGCGAAGGGTTCCGAGGAAGCACTTTGGCATCCGTTGCGGGCTCCAGTCTTCGTACGGTCGGACCAAAGGATAGTCCCCGGTCATACCAGAGAGCATGATGGTTCTGGGTGAAGGGCTCCGGCGCTCGGTGCGAAGTGTCCTCCCCGGTGTGGAGGGGTTGGTTGGACCAGCCTTGGGGCACCGATAAGAGTGAGGTGTGTTGGCACTCCTGACGATGGCATGACATGGGCCAGTCAGACCGGAGGAGTGCCACCGGTCAAACCGAGAGCCACTGGAAAGTGGCCTCTGGACTCCGACAACCTACTTAGGGGGATTGGATGGATCTGAAACTTCTTTTCATAGAAGATGAGATAAAATTCTGCAAGAAACACCAAGAAACCAAAGGCAATTTGGGCAAGAGACCGAATTACCAGTGAAAACCGATAAAACAATAGAAATCTGTTACTTGGATGAAATGGGTGATTCACGAGTTAATCGAGAAGGAATTACCATGATTACGACGCGATGGACGGATGGTTTCCAGCACAAACCAGAAAAGATGTACGTGCTAAATTAAACCTACGGCAAGGAAGGTAAATTGAAAGGTAAATGTACGATTCAAGGAAATAATAGATTGGATCTATAATGGTTTTAGGGGGCTTCCTTGAATTGGCCTTGCCTCTATTTATAGAGGTTGGTTTGAGTGTTTCCTGGAGTCTAACTCGACTATAACTCGTTCAAAGTGGTTAAAATCTAATTGGAGATCAAATCAACCCGAAACTGATTTTATCTCATCGGAATCGGGCTGGGTTGGTCTGACCTAGCCTACATGGTCGGTTGGACCGGCCTACTATGGCCGGTTTGACAGGCCTGTGCCATGAAAGAACATATTTTCAGCCTAATTTACCAAAAATCGACTTTTTGATAATTCCGACCATTAATGCCATTTTCTGCTATCAATAGTTATTTCCCCCAATAGTAGCCCTTCGCACATAGCCCTTTTTATCGAAGGGGTGTACTTGCCTTGTGACAAATGACACCTTTCAATGGCCCCCTTTAGACTTCTGGGCTTTGGAGCTTGGTCCTTTGCCAACTTTAAACATTAAATGCTTGCCAAGAATTGATAGGATGCCCTCTGAAGTCCAAACGATGCTCGGGCAACCAATAGTTCAAAATCAAACCATTGCTATACTGAGTCACAATTCCCTTTTTTATCTTGGCCCCACCGATCATAGACTATGGGGGATGAAGGCAAGGTGGTAAAAGAACTGTCCTGAGGGGAGCGTCGTGCCTTTTTACCACTTATAAAAGCCCACCGGTGCCCCCAAGGCTCATTATACACCCTTGCTCTCACTTTGATCTCATTCTAAGCCTTTAGGTTTAGTTTGCGGGGCCCCTTGCTTTTTTGTGGAGCCCTTAGCCTTGCGTTGCGAAGCCCTTAGCAAGATGATGAAGAAGGCTTCGATGGCAAAGCACCTTTCTATAGGTGGCAGGTCTAGCTCCGTGCAAGCTCAAACCACGACGACAGAAGCGGTCACTGCAAAGGCTACTTCGAAGTATTATGGGCGGTTGAACCTCGACCCTTCATTGAAGAATTTCGAGCTACCCCATAGTCGGTCAACAATGTTTATGCCAGAAAAGTTTTGAAGTAGGTGGACAACCGTGTCTCAGAGACTGACATTATACCTGCTCCTCGGGCTGATGAAGCTGTGGTATTTGAAGCCTTCTTCGAATTAGGGCTTGGGGTCTCGACTGAAAATTTGCTTAGCAGAGTGCTTTAGATGTTCAACTTGGAGCTCCCCTAGCTATCTCTGAATGTCGTAGCTCGTCTTGCAATCTTTGAATGGGCTATGAGGGCCGAAGGGTGTGAGCGTCTCGCGGACGACTTTGTGACCCTTCTGAAGGATATGCCCAAGAAAATTCCGTGGATCGGAGGTTCCGATAGGTAGTAATATTGGAAGTTCTGATTATTATCTTGTCTCTATACAGAGAACAAATGGTGCTTCGGAAGTTCTAATATGGTATCAGAAGTTCCGACGAGTCAGAAGTTCCGATTCAGAATCAGGGAATTTTTGTATTGACCGGAATTTCCGATATGTTATCGGAAGTTCTGAGGTGGGTGATAAAAGATTGGATCTGTTGCGTGTTGTACTTTATCAGGAGACCTAAATTACCCTATCAGAAGTTCTGATCCAGGATCGGAAGATCCGACATGGGCAAACAAATTGGATCTGTTACGATTTTGAGGATTCCGAGATGAGCACGACCAAGGGGCTCTCAGCCCTATAAAAGGAGAGGAGGAGGACGTCTTAGAACCAGGCAATAGCCTAAATTAGACCTAGCTACCAAAGAGTTATCTCCACCCTTTCTTGGTCTCAACCGTTGAGATCGAGGATCCCCGTATCTCACGTGCAGTGCTAGCACGCTGCCATGGGAGGTTCTCCATCCTTGAACGTGTGGACTCCCTAGAGGCGTTGCTCCAATAGCGACACTCGTGGACATCTACATACGAATAACTACATCATCTTCATCGATTGGATCGGCGAAGGACAGCAAGGATGAAGATTGGATAGGCTTGAATCGCTACTCGAACATCTTCTTCTGCTGCACCTAGCGTGTCTCGTTCTAGAAGATTCCGATCCATGATCTCGCATGCGCATGAGTCTTTGTCTTAGGGCATAATTTTTTGAATTTGCCGGCTAGCATAGCTCCCCTATTCCCCAACACCTTCATTATGTGAACTGCCAGCCGAAGAACAGGACTAGTGAAGATGGAGTTGACAGAGCCTTAGCCTTCAGCAGCGTCAATTTTCATCTTCGTAAAGAGTTTCTTGATTTTTTTCTAGCAAGGGCCATAAACGACTATTAGTACTCGAAGTGGGATCAAAGATGTTTTATATTGTTGTTGGTGTGAACTCCTCCGTTTGTGGTACCAATGCACTTGTCTCATATCATCGTGAAGTCGAAGTGGCTATGGACTCCACCACCATTACTTCAAGCATTTAGCTTTTGCAGAAGGTGGCCTATAGGATGAGCATGAGGGACCTCACAGAGTAATTTATAATCCTATGGAACAACCCCCTCGGGCTCATATAGCTGAAGGGTGTCTTCAGGGACTCTACTAATGATGACTTGAAGGAGATCCCTTCAAAGTTCCTTGGTGAGTCTTCAAAATATTATTCTTTTAATCTTGATACTTCGCTCAACACTTTAATCATTTGAGTTTCTTTATCTTGTAGCCAAGCGAGAGATATTGATGTCGGAGGTAGTAGTTATAGCTATGGAGCGTGTGATGGGGTCTCCGACAAAAGATGAGTGAAGCCACTACCTCATCCTAGTTGGGACCTAGGAGATGTACAATCGGGTATGGGCCCAGATCGGGGTTGACGAAGTACCAGTGCTCCCAAAGCTCTCGGAGCCAACACCCTCCGGTGGGGGGTTCATCGCAGTAATGCCTTCGAGAGCCTATGGACTCCGTGGACCTTCCTAGATCCTCTAGACCGGCCTTGACTACCGAAGCTCCTGGCATGGGGACTTTGCTGCCTCTAATTCCTAGACCCGAAGGGGAGCAAGCGGTGGAGCTATTGACCAAAATCATGGGCCCGAAGCCCATGGGCTCAGAGGTCCAACAAAGTCATTTTGTGAATCACTTCGCGCTCCCAAACTATCCAGATCTCTCTCCTATTGAGGAGGAGGCCGAAGGTATTTTAATAGCCTCGCCATTTTATACCTTCGCTTTTATTAGTTCATTTCTGACTTCTTTTTCTTTTAGATGCTAATGATGTAGATGCAATGGACCTTAATGCTACTGAAGCGGAGGGGTCGTCCGATAGCAGTGAAAGTGATAGCGGAGGGTCACATGAGGACGAAGATGATGACGTGGCACTTCAAGCCCCTTCGGAAGAGGTCGTGGAGGTCATTGACCGGAGTTCGGTCCTGAAGGCCTCGGTAAGCGGAGTGCCCTTAATGAGGCCCTTTATTTCGTGGGGGCTCCAGTAGGAAAGATGGTGTCTCAATATATTTGGAGCGACGAAGGCCTCATGGGTAGCGACTTGGTAGTGAAGATGAGCCGCTATTGCCACACAATCTTACTGCGGTAGCCGAAGCTTCTTTTCTTTAGGTAGATGGAGCTCGTAGGAAGTCTGACAACCCCTTATCTTTTTCTTGCTTCTAAAGACTCTTTTGCTTTTGTCAGGACTTCACCTTGCTTCGTAGAGCCGTTGTCTCTATAGACCATCAATAAAACTTTGTTGTGGAGGACATCAGGAATTTCCATCGGAGAGCTTCAGAGGCTGTACAATGCCAGGAATCGGCTGAAGCAGCTACGGAGGCGCTGAAGGTCGAAATGGCTAAGGCACACGAAGTTGCAGCCGCATCAACTTTGGAGGTTGAGGACCTTTAGCAAGCCCTTTAGGGTTTGAAGGATGAGGTCACGAAGTTAAGAGTTGAAGCCTTGAAGTTGAGGTCAGAGGCCGACGAGCTTCGCACCCAGAACAAAGCCTTGAAGGCCAAAAGGGTCTAAGTCATCTGGGGGTCAACGAAGCCACCTCTATGCTCACTGGTATTTTGGGACAATTGGGGACTCAATGCCGAACCCCTAACTTGGTGGATATGCCCAAGAAATTTTTGTGTATTGGAAGTTCCCATAGGTAGTATCGGAAGTTCCGATTATTTTCTGGTCTCGAGTCAGAGCGCAAATGTTGTTTAAAAAGTTTCGATATGGTATCAGAAGTTCCGAGGTGGGCAAAATAGATTGGACCTGGTGCGTTGTTGTGTCAGAATAGGAGCCCAAAAATACCCGATCGGAAGTTCCGATACAGGATCGAAAGTTCCGACGTGGGCGAAAATAGATCTGATCCATTAGGCCTAAGGTTGCTTCAGGGCTAAGACTATTAGCACTATATAAATAGGGGTGGAGGAGGCCCTGGTAATCATATATTTGGAGCCTAAGAAGAATTCTAAGCCCTAGCCACTAAAAGCCTCTCCACCCTCCTCTTGATCTCAAGAGTTGAGATTGAGATCTCTCCTACCTCTCACCATCGGTGCTAGCACACCAGAGTGAGATTGATCTCATCCCTGTACGTGTGGACTGCGTGGAGGCGTTGCACCAAAAGCAACGCTTGTGGCCATCACCACGAGGAAGACGACTTCTTCCATTTCCACAAGCCTGGGCAATGGAAGCACAACTGCAAGGTATAGTTGGAAGAGCAGAAAAAGAAGGGAAGTACGACTCCGCTTTAGGTATTAATGATTAAACTTGCTACTCGTCCAAATGATTCATAGGTATATGATACCGGTTTGATGATTCATACCTGAAAATTGTTGCAGGAGCTGAGTAGGTCAAGGAAGTGTGCTAGTGGCGAGATGGATGTCCACGTCGGAAATGGTGCAAGTGTTGTAGCGTTGACCGTTGGCGTTTATTCACTACCACTACTATCAAGACTAGTTTAGGAATTAAATAATTGTTATTTAATTCCAACCTTGGGCAAATACATAATCTCTTCATGTTTAGGAGAAGAAATTTTGAATTCGTAATAAAGAACAAGAGTTGTTCAATATTCTCGAATTGTTTGCTTTATGGCATTTGTCCATTTGTGAATGGACTATACATTCTATGTCTTGAAAATGAGTATGTTTATAACGTTAGTACATAGAAACGACGACTCAATGATCTAAATCCTACCTATGTCTCGCATTGTCGCTTAGGTCATATAAATGAGAGGCGCACGCAGAAGCATCATAGTGATGGACTTTTGGAGTCTTTTGATTTTGGATCATATGACGCATGTGAATCTTGTTTATTTGGCAAGGTGACAAAGACACTTTTCACTAGGTCTAAGTGAGAAGGCAAGTGAGCTATTAGCCATAGCACATATTGATGTGTATTGTCCAATGAGCCGCATGTCTAGGAATGGGTTCTAGTACTTTATCATTTTTTTCCAATGACTTTAGTAGATGTGTCTTCTTGATAAGGAGTAAGTGGGAGTCCTTTGAAAAGTTGAAAGGAGGTCATAAGTACAAAATCATATGGGCAAGACAATTAAATTTCTACGATCGAATCATGGAGATGAATATTTGAGCCATGAGTTGACGCGCTAATCTTTCATCATCCTTTTGAGGTAATGCTTTAGAAACCGACAATCTCACTTTAAATAGAGTTCCATCTAAGAGAGTGATGGGACCAAACTGTGAAAAATGGTTTGGAACCATTGAGATCCGAATTGAAACAGATTGGATATGTTTCTGTTTGTAGCACTTTGGAAGTTCCGATATTTGTCGGGTCGAAAGTTCCGATGACCCGGAAGTTCTGATTTGTAATCGGGGAATATTGTACTGATCAGACGTTCTGATGGGGGTATCAGATGTTCCGAGGTGAGCAAAACAGATTGGATATGTTGCGTTGTCGTGTTAGAATAGGAGTCCAAAAATACCCGATCGGAGGTTCCGATATAGGATCAGAAGTTCCGACATGGGATAAAATAGATATGATCAATTAGGCTCAAGGTTTCTTTGGGGCTAAGACCATTGACACTATATAAAGAGGGGTGGAGGAGGCCCTGGTAATCTGATCTTTGAAGTCTTAGAAGAGTTCTAAGCCCTAGCCACCAAAAGCCTCTCCACCCTCCTCTCGATCTCAAGAGTTGAGATTGAGATATCTCTAACCTATCACCACTGGTGCTAGCTCACCGGAGTGAGATTGATCTCATCCCTGCACGAGTGGACTCCGTGGAGGCATTGCTCCAAAAGCGACGCTCGTGGCCATCACCACGAGGAAGGCGACTTCTTCACCGATTGGATTGGCGAGGAATGGCCGGGACAAAGCGAGGATAGGCTTGATGCGCTTCATCAACCTCTTCTTCCATTGAACCTAGCACGTCAAGTGCTACAAGGTACCAATATATGATCTCACACGCACATGGGTCTTGGGTTTTATGGCGGAAATTTTGAATTTGTCGGCTAGCATAGCTCCCTTATTCCCCAACACAGCTTTTTCGCCCAAGATCCTGTCAGCCACGGTCTTGGATTTTTTTCATATGACCACCAATGTTATGGAGGTACCTTTGTGGGCTTCGCACAGACTACCGGAAGGGTGACCGGTCAGGGAGTACTTCAAATGTTCCATAAGGCGGGGTGCGAGCACTAGTAGTGACCTCCGTCAAGCCGGAGATCTTTAGTAGGCCCCGCCAAACCTCGCCGGCTCTAGAGGTGATTGAGGCCTAGCACCCTCTTCATGAGCCTTGGAAGGCCCAGGTGCATGAAGCTTCCCTCAAACTCTAGCAAGCTAGCCACCAACGGCATATGGGGTAGCGCACGCCTCTGTTGGTGCCAAACCATCATCTTCTGAAGGTGTAGATCTTTAGGCTTCACTGTAATATCTTAGCAGTAATATTATAAAGCAAATTCACACCATTTTATTAATGAAATGTGGGGGTATTTTGGACATGCTCAGGTACAGGCTTCAAATGCTGATATTGATGTCGAAGTCTTGAAGATTCAAAGGCACTTCATCATCAATGGGTAGTGTTCAAAGTATCTAAGTACGAAGGCCACTCCCGGTTCAAAATACCGCACGGTCCTAAGGGAGAAGTCATACCTGAAGTCGTAGCTCATCATCTTCACCTGACTTACACAGTTTCAAAGTGGTTCCTGAAGATGAAGTGGCTGAGCCTTCGAGCGTGCCTGTACAAGACGACGATGAAGCCTTGGATTTTTCCGCTTTTGATACGGAGCCACCTATGACTCAGACTTGGGCCGATCTGCAAGAGGAAAGAAGGGCTCTCCAGGCCTCAAAGCATGGATGGTCTGGCCCCAACGAGGGTTTGTTGAGCCGAAGGGGCCCTATCACAAGAAGAGGAAGCGAGGGTCCAATTTTTCAATAACGCGGACCCACTGGTTGTTAGGTTTTGATAGTTCTTTTTCGTAAGTTTTGTATTCAAAGTGTGATTGTGTACTTCATGACTATATTTGGTGATAGTGAAGTTCATTTTCTTTTAAATTTCGTACGTGTGTTTTTAATTTCATTACAACCAGTAGAAGCGGTGACAAACGAAGTACACTTCGAACGAGTTCAAATGAAGCACACTCGAAACGATTAAAAAAGGAAGCACACTCCAAACGAGTACAAACGAAGCACACTCCGAATGAGTACAAATGAAGCACATTACACACATATTGTTATCGATCCCCCTTGCATGTGGCAGTTTGGGACTTCGGCCAAGCTGGTGCATCCAATAGCGTGACTCAAAGTCCAACGCTTTTGAGTATGCGGAGGGATATGTTCGGTAGTATGGATTTGAATATTCGAACGTGTTTTTCTTGTTCTTTTTTATAAACACTTCGAGTGTTGGACACATAATTTTTCCTCTCCACTTCACTCGTGAAGAGGGGGATTGGAATATGCGAAGTCAGGTTTCAGGATTTTCGTTTTTTAATGGTGAAAAAAGGCTTCTGAGTTTCTGAGCGAAGCAAGGCTTCAAGATACATTATTGATGTACGAAGCAAGGCTTCTGATTCTGGGATTGATGAGCGAAGCAAGGCTTCGAAATACATGATTGCTGAGAGAAGCAAGGCTTCAGATTTTGATCGAAACAAAGTGAGCCTTTGGTTTTGTTTTCTAACAAAGGCTTCGTAACTTTTTAAATGTGAATCTTGGCTTCAGAAATTATTAACAAGCGAAGCAAGACTTCAGAACTTTATTTAATGTGAAGAAATGCTTCAATATTTATTTAAAAGAATGCAAAGCAAGGCTTCGAGACTTATTCGAATGCGAAGTAAGGCTTAGAGATTTATTCCAATGCGAAGCAAGGCTTCGAGACTTATTTGAATGCGCAGCAAGGATTTGAGATTTACTTGATCACCTTATACTCTTTTGGACACTCCGAGACAAAACCCAAAGGCCCGATCTCATCGCTACAGGGCTAGGGGCACTGTGTAATGACAAGGCTGGATCGGATCACACCGGAATCTTGAGTCACCTTCAACTCTTTTTTGGACGCTTCAATATGCATGCTCGGAGTCCCGTGTTTCTATCGCTATGGGACCGGAGGCGCTGTGCAATGATAAGGATGTAGTGGATATTACCATATTTTTATGTCCGTTTGATAGAATCCAAAGCTAACACATATCAGAGCGAAGCACACCCCAATATATGTTGACTTTATTTATCTCACTGTGTAATGACAAGGCTGGATCGGATCACACCGGAATCTTGAGTCACCTTCAACTCTTATTTGGACGCTTCAATATGCATGCTCGGAGTCCCGTGTTTCTATCGCTATGGGACCGGAGGCGCTGTGCAATGATAAGGATGTAGTGGATATTACCATATTTTTATGTCCGTTTGATAGAATCCAAAGCTAACACATATCAGAGCGGAGCACACCCCAATATATGTTGACTTTATTTATCTAGGGTCGAGCCCACCTTCGATCTCGGGCAGCGGAAAAGCTTATGCAGGCATACCTTCGGAGGCCCAAAAAGTCCGGAGACCTTAGGTAAAGGTTGAGTGCTGAAGTTTGCCTTGGAGACCCTAGGGCTTTCAAGGCCGATGAGGAGACCTCAGGGTCGTTGGAGTATATCCGAAGCTCCTAGCCAAAGAGAAGCATGCAGAGTCTGTGTAGGACTTCACAGACATTTTCAGAGGTATACTTCGGTATTGATTACATAGATAGTGGTAGAGAGGCTAATTTACTACTACTATCCCCTAGGACGACGCCAACTATTGTAGCATAAAAGTTATGCTAACCGGTTTGTTAGCCTAAAAGGGCTTCTAATTACAAAGGAGATTTTAACCTCGAAGGGTTCGTATGAAGAGAGTTGTTCGCGTAAAAGATTACGCTAATAGGTTTAGAAAACTAAGTGTGTAACAAATGAAGTGTATGTTTATGTAAACTATTCCAAGCCTCTGAGATGGATAAAAGCGTGAAATAGTTCGAGGTGTGTATTGAATATCTCATTATTCGATAACCTTTACAAAGTGAAGAGGGGTATTTATAGACCGAATACATGGGAAAATACTTCTTTACCCTCTAATTACAACCGACTAAGAAGATATTGTTTAGTATTCTACATAGGGGTAAAAGAGTAAAAAGCTAATCTAATTAGTGAGAATATAAATCTTCTGTCCTTGCTAGAAAACCCCCTTCGGGTGAAGAGGTTTCGGGAGACTTCGTTGTGTTGAAGCCTTGACGAAGGTTTCCGTTGTTGAAGGCTATGAACAGATGGAGCCTTATTGCTTTTAGAATCCTTGGACATCAAGGTTCTTAGATCCGTTTCTTCGGCTCATGTTAACATGAAAATGTCCCTGGCTTTTGGAGGATGAAATATTTCCCCCCCACAAGAGTATTTTATACTGGTTCAAGCCTCCGAAAGGGATAATAACCTTACGTCCAGTTCTTAGTGATTTTCATATTTTGTATCATCTATCCTTTTACATTGGAGGTGCCCAACATTTATAGGCGAAATAAATAGGAAAATACCATTTTACCCTCGAGTTACAACTATCATAGAGGACTATGATTACAAGACTTCATAGGGGTAAAATAGTAAACCTACTAGAAAATACATGTGTTGATAATAGGGGTGAAGGCCTCTGGTTTTGGTCTACATGTCGAAGTAGCTTTAGGGCTTCGAAGGGATATAGGAGCATAAACCAAAGGTTTGTAGCCAAAGTAGGTTTCACACATCTTCTTGGGCGGAGCCCGGAGGGTATCAGAGGGTGCTTTGATGCCTAGGTAGCCCCGTAATTAGCTCTTGGTCTCGTGGTTCTCGAAGTAGTTTTCAGGTAGTCTAGGATGCTTTGCTTCATGTAGGACGAGGGGGTCTTCGAATGACTTGTTGTATTTGAATCTTCAGAGGGCTTCGATCTTTCGAAGGCTTTAATGATAATGTTATTTGGACTCTATTAGGGTAAAGTTATTTCTCCAATAGGAACAACACAAGGCACTAGGTTCAGAGAAAAACCATGAGCTGGAAGGGACAACAGTGTGCACAAAAATCGAATATCAGGTAGGCACATAAGAAATACAAGTTGCTGAAACAATACAAGTGGTCAGAACCAAAACAAGTAGCAGTAGAAGAACTATGCATGTCGGTAACGGAGATTTAGAGATTTTAGCCAAGCTCACAGTTCAGGGCACAGGCAGTGGCCATGCAGTGCGCTCAACACTAAGCATTAGAGCGGCAGAAACATAGCGAGGGAGGAGGAAATCACAGGAGGCAAGAACAGGCACAACAACCAAGATAAAACAACCACTCAACTTCAGACAACGTGAGTTAATCACTGGAAGACAACACAGATGTAGAACAGCAACCACGGTGAATGTTGAAAACCAAGTGAAGAAAAATAACAACAGCAACCAAAAACTAGTTCAAACCACTATCACAAAAACATACATTAGTGATGGGTCATAACGTACATTGGTGACAGGTATATCTCCCATCACTTTTATCACGTCAGTAATGTGACATCAATAGTGACAGGTAAACACTCATCACTAAAGGGTCAACCTCACTCTTACGGGCTCATCTGTTATGGCCCTTTGGTGACGGTTGACAGTTATCACCCGTCACTAATGTGTTCTTCAGTGATGGGTGACTATGAACACTCGTCACTAATGTGTTCATTAGTGATGGTTGATTATTATCAGTCGTCACTAATATTATGATCATTTCAAAAAATAATTTTTAGGCTTCATCCTGAATTTGGCAGCCCACGTATGTAATATGCAAAGCACATCACAGACAATTCATCATCGAAGATTCATTACAAAATTAGTATCACATATATTAACTTCTAACTCCTTATCTCGAATAACATGTCTAAAACAAAAATCCATACGTAAGATGGTTTCATCACTTCTAACTAATAGCTAACTTATAGCGATATCAAGAGCTTGGATAGTGTCCTAGGATGGGTAGATTGAGAAGAAGCACCATGGATAGCCTGAGGAGCACCAATGCACCACCATAGATAGCCTAAGAAGCACCACCACCTACATGGCATCATCCAGGCAAGAGAACCACGGTGAAGGGCCATGCCAACTTCGAGTGTGCTATCTCGAAGAAATTGGCTAAAACCAGTATTTATTTCGAAGAAAATTGGTTAAAAGCAGTAGGTTAGTTTACCATGTAACAATGACATGGCTAAAACAAAGATCCATACGTAAGATGGTTTCATGACTTCTAACTAATAGCTAACTTATAGCGATATCAAGAGCTTGAACAGTGTCCTAGGATAGGTAGTGTAGCGCCACGATTTACCGAAATCGGGACATTATTGAATTTCATAATAAAAACAATAATACAAGAGGTTCATCATGCGACAATCATACATACGACAGTATTCATGGTACGCAGACCATATTTATTACATCAGAGTTGAAATAAAAATAGTAGTAAAAGTAAATAGCATGACGAACACCTTCTTCAGGATCTTTGCTTGACTGGGTCGCTACTCCAGACTGTCGTCGTAGTAGGCATCCTCTGTGGGGTCCAACGGGTATGAGTACAAAAAGTACTCAACAAGCCACCGCAGATGCAAGTAATAATGCAGGATAATAAACAAGGAAGGGTAATGGCTAACAGTGCGGAAAAGTACATTTTCAGTTATTGCATTTAGTGTAGTCAAATTTAATCATGCGGAAAAGTAAACATGAGCATCAACAACATCATCTAACTCAAGGAGTATGTTTTACCTCCTCGCACAACAGTCCTTACATGTCAAACCATCATGCACATACATATTCAGAGTAATCTAACTGTGGGATGTCACGCAACCCGCCCTTGACCGTGGGCTCGGCTTTTCGAAAAGATTTATGACTCTGATCAGAGATGTACTACTGTACCCACAAGGCACGCACTCATCCCAAACGAGATGACCCATACCACGGGAACTCGTGCCAAAACCTCGACATGAAATGCTCCAATCGGTAACCACCCGCTCTAGGTTTTGCCGGCACGCCGGGCCGCATCCCGGCTAATGTCGCACCCCCTTTTGCGCCACATTGGTACAAGCCACCCGCAGGTGCTGCTTGACCCATCTCCAAATGGTGGCCTCGGTTTGGAACACTCCATACCTTAGTTAGGACTTACCCATTAGACTTGTGGTTAGTACGGAAGTGTATTGCAACGGATCCCATAGACCGGTCCTTATAGTGCCCCAGGTGCTACCGACCAATGCCCTAGCTTGCACCCGGAACCCACCATGCATACACTCACAACCATAACTCATCACTGATAGAATTCCAAGGATAAGAAGTAACGGGGATCATATAGTAGAACCATGTTGCTACGACTCATTTTTATCCTATAGCAATCGTGTCAATACATTGGACACTAGCTAATATCATTAATCATATGGTGACAAGGAGGTTAGGCGAGATAGCATGGCTTGGGTTGCACATCAAGGTCGGGGGATCCTAAATAAATATATTGTAAGGGTTTCATTTGACTAATGCATGTATAACATATGTGTTTTAGCGATAGTTTAATAAAACATGGGTTCAATATGCTCAAAAGATTGGTTTGGTGACTTGCCTTGTTCAGCGAAGGGTGAGGGAGGAACTTCCGGGAAATATTCCGGCTCCTCGACGGCGTCGTAGTCTTTCCAATATAAATAAAGGAAAATAAAATGAATACAACATCCAATCTAAACAATATAAAATCACTCAACAAGCACATAGGTTTAATTTGGTTTAATCTATAAGGAAAGATCAAGTTGTTAAGGTTCTGAAATCCATTTTATAAATAATTTTAAAAAGGAATTAAAATGAAGTGTTGTGCTTTGAAAAAGGGTTTTAAATGTGAGTAATCTCATTTTAGACATTCTAATAAATTTTAAAATCAAAAGTTCATGTCCAAATTAATGGTTTTCAGTTTATGAATAGAAAGGAATAAATATAAACTTTACTGAAGTTTAAATATTTGAATTAATATTTTTACCCTAAGGGCATTTGAATACCTATTTAAATAAACATGAAAAGTCCAAAGTAAACCTACTGTTTTTATTGTATGAACATGTAGAGAATAAGTTTACAAATTTTCTGAAGTTGGAATGGTAATTTTTGAAGTTAAAATGCGCCAGATATGAATTTTACAAGTTTAAAACAGTTTCTGGAATTTATTTTAAATTTAAATCCCCCTCGGGTCCACGGTGAACCCGCGCACTGTGCGCGTGGTCCGGCCCAATCTGGACCGTTGGATCTAGATCCAACGCGCGAGGGCGAGGCGGGGCACTTAAGTCGACGTGGACGGCTGAGATTAAAACATCGAACCGGTACACGATGAACGGCTTAGATGCGATGCAGGATTTTAAAACTAACGGACGCGCGAGATTAAAACATACCCCTTTGCTCAGATCCGACGGTGTAGATTAAACCGCACATGGGATTTAATTGGTATCGTTGGATCTAGATCGCACTGCCAGGATCAAATCTGGCACGGCGCGTGTCGGGGGGTTAAGTACCCTTCTTCCCCGACTCTGACGATGCGACGGCGAGCGATTCCGGTGATGGCGAGGGCTATCCGGCCTAACTAAGCCAAATACGGAACGAGGGAACTAAGGGGAACATGAGGGTACCCTTGCGGTGGCGAATGGTCGACGGAGCGAGGCCGGTGACGAGTGGAGGCGGCGAAGGTGTTCGGGTCCTTGGCGGTGACGGTGATCCGGCGGGGTTCGACGTCGACAGAGGGGTGGCCGAGGTTGGTGTCGTCTTTGCAGTCATGGAGGTGCGGTTGGCATGGACAGAGAGGGACTCCGGCGACGGCGAGCGACGGCTGGAGGACGGGCGGCGGTGGTGCGCTAAAACTTGAAGTGAGGGCGTTTTGTGCGTTCTCGCAGTGTGTGAGCGTGGGGGGCGCAATGCGGGTGGCTAGGGGGTTTATATAGGACCATCGGCGGGGGCAGAGGAGGCGTAATCGACGGTGGCCCAGAATAAACGTGTTTAAACGCCGACGAGCTCGGGTTGAATTCGATTCATCGAATCTGGATGTGAATCAGTCTGATTTAATTGGGGGAAACGGTCGCCGTGGACTGGGGGTTGTAATGGCGGGCTCAATTTGAGGGGAGGGGTCGGGGCAAGGGATCTGAGGCGAGTAATTGTGTCGGCCGGTGAGGGGGGGGCGATTTGGGGGCGGATCTCGCGGGGACGAAGGACCTGACAAGCGGGGTCCACCGGGCAGCGGGCGTGAGCGCGCGAGCGAGAGGGCTGACGGGTGGGGCCGTGGTGTCGGGCGCGCGCACGAGGGGAGGCGATCGGCGCCGATAGGTGGGGTCAGGCTGTCAGCCTGAGGCGGGCGAGGGTGATGGGCTGGGCCGGCTGGGAGAGAGAGAAGGGAGGAGAGAGGCCCGTTACTGTTTCAAAACATTTCTGAATAAAAATAATTCCAGGAAATAGATTAAAATCTTTGGGCTACTTCCATTGTTGATAAAACTTTATAAAAATTCTCAAAAATATATCTTGGCCTTGGAAGTTTATACAAAAATTTTCAGCTCCTGGTTTGGTCATTAACTCTATGTTGTAGTTCAAAGATGGTAGAGGAGGGTGCTTAAGGTATTTCTCAAATTAATAAAATTCAGGAAATTGAATTAAATAATATTTTTATTCCTTTGAAAATTTGGGGTGTTACAGGTAGCTTGAGCACAAGCACCATGGATAGCCCGAGGAGCACCAATGCACCACCATAGATAGCCTAAGAAGCACCACCACCTACATGGCATCGTCTGGGCAAGAGAACCACGGTGAAGGGCTATGCCAACTTCGAGTGCGCTATCTCGAAGAAATTGGCTAAAACCAGTATTTATTTCGAAGAAAATTGGCTAAAAACAGTAGGTTAGTTTACCGTGTAACAATAAAATTAAAACAAATTTAGCAACAACTGATGGTGCATGCGGACAAGGAAGAGGAGTAGAATGACGACCTTAGGAGGAGGACGAGGAGGATGTGACCAAGGTGACAGCATGTAAGGCGGCCACGCGCGCCACAACCGATAGTGCATGTGGCCAGGAGCAACGATGGAGCACCGTGGAGCACGACGAAGGCGACAAAGGTGGCGGGAGTTAGGGTTAGGGTTTCATGAAATGAAAGTGTGATGATTCACTTTGGTGTCCCACCTATTGGCTCACCTGCTATTACTTTGTAGTGACGGGTCATAATGTCACCCATCACTAAAGGGTCCTTTAATGACGGTAAACTATTGTTACCTGTCACTAATATTATTGTCATTTTGAAAAAAATTGTTTTTAGGTTGCATCCTAAATCAAATCGACGATTTGGCATCTAACATATCCAACATTTAAAAACACATCAGAGATAATTTATCACGAAACATAATAATTCATCACAAAAGATTTACAATCTAATATTATATCATACCCTAGGTGTATAGTACATACATTACAACCTCAATTGCATCATTATTGATGTTGAAATGGAAGGCGCACACTGTGCAAACTTCTAACGAGTTGTCACAAAGAATTTGGAGAAACATTAGTTAGATATCACCGTCCATTAGTCACTTTATGCACCACAATTGGGACTGCCTTAGACCCTGCTACTGCCACCTGAATCTCAGTGGTCAGGTGGTGTAGGTGAGATGTGATATACTTTTCACAGTACTACCTTGAAAATACTGTAAAATAAAATTTAAACAAAGATATTAGAGAAATGTTATCTATATAGATGATCGTGTTATTTATCTATATAAATGATCATGTTATTTATTGAAAAGTACTATAAAACAACTTACCACTGATTTCTTGTTAATGATTATGTTATTTATTATGCAGACATATAACCGACACTTGAGGATAAACCCACCGAGATGTCTTGTAGGAGAGCCTTCCTCGGTGAAGTTACATTTGTTGGATTGCCAAAATAATAGATGTGATTTAATTGGTCCATTGGGTTGGTGTCAACCTCCCTGGCTATCCACTTCCCCTTCCTGTCTACAACATTGCTAGGACCCTCCCCCGACATTATAAAAAACCATGATAAGAACATAAACAAAACATGTGCATGTATAGTATTGTCAGTTCTATATGTATACACTATCGCTGTTGTCCTCCACTTTGATGGTTGTTGGGGTCTTCTCATCATCAAAGTTAGTGTAAAATTTGGCCATAACAGTCAATGAAGCATGTCCGCTGCCCGCACAGCTCACAACCTCAACCTCAGTGGTGTACCCAACTCTTATCATTATTTAGAGGGTATCGCCAGCACAAATGTTATTGATATCATAAAATATTTTTGATAAATACTACAATAGTAAGGTAATGTCACTTCAGTTTGTTAATACAATAAAAAATACATGCAATGTACAAAAATTTATAAATCTGGTGACGCCCATAGTTAACTAGATGTTGATCTTTATTAACCAACTATCAGGAACATAGGTTGGTACATGTAGATCACTTGGAATGTTTTCGATATCCCTAATTCACAAATTCAATAAGTAATTTTTTCAGATAAATGAATGTATAAACTAATATTTAATAGTAAGCATGAACAAATTTACAAGAATAAGAATGCAACCGAGGTGCAAAGGTATAGAGGGTTTTAGAGCGGTGAGGAGCATGACGGCGGCGATGTGAGTCTAGGGTTAGGGCATGCGCGAAATAAAAGTGTGACGATTCACTTCGGTGCGCCACCTATTTATAAGTGGAAGTCATCAGTGATGGGTTTGTACCTATTGTACTCTTACTAACGCTCTTTAGTGACGGGTCATACCATTATCCGTCACTAATGGGGGTGCCCTTTCTTTAGTGACAGGTCCAATTATGAGCCATCACTAATAATGCAGCATTACTGACGCATATGAAACAGTCCATCACTAAAAGTGTTTTGCTGACGTGTGTGTTTTACCCATCACTAAAGTTGCGTCACTAAAGACCGTTTTTGTGGTAGTGAACCAGCGATAGAGAAAGCCCCATGGATATCGGCTAAGCCAATACAAAAGTGGTGTATAGCCAGCCAACAACAACCACAAACACTGAGATGGGGTTTAAACAAAATCAGCTGGCGACGCTAGAGAAATGAAAATCCAAAAGGACAACTCATCTTACAAAATTTCTGAATATAAAATATGGTGTTCCAAAAGTGATATCCAAACCCTAAGGGATACACCCATATTTATAGCCTAAGCACCCAAGTCAAAACACTAAAGAGCCCCTAGAGTTTCTTTTGCAGATGCAAGGCCGAAAGGGAAAAAATGGTAAAAACATAGACTGGATATTTTGTCTAATGCAGAGCTTTCGGGGTTTCCATGGTAAAAATGTAGTCGGCGGTTTTAAGTCCAAACCACCAAACCGATCCCCATTCTTGACATGTGTCCACCATCTCACGGTCTTGACTACCAACAAGTTTCTCCCACTCTTGATTGCTCGATCCGCCTTATCACTTGCACTAGGATCATCCCCAAGTTCACTCGGTCACCTTGATCACCTAACATCAAGCTCCCCACTTGGTCCTGAGCACATACCATTGATAGTCAATTAGCAACTAGGTCCTGCAAACCATAAGACAAGCAAGCATGTTTCATCCACCACCGGTCCTTCTAGTGCACATGAACTTTCATCAAATATAGGTTTCTCATATCAAACATGTCAATCACTCATCACTCATAAAACCAAGGCACAACTCCACTTGGCTTCTCACACCCACTCTCTGTCTTTTATCTGTATCAATATCCTTATCCCATTCGAATCTTATATATATATATGAGTGGCAACGGTTCGGGTTGAATCCAGGTTAGTCACAAATACCGAATCCAAATGTATCCCCACTTGGACTTGATTCACATTCTATGTGGGTTGAAAACCTAATCCGAACATGGACCCATCGTGTCCACGCAAACCTAGTGGGCTTGGGTGAGTGGGTGGGAAGGGGTGGATAGGCTACGACTAGGGGCAAGCGGGCCATGAGCGGCGGTAATTGAGGGCAACTAGAGGCGGTCGATGGTTGTAGAAGGGTGATTAGTGGTGTTGGGGTGCGGTCGGTGGTGGCGGATGTGTTGCAGCGGTGGATCCGACAATGTTTGAGGTACTGCGACTGGCATTGCGCCGCCTCTCTTGGGTCGAGTGACATGACACCTAGGGTTGGCCACCTCTCCCTGGTGAGGAGTGACATCTTGAACATGACAAAGCTAGAAGTAATACAAACCAATTGTTTTTGCATCCTGTGGCTTATAACTAATGTTTATAGAGTAATATATCACTGCTTATAATCAACTAATAATTATGAGTTGAAAATGTTCGAATTTACAATTGCCAATTAGCCAATGTTTGTATTTTATGTGAATTGTGAACTATGAAATGTGATGCTATCTCTTATAAATTTTTGGTATTGTAAGTTTTTAATTTATCTATGAAAGCAATAAACATCATGCCACAATATTAATAAAATATATCAAGAATTTGTATAACATCACAATAATTTTCTACAGTTTTAAAATTTTCAAACTTTGCTAAAAAGTAGGTAATCAGTTTTTGTGCCTAACTGGCTGGTTATCGAGCCTGATAAATTAGTAATTGAGCTACTACTACTCGGTAATCGATTTTCACCTAGCGATAGGTAGTTCTTACCGAGCGGTAGTTGTTTCACGCAGACGATCAAAATTCAAAATTTGAAAAGTGAATTTTTGACCAGTTTAGGGAAGTTACCATGATAATTTCTAGGACCAGGTGGAAACCACCCCAAAATGGTAATGGTAACCTTGTTTCTAAAACTCTCTACTTTTCTTGCTGCATATCGTACTCTTTGGTTAGAAAACATGTTGCTTCGGATATCGAGGCAGTTTTTGTAACCCAGCTTCTACTAATAATCTCTACCATCAAATATTCAAAACATTGATAAAATTATAATATTATAATCATTAAATTCATAAAAATAGCTTCGGGGATGGATCATTGGTGAGGCTAATGTAACCGTTAGACTCATAAAAATAGTTGTTACTTCTTAAATAGACTAACGGTCATTTCATTTCCACAGGCGTGACTTCTCATGAAATATCTCTGCAAATTATAAAGGTACCAAGGACATAACGGGGCACCCAAATGGCACAATACAACGGAAAGTACACACTATAAATAAGAAAGTAAAGGTAAGTTTTGGATACTTTACCGATTACTTTCACATTTCACCTTTCTTCTTCCCGAGCCCATCTTCGCAACTCTCATCTTCTCCTATGGCGAAGACAAGCCACAAGGTTCATGTCCCTTCTTCATCTTTAGCTCGGCAACAGGCGATGGCGGCGGCAGCGGGGCCTTCGGACAACCCTCACCCAGCTGGTCCTCATGATCTTTGCCCGGCGTCTACCAAGTATACAGATGAATCATATAGCTTGAGAGCGTCGCCACGATGGAAAAAGTCGATCGTGGCGGCAATCGCGGGGAAGATGGGGCCTGGAGTCAAGATTCACCAGCTCGGGGATGAAGTGATTTCGGCACCACGTGCCAGAGAGGTGGTGTTGTTCGAGGCGTTCTTCGAAGCCGGATTAGGACTTCCGGCAGTGGAGTTCTTTTCCGAGGTATTGAGCTTATTCCATGTCACCCTCCCTCAACTTTCTATGAACGCAATGACTCGCCTGGCCATCTTTGAATGGGCGATGTGAGCCGAAGGATGCGCAGGGAGAGCCGAGATCTTCGCGGCTCTCAAAAAGCTTTGTTCCAGCCGAAGACCTTTACCGAAGCCGGAGGGGAGGAGATGGTGATCACCTTCAGGAGTATCAATTTTGAACATCGCGAGGAGTTCCAAGACTGGTTCCCAGCGAAGGCCATCGATGACAGATGGTACACAGACTGGATCCTTCACTAGTTCTACGCCAAGGTAGGAACAGACTGCGTCATGGCCGGTCCCCTGGAGGACATCTTTTACCGGAGGGAAGCGGAGGTCCAACCGGACCCAAGTTAGCTTGAAGTCCGCCTCGGGTTGTTGCACTCCGTAAGTCGTTGCATGAACATGCGTGACATGGCGGAGGAGTTTATCGGACTCCGGATCCCCCGTCTGATGGCTGCTTGGCCGATCAACTTCGAGGAGTACCCGGAGGGAGGACTTTGAGAGATCCCTTCAAGCTCTGCAGGTAAACTTTCTGTGTGTCCTAAAAAGTATTTTGCATGTAGTACTAGTTTTATAGAAATGATTTAATTGAAATGAAATCTTATCTTTCAGCTCCACGTGTGACTGTCGCTCCTAAACAAATTGTCCGAGCTGCGGAGAAGGTTCTCAGAGCCCCTATGCCCATTGAAAAGGAGTGGAGGGTTAAGTTGGTCGGGAGTTGGGAACAATTCAATCGGGTGTGGAGTGTGCTCGGAGTTGAGCCTCCAACTCTCCCAGACTGGACCAGTTTAGATCAAGCTCCGAAGAAATGGAAGGCTGAAGTAGGGCCATATGAAGATGAAGATGATGTGGTTCAAAAGCCAAAGGCTCTCACTTCCTCAAAATCTCTAGTTTTGTTGCAGGAGCCATATGAAGATGAAGATGATGTGTACATTGCGATGGCGGAGGAGTTCGATGCCCTTCTTGCCGAGGACGAAGGCTCTCGTATGGGAGCTGAAGCCTCTGCTAGAGATGAAGTAAGGGTAACACCTATCGTAGAAGGTGACCATGAATAGGTGGAGATTATGAATGTCCCATCTGGTCAGGTGAATGATCGTGCTACCGAAGAAGGCGGAGTCGAGACAGTGGATACCCAAGTCTTGTCTCCGGACAAAGTGATAGTTGTAGTAGTTGAAGATGTCTCCGCAGCTATTCCTTTGATTCGAAGTCCAGAGTCTGAAGAAGTCTTTGGGCAAATGTTTGAGCCCCCAAGCAGTCCAATACTCATCCGGCAACAGGATGTCGGAGGTAAGCCTCAGCTTGATATCTTTTCTTCACCTTTTACCTGTACAATTGAAATAATGAAATTTACCTTTGCTTCATATAGGATTGGCTCCAATGGAGGTGGCTCGTACTACAGAGGTTGCGCCGGAGCCTGCTGCGGCTTCGATGTCAACTCTAGCTGTAGAACAGGTGGCTCTGACTTTGGAGATAGCCTCGAAGAAGGTGACGGGCCCTGGAAAAGGTAAAGGTAAAGGTAAAGGTTGGCCTTTGCCTACTTCTATTCTAGGGTTGACTCCGTCGGGATCTACGGATAGAGGCTAGTCTACGGAGGCCTCTGAAGATGCTTCGCTATGCTCCGATCCATCTCCTAGCGAAGACGATTGGAATGCCTTGTCAAGGCTCCCTCTCTTGCATCCCTTCCTTGAGCGGAGGACAGGACTTAGAACTTTGCTGGAGCCTTTGGCTCGAGCTAGTCGTGAGGTTGGGGAGACTAACCTGGTCTCCGTCATTGGAGAGGCTGAAGGGTCAGAGCTAGATGTTGCTCTTGAACGGGCGGCTTACCAGGTACAAAGCATCTACAAAAATAAGTTTAGTTTGAACACATGTACACAATTCACTTACATTGATGTTCTTCCTTTGCAGCAAGTGGTTCTAGCTCGAGCTGCAGCTATGTCAAACAAGCGAGAATGTAACCGACTCAAAGAGAAGGTAACGACCCTTCAAGGGAGCCTTGTCAGCTCTAAGACTCAGACTTCTAACTTGGAAGAAATGGTGGCTGCAGAGCAGAATGCTAGAACTAGACTGGAGGCTACAAAGGATGAACATGAGGCTGAGAGGGTTGTGCTCCGGGCTTAGGTGGAAAAAATGCGGGAAGAATAGGTGATTGCAGGAGCTAAACTGGTCAAGCTTCGAGAGGAGCAGCTAGGTTTGACGGAGGAGTCCAAGAAACTGCTCGGACAGAAAAGTGCTTTAATGATGGAGACAACTAGACTCTCCTCTTTGATGGATAAGCTAACTAAGTCAAACAAGGCCTTGGCTGTAGAAAGGATAAAGTGCGAGAGTGCTGCTTCTGAGACGATGGATGCCCTTCGGGGTGTCCTAGAATACTTCGACACTTCTTGCGCCTCTTCGTCAACTGCCAATGAATCCTTGTTGTGAAAGATGAAGATGATCCAAGCAGTAGCGAAGACTATGAAGGCTGCAGGTACTCGGTATGAAGAGATCTTCGGCCATGTAGCCGCTATCGGAGTGCTTCGTTACTATGAAGACATTGGATTATCTGTTTGACCGGAGCCTGGAGAAGCCCCCACTAACTTTGGCGACAACCGACTTATGACCCCTTCGCCTGAAGTGGCTGCAGCTTGGGAAGCTTTTCAACCATCCTAGAGAGCTGAAGGTCAGTCAGTTATAAAAGCATGGATCGATGAAGGTCTTCGACAAAAACAAGCGTGAACACAACCTTCAAGTAGCAAACCTCCTTCGGACCCGAAGGTTTAGTTTCCCTTAGGGCTCCGCCTATTGTAAAAAAACTTATCTTTTGTTCTCCTTTGAATGAAAAGACTTGTATGGAAATGTTTTTAGGCTTCTCAATCTTTTTTGTATGAGCTAGAAGTATTAGAGGTTAATGAAGAACTCTTCCTACAATGGGCCACCTTCGAAGCTTTAAAGCCTCACGGGCATCCTCAATTTTCAATTCCTCAGGGAAGCTATGGATAGGTTATACCTGATATATGTAAGGAAGTGTTAACTTATATTAAAGAGGAGGAAAAAGAAGTAGTTAGTATATCATCTTCATCTTTGGAGGACATTGATTCGTCCGAAGAAGAGTGTACTGGCGAGGAGCAAGCAGAGAGAAGTTAAGCGTAAAGGATTTCCGGGCTTCAAAGGAAGGGAAAAGAGTTAAGCGTAAAGTTTTGAAGACTCCAGGCTCCGAGACAACTCGTCTTCAAAGTCGGGCTAATTTTGAAAACAGCTATGGGGATCGAAGGGGTCTCCGCTTCCTCCTTGGCTTGACACATATTTTTCATAACGTAATATAATCTATTGAATAATATAAACTAGAATGCTTTGAAATTGTCTCGTTATCTCCTAGCCCCTCTTTGGGGGTAAGCACCTTTGAACTTCGATCGAAGGTGGTTACGCACAATGATCACGACGTTAGTTAGGAGTACAATTTCAATAATTTTATTTTCGGTGGCTTGGAGCCCCTGATATGTTAAGGAAGAACTATGGACTCTTAGTCCAAAATTCAAATAGATGGTCTTTAGGGACCTCGAAAATGCCTTCGATCTTATTGTTCCGGAGTCCGAAAATGGTAACTTAGTACTCTTTTTCGAATGTGGTTGCATTAGACTCTTTTTCGGATGTATTAGAATCTGATTATAACGGTCGCTTTGGACTCTTTTCACGAATGTTTTCAAGCTAATTGCTCAAAGTCCATATCAGTTGGTCTCTTTGGACTCTTCTTACGGATGCTATAAAGTCGGTGGCTTGGAATCCGCTTTTTGTGGTCTCCTTCGACTTTTTCTATGGATGCTTTCAATCTAATTGTTCGAAATCCGTAGCATTTGGTCTCTTCGGACTCTTTTTACAGATGCTTTCAAGCTGGTGGCTTGGAATCCATTTTATGTGACTTTCCCACCTTGACGGATGCTTCGAGCTGGTGGCTCGAAGTCCGTAAATTCGGTTCGAATGAATAATACTTACCTCCGCAATCAGCTTCATTCTCCTAGTGCGTCTACTAGAAGTAGGAATCATTTTGAGAAGTATGCATTACTCGAACTATGAGCTTTATTCATTTAGAAAGTGTTTACAAATGATTACAAGGAGCCGCTATGCGAAGTATTGCTTAAGGTGCTCTGCATGCCATGCTTGCTTTAATTCTTCACCTTCTAAATTAGCTAATTTAAAAGATCCGGGGCGTCCTGAACGAAGGATGATATATGGACCTTCCCATCTGTTGGCGTAAAAGATTACGCTAACAGGTTTTTGGACATTAAGAACTAACAAACGAAGTGTTTGTGAAGTGAACTATTTCAAGCCTCTGAAATGGATAATAGTTCGAAGTAGTTCGATGTTATGTATTGAATAATTGAGTATTTCGATCCTCATTACAGGGTAAGAAGGGGGGTATTTATAGGTAAAAATCTTAAGGAAAAGACCTTTTTACCCCCTCAATTACAACCGACATAGTGGAAACTATTCGATACCCATAATAGGGTTAAAATGGTAAAAGACTAATCTAATCAGAAAGAAGATAAGTCTTCCATCCTCGCTGGCAGATAAGCTCTCTGAAGATTCAACCTTCGAAGTCATACTCCGAACAGAAGTCTGCATGGATTCTTCGAGCTTGATAATGTACTAAACCGGAGTTAATATTTGAACTTCGATTTAGTAGATTGGCTTTGTCTTATTGCTGTAGAGACCCTAAGGATGAAGTATTTTCCCCCAACAGTAGTCCCTCGAATACGCTCGGGTTAATAAAATTTATCAACCTTCGAACTATTCAAAAATGTAGAACTTCGAATCAATTTCCAAGCGAAGGTCTCATTCGAACAGCTCCGAAATCAATTTCTGTGAAGTTGAAGAGACCGTTAGACTCAGAAAAATAGCCGTTATCTTTTTCCTTTTGGAAGAATCTATAACGTTGCTTTAATTTCATAAATAATAACGGTATAGAGGATGGAACGCCGAGTATGAACGGTAAAAAATCGTGAGTTCAGGCTATAAATAGAGGAGTAAAAGACATCTGAGATACATTTCTCATTGTTCTCGCGCAATCTCCCATTTAGCCTCTAGAGTTTTAGTCCAAACTCCTCGTTCCGTTCGATGGCGAAGACAAGCTTCAAGGCTCCCGGGACAGCCTCGACCTTGGCCAGGAAGCAAGCCATGGCGGCGGTAGTAGCGGCAGCACCTGCGGGGAATCCCCCACAAGCCGGCCCCCACGATCTTCTCCTGGCTTCCTCCAAGTACTCGGACCAATCCTACAAACTAGGGCCATCAACCTGCAAGAAGAAGACGATTGCAGCAGCAGTTGTAGGGAAGATTAGCCCAGGAGTTAGGATCCGCAAGCCCGGGTAGGACGCCATCCCTTCGCCTCGGCCTGGAGAATTAGTTGTTTTCGAAGCCTTCTTCGAGGCGGGGTTAGGGCTTCCAGCGGTGAACTTCTTATCGAAGGTATTGGAGCTTTTCCACGTCACTCTTCCTCAACTTTCTCCTAATGCGATAGCGCCCCTCGCTATCTTCAAGTGGGTGCTGCGAGCTTAAGGCTGCGAAGGGAGAGCAGAAATATTCGCAGCACTTCACAAAGCCTCCTGCCAACCAAAGACTTACCAGGGCTCCGAAGGAGAGAAGATCATAGTTTCCTTCGGCAGTATTAACTTCAGACTCCGAGATGAGTACCGAATGCGATTTCCAGCGAAGTCCATCAACGCCAGATGGTACACGAATTGGATTCTTTGGTGGTTCTACGCCGAAGTGGGAGTATATAGCAGTTTGGCTGGGCCTCTTCAAGATATACATTTCCGAAGGGAATCCGAAGTTCATCCAGACCCCGACCAACTCGAAGCTCGTCTCAATCGGGCTCCAGATTCCGCCTCTGATGGCCAACTGGCCTATTAACTTTAAAGAGGATCCGGAGGGTGGACTCCGAAAAATTTCTTCGAGTTCGAGCTCTGCAGGTAACTTCGAAAACTACAAAATGTTTCATGTATGATAATTTCATAAAAAATGATATAACAGATAAAAACTTATCTTTCAGCTCCACAAGCCTCATTGACTTCGGAGAAAGTCATATGGGCTTCGGAAACGATCATCGAAGCTCCTACCCTCGCTGAAAAAGAATGGAGGGTGAAACTGGTAGGCAGTTGGGAGTGATTCAACCGGGTATAGAGCGTACTCGGAATCATCACCCCTTCTCTTCCAGACTGGGGTATTTCCGAGGCTGGTCCAAAGAAGAGGAAACCTAAGGCTGGGACTTCGGTGCCAGCCAAGACTCCCGTGAAGAAGTTGGCCCATAAACCCAAGAACGTAGCTCCTTCCAAGTCTGCTACTTCGTCTTCAGATTCATCTGAGGATGAAGGAGACAAAGAAATGCAAAGGATCTTTATAGACCTTGTTACCGGAGATGAAGAGGCACAGGCAGATGTCAAAGTCCTAGCTACAGATGACACAGCAGTCGTGCCGACTGCACAAGACAACCTCGAACAGGAAGGGACTTTGAATGTCCTGCCAAGCCAAGAGGCCCCTACCGCTAAACGCGGAGTCGAAGTAGCAAATGATCAAGCTTCGATTCCGAACGAAGTGATGACTGCTATTCCAGGAGAAGTTCCAGCAGCTAATCCTTCGGTTCCAAACTCCGAATCCGAGGAAGACTTTGAAGGGTCATTCGAGCCTCCGAGTAGTCTCATACTCGTTCGTCGACAGGGTTTCGAAGGTAAGCCTTAGTAGAATACCTTTCTCTTCGTGTCCTGCAAAATTATGTAATATATAATACCTTTGATTTTGCAGGGTCAACCCTCAAGGAGACGACCCCTGCCGCAAAGACTATGCTTGAAACTTCCACATCTTCGAAGTCAATTCCTGCTCGAAACTCTGGATTGACCCCGTCAGAATCCACAGACAGAGGTCAATCTGCGGAAGGGGGGCCAATCCACCGATGTCTCTGGGGATGCGGTGCTACGCTCCAGCCCTTCACCCAACGAAGACGACCAAAGAGCCTTGTCAATGCTCCCCTGCCTAGCTCCTTTTCTGGAGCAAAGGACCGGACTTCGGACTCTGCTAGAGCCATTGGCTCGAGCTAATCACGAAGTCAGGGAGACTGACTTGGTGTCTAAACTTGGGGAGACTGAGGGATCGGAGCTAGATGCAACTTTGGAGTGGGCAGCATACCAGGTATGAATTATCTGCAATAACAGGGTTAGTTTCAGCTTATAAATAGTTTCTCACGTCGCTTTTTCCTTCGCAGCAAATAGTCTTGGCTCGAGCTGCGGCTGTTTCGAATGAGCGGGAATGCATTCGTCGTAAGGAGAAGATTACTGCCTTCCAAGGGAGTCTTAACAGCTCTAAAATTCGAACTTCCAGCTTGGACGAGATGGTGGCAGCGGAGAGGAAAGCTAGACTTGGTCTAGAGGCTGCTAATCAGAAGCTCGAAGCCGAACAAATCGTGCTTCGGGCTGAAATAGAAAGAACAAATGAAGTCATTGGAAGAGGCCAACAACTTGCTTAGCCAGAAGAACTCCTTGGTCACAGAGGCAGCCAAGCTATCTTCTTTGATAGACCAGCTGTCTTCGTCAAGGGATATTTTGGTCGAAGACAAGGTGAAGTCTGAGAAGGTAGCTGCGGAGACCATGGACAACCTTCTGGGTGTCTTAGAATACTTTGGTACTTCTTGGACATTACATTCGACTAGCGACGTCCCCTTGCTGCGACGATTGAAGATGATCCAAGGAGCGGCGAAGATGATGAAGACATCGGGTATTCGGTATGGATAAATCTCCGTCCAAGTATCCGCTCTCGGAATACTTCGCTACTACGAAGATCTAGGGCTATCGGTAGCACCAGACTTGGGGGCGGCTCCCATTACCTTCGACGACAACCGACTATTAAACCATTCTGAAGACGTGGGCATAGCCTGGCAGGCCTTCCAAGAATCTTGGAGAGCCGAAGGTCGATCAGTGATCAAGGCTTGGATTGATGAAGGACTTCGCCAGAAACAAGCTCGGTCGCAGGCTTCGAGTAGCCAGCCTCCGCCAGACCTGAAGGTCTAGTTTTGTTTAGGGCTCCGAACATGTATAAATTTATGCTTTCATCTATTATGAATGAAGACTTATTTGGAAATGTTTTTAGGCTTTCCGACCTCTTATGGATGATCTCGAAGTGTTAGAAGTTACCGAAGAGCTTCGCCTGCTATGGGCTACCTTCGAAATTCTAAGACCTCACAAATGACCTCGATTTTTGATTCCTCGAGAAAACTCCGGTGCGATTGCACCCGCAATATACAAAGATATATTATCTTACATTAAAGAGGAGGAAAATGAAGTTAACTTGGAAACTTGATCTTCTGAATACGTTGAATGGTCCGAAGAAGAGAATACTGCTGAAGAACAAACAAAGAAACATGAACAACTTCGAAGATGGGAGAGAATCCCTGAGCGACTTCGAACTTGGGCTGAACTCTAACAGGAACAAAAAGATTTCTGAGCTTCGAAAGTAGGGAGAAGAGTTAAACGTAAAGTTACTAAGACTCCCGGCTCCAGAACTAGTCGTTCTGGCCTTAGCGGTAGCTCTAGGGATCGAAGGGGTCTTCGTTTCCTTCTTGGTATAGATACAGACTTTTCGTAATGTAATATAATCTGTTCAAATGATAAAGATTAAAGTTTTAAAATTGTCTCCCTACTTCCCAGCCCCTCTTTGGGTGTAAGCAACTTCGAAATTTGGTCGAAGATGGTTACGCGCAACGAAAATAACTTTAGTTAGCAGTACAATTTTGCAGGCCCAAAGCCCCTTAACAACTTATAGATTGATTAGAATCTCAAAGAATGTCTTCGACTACTTGGAGTCTGAAACTTGGTAACTTATTACCTTTTTGTTTGAATGTAGTCACTTCGGACTAATCTTTCGGATACCTTAGCATCCAAAGCAATTGGTCACTTTGGACTCTTTTTACAGATGTCGAAGCTATTAGCTCAAAATCTGTTTTTTTGGCCTCCTTCGGCTCTTTTTGCGAATGCTATCAAACCAATGGTTCGGAATTCGCATAGTGCTCTCCTTAGACTCTTTTTACGGATGCTTTCAAGCCGGAGCCTAGAATCCGTATCATTTGGTCTCCTTGGACTCTTTTTATGGATGCTTTCAAGCCGGTGGCTTGGAATCCATTTTTCTGTGACTTTCCCACCTCGTCGGAAGCTTTGAACCAGTGGTTCGAAGTCTGTAGAATTGGTTCAAATGAATGACACTTCCCTCGCAACCAACTTCGTTCTTCTAGCCCGTCCACTAGAAGTAGGAATTGTTTTAGAGGTAGTCATTATCTGAACCATGAACTTTATTAATTCAGAAGGTGTTTACAAATGATTACAAAGAGCCCCTATGTGAAATATCGCTTTAAGTGCTCCGCATGCCAGGCATGCTTTAACTCTTCGCATTCTAAATTAGCTAGCTTAAAAGAACCAGGGCGTCCTGAACAGAGAATAATGTATGGACCTTCCCACTTATTTCCTAATTTCTCTGGTGCTATAATGCTTCGCAAAACTAGATGACCTAGTTTAAGTTCGTTAAGCTTAACCTTCGGGTCAAACCAAGTCTACGTTTGCTGCTGATATTTCGACAAATTAGCGACAACTCGAAGTCTTGTTTTTTTTGTTAAATCAAGTGAAGTTTGTCTTTCTCCTTTTATTTCAGGTTCGGTGCTACGAAGAGATCCTCCTTTAAGCTCCGTTGGCATCATAGCTTCATCTCCGAATAATAATCTAAAAGGAGTGAAACCTGTTGACTTTGTTTGAGTGGTCCGAATGGACCATAAAATCTTCGGGAGCTCTTCGGTCCATAGCCCCTTTGCCAACCCTACTATTCTTCGATTCAGCCCTGACAAGATATTACCATTGGCTTGCATGGGTAACTCCCTCTCAGGTTGCATCAACCACAGACGACATAGACAACCCCAGTATTTGTAACTTCGTATGAGCAAAACGCTTGAAAAATTGTCTTAAAGTTTCTCCAGGTAACTGCTTCACCTAGAAAAGACTTCTTGTAGACATTGAGGGTACGGAGGTACCTTGAAAGTTACTTATAAACTTTCTCCTTAACTGCTCCCAGGTTCTAATTAATCCAGGCTTCAAGGACCAGAACCAACGAAAAGCCACCCCTTCGAGAGTGTTGGGGGAGATAATCCGACGGCTGAAGGGGGCCCACAACCAGGGGGTCCGAAGCCTAGCGCCAGAGGCCACCCTCCGGGAGAAGGACACCGGAGGCCACCCTCCTGGAGAAGGATGCCGGAGGCCACCCTCCGGGATAAGGATGCCGGAGGCCGCCTTCCGGGAGAAGAAGGCCGGAGGCCGCCCTCTGGTAGAAGGACGCCGGAGGCCACCCCCGGGAGAGAGATGCCGGAGGCCACCCTCCGGCAGAAGGCCGCTGGAGGCCGCCCTCCGGGATCAGGGGTTGTCTATGTTGGCGGGAAAAAGACTGGGCAAGTACATGGGGAGACAAGATCGCGATCCTGTGAACCGTGTCGGGCGGCGCAGGCAGCACCCGACACAGCTGATACGCTGTCAGAGTCGAATCTTCTTGTCTGTACTGTGTATAGTCCCTTTTGTCTGTACTGTCGACCGACGGTTGACCGTGTAGCCGTTGGTGGTCCAGAGGCGCTTGGCCCTCTATACGGGGCGCCTTATAAATACCCCTCAACTGTAGTTGTAACGGACAAGCTCAAGGAGCATTGAATACACTACCCTCATTCTCACTACGAAAACCTGCTGGTCCGATCCGTCGTTCCAATAGTTGGCGCCGTCCGTGGGGACCTTAGTTCAAGAAGCTAGCGTCCTCTACACCCACTCACAAAAACATGTCGGGTCGGAAGAGAGCAAGCATGGTTCCTCCGCGTCGGTTAGCCCGCACCGCCGGGATCGAGCCTGCTCTGGTCCCCGACCCCAGTCCTCCGGCCCCCGCTGTTGCGCCCGTCGGGGGGCCCTCCCTGGAGCCAACCCAGGTGCCGGAAGGGACGCTCGAGGCCCGGGACCCTGTCAGCATACCTGAGCCAACATCCGTCAACCTGACGGGGTTGCCGGAGGGGCCACCACAGACGCACCCCCCGAGCGTACCCCCGGTGGTGTCCCTTCGGACCGACTACGCCCGTTCGCGGGATGCCGATACCACTTCAGGAGGAAGTGGGAGCCAAGACGACGCCCTGGCCACCGAGAACGCTCGATTGAAGGTAGAGTTGGCCTTGTGGTGCCAGGAGGCGTCGCTTCGCCCTCCGGAACCCCTCCGCGCCGCGAAAGCTGTGGCCGTGGCGCTGAGCGATGACGAAGATCCAGCGGATGAAGAGAATCCGTCATACGACGAGGAGTCCCCCCTGCACCCAGACCTTCAGAGGGTGCGCTTCGGCTCGAAGTTCCGTGCCGCGAAGCTTCCCAAATACTCCGGGGATTCTGACCCTGGAGAATTCTCTCGCTCGTACGCCCTGGCGATAGAAGCGTCCGGGGGGAGCCGAGACACCATGGCTAAATGCTTCCCCTTGGCGCTCGAAGGAATCGCCCTCCGGTGGTTCTGGTCACTCCGACCCGGGACCATCCATTCTTGGGATCAACTAAGGAAGAAGTTCGTCAACAATTTCCAAGGGACCTTTATGGCCCCTATGTCCACCGGAAGCCTCTTACAGGTGAAGCAGCAGCCTAGAGAAACCTTGCGGCAGTACTCCCAATGCTTCGCATACACTAAGGCCCAGATCAAGGGGCTCTCGGCTTCCTCCGTCATCGATGCCGCCTGATAAGGCGTCACCCACCCAGGCCTCCTCGACAAGCTTCACCGTAAGCCCATCTCCTCGGTGGCACAACTCATGACGTATTTCGAGGAGTACGCCCGGTCCGAAGAGGGCCAGGCGCACCGGCAAGCGATGATAGTCCCTGTCCGAGCCCCGAGTGCCAAGACATATGAGGCCCCGCCGGACTTCAGCCGGGGAGCATGTCCCGTTCCCGACTTCTGCCGCCAAGAGTCCTGCCGGCAGGACTCCGTTCACCGGGACTCTCGACGAAGCCGAAAGCATCTTCGGGGGGAAGTCGTCAGCATCACCCCCTCGAGCGCTCTCCGGGGGAGCCACCTTCTACTGCAGCGTCCACGGCGAGAACCGGAGCCACGACACCGACTCCTGCCAGACCATACTCACCCTCTGCAACGACTACCTCGAGCGCAATGCCGGCCGCGGTTCCACCGATAGGGGGACCCCTATCCCCCGCCCAGAGGCGGTCCAGGTAGTCGGGCACCGCGACGAGCCGGAAGTCATGGGCCCGACCCCGGAGTTTGGCAGGGCCCCGGCCCCCAAGCTCGAAGATGCTCCGGATCAGGGGAAGCGAGTGGTCCTCCCCATATCCAGAGGGGGAGCCCTTGGGGCCCTTTCCAAGCGACAGCGCTGGGACTACGTTCGGGAGGTCGGGCATATCGGCACGTTTGGCCCCTCGGCCCTCCCGGAGTGGTCCCATGTCCCCATCACTTTCTCCGCTGAGGATGCCTCCGGAGTCAAGTTCCCGCACGCCGACCCCTCGTCATCTCAGTAGACATTGCCGGAGTTGAGGTGCGTCGCTTACTGGTTGACGGGGGGAGTTCTGCTGACATCATCTTCGTGTAGGCCTTTGATCAGCTGTGCCTGTCGCGCAAGCACCTACTACCGGCCTCGCGTCCGCTCCAAGGCTTCGCAGCCCCCCCGCTCGATGCCCTGGGCTAGGTCGTGCTGGAGGTTACCTTCGGTGACTCCCCCCTTCAGCACTGCGAAGAGATCCTGTTCGACGTGGTCGATGCTCCGTACGCCTACAACGCTATCTTCGGAAGGGGGATGCTCAATCGCTTCAGAGCCATCGCCCACCACAACTACCTCTGCCTCAAGATGCCGACTCCCGGAGGGGTGTTGTCAATCCTGGGTGACCAGGCCGCAGCCCGCCGGGTCAAGTACGGTCACTCGGCGCCGTTGGAGCCGTGCCAGATTCACAGTGTCCGCGAAGGCGCCGAAGGAGCCGGCCTCCCAGGAGGCGGGGACCCCGGGCAGAAGGGCCGTCCCGCCAAACCTCTCCTGGAGGGGGAAGTCATTACCAAGATCTTGACCCAAGACGGGAAGGAGTACCCAATCAAGTTCGGAGGGGGTCTGGAACCGGAGGTGTCGGCGCAGCTCGAGGCCATCATTCGCGGCAACCTCGACATCTTCGCATGGTCCGACGAAGACATTACCGGCGTCGACCGCTCGATCATCGAGCACTCACTGGCCATCGACCCGAAGGCACGGCCGGTCCGCCAGGGGCTCCGGAGGCTTTCCACCGAACGGGCCGAGCTCGCCAAGGCTGAGACAGAGAAGCTGCTTCGAGCAGCGGTCATCCGTGAAGTGAGTCATACCGACTGGTTGTCTAACCCAGTGTTTGTCCAGAAGAAAACATCTGGCAAATGGCGCATGTGTATCGACTTTACTTCTTTGAATAAAGCTTGCCCCCGTGACCCCTACCCCATGCCTCGCATTGACCAACTAGTTGATTCCACAGCCGGAGCAGAACTCCTCAGTTTCCTCGACGCTTATTCCGGATATCACAAGATCTGGTTAAAGCCCGAGGACCAAGTGAAAACAAGTTTTGTCACCCCCGCCAGAGTATTCTGCTACCTCCGGATGCCCTTCGGCCTCCGCAATGCAGGGGCCACCTTTTCAAGACTAATCTCCAAAGCCTTGGGTCATCAGTTGGGGCGTAATGTGGAAGCATACATGGATGACATCGTCATCAAAAGCGCCACCAAGAGCCACCACGGCTCGGACATAGCTGAGACCTTCGATAGCCTCCGGCGGTGTGGAATCCGGCTTAATCCAGAAAAATGTGTCTTCGGAGCACGCGCAGGGAAGCTGCTTGGGTATCTCGTTTCTAGCCGGGGCATCGAAGCCAGCCCGATGAAAGTTCAGGCATTGCAGAACATGTCCCCCCCCTTAGAACCTGAAGCAAGCACAAAAGCTGGCCGGGCGATTGGTAGCCCTCGGGCGATTTTAGCGAAATCAGCAGAGCGAAGTTTCCCCATCTTCAAGGTGCTCTGAGGTTCTAAGCATTTCGAGTGGACCCCCGAATGTCAGGACTGTTTCCAGCAGATCAAGGAATATCTCTCCGGCCTTGTGGCCCTCGCCACACCCCAGGCCGACAGTCCTTTATTGGTCTACCTTGCCGCCTCCGGCAGTGCAACGAGTGCGGCTCTAGTCCAAGAGGGGAAACTCGACGGCAGGCTGATTCAATGCCCCGTCTACTTCGTTTCCGAAGCCCTCGCCGGAGCTAAGGCTAGGTACTCCGAGCTCGAAATGGTGGCCTACGCCCTCGTCATGGCATCCCGGAAGCTCCGGCACTACTTCCTAGCTCACGATGTCATCATCCCGACTGCCTACCCGCTAGGCGACATGTTCCGGAACAAGGACGCCACCGACCGCATCGGCAAGTGGGCGGTGGAGTTGGCCCCATTCGGGATCTCTTTCATCGCCCGGACAGCCATCAAGTCCCAAATCCTCGCCGACTTCATCGCGGAGTGGACGATGGCCCCCGAGCGCGCAGGCGCCGAAGCAAGCGAGGGGGTCTGGACCGTCTTTTCGGACGGTGCTTACCAGGCTTCAGGGGCTGGGGCCGGAGCAGTCATCGTCTCCCCCTCCGGCCAGCAGGCCCTGTATTATGCTCGGCTAAGCTTCAAGGCCACCAACAATATCACCGAGTACGAAGGGGTCCTCTTGGGTCTCCGCAAGGCGCACGCGCTGGGAGCAGCGCGTGTGGTCGTCAAGACCGATTCCCAAGTAGTCGTTGGGCACATCGACAAGAGTTTCCAGGCTAAGCACCCAGACCTTGCCTCCTACCTCGACTCCATCCGCAGGTTCGAGGCATCCTTCAGGGGTATATCCGTCCAAAACATCCCGCGAGGCGAAAACGGCCAAGCTGATGCCCTCGCCAAAGCCGGGGCAGGAGCTCAAGCCTTGCCGCCGGGGGCCTTTTTCGAGGAGATCACCCAACCTTCGGCGCCCCCTCGCAGCGAGGCGTCCACCTCCGCCTCCTCGGATGAGCCCCCGCCGCCACCTCGGCCAGCTCCAGTCCTGTGTATGGTCGATGCCGATTGGCGGGAGCCCATCCTGCGCACGCTCGCGGGCAGCAAAGATGATCATCCTAGCGCAGGCCAAGCTCGCCTCCAGCTCCGTGCAAGGTCATTCGAGGTCATCAATGGCATCATATACAAGTCCGGAATATGTTCTCCGTTACTCCATTGCATCTCGCACTCGGACGGAGTGGCCATGCTCCGAGAAATCCACGAGGGGCTGTACGGGAGCCACCTGGCACCACGGACCCTCGCGGGCAAAGCGCTTCGGCAAGGCGTATACTGGCCCACTATCGTTGCCGACGCCGAAGAACTCGTCCGCACTTGCCAAGGCTGTCAGTGGATGGGGCGGCGCAGTCACCGACCCCCAGCAAGCCTGCTACCCATCCCTCCTGTGTGGCCTTTGGCCCGATGGGGCATAGACCTCATTGGACCACTCCCCAGAGCGAAAGGCAACCTGCGCTTTGCTGTCGTCGCCGTCGAGTATTTTTCCAAATGGGTCGAGGCGGAGCCACTGACCTCCATCACATCCCGAAGCGTCCAGAAATTCTTCTGGTAGAACATCGTGTGCCGTTTCGGAGTACCTAGGTAGCTCACATTAGACAACGGAACGCAGTTCGATGCTGGGGCTTTCCGGGCATTCTGCGACGAGTTGGGAGTCCAGCTCTGCTTCGCCACCGTGCAACATCCCCAGTCTAACGGGGCCGTGTAGCGAGCTAATGGGCACATCCTCTCAGGCCTCAACAAACGCATCGTTGGCTTAGCCAAAGGGTTGTGGCCCGACGAGCTGCCGAAGATTTTGTGGTCCATCCGGACCACCACTTCCCGGTCTACCGGCTTCACCCCATTCCGCCTCCTGTTCGGCGATGAAGCGATGACCCCAACGGAGCTCCGAGCCGGTTCCCTCCGCGTCACAGCACCCGACGCCGACGAAGAGCGCAACGTCTCCCTCGACCTCGTTGAAGAGACGCGGCTCCACGCCGTTGCCAACCTCTCCCAGTATCAGAAGGAGACAAAGGCATGGTACGATCCCAAAGTCAAACACAATGAGTTCCAGCCAGGCCACCTCGTCCTTCGCGCGGTGGCCGCTCCCACCAAGCTGGGCAACAAATGGGAAGGACCATACATTGTAACAAGGTTCGGGCGCCCGGGCTCTTATCGGCTAGCCACCTTGGAGGGCGAGGAGCTAAAACATACTTGGCACGCAGAGCACCTGATGCGTTACTTTCCGTAGCCTCATCAGTGTATTCCGCTAGCGGCCGATAGCGCCTGCTTTTGTATCCAAATTACGTAATAAAATCACCAGGTAAGCGTTTTCGCCCATAGCAAACGCGCAACGACTCTAAGAGTTTCGCTTCACCGAAGTAATCGGGTTCTGAGCCCCGACTCGACGCACCCTCGCTATCGGGTTCCGAGCTCTGGCTCGATGCACCCTCGCTATCGGGTTCCGAGCTCCGGCTCGACGCATCCTCGCTCTCGGGTTCCGAGCTCCGGCTCGACGGACCCTCGCTCTCGGGGTCCGAGCTCTGGCTCGACGCACCCTCGCCGTCGGGTTCCGAGCTCCGGCTCGACGCACCCTCGCCGTTGTGTTCCGAGCTCCGGCTCGACGCACCCTCGCTCTCGGGTTCCGAGCTCCGACTCGATGCACCCTCGCTCTCGGGGTCCGAGCTCCGGCTCGACGCACCCTCGCTCTCGGATTCCGAGCTCCGGCTCGACGCACCCTCGTCTTCGGGTTCCGAGCTCTGGCTCGACGGACCCTTGCTATCGGGTTCCGAGCTCTGGCTCGACGCACCCTCGCTTTAAGGTTTCGGGCTCCGGCTCGACGCACCCCCGCAGCCGGGTTCCGAGCTCTGGCTCGACGCACCCTCGCTTTAAGGTTTCGGGCTCTGGCTCGATGCACCCCCACAGCCGGGTTCCGAGCTCCGGCTCGATGGCCCTCGCACTCGGATTCCAAGATCCCATTCAAAGTATGCTGCCCCCGTACGCGAGATGCATTCACCGCGCCTTCCTCCTAGCTGGTTAGCGCCCAGCCGGCAAACCGACTACCCGCTAAGGAGGGGGAAGGGAAGGAGCAAGGCGAAAGGCTTCAACCACTCATGTTGGAAAAGAAGAAAGAAGGGGGGCGTACAATGTTTATTACAAACCAAAGACAGAAGGGAAGGATCAAGAGAAGTTCTCATCCAAGCCAAGCAAGAACCGAAGGCCCCCTCGGTCGGAGGGGCCACCTGGGCCAAAGTGTGCTTCGGTTGAAGGCCCGGGCGCGGTTCGCGTGGACCTCTCCTTCCTCTTCCTTCGCTCCTCCTCCTTCTTCTGGGCGCGAAAGACCCTCTGGTCTTCTTGAAGTTGGGCCCAGCTGCGCAGATCGCCTCCCCGGGGGGTGCTTCATCCAGGCCGGCTTCCCTATCAGACCAGTCAACCGGTTCGGGAGACGAAGATAGGGAGCGGGGCCCTCTTTCTTCTTCCTTGACAAGGTTCAGAACCCCTCGGAGGACGTCGGGGTCCGCGCGCCCGTCACTTCTATGGGGAAGAACGAAGCGCGCAGGCCGGTTCGCTCTCAGAACCTCGAAGATAGCCCATCAATGTCAAAGGGTGTCATCAAATTCAAGCACTTCGACATCGCAGTCGCATTCATGGATACCCTGAGTGAGCCCCAGAAAGTACTCTTTATTAATATATGATTAAGTTTCCTAAGCTATTACAAGCAAAGACAACGAGAGATTTTGAAGAAGCTACACCTTTGGGTCCGGCTGGCGGGCCGAGACCGAAGGCTTCGAGGGAGCCAGAGGACCACGTGCGCGGAGCGCCTCCTCCAGCAAAGCCTTGATCGCTTCGGGACCCTCAGTCTGCCAGACTGCCTTGAGCGCCCTCCAGGATTGATTCAGCGCAGGGCTCAGCGTCCGGAGGTGATCCCCCACGAAGGTGACCAGATACGGGCTCGAAGACGAAGGAAGAGGAAGCCCAGACGCTTCGAGATGCCGAAGAATCCCATAAGCGGCCACCTGAGCAGACACCTCGCCGTACTGCGCCACGGTAAGGTGTATTTGCCGAACGGCGGACTGGATAAACTTCACCCGACGGACCAGGGGCTCCCGGGCTATGTCAAACGTGCCGCATCCAGTGCCGTAGCGCGCCAACACCTTCCGGAGAGACACCGCGGTGTCAGCCGCCGTCTTCCCTGCCTCGACAAGCGCCTCGGTCACCTCCCCATTCCGGGCGGTGAGGTCCACCTCGACTCGCTCCATCTGGGCCACCCGGGCCACGAGGGCTTCGGCGTTATCTGCCGCTTCTGAGGCTTGGGTCCGGAGCACGGAAACCTCCCCCTCGAGCCGCTCCGCTTCTGCGGCCCGGGACCGAAGCCCCTCTGCTTCGGCAGCTCGGGCTCGGAGGGCGTCGACTTCCGCCTCCAGCTCGTCGGCTCGCTCGACCCGAGCCCAGAGCCCCTCCAACTCCGCGACGCGTGTCTTGAGGGAGTCCATCTCCGCCACTTGGGCCTCGAGCGCTTCGACCCTTGCTGCCTGGAGCCGAAGGGCTTTGATCTCCGATGACCGCTCGCGAGCCAGTCTCTCCGAGGTATCCGCTCGGGCCGCGAGTTCCGCGACATTCGCCTCGCGGCGTTGGCATCCGGAGAGGAGGGCAATCAGCTTCCCCTGCGCCAATGCAACCACCTACGCGCAAGGAAGATGATCAGAAGAGGAGCTAGGGGCTCATCGAATGCACTCCAAGAAGGTACCTGGCCCACTGCAGTCTCGATGGCCCTGCCGAGGTCCAGGCCGTCTGATAGCCCCAGTTCGTCTATCACCGGGCCTCGCGCAGCCATAAGTAGTAGTCATGGACCAGGGCCACCCTGGACGCGAAGTCCTCACCATCCACCAGGAAGGGGCGCAGGAGGGGCACGGTGGCGCGCGCGCCTCGAGGATCGGAAGGGGGCCGAGGCCGGATCCCCACGTCTTCGACGGCCTCCGGAGAGGCCCTTTAAGAGGTTCCGGACTCCGTCCCGCCTCGTACCGATAGGGGCTCCGGACCTCGCATTCGGAGCATCGTCGGGAAGCGGGGCGACTAGTTCGACGCCCCGGGTCGATGTGCCTACGCGGGTGAGCAAGAGCTAAGGTCGAGAAGGCCCCAACGTTTGGGGAAAGGATGGGTAAGCTATCGTACCTTCGTCCGCAGCGTCGGGGAGGTCCTCCAGAAGGTGGACGGGCCCTGACGGGCTCGGGCGGTAGAAGAGGATGTCGATGGAGTTCACTGGGGAGCTCGCCGCCGCCGCGGCGAGCTCGGCCTCTATGTCGGCGCTCTTCTCAAAGGCGCCGAGCGGGTCAGCCAATCCCCCGCGGTCCAAGCTGTCCATCGCCCTGCTCCCGCGGGAGCCGGCGGAGCCCCCCTCCAAAGCAGGTTCGCGCGAGAGAGCAATCTGGGGAGGCGGCGTCGCCCCGATGACGGGCGCCTCATGCCCGGCCCCCGGCACGGGCTCCGTCGGGCCCAAGCGAGGGGGAGCGTCTTCGGTCCTTCCAGCGCGCGGCCGAACCGACGGGGTCCGGTCCGGAATTATCGAAGGGTCCCCTGACTCCGACTGGGCCCCGTCGCTAGAACCTCCCCACTCGGAGTGGGAGGCGGAGGAGCGTCCAAGAGAAAGCTGCCTTGGACCCTTCACTATCTTCTTCTTCTTGGGGGGGGGCGGCGAGGAGAGAGGCCACCATCGGGGTCGCCTACCTTCCTCTTTGAAACAACCCGGAGTACCTCTCCCTCCGGAAGAGGCGGAGGCGAGAGCTCGAGCGTCCCCCACACTCTGTTGGAGCGCTCCCAAGAGCCCACCAACTCCAGCCGTGGGGTGCGTTCGGCCGCGATAGGGACTCCGAGAATCCTCTCCGTCATGCGGGCCACCTCCTCGGGGGTATGGGCAACGAGCGACCCTGCATTCAATTATCAGGACCGGAGCACCCTTTGGGCACGAAAGGCGGGAATGAAGTTGATGGGTGCGGACACTTACCAAGCTGGCGGGAGAGCTCCGCTGGCATCGACTTGTGCCGGCTGCTCCGGAGCGATGCCAGCCATTCTTCCTTCAGCGGAGGGATCTCGAGAAGCTGGATCCTCGCGGAGATCGAGCCGGCGTTGGTCTCGATGCGCACTTCCCTCCGGAACCAAATTGGGCGCGGGATCTCGGCGAGGCTGGAGCTAAGCCCCACGCGGACGTAGAACCACCGGTTCACCCACTTCAAGTACCACCTTTCGTTGGTGGCCTTCGCCGGGAAGGAATCCGCGTACTTCCTCCAGAGTTGGAAGTTGATGCTCCCGAAGGCCAGTATCTGGCCTCCCTTCTTCTTTGGCTGGCAGAGAGCCTCGTGCATCTCCGCGAAGACCTCTGCCCTCCCTTCACAGCCTTCGGCGCACATGGCCCACTCGAAAATGGCGACGGGAAGGTATTTAAGCACGAGGCCGTAGGTTCATTTCCCGACCGTTCAGAGTGTGAACATGACGGTCGCGTGGCAACCGCATTTAAAGCCAAACCGGCGTGTTGGGACATGACGGCTCCCTGGCGGTTCGCCTCCCCGACGCCGTTCACACGCGCGCAGCATTAACTGCTTCAGGTGGCGTTTGGCCGCCCCCTCGGGACCAGAGCCCCACGGTCAAAGTACGCAGGTACCAGAGCCCCACCGACCGATACTGGAGGCGAACCCGAAGGGAGTGTTGGCGGGAAAAAGACTGGGAAAGTACATGGGGAGACAAGATCGCGATCCTGTGAACCGTTGTTGGGGGAATATATTTCCCTTGAACAGGGGCCAAATGACGTCAGCCTCCGATAGCCTTCGGCCCAGAGCCCAGCACTATCGGAGCCTGTTTTCTCTCTAAGTGTCGTTTTCAGGTCCCAAGGTGCCTTTCGGGGCCTGTAGCTTCGGAGCCCTCAGATCGGGGGGTCCGGCTCGGAGCCCCCAGTTCGGGCCCTGGCGCAGGGCGCTGGAGGCCACCCTCCGGGCGCTGGAGGCCGGAGGCCGCCCTCCGGGTAGCCAAGTCCGAAGGCCGCCCTCCGGTAGCCAAGACCGGAGGTCACCCTCCGGGAGCCAAGTCCGAAGGCCACCCTCCGGAGCCCAGTCCGGAGGCCGCCCTCCGAAGCCCAGTCCGGAGGCCGCCCTCCGGGAGCCCAGCTCGGAGGCCGCCTTCCGGAGCATGCCTCGAAGCCCCCTCCAGGGTGCACTTCGAAGCCTTCCCCCCAGCCTCCACCTTCGGTGTGTCTTTGAGCTGGTCAAAGCCTGGCATAGCCTGACACGTCTGTAAAGCTGTAAAGTTGTCTAGTACTTTTGCACAGTAGCTAGCTCTCTTTCCCTGTCTACCCCTATAAGACTAGGGGCTTGTAGAGGGTATCTTGGTCTTTTCCTTAAGGCCTACGTGCCTATAAAAGCAGGGCCAAGCCCTTGTAGCAGGACACATGCTCCAGGGGGCCAAGAGACCCTGGAATTATTGCTCCATACTAGGGCATACCATGCCAAATCCACCACAACTGGACGTAGGGTTATTATCTCCCAGGAGAGGCCTGAACCAGTATAAACCTTTTTCTCCCTCTGTTAGAGTCCTTCGAGGCTCATTCTCCACATCACACTCCACCACACAAAAACCTGCTGGAACTAGCGCAATTGTTCCAACAGTTGGCGCCGTCCGTGGGGATCTTAGTCCTAGAAGCTAAGTTCTCTACCACTGCCTGCAACCCGAAGTGCGACTGAGGGGGGAGCTTCGAGGCTTTCTTGCTTCGCGCACCCTCCGGCAAGGGGCTTCGGGTGCAGCTCGAAGGCCCCCTTCGCCTTCCTCCATCCTTCACATACCGGAGCTCACTCTCCGGCAAGGGGCTCTGTTCCACGTGTCGAAGGCCATCGAAGCCCCAAGGGCTACAAGGTATGTACAATCCGAAGCCCTACTTCGATATACCAATCTGCAATTACATTAATAAGCTCGGAGCCCTACTTCGCCTTAAGGCCGAAGTCCTGCTTCGCCTTAAAGCCGAAGCCCTGCTTCACCTTAGTACCGAATCCCTGCTTCGCCCTTGAATGCATACTTTTGCTCCGTCTTATTGAAAAACCGAAGCTATGCTTCGCCTTATTCAAAACCAAACTGGTGGGAGAGCTCCGCTGGCATCGACTTGTCCCGGCTGCTCCGGAGCGATGCCGGCCATTCTTCCTTCAGCGGAGGGATCTCGAGAAGCTGGATCCTCGCGGAGATCGAGCCGGCGTTGGTCTCGATGCACACTTCCCTCCGGAACCAAATTGGGCGCGGGATCCCGGCGAGGCTGGAGCTAAGCCCCACGCGGACGTAGAACCACCGGTTCACCCACTTCAAGTACCACCTTTCGTTGGTGGCCTTCGCCGGGAAGGAATCCGCGTACTTCCTCCAGAGCTGGAAGTTGATGCTCCCGAAGGCCAGTATCTGGCCTCCCTTCTTCTTTGGCTGGCAGAGAGCCTCGTGCATCTCCGCGAAGACCTCTGCCCTCCCTTCACAGCCTTCGGCGCACATGGCCCACTCGAAAATGGCGAGGCGGGCCACGGCATTGGGAGACAGCTGCGGGAGCTCCAGGTGGAACGCGTCCAGCACCCCGGCGAGGAGCTCCAAAGCGGGGAACCCCAGCGCCGCATCGAAGAAAGCTTCAAAGACGACGACCTCGCCTTCTTGCGGCTGCGGGGCCGTCTCTCGGCCCGGCTTCCTCGCCGGCGTCTTAGGACCAAGGCGGTCCCTGGTGGCTTGCTCGATCGACGCATCCGTGCACGCAGACGGGCCGAGCTCCAGCGTCTGCTCCCAAAACCGCTATGAGGCGGGACGGAGCTTGCGCGAGCCACGCGTCTCTAACGGGCCCGATGTCGCCATTGCCGCCGCCGCCATCTGGCGCTGCAAGAAGCGCGGGTCCATCGCCATGGCTGGGGCGTCGCTCCTCGCCATTGCACAAGGGAGCAAGAAAGGAGTTAGCGTTCGGGGAGTGGGGCGAATAATTGGCTAAGGTGGCTAGAGTGGGCGCAGCAAGGTAAGGAAGGGAGTGCAGGCCGCGCGACGGGAAGGTATTTAAGCACGAGGCCGTAGGTTCATTTCCCGACCGTTCAGAGTGTGAACACGACGGTCGCGTGGCAACCGCATTTAAAGCCAAACCGGCGTGTTGGGACATGACGGCTCCCTGGCGGTTCGCCTCCCCGACGTCGTTCACACGCGCGCAGCATTAACTGCTTCAGGTGGCGTTTGGCCGCCCCCTCGGGACCAGAGCCCCACGGTCAAAGTACGCAGGTACCTAGCGGGCCTGGTCAAACTCTCCCCAACCCGTCGGGAGAAGGGTTCGAAGCGGCCCCCAGGCTCCGGGTCCGGTCACACCTGCCCGCTTCGAAGCTCCTCCGCGTCGGTCGAAGGGGGCCGCACTACGGCCAGATCCGGCACTCCAATGTAAGTTACTTCCTTATGAAAGTTATCGGAATTATCATGTGCACTTCCACCCTCTCTTAACGCAGGGCTCTCGAGAGGAAAGAAGCGAGGGGCTACTGTTGGGAGAAATAATCCCGACGGCTGAAGGGGGCCCACAACCAGGGGGTCCGAAGCCTAGCGCCGGAGGCCACCCTCCGGGAGAAGGATAACGGAGGCCACCCTCCGGGAGAAGGACACCGGAGGCCACCGTCCGGGAGAAGGATACTGGAGGCCACCCTACGGGAGAAGGATGCCAGAGGCCGCCATCCGAGAGAAGAAGGCCGGAGGCCGACCTCCGGTAGAAGGACACCGGAGGCCACCCCCGGGAGAGAGATGCCGGAGGCCACCCTCCGGGAGAAGGCCGCTGGAGGCCGCCCACCGGGAGGGAATTGCCGGAGGCCCTCCCTCGGCCCGCAGTAGCGAACCCGAAGGGAGTGTTGGCGGGAAAAAGACTGGGAAAGTACATGGGGAGACAAGATCGCGATCCTGTGAACCGTTGTTGGGGGAATATATTTCCCTTGAACAGGGGCCAAATGACGTCAGCCTCCGATAGCCTTCGGCCCAGAGCCCAGCACTATCGGAGCCTGTTTTCTCTCTAAGTGTTGTTTTCAGGTCCCAAGGTGCCTTTCGGGGCCTGTAGCTTCGGAGCCCTCAGATCGGGGGGTCCGGCTCGGAGCCCCCAGTTCGGGCCCTGGCGCAGGGCGCTGGAGGCCACCCTCCGGGCGCAGGAGGCCGGAGGCCGCCCTCCGGGCGCAGGACGCCGGAGGCCGCCCTCCGGGAGCCAAGTCCGGAGGCCGCCCTCCGGTAGCCAAGTCCGGAGGTCACCCTCCAGGAGCCAAGTCCGAAGGCCACCCTCCGGAGCCCAGTCCGGAGGCCGCCCTCCGAAGCCCAGTCCGGAGGCCGCCCTCCGGGAGCCCAGCTCGGAGGCCGCCTTCTGGAGCATGCCTCGAAGCCCCCTCCAGGGTGCACTTCGAAGCCTTCCCCCCAGCCTCCACCTTCGGTGTGTCTTTTAGCTGGTCAAAGCCTGGCATAGCCTGACACGTCTGTAAAGCTGTAAAGTTGTCTAGTACTTTTGCACAGTAGCTAGCTCTCTTTCCCTGTCTACCCCTATAAGACTAGGGGCTTGTAGAGGGTATCTTGGTCTTTTCCTTAAGGCCTACGTGCCTATAAAAGCAGGGCCAAGCCCTTGTAGCAGGACACACGCTCCAGGGGGCCAAGAGACCCTGGAATTATTGCTCCATACTAGGGCATACACTGCCAAATCCACCACAACTGGACGTAGGGTTATTATCTCCCAGGAGAGGCCCGAACCAGTATAAACCTTTTTCTCCCTCTATTAGAGTCCTTCGAGGCTCATTCTCCACATCACACTCCACCACACAAAAACCTGGTGGAACTAGCGCAATTGTTCCAACAGTTGGCGCCGTCCGTGGGGATCTTAGTCCTAGAAGCTAAGTTCTCTACCACTGCCTGCAACCCGAAGTGCGACTGAGGGGGGAGCTTCGAGGCTTTCTTGCTTCGCGCACCCTCCGGCAAGGGGCTTCGGGTGCAGCTCGAAGGCCACCTTCGCCTTCCTCCATCCTTCACATACCGGAGCTCACTCTCCGGCAAGGGGCTCTGTTCCACGTGTCGAAGGCCATCGAAGCCCCAAGGGCTACAAGGTATGTACAATCCGAAGCCCTACTTCGATATACCAATCTGCAATTACATTAATAAGCTCGGAGCCCTGCTTCGCCTTAAGGCCGAAGTCCTGCTTCGCCTTAAAGCCGAAGCCCTGCTTCACCTTAGTACCGAAGCCCTGCTTCGCCCTTGAATGCATACTTTTGCTCCGTCTTATTGAAAAACCGAAGCCATGCTTCGCCTTATTCAAAACCAAAGCCATGCTTCGCCTTATTCAAAACCGAAGCCATGCTTCGCCTTATTCAAAACCGAAGCCATGCTTCGCCTTATTCAAAACCGAAGCCATGCTTTGCCTTATTTAAAACCGAAGCCATGCTTCACCTTATTTAAAACCGAAGCCTTGCTTCGCTTTATAAAATCCGGAGTACCCCTCCGAAGGCTACACAGTGCCTCCGGGCCGGTAGCAATGGGCTAAAAGGACTCCGGGCCACTGGCCCGACGCGTCCAGGGATTCCGGGCTCCGCACCCGAAGCATCCCAGGGTCGAACGTGACCCAGAGTCGAAGGTGGCTCAGAGTCGAAGGTGGCTCACACTATCACAGGTTCGGTGAATCCACACCAAATATCCTTCTCATTACAGGACCAAGTTCAGAAGCCTTGCTTCATTATCCAAACACGCTCCGAAGCCTGGCTTCGCGTGCTCATATACTATACGCCTAAGCGTCTCGAAGTCATACTTCGCTAAAATCTAAGTGCGTTTCAGAACCTCGCTCACGCACAGCATCCAAATCCTAGCATGCCGAAGCATGCCTCGCTACGCTTGGCAATGCCGAAGCCTTGCTTCGCACCAAGTTAGCACGTTCGAAGCCCAAAAGAGGCCTTCGCTCAGTGAAATTCCGAACAATTGAAGCCTTGCTTCGCACCAAATTAAAGCGCTCGGAGCCCAAAAGAGGCCTTCGCTTAAATAAAATTTCATGCGTCGAAGCCGCCGAGAGACGCACCCTTCGCATCTTTTATTTCTTGCCCGCACCAGCAACGGCTAAGTCCCTAGCTGCCACGAGCAAAGGGGGGAAGCATGTATGCGAGGTGTGCGAATGTAATACGCAGTACGAGCGTGACAAGCTAAAACGATCGAAGCCAAACAATGCGAAGCATACAGACGAAGTATGCAAATATAACAAACTCCATTCATTGTATATTGAGAAGTGTGTTACAAACATACTTCGAAAGCAAAACTACGTATAGTCTGTATCTAAACCTAAGAAGAACCGTGTGCGAGGCCCCAACCCTCGCTTGCCCCTTTTTCGGCCAGGGCCACCTCGGCTGGACGTTGCCTCGTCGGAGCCTGCTCTCCCTCGACCAGCCCGTCCAGGCTCCGAAGCCCGTAGGCTTCGTCTTCCACTTTGCAGGTCGCTCCAAGTTAGCAAAGCAGGCGGCGCCGTATCGAAGGCAGAAAAATCTAGGGCTTCGTCGCCTGCTAAGGCCGTTCGCGAAGGCAAAGAGAAAGGGCCCTGAAGGGACTCCGTCTTCACAGCGGCTAGTAAATCCTGAGCTACTTCGGAGATGGCTTCGCTGCTAGGCCCCCTCGGAAGCTTAAACCGAGGGGGGCCTTCGGACCTAGCTACTTCGAGGATCGCCCACAGCTGTTGAAGCTCATCGGAGTCCTCGAGGACTTCGAGGTCTGCGCTCGGAGTCTGAGCCTGGGCAGGTATAAAAAACCCCCACATTCATATTAATAAGTCGATAGAGTTTTCACAAGCCTGCAGCTACGTATTACAAAAGGCCTAAGGAGATCTACACCTTCGGAGGCGGAGGTGCCGAAATCGAAGGCTGATCAGGCGCAGCAGGTGCTTTGGCTCGGCGATGTCGAAGGGCCTTCTGGAGGTCGAGGACTGCTTCGCAGCCTTGCTCCTTCCAGGGTTCCTGCAGCCGCCGCCAGGCTCCGCAAACTTCGGCCGGAGGCATCACCAAGTGCGGACCCCCGAAGGCCACTGGGGTCACGGAAGTTGCCGCCCGAAGGTGGTCACACCCCGCGGCATGGAGCATCTGCAACACCCCTTGGCCCATGATGCGACCGGCCATAAGAGTGAAGCCCGTCAGCGCTTCGTCTGCTATCGAAGCCACAGTCTTCAAGAAATCGGCGCGGTCCCCAATCGGGTCCTGATCGCCAAAGTCCGGAGCTCGGCACTCGGTCCCTATTTTCTCAAGGACCTCGGTCAGGCTCTGGGTGGCCTCGCCAAGATTGGCCACGACGAAGCTCTCAAGATCCTGAGCCCGTTGGCGGAGCTCCTCATTCTCCTTCGCCTGTCGGGCCTCGGCATCCTTCGAAGCATGGAGCTCCGCGCGGAGCTGAGCCGTCTCTAAGGCCAAGGCTTCCTTCGCCTCAGCAGCCGAAGCCTCGGCCCGCCTCTGCTTCTCGGCTTCCTCCGAGACCTCGCGGCGAAGGGCCTCCTTCTCCTATGCGAGGCGCTCCATCCGCCTGTCGGCAGCAGTCGAAGCTGCTGCGTTCAGTGCGAAGGCCTGCAGAAATTCAAGAAATCATAAGTACCAATGAAAAGCTAACATTTAGTTCGAGGCTGCAGGGGCTTCGCTCACCCGCACGAGGACTTCGTTCGAGCTAACAAAGAGGTCCGTGGGGTCCAGATGGCTAAGTTGGGCCACCAAGTCCCCCCCCTCCGCAGAAGCACAAGCCTCGCGGAAACCATGGATCACCGCCGCCGTCACGCCCTCCCTCGGCTTGAAGGGGTGAACCACTGCCACGGTCGCCTCCACGGGCTCCGACGAGGCGGGGCTCAAGCCCACCACGTCCACATCTTCTTCACCTCCAGGGACCTCGCGGCCTCCGCTGCCTTCGTCGTCGGACGAAGCACTCTCGGACTCCGAATCGTTGCCCCTGCCGCTGGTGCTCGAAGCTTCCGTGGGCTTCACTTCGGCAGGCTTCGATCCACCTTCGCCTGCCGGCTTGGCCACAGTGGGCCTCGCATCATCTTCATCCTCTGCAGGGAGCCAAGTCAAAATCCGCATATTGAAGAGAAGCTTGCAAAAGAAAAAAGGGTTTACCATCGTCGGAGATCTCTTGGAAGGAGGACGGGACTAAGTGTGCCCTCCAGCTCCTTCGCTGCGAAGCTGGCGCATCCACCTCCGCGCCCGAGGTTGGTTCCGCCGGGGCAACCGTGGCCTCCTTGGCAGCCGGAGTGTGCGCGTCGGCCTTCGGCGCCGAAGGCCTCGCCGCCAGGGGCTTCGCTGCCTTCTTGGAAGTCGGAGTAGTCGCGGGCTTCGCTGCAACCTCCCCCGAATTAGAAACTTCGGCCGCAGGGACCTCCGGCCGAGGTCCCGAAGCATCCGCTTTGTCCTCATCCCCCCTCTTCCTCTTGGCTCCGGCCGATGAGGCAGTCAGGTGGGCGAAGTCCGGCAGAGCGGGGAGCCCTCCGAGGTCGAGCGCTGTCCATACTCTGTTCCAGCGCTCCCAGGACCCCACCAGTGCAAGGCGCTGGTTCTGCTCCTCGGGGGTCGGAGTCCCGACGACTCGATCCGCCGTCGCGATGGCCTCCTCCGGGGTCCTCATTTCGAGGTCGGCTTCATGAAAAGTTCGAGTTAGAAGTGAAAATCTACGAAGTATTAAAAGCAAAGAGATTGTGAAGCCTTACAGAAGCGGTCGAAGGCCAACTCGCTAAGTTCACCTCGACCCGAAGCCTGAAAGAGCCCTTCCGGCCAGGAGCGCGCGAGGGGACTGAGCCGGAGGGTGATGAACTCCTCCGCGAGGTCCCTCATACTCATATTCGTCGCCACTCTCCGGAGCAGCAAGATCCTCGAGCGAAGGATGTCTTCGCTGGTCTTCACCACCCCTTCGCGCTGGTACAAGATGTGGGCGTTAGTACTCTGAAGGGGGGAGTTCGCGCCGACGGAGGCGTAGAACCACTCCTGATCCCACCTCGAGTACCATTTGTTGTTTACGGCCCTCGCCGAGAAGGCGTCTTGGTACTCCCTCCGAAGCTGGAAGTTGGCACTGCCGAAGGCCAGCGCCCTCTTGACGCGGTCCGTCCCCTCCCTCGGCTTCGGTTGGCAGTTGGCGTCATGGAGGGCGACGAAGACGTCCTCGCGGCCCTCGCAGCCCTCGGCCCTCATGGCCCACTCGAAGACAGCTAACCTCGCCACTGCGTTGGGCGAAAGCTGAGGGAGCTCGAGGTTGTAAGCCTTGAGGACTTCGCTCAGCATCCCCACTACAGGCAGTCCGAGGCCGGCTTCGAAGAAGGCCTCGAACACCACCACCTCGTCAGCACGAGGCCTCGGCTCAGCCTCCGACTTCTCTGGGACCCGAAGCTGGATCTTCGCCGCAATCTTCCCTTCACAGGCCCTCCGGACCGACTCCTCCGTGGAGATCGAGGCCCTCATCTCCAAGGTCTGCTCAAACTTGTCGGAGGGCGTCCGAAGGTCCCTCGGCCCCAGCCGCCTAGGCGTAGTCTTCGCCGCCGCAGCCGCCGCTGCCTGCACCTGGGCGGAGCCCGAGCTCGAGCCCAAGGCCAGAGGCTTCGCCACCGCCTTCTTCGGCATGTTGATGGGACTTCGCCGCGAGGGGCTAAAACTAGCGAAGGAGGCTCTGCGCGAAGCTAGGAGGAAGAGGAGAGCGAAGGTTGTAAGGCGGCGAGAAGGAAGCGAATGAAGGTGTGCCGAAGCCGCACGCGGTAAGCCCCTATTTATAGGCGCGGTAAGAATTCCAACCGTCGTGGGCCGAACCCACCGCCAGGTGGGCCTCCAAGCAAAGGCGAATCGGCCCAGAGCAAGGTAACGGTAACTTTTCTGACCGTTGCGGAGCCGTTCGGGCTCCCCGAGGTCGTTCTGACAACTAGCACGGGCATTTATTACCCCCAGGTATCGAGGCCACCTTCGGTCCAAGCTCCGAAGGCATGTTTTCTCTGAAGTTGTGTTTTCAGGTCATTTGTCCTAAGGGCGCGTGCACCCCTTCGTCCCGAAGGCCTACACGCGAGGGGCTACTGTTGGGGGAATATATTTCCCTTGAATAGGGGCCAAATGACGTCAGCCTTTGACAGCCTTCGGCCCAGAGCCCAGCACTGTCAGAGCCTGTTTTCTCTCTAAGTGTTGTTTTCAGGTCCTAAGGTGCCTTTCGGGGCCTGTAGCTTCGGAGCCCTCAGATCGGGGGGTCTGGCTCGGAGCCCCCAGTTCGGGCCCTGGCGCAGGGCGCCGGAGGCCACCCTCCGGGCGCAGGAGGCCGGAGGCCGCCCTCCGGGCGCAGGAGGCCGGAGGCCGCCCTCCGGAGCCAAGTCCGGAGGCCGCCCTCTGGGAGCCAAGTCCGGAGGCCGCCCTCCGGGAGCCAAGTTCGGAGGCCACCCTCCGGGAGCCCAGTCTGGAGGCCACCCTCCGGTAGCCAAGTCCGGAGGTCACCCTCCAGGAGCCAAGTCCGAAGGCCACCCTCCGGAGCCCAGTCCGGAGGCCGCCCTCCGAAGCCCAGTCTGGAGGCCGTCCTCCGGGAGCCCAGCTCGGAGGCCGCCTTCCGGAGCATGCCTCGAAGCCCCCTCCAGGGTGCACTTCGAAGCCTTCCCCCCAGCCTCCACCTTCGGTGTGTCTTTTAGCTGGTCAAAGCCTGGCATAGCCTGACACGTCTGTAAAGCTGTAAAGTTGTCTGGTACTTTTGCAAAGTAGCTAGCTCTCTTTCGCTATCTACCCCTATAAGCCTAGGAGCTTGTAGAGGGTATCTTGGTCTTTTCCTTAAGGCCTGTGTGCCTATAAAAGCAGGGCCAAGCCCTTGTAGCAGGACACACGCTCTAGGGGGCCAAGAGACCCTGGAATTATTGCTCCATACTAGGGCATACCATGCCAAATCCACCACAACTGGACGTAGGGTTATTATCTCCCAGGAGAGGCCCGAACCAGTATAAACCTTTTTCTCCCTCTGTTAGAGTCCTTCGAGGCTCATTCTCCACATCACACTCCACCACACAAAAACCTGCTGGAACTAGCGCAATTGTTCCAACAACCGTGTCGGGCGGCGCAGGCAGCGCCCGACACGGCTGATATGCTGTCAGAGTCGAATCTTCCTTTCTGTACTGTGTATAGTCCGTTTTGTCTGTACTGTCGACCGACGGTTGACCGTGTAGACGTTGGCGGTCCAGTGGCGCTTGGCCCTCTAGACGGGACGCCTTATAAATACCCCTCAACTGTAGTTGTAAGGGACAGGCTCAAGGAGCATTGAATACGCTACCCTCATTCTCACTAAGAAAACCTGCTGGTCCGATCCGTCGTTCCAACAGAGAGCAAGGGGTAAACACTTGGCCATGGTGTCTCGAACTCGTCCACTGGCCTAAATTGCCAAAGCATATGAACTGGAGAACTCCCCCGGATCCTCTTCTCCGGAGTACTTACAGAGCTTCGAAGTTTTAAACTTAGGGTCGAAGCACACTTTCTGTAACTCGGGATGCAGTGGAGACTCGCTATCGAAGGAAGCGTTCTCTGGGGCTTCAGGATAATGAAGAGAGTCGTCGTCTTGAGGCACTTCAGGATTGACCGGGGTGGTCTGAGAACGAAGCCTATCTGCGGCTTCTTGTCTCCACCTCGCCACTTCAGCTTGGAGACTGGCCATCTGGGTCGCCATGTCGCCAAGACTATCTTCATTTCTTCCAGAAGGATCTTCCGGGTCTTTAGAACTGTACATGTCGGTTTGAAGCACAGTCGGAGTTGGAGGAGGGACTCTATCTGGCCGAAGCATGGATGCAGTTGGAGGAGGAACTCCGTATGAGCGAGGAAGGGAGTTCCCTTCGAGGGTCTGAGGTGGAAGAACTACTGGAGGTCCTCCGACCTCGACTGTATTCGAAGATCTTGCTCCGGAGGTTCGAGGGGACCTCCGAGTAGGACTACCACCTGAGCTTCGCTTAGGAGGCATGGTTCTAAGAAATTGGAAGAGAACGAAGTTTTTGGACTAGGTTCCCACGGACGGCGCCAACTGTTTGCATAAAAGATTACGCTAACAGATTTTTGGAGATTAAGAACTAACGAACGAATTGTTTGTGAAGTGAGCTATTTCAAGCCTCCGAAATGGAGAATAGTTCGAAGTAGTTCGAAGTTATGTATTGAATAATTGAGTATTTTGATCCTCATTACAGGGTAAGAAAGGGGGTATTTATAGGTAAAAATCTTAAGGAAAAGACCTTTTTACCCCTCAATTACAACCGGCATAGTGGAAACTATTTGGTACCCCTAATAGGGTTAAAATGGTAAAAGACTAATCTAATTAGAAAGAAGATAATTCTTCCATCCTCGTTGGCAGATAAGCTCTCTGAAGATTCAACCTTCGAAGTCATACTCCGAACAGAAGTCTGCATGGATTCTTCGAGCTTGATCATGTACTAAACCGGAGTTAATAGTGGAACTTCAGTTTAGTAGATTGGCTTTGTCTTATTTCTGTAGAGACCGTGAGGATGAAGTATTTTCCCCCAACACCATCTATTTCCTAATTTTCCCGATGCGATAATGCTTCGCAAAACTAAATGATCCGGTTTAAGTTAATTAATTTTAATATTCGGATCATACCAAGTCTTTGTCTGATATTAATACTTCGTTAGGTTAGCAACAGCTCAAAGCCTTGTTTCTTCTATTAAGTCCAGTGAAGCTTGTCTTTCATCTTCCATTTCAGGTTCTATGGTGCGAAGAGATCCTCCTTTAAGCTCCGTCGGCATCATGGCTTCATCTCCGATTAGTAACCCGAAAGGGGTAAAACCTGTGGACCTGGCTTGAGTGGTCCGAATGGACCATAACATCTTTGGGAGTTCTTCGGTCCATAGCCCCTTTGCTAATCCTACTATCCTTCGATTCAGGCCTGATAAAATATTATCGTTGGCTTGCTCGACGCCTCCATTAGATTGAGGATGACGGACAGCTGCAAAACTCATTTCTATGCTAAGACCTTCACAGAACTCCCTAAAGGGTTTGACATCAAATTGGGTGCCATTGTCGTTTGCCAGTAGTCGAGGCACTCCGAACCTGCATATAATATTCTGCCAGAAAAATATTTGTACATTTTTTGAAGTGATAGGTATGAGGGGTTCTGCTTTGACCCACTTAGAAAAATATTCAATTGCTACGACTGCAAATTTTAAACTTCCTTTTTCCATTGGGAATGGGCCTATGAGATCCGTACCCCACCTGGCCATTGGCCACACCAGAGCAATAACTTGAAGAGGTGTTGGCGGACAATGACTTTGTCTTTCCATCCATTAACAACCTTGGCAAGTGCGGACTAAGGCTTCCGCATCAGCTATTATTGTAGGCCAATAAATCCCCCGACGAAGTGTTTTCCCTGCTACAGCTCGAGGGGCAAGATGGCTACCACAAAGACCTTCATGAATTTCTCGGAGTATATCTAAGCCTTTGGCTTGGGAAATACATCAGAGTAGGGGAGAACATACTCCGGCCTTGTATAAAATATCGTTGACAATATGATAATTCTAGATTCTTAATTGCAATCTTGATAGCTTCGGGCCTTCGAGTAAATTAGCTTCACCATGCAATAATTCCATAATTGAACTTCGCTAGTCAGTGCTCGGTATGCAAAGGACCTCCACATGAGGGAGTTGGGGCACTGAAGGAGAGGCAAGCTCTTCATAAAAAGCACCTTCCAGAATATTTATGGATCTGGCTGCAACCTTTGCCAAGATATCGGCTTGCGCATTGTCAGCTCTTGGGATGCTTCGAACATAAATCCCTTTAAATGATGCTTCGATCATGCAGATTTATTTTAGATATTTAGCAAGTTGTGGATGCCGAATTTGGAAACTTTTATCAACGTGCCCTGCTACAATTTGGGAATCTGTTTTTATAACAACTCTTGTAGCACCGAGGGCACGTGCCTTGCAAAGACCTAGCAAAATTCATTCATACTCTGCAATATTATTGGTGGACTTAAATTTGAGTCTTACATAGTACGTTGCTTTCTCTCCTGAAGGTGAAATTATTAGCGCTCTGACACCTGCTCCAGATGCTTGAAAAGCTCCATCAAAGTATATGGTCCATATTCCTTCGCTTGATTCATCTGGAGCCCATACAGCAGATGGAGTCCACTCTGCTATAAAATCAGCCACCACCTGTGACTTGATTGATGTTCTTTCTATGAAGGAGATGCCGAAGGGTGCTAGCTCGACGGCCCATTTTCCAATTCTCCCTATAGAATCTTTGCTTCAGAGCATATCTCCGAAGGGATAAGAAGTTGGTACAATTACATTATGTGCTAGAAAATAATGTTGTAATTTCCTCAAAGCCATCACTAGAGCATAAGTGAATTTTTCCAACTCGGAGTATCTGGTTTTTGCTCCAGATAGGGCTTTTGACACAAAATGTACTGAATTTTGTACCAACTTCCCATTGAAATCCATTTATCGAATAAGGATTGCACTAACAGCGGAGCCTGTAGCTGCAAGGTATACGAGAAGAGTTTCATCTGTGATGGGCATAATGAGTGTTGCAAGGTTGCCGAGATAATCTTTAATATCATCAAAACTGTTCTGGTACTCCGGTGTCCATGCAAAATCTTCAGACCACTTCAAAGATTTGAATATTGGGAGGCTTCGCTCTGTGGACCTTGCCAGGAACCTACTAAGAGCTGTGAGGAATGCGGCAAGCTTCTAAACTTGCTTCAAATTTTCTAGCGGAGCCATTCTTTGTAGCGCACTTATCTGGGTTGGGTTGGCTTCGATCCCCCTACTCGAAACTAAATACCCTAACAATTTCCCAGCTTGAGCACCGAAAATACATTTTTTGGGGTTGAGGCGAACTCCACATGCTCGGAGGCTCTCAAAAGTTTCTGCTAAGTCTAGGCTATGTTGGTGCTATAAAGCACTTTTTATTACAATGTGATCCATATAGGCTTTGACATTATGGCCTATTTGGTGACCTAGAGCTTTAGCAATTAATCTTGAAAAAGTTCCCCGGCATTTCTCAAGCCGAAGGGCATTCTTACATAGAAAAATACTCCTAAAGGAGTTACAAAACTTGTAATGGTTTCATCTTCGCGTTTTAACCATATTTGGTGATATCCGGAGTACGCATCGAGGAAACTCAAGAGCTCCGAGCCAACACTGGAGTCAACTAATTGATCACTGCGGGGCTTGGGGTAGGGGTCACGTGGGAATGCTTTATTCAAATATGTGAAGTCAATACACATGTGCCACTTGCCGGAGGCCTTCTTCTTGACGAAGATTGGGTTGGCTAACCACTCCATATGAGCCACTTCTCTAATGATTCCAGGATTCAATAACTTTTCTACTTCTGCTTTATCAAGGTTTTCCCTCTCCGTTGACAATTTGTGGAGCCCTTGGCGAACAGGTCGAACTCTTGGGTTGATGAGTAAGCTGTGCACAATGATGCTTTGGTCAACTTCAGGAATGTCTTCATCAGACCAAGCAAAAACATCCAAATTTTCTCTAACTACTTCTTCTAAAGAAGTAGCAATTTCCGGAGGCAATGCCTTGCCAAAATGGATAGGATAATTTTTGTTGTCCTTTACAATGATTTTTGTTACGATTTATCCTTTGGGGCTTGGCCTAGTGGAGGACATCTTGGAGAATTCACCTAACATGGAAATATCCTCCGAATACCCTTCGTTCTGCAGCTTGGTCACCGAAAACCGTGAGCACTCCTCCTTGCATCGACATCTTGAGACAGAGATAATGTTGGACCAGAAACGGCGACCAGAGGGTGGGTGAATGGTTGCTTTTAAAATTTCAGGCTAAAAAATAGCCTTCTGTTTTAGTTCTGTCTTCTGCGGAACAGGCTTCGAACACACCCTTCGAAGTTCTGGTTCAGAGGTTTTCCACATCTCCGAAATTAGGCTTCGCAAGGAGCAGAAGTTCGAAGTCAAGAAGACTTCACTCCACCCACAACACCCAAAAACTCAACTTTGCTAAGTCAGTGCAGGGTCCACACACTTGGTGGTTTCGAGCAAGCTTCGCACTTCACCCTTCGCAAGAGATGACTTCCCTCTTAGGACTTCGACCCGATACTCAGCGCTAGCAACTGATACTAGGCTTCGTATTTCGAAGGTCGAAACACACACTGAGCACACTGCGAAGAGGACTTCGACAAGGGAAGAAAACTGGCTTCGATTTAAGCCAAGAACAGTGCTTCGCTACTAATCAGAGAAGTCTAGGCTCCAGTTTACACAGAGCGAACAGACACTGGAAAACACACTTCACACGCACAGATCTCGCACACACTTCTCCAAAAAAAGTCTAGTGCAATAAACTCAACACAGGAAGAATTGAGGCACAAAGAGATCAAAGCATGCAGTGTAAAATAGGCATACAAGTTCAAACAATAAATGAAAACAGAATCAAAGTTTCATTGCTTGAACAGGGAACACAAAATGAACTCACAGACTGAATACACGAGTGTGGCGGCTAGCACTGGAGCTCAAAAATGGCTGCTCAAAGTGGTATTTTTTCCTAGCTATCCTCCACTATTTATAGGCACTATTCAGCTCTGTGAATAGACTACTTTACCCATAGGGTTTACACTAGTTTTGTCTCGTCAGAATAGGGGGGTACAGTTGGTAGTCTACTTTATTTGGAGGATTCTTTTGTCAGCTTCGCAGAGGAGACAACATCAACTTTTGCAGAGCAGACACGGTCAGCCTTTGCAGTCTTGGAGTCTTCTAAGCCCCCCTTCGCACGTGAGGGGTGCGGTAGCTTCGGTGAGAAGCCTTGAGTCTGATGGCCTTCGCTTCACCAAAGTCAGCCTTCGATACAGTGACAGTTTTGAGCCGAAGCCGTCAAAGCCCTTGAGCCTTCGCACCATCACTTCTGGATTGGACCACCACGGCTTCGCAGCTACTCACAGCTTCACCTCCGTCAGTTCGTGTATCGAAGCCATGCATGGACGAAGTACCTCAAGTCAGCCACACTCTGAGGAGCCATGCTGAATAGCGTGGGCCTCATGGCTCCAGATGTGATGAGTCATTGTCAACGCTAGTCAAAGAGGACGGAAGAAGAGAGGAGATCTGTTGCGCCTGGGGCTGCGTGTGACTCAGGTACACGGGCAGTGAGCGACTGTCAGGCAGAGGGGCCACGAAGTCGGGCTGGCCCAATCCGGGTACATTGGCAAGGAGCAGAAGAGGATCCATTGGGCTGTTGACCAGGATTGACTCAGGTACACGGGCGGCGAGCGATTGCCGGGCTGAGAGAGCTGCAGAATCGGGCCGGCCCAATCCGGGTACCTGGTGCAAAGCCGGTGGACGCTTTGTTAGTTTCGGCACAAAACTGATGACCGCTGATCTTGTATCGGACTGTTCAGAGGTGAAGCCGTAGTCGCTACGAAAGCTTAGCTTCTGGATAAGTCATCTGTAAATAGGAGTTTACTATTTTGTCCTTAGGCCTACAGTCAGTCAGTCGTGTCTGTAAAAATATCCTAAGGGCAGTTTGGTCTTTTGTTTTATTTCAGTGTCTGTAAAAAACCCTAAGGGTTTGGTGGAATATTCTAGGTTATTGGGCTGCCTATAAATAGGGCCCCAATCCCTAGGGTTAGGTTACCCTTTTCTGAAATTACCTTACTAATCAAAAGGACTGGGTCATTTATCTCTATTTCCTGTGTGTGCACCGCCAGCACTTTTGTTCCTGTTCATTGAGAGATTTCTTGTTTGCTTATCTTCGATCGGTTGTCTGGAAATCCTCCATCTAGGTTCTGTTTTTCTCTACGCTGTTCTCAAATAGTCATGCGGTGAAGTTTTATCTTTGACGCCTCTTTTTGCGTGCTTGGTTTGTTCATTTTCTCTGAAATCGTCTCTACTGTTCCTGTTTCATCATTTTCTCCTGACGAAATCAATGTTTCTTGGCTATTATTCGGTTGCTTGCACTACTAGCCTGCAGCTATGCTGCCATGAATCATAGCTATGTGTAGCACCTAGTCCAAGATTTTTTACTCGACTGTGTTCTTCAAGAAAGGCGTATAGGGCCCTGTTGTAGCAGTTGCCTACATCTCCTAGGTTTGGAGTATTTTTGTTGTAGATGCTTCTTGAGTGCCTACCTAGGAGTACTAGCTGCATATAGCTGGCCATTAGCCTTTTGCAGCAGGCAAGGCAGTAGTTCTTGCACAGAGAGCAGTGTCTCTCAGTCGTTGAAACTAGCACCAATATTTTAGCCAGAAGCTACCACAGTAGCTGTTGTGTGTATAGTCTTCAAGTACGGTAGCCAAAGTAAGTTGTGTGGGCATTTGTTTATTTTTTCCTTAGCCTCCGCTCGGCATCTCCGGCATCTAGAACTTGTTAGCGGGAGGTTGTAGCTATAGTATGCTAGGTTCTAGCCTTTGTTTTTTTCGCAAGTAGCCTTCACAGCTTTGACAGTGAGTTTTCTGCATTCGGGTTTTGCTTGTTCGAAGCCCACTTCACACATAGAAGTGCTCCGAATACGTAGTCAGACTCTGAGGTGCATTTGCTGGTTTCGAAGTTCAGACCGAGGTCTATAGTGAAGCACACTTCACTGGTGTTTTTGCTCGTGTCCGAAGTCCTTCACTACACTTCGCATCGAAGCCCGGAGCGAAGTTTGTTTCTCTGTTGCGGAGGTAGCTTCGGAGCTACATGCCACATTTTTCGGAGTGTGATTTCGAAGTATACACTTCGGAGAGGCAGGCTTTGGATAGTCTTCAACCTTCGACACTGCAGGCTTCGACACTGCAGGCTTCGACACTACAGGCTTCGTCAAGTACCTTACTAGAGACAACTTTGAACAGTAACTCTTCATCTCTTTTTACGTGCACTCAGTTTAATTGTTGTGATGGTTTATTTCTGTGAAACTTGATCTGCCCATCTGTTAAATGCGTTATTAATCTGAGTATTATCACTGTGTTGGTGTTTCCTTTTTTAGGACACGGGTCATTCATAAGCTAGATCTTTTTGGCCTTTGTTGATCTGGTTATTTTCCTCACTAAGTCTTTTGAGGTGCGTTGGGTGTTGGGAGTTGGCCATTGATTCGAAAGAATTTTTAGGCGCCCATTCACCCCCCCTCTAGTCGCTACTTTCGGTCCTACAAGTGGTATCAGAGCCTGGTTAGGGTTTTCCATACCTTAACCGGTTCTAACCCCAGTAGTGATCATGACGTCTCCTAGAAAGGTCCCATCCTTGGAAGCTTATGGCTATAATTATTGGAAGACTCGCATGCGAACCTATCTCATGAGCCAAAGCTCGGACATTTGGGACATTTGTGTTCATGCTACTTTTGTCATATTGCTAGTTGCTGAGCGTGATTCTCCTCGTATCATCGCCAGCATCTGAACAATAACAAAGTTGTGAACATTTTGTTTTCTGGTTTAGGTCCCACTGAATTTGAGCGTGTGATCCATCTCACAACTGTGAGAGAGATCTGGGCTACCCTTCAGGCACACCATGAGGGGACAGCTTAGGTCAAGGCTCGACTCTATCAGACCTACCGGCGTGAATATGAGAACTTCACACAAAAGCCGGGTGAATCTGTTGAAGCGTTGTTTGGTCGTTTTCAATCGATCATAAACAAGCTTCGGGACAACAAGGCTGAGGGTGTTCAGTTAGTCTCAGATCATGAGCAGACACTCAAGGTTCTCCATACCTTGGACCATAAGATCTAGGAGATCAAGGTATCCTCTATCATTGAGAGCATGTCTTATGATACCTTGACCATTTCTGAGTTGTTTAGCAAGATGAAGGCCACTGAGGTTGACACCCAGTTGAGATCAAATCTCACTGGCTCTGGATCAAAGTCCCTGGCCCTTTCTACACCATCTGCTGATCCCTCCTTTGTGAGTTGTGTTGGGTTCTCTTTGATGTCTATCACTGAGGACCAGCTCGAGTCGTTAGGAGATGATGATTTGTGTCTTTTTAACAATCGGGTGCGTCGTGTTTATGACAAAAGAATCTTCAAAAGACACGGCACGAAATCCGGATGCTTTGAGTGTGGTGACCCAGGACACTTCATCGCCGACTGCCCCAAGCGCAATGGTCACAAGAAGGGCACCGGTGGTGGCTTCCACGACTCCGGCAAGCACGACAGCTCCTCCTTCAACAAGGGCAAGCCAAAGACCAGATTCTTCAGAAAGGCCCTGAAGGACTACCAACGAGAGAACAAGAAGCGTGACAAGGCCTTCTTCGCCGAGATGGAGAAGAGCTACTCCAAGCGTTCCATGTCTTCTTCCTCTTCATCGAGCTCAAGCGATGAGGAGATCATTATCAGGAAGGGGAAGGACAAGGACGATCCGACGGGCCTTTGCTTCATGACCATCGGGGACAGACCGAAGAGCCGCTCACATCAGCGCCGAAGATCCCGCAAGAGCTTCTCCTCAATGGCTCTTGGGGATAAGGAAGAGAAGGGCACCTCCGATGACTCCGACGACAACGACAATGACAACGAAAAGGTATCATCTTATGAACGTGAAATCGTTGATTTACTTGAAAGCAATCGTCAGGAGTTAAAATATCGGGAAATATTGCTTAGAGGGGCTAAGAAGAGGATAGATGAATTAGAGAGTGAGCTTGTCGTGGCCAACGGCAGAGTTGAGAGTCTATCTTCTTCCCCTTGCTTGGGTGATAGCAGTGAGTGCCCAAAGTGTGAGGTGCTTCTGTGTGACCTATCGACTCTGAAGTCTAGGTACATAGAAAGGGTTGATGAGAGGGACGCTTTGGCCACTGAGCTTGAGATTGCTCAGCTAGAGCTGAAAGATGCTCATGGCACTGTCGTCGTGCCCTGTGCTGAGTGCCCATCTCATCTAGATAATTTAGCTGAGCTGAAAACTAAGGGTGATGCGCATTTGGGTGATTTGGAGAGAGTGAGAGCTGAGCTGGCGCAGACTAGGCTAGAGCTTGAGACACTGTCTGTTCCACCCACTGTCTGTGAGAACTGCTTGTCTCTTAGACTGGAGTTGATTAAGCTGAAAGTCGAGAAGTCTGTTCAGGTAGATAGAGAGTGTGAGACCTGCTTGTCTCAGGTGGAGGTTCTAGCTTCCTTGAGAGAGGAGCTAGCTGATGCTCAAAATGAGAAGTTTTACCTTCGTTCTATCCTGAGTTGGATCAGTGCCAGAGAGCCACATCTCGGCATGATGATCCAGCAGTTTAAGAGGCAGGATGGGTTTGGGGTAGGTTACACCTACACTAACGTTGACTTTGAGAGTGCCATTAGTCGGGCAGTGGAGTGGAGTAAAATGACTCCTGAGCAGAGATACCCCAAGACTCACTCCACTGAGTCTTTCCAGGCTAGTCAGCCCAAGGATGGAGTGATCCAAGAACAGCCCAAAGCTCCACCCAAGAAGCCCATCTGGGTTCCAAAGCCCAAACACCTCCACACTTCTCTTGACTCTCTTACTGGACCCTATCAACCCAAGAAGACTACACCAAACACCACTAAGCCCAAGAACCCCAAGCCTCAACCACATCCCAAGAAGCTCACCTATCATTGTGAGTACTGTCAAAGAGACGGGCATCTTGAGGAGTTTTGCTTCAGGAGGAAGCGGGTTGAGAGAGCAGAGAGAGCTCGTGGTGGTCAGGAGCAGTTCTACCAGCAGGGTGGTAGACTGAGAGTTCCTCGATGCGGGGAGAGGCTGGAGGCCAGGCCGCGTCGTGTAGGTGGTGGTAGAGGAGACGACTTTCATGCCCGTGCTCCAGATGGTGGTGTCCGTTCTGACAGAGCTCCAGGCCGTTTTGGCTACGGTCCTGGACCTCGTGGCCGAGGCTTTAGGTAGAACCGAGGACCACCCTTTGATCCGCGCTTTGGTCCAAACTCTTCCGATGGTTTTTGCTTTCCGTATTTTGAGCAGATGGCTAGACACTGGTTTAGTTCTTTCGCTAAACCTGGTGCCGAACCATTTGCTCCCCCTTACAACCACTGATTGTGCAGGATTAGGGACTGGAGGACGTTTGGATCATAGACTCTGGATGCTCTCGCTACATGACGGGACATCGCAGATGGTTCTCCAGTCTCACTCCCCCGAGCTCCAAAGAGTACATCACATTCGGGAATAGTGGTCAAGGGAAGGTACACGACATTGGCTCAATTCGCATCTCTGACCATTTATCTTTAAAGAACGTTGCTTTGGTTGGAAATTTGAACTTCAATTTGATTTTTGTTTCGCAACTTCTTAAGGATGCTTTGGAGGTTCGTTTTAAGAAGGGCAGTTCTTCTGTGATTCTAGAGAGTCTTTGATTTGCACGATCATACCTTTTGGTAAGGTTTTTCGGATTGACTTCTCTAGTTCTTTTGGCCCTTCTCGCTGTTTGATTGCTGGATCCTCCTCTGAGCTCTAGAAGTGGCATAGGAGGTTAGGTCATTTGAGTTTTGATCTTCTAGTCAGGTTGAGCTCTATGGACCTCATCCGAGGATTGCCCAAGCTTAAAATGGAGAAGGATCTAGTTTGCCATCCCTGTCGTCACGACAAAATGGTTGCCGCTTCTCACTCACCTGTGACTCAGGTGATGACTTCGTATCCGGGCGAGCTGTTACATATGGACACTGTCGGTCTAGCTCGGGTACGCTCAGTCGGTGGGAAGCAGTACGCGCTTGTGATCGTTGACGATTTTTCTCGATTCTCGTGGTTTTTCTTTCTAGAGTCTAAGGATGAGACTTTTCATTTTGTTCATGACCTGATTTTGAAGCTGAAGAATGAGAACAATGGTCGGATGCGAGCAATTTGCTCCGATAATGCCTCTGAGTTCAAGAACTCTCAGTTCGTCAGATTCTGTAGTGATCAGGGTCTTGATCATCAGTTTTCTGCTCCTTACACTCCCCCACAGAATGGCATTGTGGAACGAAAGAACCGCACGCTAGTCGAGATGGCCAGGACGATGCTCGATGAGCACTGGACTCCTAGGCGTTTTTGGGCTGAAGCCATGAACACGGCTTGCTATCTGGCCAACCGCATTTTTCTTAGAGCTTACCTTGGTAATACTTCATATGAGTTGCGGTTTGGCAGACAGCCCAAGGTGAGCCACTTGCGAGCGTTTGGCTGCAAGTGCTTCGTGCTCAAGAAGGGTGGGCATTTGGACAAATTTGAGTCTCGTTGCTGGGATGGAGTTTTTCTTGGCTATGCTTTACATTCTCGAGGTTTACGTGTTTGGAACCTTGACTCCCAGCAGCTTGTCGAGACTTGCGAGGTTTCATTTGATGAGTCCTTGCTTCTTGGACTCCTTCTTTTGAGCTTTTTGTTGATGGTGAGCTCGGAGAGTCCATCTTCGAGGAAGACGATGACACTCCAGCTGCTGATGAGGGTGGACCTTCTGCACAGCCTGCAGAACCCACACATTCTGAGACTTCGACTGAGGACGAGGGCGGACCTCTGATCAGTTCTTCCACTTCGATCGAGCCCCCTCAGTCGAGTCCAGAGGTGCCAGCTGCTGACTGCAGTGAGGTGACTTCAGATCACCAGGGATCCCAAGCAGTTCAGCGTGATCACCCGTCAAAGCTCATCATCGGTGATTTGACTGAGAGAACTTTGTGTTCTTCTGTTGACTCTCTTGCTGTGTTTGCTGAATCTGCTTTTGTTGCATCTTTTGAGCCCAGAGACGTTTCTCATGCTCTTTCTGATTCTAATTGGATTAATGCCATGCAAGAAGAGCTTGAGAATTTTGTCCGTAATCGGGTTTGGACACTAGTTGAGCTGCCACCAGGTTGCAACCCCATAGGCACCAAGTGGGTGTTCAAAAACAAGCAAGGTGAAGATGGGGTTGTGGTGCGCAACAAAGCTCGACTAGTTGCCCAGGGTTTTTGCCAGAAGGAGGTTATTGATTTTGAAGAAACTTTTGCCCCTGTTGCCCGTCTTGAGTCCATTCGCGTTCTCTTTGCTTTTGCCGTTTCGAAGGGTTTTAAGCTTTTTCAAATGGACGTCAAGAGAGCTTTTCTGAACGGGTACATAGAGAAGGAGGTTTATGTTAGGCAGCCCCTCGGTTTTGAGAACCCTAAGTTTCCTCGACATGTTTTTAAGCTGCAGAAAGCTTTATACGGTCTCAAGCAAGCCCCTAGGGCTTGGTATGACCGATTAAAGCAGTTTTTGTTCGGGAAGGGCTTTGTGATGCGTTCTGTGGATAAAACTCTTTTCTTGCTCAGAGATGCTTCAGATGTTTTAGTTGCTCAGATTTACGTGTATGATATTATCTTTGGCGGTACTACTAATGATCTTGTGTCCACGTTTTCTGAGCAGATGCACAACGAGTTTGAGATGAGTCTCATGGGTGAGCTCAAGTACTTCCTAGCGCTCCAGATCAAGCAGACCAAGGACGACACCTTCATCCACCAAGGTAAGTACACTCGTGACATGTTGAAAAAAATTGACTTTGGTGGAGAGTTGAAGCCTCAGATGACCCCAATGGGCACATCTGGGGGCCTGGACAAGGACGAGAGCGGTGTCAATGTCAACGATAGATAGTTTTGAGGGATGATTGGTTCGCTGCTGTATTTGACGGCGACGAGGCCAGACATACAGTTCGCCTAGGACTGTGCGCATGATTCCAGTCTTCACCACGCGCATCTCATCGGCAGGCTATCAAGCGCAATTTCAGGTATCTCACCTATGCGCTCGATCTTGGTCTTTATTATTCAGCATCATCATCTCTTGATTTATCTGGCTTTTTGGACGCTGACTTTGGTGGGTGCCGGTTGGATCGCATGTCGACTTCCGGTACTTTCTAGTTTCTTGGATCGTCTCTTGTTTCTTGGTATTCTCGAAAGCAATCTGGAGTTGCTCTTTCGACCACTGAGGCTGAGTATGTAGCTGCTGCTAGCTGCTACTCACAGTTGGTTTGGATGATTTCCACGTTGCGAGATTTTGGGTTGTTCTTTCCTACCAGAGTTCCTTTGTTTTGCGACAGCACCAGTGCTATTAGTGTAGGGAAAAACCCTTGTCTCCATTCAAAAACCAAACACATTGATGTGCGCTTTCACTTTTTGTGGGATCAATATGAGAAAGGTCTCATTGGCCTTGTTCATGTTGATACCCATCATCAGTTGGCTGACATTTTCACCAAACCCCTAGATCAGTCTACTTTTGAGCGTTTACGAGGGGATTTGGGTGTTGTGTATCCTTTTTAAGATATTTTTGCGTTAGTTTTCTTTCTTCATTACTCTTTTCTTGAGTCTTTTTGTGTGTTCATATCTTGCATATTCACATATCACACTTTGAGCCTGCTTCTGTTATATGATTGAACTGCTTTACTTATTCTAGCTGGTACATGCTTTTGATTACTTGTCAATGATCATGCTTTGGTTCAGTTCACTTGATATGTCTGATATCTGTCATATGCATGGCTTTTATTCTTTAAACTTGAAAAATGATCACCATTGCTTCTGGTAACTAGCATGTGTAGGCTGAGTGCTTTTGCTATCTGTTACATGCCTTGTAGCTAGTTCCTCACATAGATGCAGATATGCAACTTGGACATCTTTATGCTTTAACATGGAAAATATGCTATAAAAATGATAAAAATCAAAAATGAATGAAAATTCCATGCCTTTTTATGCTTGAGTTGAAAAGATCTAAGTGGGTTTGCTTTGTCGCATTGCATTGTTCTGGACTGCTTACCATAACACTTTGGTATGAACTAGGACAGTGTAATGTATGCCAAGACCAATGTCTTAAGCTTTTGATGGTCCAGTTCTGGCCTAGGCTTGACTTGGTCGGTCAGCATAAGGTTCGACTTGCAAATAACCCCTGGCAAAAATGAAAAAGGAAAACGAAAAAGCCTGAAAATTAAAAAGATAACAAGTTTGCTGAAGCACTTTGTCTTGGACAATGCTTATCTTGGTAGATATTGGTTAGCTTCTGCATCTCATGCTTTACCTTGCTTGTCAACTTGAAAATGTGGTGATGTTTTTGTTTGCAAAAATTGAAAAATGCGTGCTAATGACTTTCTTTAGATATCATCTGTTGCACTGATCATGCCATGTGTCTTAGACAGTATGTCTTTTGCTATACTTGTTAGATGTTGTAATTATAGTCAATCATATCTGAGAAGCATGCTTTCTACACTCCACCTGCACCCCAGTTGCATTCATTGCATATTTTGAGGGGGGTTGCATTTCAGGGGGAGTCTGTGTCTCTTTAGAGTGCATTTAGTCTCGCTTGATGAGTTTAGTTGTCAACAAGGGAGAGAAATTTTGGGAGAAGAGTTTAAGGGGGAGTTTTGGCTTTCTCTGGGATTTGTCTCAGGGGGAGTTTTTGTCTCGGTTGTCCTTACTATTTGGATATCCTTGTTGATAATTCTGAGATTGCACTCGTTTTGAGCTTTTACTTTTGGTTAACCATAATGACCGTTTCTTTCTTTGTTCGGCTTTGGTCATTAGGGTTTTTTTACTTTTATTTCTTCTTCTGTTTTCTTGTGCTTGTTTTCGTGTTTCCACGTGTGTCGCAGGTACTGGAGAGCTGATGAGAGAAGTGTTGACAATGCACTCATCAAGGGGGAGATTGAGGAGCCATGCTGAATAGCGTGGGCCTCATGGCTCCAGATGTGATGAGTCATTGTCAACGGTAGGCAAAGAGGACAGAAGAAGAGAGGAGATCTGCTGCGTCTGGGCCGCGTGTGAACTCAGGTACACGGGCAGCGAGCGACTGTCGGGTAGAGGGGGCCGCGAAGTCGGGCTGGCCCAATCCGGGTACATGGGCAAGGAGCAGCAGAGGA
>JAAALK010000286.1:12857939-12883591 GCA_019279435.1 Zizania palustris
GATCGAAGTTTGATCGGACGAACTATTCTGTCGGACACTGAAGCTCCGAAGTTCACTGCCTAGATCGAACATTTGGTTTGCCGACAGGAAGATATCGGAGATTGATTTGTCGACAAAGATCAAAACATTCACAAATAAGGTTTACAAATTCATTCTATGGTCTTTGGACATGTACTCAAGAATATGTATTCAGATATGCACATACACACATTCAAATGCTAATAAAAGTTCAGAACTATTTATGAGTATCTAGATCACTTTGCAATCTTTGATTTTCACTGATCGATAAACATATAGTCAACCTCACAACATATTTTCAGCATGTTCAGAAATGAGCTCAATTCATAACCTAACACTGAAAACAGACTTTTGAAAATTTCAGGACGATGAATAGTACCAAACAGTTTTAATTCAATTCAGAATTCAGTTTTATACCTGATCAGAATTGCATAATACACAACAGAGCCAATTTCAAAACTCTACCCTGAAACTATGAAAAACTTTCTGAAACAGTGCAGTAGAATCAGAGGTAATTAAATTAAAACAGAATGGTATATTCAGATTACTGAAAAACAGTTCAGTTGGAACAAAATACTTCTGAAAATACTATGATGATGCACAGTGAATACAAAGTGATTAAGAACTGAACCAGTTTGAAAACAGACTTCAGGAATCAGAATGATTACAATCAATTTAAAACAATTCTGAAAATAAATTGCAGTATACTATTTCACTTCTGAAAACTGAACAGAACCAGTAAACAATTCTTCAAAATACTAAACAGATCAATTCTAATGCTATTGACTCAAAAACAGTGTACAGTGATTAATAACCATATTCAATACTAAGAAGATTGAAATTGATTCACTCTGTAAAAACAAAACACTGATGTGGACTACAAAATGTAAACACAACTCATGAAACTACCCAAAATACTGTTTAAGATCAAATATAGAAGTTTCAAAAAAGTTCAGAGCAACTAGTATATTTCTCACCAAATCTATTAACAAACTAATTAAGAACAGATCAAAAGCAATCAATCTGATTTTAACTAAAACTGTGCACCATCAGAATTTTCATCTCTGAAATGTAAAGAAATGTATAATCAAATATATGACAAACTAAGTTCAGACATAAGTACTTGCTATATGTAGCAGAATTTCAGAAATTAGAACTGATCTGAACAACTACTTGAATTTGGGAGAACACAGAAATTAATCAAAACATTTCTCAAACAGATTAGGAACAGTACCTGTTCAATACTGCAACAGCAATGTCTAAACAACTTGCATGTAGTATTCAACTGCAATTAGCAAAGTGATACAACATCCCTGTAGAGCTTACAACAAAGAACACAGGCAATAATATTGCACAGATTGGGCAATGTTCAGATTGTAAAATACAGTTGAGACTAGATTAGAATCATGATTAATCCTGTCATAAGTCACTGATTGGCTGAAACAATTCAGAGCACACAATCAAACCAAAGTAGTTCTCAAGTAATCAGCCACAAAGAGAAATGATACAAATGGTTTACTTCAGTGATGATAAAGCAGAAAATCAGCAACTAAAATCAATGAATATCTTCTTCATTGATTCTCTGGGACTGCAGACACCAAAACAACCAGAGAGCTCCAATTGAAATCACAGCAGAAAAGGCAAAGTATTCATCATATTTTCTGGATGGATTCACAGCTCTCAAATATTTTTCTGAATGGATCAGCCAAGTTTCTAGAACAGTGGGCAGTTGGAAAAACAGGCTGAAAAGTGCTTTTTGTGATCTCTTGTTGATTCAAAAGACAGCTGATAAAAAGTAGTAATAGCAGAAAAAGAATCTGATGTTCATCAAGAACTTTCTCTATTACATCAGCCTGCGAGACAAAAACTTCAGGGAAAATCCGAAGATGAACAAGTTCTTCAAGAACATGCTCTCAGACAGAGTACTTTTTCAGAACTGTGATGACACTTTTGATCAGCAAAAGAATCAAGAAACATTTTAGAAACTAGTTGCAAACTTCAAAAATGGAACATTCAAAACTTCCACAACAGATGTTACATAAGCATCAAACCCATGTGCCTACCTGATATTCGATTTTTGTGCACACTATTGTCCCTTCAAGCTCATGGTTTTTCTCTGAACCTAGCACCTTCTATTGTTCCTATTGGAGAAATAACTTGGGTCCAAATAACATTATCAGTGAAGCCTTCGAAAGATTGAAGCCCTCTGAAGATTCAAAGACAACAAGTCAGTCGAAGACCACCTCGTCCTACATGAAGCAAAGCATCCTAGAATACCTAAAAACTACTTCGAGAACCACGAGACCAAGAGCTAATTACGGGGCTACCTGGACATCAAAGCACGCTCCGATACCCTCCGGGCTCTACTCAAGAAGATGTGTGAAACCTACTTTGGCTGCAAACCTTTGGTTTATGCTCCTATATCCCTTCGAAGCCCTAAAGCTACTTCGACATGTAGACCAAAACCAGAGGCCTTCGCCCCTATTATCAACACATGCATTTTCCAGTAGGTTTACTATTTTACCCCTATAAAGTCTTGTAATCAGAGTTCTCTATGATGGTTGTAACTCGAGGGTAAAATGGTATTTTCCTGTTTATTTCACCTATAAATGCTGGGCACCTTCAATGTAAAAGGACAGATGATACCAAATATGAAAATCACTATGAATTGGACGTAAGGTTATTATCCATTTCAGAGGCCTGAACTAGTATAAAATACTATTGTTGGGGGAAAATATTTCATCCTCCAAAATCCAAGGACAATTTCATGTTAACACGAGCCGAAGAAATGAAGCCAAGAATCTTGATCTCCAACGATTCTAAAAGCAATAAGGCTCCGTCTGTTCGGAGCCTTAAACAACGGAAACCTTCATCAAGGCTTCGACACAACGAAGTCTCCCGAAGCCTCTTCACCCGAAGGGGGGTTGCCAGCAACGACATAAGATTTATCTTCTCACTAATTAGATTATCTTCTTACTCTTTTACCCCTATGAAGAATACTTAAACAAACACTTCGTTTGTTACACACTTAGTTTCCTAAACCTATTAGCGTAATCTTTTAGGTCAATAGTTGGCGCCGTCCATGGGGAACCTAGTACAAAAACTTCATTCTCTACCAATCCCTTTCTAGAGCCATGCCTCATAAGCGGAGCCTAGGCACTAGTCCCCTCCAGAGGTCTTCTCGGACCTCTAGGTTGAAATCTTCAAACACCATCGACGTCGGAGGACCTAGGACTCCCGAAAGAAATACTCTTCCTCGAACATACGAAGGCCCCTCTCGGGACTCCGTTTATGCTTTGAACCAACGGAGCCTATCCTGTGGCTCCGGTTGTGCTCCGAACTGACTTGTTCAATTCCCAAGACCCGGAGGTCCCCTCCGGAAGAAATGAAGACCGTCCTGATAATGTGGCGACCCAGATGGCCCATCTTCAGGCTGAAGAGATGAGGTGGAGGCAGGAAGCTGCGGACATACTTCATCCTCAAGCTACCGCCGTCATTCTAGAGGTTCCTCAAGATGATGACCTTGCCGTTTATCCCGAAGCCTCTCAGATTCTAAGAAGCACTGAGAATGCTTCTTTTGATGATGAATCTCCGTTACACCCCGACTTGCAGAAGGTACGCTTTGACCCAAAGTTCAAGACTTCAAAGTTCTATAAGTATTCCAGAGAGGAAGATCTAGGAGAATTTTCCCGTTCATATGCTTTAGCAATCGAAGCTAGCGGAGGGGTTTGAGATACAATGGTGAAATGCTTCCCCGTTGTGCTCGAAGGAGTCACTCTGTGTTGGTTCTGGTCTTTGAAACTAGAATCAATTAAATCTTGGGAGAAGTTAAGAAAGAAGTTTGTAAATAACTTCCAAGGGACCTTCGTGCCTCCTATCTCCACCGGTAGTCCTTTTCAAGTGAAGCAGCAACCTGGAGAAACTTTACGACAATTTTTCAAGCGCTTCGCTCACACGAAGTCTCAGATAAAGGGGTTGTCCATATCGTCCATCGTTGATGCGGTGCACAAAGGAGTTACGAATGCGGCCTCCTCGACAAACTTCATCGGAAGCATATATCTTCAATAGCACAACTGATGGCCTATTTTGAAGAATATGCTATGTCTAAAGAAGGATGGCTTCGAAGAACTACTTCGCTTCCATCAACTTTCCCCCAAGAAGTCAAGGTTGATCCGAAGTCCCCAAGTTCTTCACAAGTCTCCCACTTCGAGAATAATCGCAATGATAGCTAGAGAGGGCGAAAGCATCCTCACTCCGAACTCTTGAACATTGCTCCTTCTTTATCGAAATTCCCCCCAAGAATTCACAAGCTTTGGGAAGCAAGGTCAGCGGCTGGAGGCCGCCAAGGAAGCCGGCTAGCAAAGGCCACACTGCTGTGTCCACGGCGATAACCAAAGCCTTGCTACCGATGCATGTAAGTCTATACTAGCCCTAAGGAGCAAGTACCTTGAGAGGAGTTTGGGTCGAGGCACAACTGACCGAACCCCTCCCGAGGCACGTCCGGAGCCGGTACAAACCGTTGGATGTGTAGATAGCTTCAAAGCCCCAAGACAGCCTTTGGTGACCAGTGTTATGCCACCTCCGAAACAAGAAGATACACAAGACCACGCCAAAAGAGTGGTTCTTCCCATCTCCGGTGGAGGAACCTTGGGCAGCATGTCAAAAAGGCAAAGGAGGGTATATGTTCGCAAAGTAGGTCATATTGGGACCTCTTTGTCGGCTACTGAAATGCCCGAATGGTCCCATGTGCCTATATATTTCTCTTCAGCTGATGCAGTGGGTATAAAATTTCCTCATGCAGACCCCCTTGTTATCACTGCTAATATTGCAGGAACAGAAGTCCGAAGAGTACTGGTTGATGGTGGAAGCTCCGCAGATATTATCTTTGTTCAGGCCTTTGACCAGCTTTGCATTCCGCAAAAACATCTCCTCTCAGCAGCTTGACCACTTCAAGGCTTCGCATGACCTCCTCTCGATGCCCTTGGCCAAATAGGCCTAGAGGTTGCCTTCAGAGAGGGGCTCTGTTGGCGTAAAATATTACGCTAACAGGTTTCTGTAGAAAAGAAACTAACAAACGAAGTGTTTGCGAAGTGAACTGTTCTAAGCCTCCGAAAGGATAACAACTTAGAATAGTTCAAATGTGTGTATTGAATAACTTGTATTCGGTACCTATTACAAGGTGAAATGGGGGTATTTATAGGCCCAAATATTAAGGAAAAGACCTATTTACCCCTCTATTACAACCGACATAGTGGAAACTATTCGGTACCCTTGATAGGGCTAAAATGGTAAAAGATTAATCTAATAAGATAAAAGACAAATCTTCCATCTTAGCTGGCAGAAAAGATCTCAGAGAGCCTTAGTTCGAAGATATACTCCGAACCAATGCCTATCTTCGTACTTCGAGCTTGACTTAGGACATCTCCGAAGATGGACGCCTGGGAACCTTCGAATCCATTAACTGCCTTTGTGCTGTTACGGCAATAACCCAGAGGATGGGATATTTTCCCCCAACAGTAGCCCCTCGAATACGCTTCTCCGTTAAACCTGTAATGTTAGGAAAGCAGTATACGGAAGAAAAAATAACCAGGCGTAGGGGTTATTAGATTTTAATTCATCTCCAAAACGTACGAAGATATAAAACTCCGAGTCAGTCTTAAAACAATTACTTTCGAACTATCTTAGAACTGACTCAGGAAGTTCGAAAGTCTTTTAGACTTAGAAGAAATAGCCGTTAGCTTCCTTCTTCTAACGGAAACTGCAGAATGCGTTAATTTCGGAGAAAAGTAACGGGCAGGAATGCGAAATGGCATGGACTAACGGTAAAAATGTAAAGTCTAGGCTATAAATAAAGGGCCTAGAACTTTCCTGTTTACCTTTCCACTGCTCCCTTGCAAAGAAGCACCCTTTGAGCCCTTTGAGCCCTTTGAGCCCTAGCCTCCATTTTTTCCTCCAAAGCAACCTAGTAGCTCCAATGGCGAAAACCAAGAGTTCTGGAGCCCCTTCAGCCTTGGCTCGACAGCAGGCAGCTGCGGCAGCAGCGGCGGCGGCATTGGCGATGGAGCCTCCAATACCCGCAACGACATCCATGGCGGCAGGAGGGAGAAATCCCCAAAATGTGGTTGATCAAGGTCTCTGCCCGCCATCAACGAAGTATTTGGATCAATCCTTCCAACTGGGTCCTTCTACCTGCAAGAGGGAATCACTGGCGGTCACAGTAGAAGGGAGGATTAGTACCGGAGTCATGATCCGCAAACCTGGAAAGGAACTCATTCCGTCGCCAAGGCCCGGAGAAGTGGTTGTCTTCGAAGCCTTCTTCGAAGCCGGCTTAGGCCTTCCAGCAGTGGACTTCTTGGCGGAGGTACTTGATTTATTTCACGTCACCCTTCCCCAACTGTCTCCGAACGCAGTAGCTCGCTTGGCTATCTTCGAATGGGCGTTGAGAGCCGAAGGCTGTGAGGGGAGGGCAGAGATCTTTGCTGCGCTACATAGAGCTTCATGCCAGCCAAAAACCTTCGTAGGCCCCGGAAGTGAATAAGTGGTAGTAGCCTTCGGAAGTATTAACTTCAAGCTTCGGGATGAATACGCCCTTCAATTTCCTGCTAAGGCCATCAATGCAAGATGGTATACCGACTGGGTCATGAGGTGGTTTTATGCTGAAGTCGGGGCGAGCAATCCTCTGGCCGGACCTCTGAAAGAAATCCAATTCCGGAAGGAAGCCCTAGTGCATCCAGACCAAGGTCAGCTCGAAGCTCGCCTCAGCCTACTTCAGAAGATTAGTCGGAGGTTGAGCATGCGAGACTTAGCCGAAGAATTCCTTGGGTTACAAATCTCTCCGCTTATGGCCAACTGGCCTATCATCTTCGAAGAGGATTCGGAAGGCGGTCTCCGAAAAATAACTTCGACTTCGAGCCCTGCAGGTAACTTCGAAGACAACATGTATTATGCATATTCATTCGAAGAAAAAACTAACTTGATTCATTTTTTAGCTTCTTCAGCCCCTATTACTTCGGAGCAAATCGTAAGGGCTTCGGAGAAGATTTTGGGCGCTCCAACTCCGACCGAAAAAGAATGGAGAATCAAGCTGGTCGGGAGTTGGGAGAGATTTAACAGAGTGTGGGGAATGCTGGAAATCGTTCCGCCCCCTTTGATGGATTGGGTGCCTTCGGAGAAAGGACCCAAAAAGAGGAAAGTCGAAGGTGGGACTTCGAGCTCTGCCAAGACTCCGGTCAAGAAGGTGGCTCGGAAACCAAAGAATCCAGCACCTTCGAATCTTGCACCCTCGAGCTCAAGGGCTTCAGTCTCTGACTCCCAAGAGGATGAAGGGAGGTTGCTTGTGCGTCTGATAGACGAAGACGAAACTCAAAGGACTGCACAAGCCGAAGTACCTGCGAACGTGCCGGAGTCTCGAGACAACCTTGAGCAACCAAGGACTTCGGCAGTTCAAGAAGATATATCTCAGGACGAAGTTCCTGTGAATGAAGGTGGAGTCGAAGTTACTATGGCTTCGATTCCTGAAGAGGCAACAAGGACTGCTCAGGAAAATGCTCCTGCAGTCGAAGATTTAACGGCTGATTCGGACGAAGATCTGGCTTTTGATCCGCCGAACAGTCCCATGATTACCCCTCGCCAAAATGTCGAAGGTAGACTTCGAATAATTCTTTTATGTTATTTTGTGTATTTATACAATGTATAATACTTTTGTTTTTTACAGAGTCCACTCCGGTGGAAGAGGTCCGCCAGGAAGAAATAATCCCTGGGCCTTCGACGACTTCGGAGCCAACCCAAAGAGCCACTCAAATGGGACCTGGAAGAGGCAAAAGAAATATAGAACCCCTCCCTGCTACGAGTTCCGGATCAACTCCGTCTGATTCAACAGACGAGAGTCAATCTTCGGAGGAGGGCCAGTCTCCAGGGGCTCTGAAGACTACAGGCAAACACTCCGGCCCTTCGCTGAACGAAGATGACCAACAGGCGATAAGTATGCTCCCCCTGCTAGCTCCTTTCTTAGGGCAAACAACTGGTCTTCGGACTTTGCTCAAACCTTTGGATCGAGCTAGCCGCGGCATAGGGGAGACCAACTTAGTGGCCATTCTGAGCAAAGCGGACAGGTCGGAGCTTAACGCTGCTATAGAACGCGTAGCTTACCAGGTACGAAGCATCTGCGAAATAACATGGAATTCGTCTACAAATAAATATTTACCTTGGTTTTTTTCTTTTTGCAGCAAACAGTCTTGGCCCGAGCTACGAATATATCAAACGATGAAGAAATCGCTCGTCTTCGGGAGGAAAATAATATCCTTCAACGGAATCTTACTATCTCCGAAAGCCGAGTGGTTCAGATGGACAATATAGTGTCAACGGAGCGCAGGGCCAGACAAGGTTTGGAGGTTGCGAATAAAGAGCTCGAAGCAGAAAGAATTATGCTTCGAGCAGAAATTGAAAAATTGCGGGCGGAGCACGCCACTGCGGGGACCGAGCTTGTCAGACTCCAAGAGGAAGCTAGCCAGCTTTTGAACCAAAAGAATATCTTGACCACTGAAACTGCTAGACTTTCTGGGGTTCTGGGAGAAGTAACTTCGATGAAGGACGCACTGAACGAAGATAAGCTGAAGTCCGAGAAGGTAGCTGCGGAAGTTATGAATCAGCTGCTAGGTGTCCTGGAGTACTTCGATACTACTGGGACACTTCCTTCTGATGATAACATTTCTCTTCTGCGCCGGTTGAAAAGGATTCAAGGAGTGGCGAAGCAGATGAAGACAGCGGGCATTCGATACGGAGAACTCTCCGGACAAGTGGCTGCTGTCGGCCTACTTCGCTACTACGAAGATTTGGGCCGATCGATAACTCCGGGCGCAGGAGAGGGCCCAATTACCTTCGACGTCGAACGGCTTCTAACTCCTTCCGAAGGTGTGGCTGCTGCCTGGCGAGCCTTTCAAACTTCATGGAGAGCCGAAGGTCGTTCTGTGATCAAGGCTTGGATCGACGAAGGTCAATGCCAGAAGCAAGTTCGGACCCAAGCTTCGAGTAGTCAGCCTCCTCCGAACCCGCAGGTTTAGAAATACCTTAGGATTTTTGGCTATGTAAAGCTTTATGCTTATGAACATTTATCAATAAAAATTTGTTTATCATATTTTTAGGCTTTGCCTCATACGGAAGATATCGAAGTGTTAGACCTTAACGACGAACTTCGCTCATTATGGACCACCTTCGATCTTCTAAAAGCTTATAAACGTCCTCGATTTTTAGTTCCTCGAGATAGCTCCGGTGAAATTGCGCCCGAAGTAATCAAAGATATACTATCTTATATTAAAGAGGAAGAAAAAGAGGTTAACTTGAACACTTCGTCTTCCGAAGACGTTATATGGTCTGAAGACGAAGATGAAGTTCGAAGTAAAAAACCTAAAGAACTTGGAAGCTGGGAAAGGAGCCCCGAACGGCTTCGAACTTGGGCCGAGCTTCAACAAGAACAGAAGGACTTTAGAGCTTCGAAGGGAGGCAAGAGAGTTAAATGCAAAGTTGTTAGAACTCCGGCGCTGGAACTAGTCGTTCCAACCCTAGCTCTAGAGACCGAAGAGGTCTTCGATTCCTTCTTGGTATAGATACCAATTTTCATGATGTAATCTGTAAACATATTCGTTCGAATAATGAATACCGATTTAAAATTGTCTCCATTATTACTAGCCCCTATTTGGGGATAAGCAACTTCGAACTGTATTCAAAGATGGTTATGCGCAAAGAAAAACTTCGGAGTACAATTTTTTGGGGTTCGGAACCCCTCTGCAATTTAAAGATCTTTTAAAATCTTATAAAATGTCTTCGACTATTTGTAGTCTGAAGAATGACAACTTAGTACCCTTGTTTTTTGAAAGAAATCACTTGAGATAACTTTCAGGACACCTTAGTGTCTTAGATAATTTGTCACTTCGGACTATATTAACAGATATTCGTAGCTCATGGCTCAAATTCTGTTTTGCTTTGGCCACCTTTGGCTCTTTTTTGTGAATTCTGTCGAACCAATGGTTCGGAGTTTGCAATGGTCTCTTTGGACTCTTTTTACGGATGTCTACCAGCCAATGGCTTGGACTCCATATATTTTGGCCACCTTCGGCTCTTTTTGCGGAAGTCTACCAGCCAATGGTTTGGACTCCGCATGTTTTGGCCACCTTCGGCTCTTTTCACGGAAGTCTACCAGCCAATGGCTTGGACTCCGTATGTTTTGGCCACCTTCGGCTCTTTTTACGGAAGTCTACCAGCCAATGGCTTGGACTCTGTATGATGTGGTTTTGGGCTCTTTTACGGATGCCTACAAGCCGGTGGCTTGGACTCCGGATTATGTCAGCCCCCACGTCGGAAGCTTCGAACCAATGGTTCGAAGTCCGAAAATACGATTCAGCTTCATGACACTTCCCTCTCGGTCAACCCCGCGGTTCCAGTGCGTCCACTCGGAAGCTGGAAGTCTATGAGGGGAAGGCATTATCTGGACCATATGCTTTATTAATTCAGAAGATGATTACAAGTGACTTATGAGGAGCCATGCTGAATAGCATGGGCCTCATGGCTCCAGAAGTGATGAGTCATTGTCAACGATAGTCAAAGAGGACAGAAGAAGAAGAGATCTGCTGTTTTATGGGCCGCGTGTGACTCAGGTACACGGGCAGCGAGCGACTGTCGGGCAGAGGAGGCTGCGAAGTCGGGCTGGCCCAATCCGGGTGCATGGGCCAGAAGCAGTAGAAGACCCACTGGGCTGTTGACCAGGACTGACTCAGGTACACGGGCGGTGAGCGATTGCCGGGCTGAGAGAGCTGCGGAGTCGGGCCGGCCCAATCCGGGTACCTGGTGCAAAGCTGGTGGAGGCTTTGTCAGTTTCGGCGTAAAACTGACAACCATTGATTCTGTATCCGACTGTCCAGAAGAGAAGCCGTAGTCGCTACGAAAACTTAGCTTCCGGATAAGTCATCTGTAACTCTAGGCCCACAGTCAGTCTGTCGTGTCTGTAAAAATACCTAAGGGCAGTAGAGTCTTTTCCGTTATTTTTGAGTCTGTAAAAACCCTAAGGGGCAGGTAGAATATTCCTAGTGTTGGGCTGCCTATAAATAGGACCCCAACCCCTAGGGTTTGGACTACCCTTTTGTGCTGAAATCAAATCCATCCTTTGGGTCATTTTGCCCACTGTCTTCTCTCTCCTGTGTGCGCCGCCAGGCCCTTGTGCTTCTCTGTTCGTGGCTCATTTTGGCTCCAATCTCTCAGATTCTTTTAATCCTTGGTCCCTGGAGAATTTATTGTTTGCATCTGGTTGGTTTGGGGAGTTATTGAGTTGAATTTGGGTTGCTGTATTTATTTCTTAGGGAGAAGCTTCTTCTGTTGCTTGTGTTCTTCACGGTGGGTGTACTAGTTCTTGCTGTTGCAAGTAGTACTGCTTTTACTGTAGCTACAGTGTTCGGCTGCAGCTTTTCACCTTCTATCGCCCAGCTTTTTGATCGAAGCTGACAGTCTCTTTTGCTTTTTCCTGGTGTGTCTGGCGAAGCTCGGTTCCATGCGAAGCCCCTCAACTCCGTGAGGCAGGCTCCGATCGAACCTCTTTAAAGGCTTCGCTTAGACTTCGAACTTCGGTTTTTGTGTCTGAGTTGCTAGATTCGAAGTTCCTCCTGTATGGACAGCATCGCATACTTCGAACTAGCATACTCCGAATCTATCTGTTCGAAGTGCACACTTCTTTAGGTTTCGAAGTTGGGTTCGAAGTTTGTCTGTTCTGATAGACTTCGCTTGGATTTCTTTGTGGCGTGTCAGCCTTCGATTCTCCTTCCGAAGCTTTCTCTGTTCGAAGATAGAGTGTAGGCTTCGGACTTGCTTTTCTGTCGCGTGACAGACTTCGCTTCTTTGTTCGAAGGTAGTCCGTCTGTTTTGTGTGTTCGAAGATTTTCTGTTCGAAGGGTGTGCTTCGAAGCTCTTGGTTCAAGGTGTGTTCGAAGTTTTGTCTTCGAGGTCCTCACTTCGAAGCAGGCTCCGACTTTGTCACCTTGCTCCGAAGCTCTTGGTTCGAAGCTGTGTTCGAAGTCTTGTCTTCGAAGTGCTTACTTCGAACCAAGCTCCGACACTGTTTTTACTTCGCTCCGAAGTACACTTCGCTTCTTATTACTTCGAACTAGGCTAGACAGTGACACCTTCGGCACTTCGGTCAGACTCCGTCACCAACCTCCGAAGCATACCTCGTCGTGCGAAGGGGGCTTCGCCAAATCCCGAACAGGAGACAACTTTGGACAGTAACTTCTCTTTTCACTTTATACATACTTAGATCATTTCATTGAGAAGTATAGGCCTGTTACAACTTGTTTATCTGCCTACTTGCACCACTTTAGTTTTACACTGTTTATCATCAGATGCTTCTAGGTTAGAAACCTTTAGACTTAGGCCTTCTGTTTATTTTCTGCTGCGTAGTAATTTTTTTTGAGGTGCGTTGGGTATTGGGAACAGGCCATTGATTCGAAAGAATTTTTAAGGCGCCCATTCACCCCCCCTCTGGTCGCTACTTTCGGTCCTACAAGTGGTATCAGAGCCTGGTTAGGTTTTTTCATACCTTAACCGGTTCTAAACCCCGGTAGTGACCATGACGTCTCCTGGCAAGGTCCCGTCCTTGGAAGCCTATGGCTATAATTATTGGAAGACTCGCATGCGAGCCTATCTCATGAGCCAGGGTTCGGACATATGGGACATCTGCGTTCACACCACATTTGTCATTCTGCCAGTTACTGAGCAAGGTACTGCTGGTATCATTGCTCAGCATCTGAGCAACAGTAAGGCTGTGAACATTTTATTTTCTGGTTTAGGTCCCACTGAATTTGAGCGAGTGAGTCATCTCTCCACTGCGAGAGAGATCTGGGCTACCCTCAAGGCACACCATGAGGGAACAGCACAGGTCAAGGCTCGGCTCTATCAGACCTACCGGCGTGAATATGAGAATTTCACACAGAAGCCGGGTGAATCTGTTGAGGCTCTGTTTGGTCGCTTTCAGTCGATCATTAACAAGCTTCGGGATAACAAGGCTGAGGGTGCTCAGTTAGTCTCAGATCACGAGCAGGCGCTCAAGGTTCTTCATACCTTGGACCCAAAGATCTGGGAGATCAAGGTATCATCTATCGTTGAGAGTACTTCTTACGATACCTTGACCATTTCTGAGTTGTTTAGCAAGCTGAAGGCCACTGAGGTAGATATCCAGCTGAGATCAAATCTCACTGGCTCTGGATCAAAATCCCTGGCCCTTGCTACACCTTCAGTTGATTCCTCTGCTGTGAATTGTGCTGGGTTCTCTTTGATGTCTATCACTGAGGATCAGCTTGAGTTGTTGGGAGATGATGATTTGTGTCTCTTTAACAACCGGGTGCGTCGTGTCTATGATAAAAGAATGTTCAAAAGACACAGCACAAAATCCGGATGCTTTGAATGTGGTGATCCAGGACACTTCATCGCCGACTGCCCCAAGCGCAGTGGATACAAGAAGGGCACCGGCAATAGCTTCCACGACTCCGGCAAGCATGAGAGCCCCTCCTTCACCAAGGGCAAGCCGAAGACCCGGTTCTTCAAGAAGGCCCTGAAGGACTACCGGCGAGAGAAAAAGAAGCGTGACAAGGCCTTCTTCGCCGAGATGGAGAAGAGCTACTCCAAGAGATCCACGTCTTCTTCCTCTTCATCAAGCTCAAGTGATGAGGAGATCACCATCAAGAAGGGGAAGGACAAGGATGATCCGGCGGGCCTCTGCTTCATGGCCTTCGGAGACAAGCCGAAGAGCCGCTCACACCAGCGCCGAAGATCCCGCAAGAGCTTCTGCTCCATGGCTCTTGGGGATAGAGAAGAAAAGAGCTCCTCCGACGACTCCGATGACGACGATAGCAAGGTATCATCTTATGAGCGTGAAATTGTAGATTTACTTGAGAGCAATCGTTAGGAGTTGAAGTATCGGGAGAAACTGCTTAGGGGGGCTAAGAAAAGGATAGACGAGTTAGAGAGTGAGCTTGCCGTGGCCAACGGTAGGATTGAGAGTCTATCCTCTTCTCCTTGCTTGGGTGATAGCAGTGAGTGCCCGAAGTGTGAGGTGCTTCTGTGTGACCTGTCGACTTTAAAGTCCAGGTACACAGAAAGGGTTGATGAGAGGGACGCTTTGGCCACTGAGCTTGAAAGCGCTCAGCAGGAGCTAAAAGATGCTCAAGCCACTGTCGTCGCACCCTGTGTTGATTGCCCATCTCATCTAGCTGCCTTAGCTGAGCTGAAATCCAAGGGCAATGAGCATTTGGGTGATTTGGAGAGGTTGAGAGCTGAGCTTGCCCAGACTAGGCTAGAGCTTGAGACACTGTCAGTTCCACCCACTGTTTGTGAGAACTGTCTGTCTCTTAGAATGAAGTTGATTAAGCTAAAAGCCGGAAAGTCTGTCCAAGTAGAGAGTGAGTGTGAGACCTGCTTGTCTCAGGTGGAGGTTCTAGCTTCCTTGAGAGAGGAGCTAGCAGATTCTCAGAATGAGAACTTTTACCTCCGTTCTATCCTGAGTTGGATCAGTGCCAGAGAGCCACAGCTTGGCATGATGATCCAGCAGTTCAAGAGGAAGGATGGGTTTGGAGTAGGTTACACCTACACCAAGGCTGACTTTGAGAGTGCCCTCAGCCGGGCAGTGGAGTGGAGTAAAATGACTCCAGAGCAGAGGTATCCCAAGACTCACTCCACTGAGAGCTCCCAGGCTTGTCAGCCCAAGGATGGAGTGATCCATGAACCACCCAAAGCTCCACCCAAGAAGCCTATCTGGGTCCCTAAGCCCAAACACCTCCACTCTTCTCTAGACTCTCTTCCTGGACCCTCTCAGCCCAAGAAGACCACACCAAACACTACCCAGCCCAAGAACCCCAAGCCTCAACCACATCCCAAGAAGCCTACCTATCATTGTGAGTATTGTCAGAGAGACGGGCATCTTGCGGAGTTTTGCTTCAGGAGGAAGCGGGTTGAGAGAGCAGAGAGGGCTCGTAGTGATCAGGTGCAGTTCTACCAGCAGGGTGGTAGACTGCGTGTTCCTCGGCGCAGGGAGAGGCTGGAGGCCAGGCCGCGTCGTGTAGGTGGTGGTAGAGGAGACGGTTTTCTTGCCCGTGCTCCAGTGGGTGGTGTTCGTTCCGGCAGAGTTCCAGACCGTGTTGGCTACGGTTCTGGACCTCGTGGCCGCAGGGTTAGGAAGGACCGTGGACCGCGTTTTGAGCCGCGTTTTGGTCCAAACTCTTTTGATGGTTTTCGCTTTCCATCTTTTGAGCAGATGGCTCGACACTGGTTTAGCTCTTTTGCTAAACCTGGTGCCGGACCATTTGCTCCCACTTACAGACATTGATTGTGCAGGACCGGGGACTGGAGGATGTTTGGATCATGGACTCAGGATGCTCTCGCCACATGACGGGACATCGCAGATGGTTCTCCAGTCTCACTCCCCCGAGCTCCAAAGAGTACATCACATTCGGGAACAGCGGTCAAGGGAAAGTAAGTGGCATAGGCTCAATCAACATTTCAGACCATTTCTCTTTAAAGAATGTTGCTTTGGTTAAAAATCTGAACTTTAATTTAATCTCTGTATCGCAACTTCTTGAGGATGGTTTGGAAGTGCGCTTTAAGAAGGGCAATTCTTCTGTGGTTGACTCTAGAGGGTCTTTGGTTTGTCAGATTTTACCCTTCGGTAAAGTTTTTCGAATTGACTTCTCTAGTTCTTTTGGCCCTTCTCGCTGTTTGATTGCTGGATCTTCTTCTGAGCTCTGGAAGTGGCATAGGAGGTTAGGTCATTTGAGTTTTGATCTGCTAGTCAGGTTAAGCTCTATGGACCTCATCCGAGGATTGCCCAAGCTTAAGATGGAGAAGGATCTAGTTTGTCATCCCTGTCGTCATGGGAAAATGGTTGCCGCTTCTCACTCACCTGTGACTCAGGTGATGACTTCGTATCCAGGCGAGCTTTTACATTTGGACACTGTAGGTCCAGCTCGGGTACGCTCAGTCGGTGGGAAGTGGTATGCACTAGTGATTGTTGACGACTTTTCTCGCTTCTCGTGGGTTTTCTTTTTGGAGTCTAAGGATGAAACTTTTCAATTTGTCCATGACCTGATTTTGAAGCTGAAGAATGAGAACAATGGTCGGATGCGAGCAATTCGCTCTGACAACGGCTCTGAGTTCAAGAACTCTCAATTCGTCAGCTTCTGTGGTGATCAGGGTCTGGACCATCAGTTTTCTTCTCCTTACACTCCCCCACAGAACGGCGTTGTGGAACGAAAGAACCACACGCTAGTTGAGATGGCCAGGACGATGCTCGATGAGCACAGGACTCCTAGGCGTTTTTGGGCTGAAGCCATGAACACGGCTTGCTATCTAGCCAACCGCATTTTCTTCGAGCTTACATTGGTAAGACATCATATGAGTTGCGGTTTGGCAGACAGCCCAAAGTGAGCCACTTGCGAGCGTTTGGCTGCAAGTGCTTTGTGCTCAAGAAGGGAGGGCATTTGGACAAATTCGAGTCTCGTTGCTGGGATGGTGTTTTTCTTGGTTATGCATTGCATTCTCGAGGCTTTCGTGTTTGGAACCTCGAATCCCAGCTGCTTGTCGAGACGTGTGAGGTTTCTTTTGATGAGTCCTTGCCTTCGTTGACTCCTTCTTTTGAGCTTTCTGGTGATGATGAGCTCGGAGAGTCCATCTTCGAGGAAGATGAGGACACTCCAGCTGCTGTTGAGGGCGGGCCTTCTGCTTCCCCCGCAGAGCCCACACCTTCTGTGACTTCGACTGATGATGAGGGCGGACCTCTGATCACTTCTTCCACTTCGATCGAGCCCCCTCAGTCGAGTCCAGAGGTGCCAGTTGCTGACTCCGGTGAGGTGACTTCAGATCACCAGGGAACCCGAGCAGTTCAGCGTGACCATCCCTCAGAGCTCATCATTGGTGATTTGACTGAGAGGACTTTGCGTTCTTCTGCCTCTCTCGCTGTGTTTGCTGAATCTGCGTTTGTTGCATCTTTTGAGCCCAGAGATATTTCTCATGCTCTCTCTGATTCTAATTGGATTAATGCCATGCAAGAAGAGCTTGAGAACTTTGTCCGCAATCGGGTTTGGACACTAGTTGAGTCGCCACCTGGATGCAACCCCATAGGTACCAAGTGGGTATTCAAGAACAAACAAGGTGAAGATGGGGTTGTGGTGCGCAACAAGGCTCGACTAGTTGCCCAGGGTTATTGCCAGAAGGAAGGTATTGACTTTGAAGAAACCTTCGCTCCTGTTGCCCGTCTTGAGTCCATTCGCATTCTTTTAGCATTTGCCGCTTCAAAGGGTTTTAAGCTTTTTCAAATGGACGTTAAGAGTGCTTTTCTGAACGGGTATATAGAAGAGGAGGTTTATGTTAGGCAACCCCCTGGTTTTGAGAACCCTAAGTTTCCTCGACATGTTTTTAAATTGCACAAAGCTTTATACGGGTTGAAGCAAGCCCCCAGGGCTTGGTATGACCGGTTAAAGCAGTTTTTGTTGGGGAAAGGTTTTGTGATGGGTTCTGTGGACAAAACTCTTTTCTTGCTCAGAGATGCTTCAGATTTCTTAGTTGCTCAGATTTATGTGGACGATATTATCTTTGGCGGTACTACTGATTCTCTTGTGTCCAAGTTTTCTGAGCAGATGCACAGTGAGTTTGAGATGAGCCTCATGGGTGAGCTCAAGTATTTCTTAGGGCTCCAGATCAAGCAGACCAAGGACGGCACCTTCATCCACCAAGGTAAGTACACTCGTGATATGTTAAAGAAATTTGACTTTGGTGGTGAATTGAAGCCGCAGATGACCCCGATGGGCACTTCTGGGGGTCTGGACAAGGACGAGAGCGGCGTCAAGGTCAATGAGAGAGAGTTTCGAGGGATGATCGGTTCGCTGCTGTACTTGACGGCGACGAGGCCAGACATACAGTTCGCCGTAGGACTTTGCGCGCGTTTTCAGTCTTCACCACGCGCGTCTCATCGGCAGGCTGTCAAGCGCATCTTCAGGTATCTTACTTATGCGCCTGATCTCGGTCTTTACTATTCAACATCGTCATCTCTTGATTTATCTGGTTTTTCGGACGCTGACTTTGGTGGGTGCCGGTTGGATCGCAAGTCGACTTCCGGTACTTGCCAGTTTCTTGGTTCTTCTCTTGTCTCTTGGTCTTCTCGAAAGCAATCTGGAGTTGCTCTTTCGACCACAGAGGCTGAGTATGTAGCTGCTGCTCACAGTTGGTTTGGATGATTTCTACTTTGAGAGATTTTGGGTTGTTCTTCTCTACCAGAGTTCCATTATTTTGCGACAGCACTAGTGCTATTAGTGTAGGGAAAAACCCATGTCTTCATTCAAAAACCAAACACATTGATGTGCGCTTTCACTTCTTGCGGGATCAATATGAGAAAGGTGTCATTGACCTTGTTCATGTTGATACCCATCATCAGTTGGCTGACATTTTCACCAAACCCCTAGATCAGTCTACTTTTGAGCGTTTACGAGGGGATTTGGGTGTTGTGTATCCTTTTAGGATATTTTGAGTCAGTTCATTTCCTTCTTCTTCACTCTTTTCTTGAGTCTTTTTGTGTGTGTTCATATCATACATATTCACATATCACACATTTGAGCCTGCTTCTGTTATATGATTGAACTGCTTTACTTAGTCTAGCTGGTACATGCTTTTGATTACTTGTCAATGATCATGCTTTGGTTCAGTTCACTTGATATATCTGTCATATGCATGGCTTTTATTCTTTAAACCTGAAAAATGATCACCATTGCTTCTGGTAACTAGCATGCGTAGGCTGAGTGTTTTTGCTATCTGTTACATGCCTTGTAGCTAGTTCATCACATAGATGCAGATATGCAACTTGGACATCTTTATGCTTTAACATGGAAAATGTGCTATAAAAATGATAAAAATCGAAAATGAATGAAAATTCCATGCCTTTTTATGCTTAAGTTGAAAAGATCCAAGTGGGTTTGCTGTGTCGCATTATATTGTTCTGGACTGCTTACCATAGCACTTTGGTATGAACTAGGACAATGTATTGTATGCCAAGACCAATGTCTTAAGCTTCTAATGGTCCAGTTCTGGCCTAGGCTTGACTTGGTCGGTTAGCATAAGGTTTGACATGCAAATAACCCTTGGCAATAATGACGAAGGAAAATGAAAAAGCCTGAACTTTAAAAGGATAACAAGTTTGCCGAAGCACTTTGTTTTGAACAATGCTTATCTTGGTAGATATCAGCTAGCTTCTGCATCTCATGTTTTTACCTTGCTCACTTATTGGAACTTATGGTGATGCTTTTGTTTGCAAAAATTGACAAATGCATGCTAAATGACTTTCTTTAGATATCATCTCTTGCACTGATCATGCCATGTGTCTTAGACAGTATCTCTTTTGCTATACCTGTTAGATGTTGTAACTGCAGTCAATCATATTTGAGAAGCATGCTTTCTACACTCCACCTACACCCCAGCTGAATTCATTGCATATTTTGAGGGGGAGTTGCATTTCAGGGGGAGTCTGTGTCTCTTTTAAGTGCTTGATGAGTTCACTTGTCAACAAGGGGGAGAAAATTTGGGATCAGAGTTTAAGGGGGAGTTCTTACTCTGTTGATATCCTTGTTGTTCTAAAAATCGCACTCATTTTGAGCTTTTACGTTTTGGTTAACCATAATGACCACCTCTTGCTTTTATTCGGCTTTTGGTCATTTAGGTTAAACTTTTACCTTATTTTTCTTCTTCTTTGTTTCCTTGTATTTTTGTTTTCGTGTTTCCACATTTGTTCGCAGGTGCTGAAGAGCTGTGAAAAGAGGAATGTTGACAATGCACTCATCAAGGGGAGATTGAGGAGCCATGCTGAATAGCATGGGCCTCATGGCTCCAGAAGTGATGAGTCATTGTCAACGATAGTCAAAGAGGACAGAAGAAGAAGAGATCTGCTGTTTTATGGGCCGCGTGTGACTCAGGTACACGGGCAGCGAGCGACTGTCGGGCAGAGGAGGCTGCGAAGTCGGGCTGGCCCAATCCGGGTGCATGGGCCAGAAGCAGTAGAAGACCCACTGGGCTGTTGACCAGGACTGACTCAGGTACACGGGCGGTGAGCGATTGCCGGGCTGAGAGAGCTGCGGAGTCGGGCCGGCCCAATCCGGGTACCTGGTGCAAAGCTGGTGGAGGCTTTGTCAGTTTCGGCGTAAAACTGACAACCATTGATTCTGTATCCGACTGTCCAGAAGAGAAGCCGTAGTCGCTACGAAAACTTAGCTTCCGGATAAGTCATCTGTAACTCTAGGCCCACAGTCAGTCTGTCGTGTCTGTAAAAATACCTAAGGGCAGTAGAGTCTTTTCCGTTATTTTTGAGTCTGTAAAAACCCTAAGGGGCAGGTAGAATATTCCTAGTGTTGGGCTGCCTATAAATAGGACCCCAACCCCTAGGGTTTGGACTACCCTTTTGTGCTGAAATCAAATCCATCCTTTGGGTCATTTTGCCCACTGTCTTCTCTCTCCTGTGTGCGCCGCCAGGCCCTTGTGCTTCTCTGTTCGTGGCTCATTTTGGCTCCAATCTCTCAGATGCTTTTAATCCTTGGTCCCTGGAGAATTTATTGTTTGCATCTGGTTGGTTTGGGGAGTTATTGAGTTGAATTTGGGTTGCTGTATTTATTTCTTAGGGAGAAGCTTCTTCTGTTGCTTGTGTTCTTCACGGTGGGTGTACTAGTTCTTGCTGTTGCAAGTAGTACTGCTTTTACTGTAGCTACAGTGTTCGGCTGCAGCTTTTCACCTTCTATCGCCCAGCTTTTTGATCGAAGCTGACAGTCTCTTTTGCTTTTTCCTGGTGTGTCTGGCGAAGCTCGGTTCCATGCGAAGCCCCTCAACTCCGTGAGGCAGGCTCCGATCGAACCTCTTTAAAGGCTTCGCTTAGACTTCGAACTTCGGTTTTTGTGTCTGAGTTGCTAGATTCGAAGTTCCTCCTGTATGGACAGCATCGCATACTTCGAACTAGCATACTCCGAATCTATCTGTTCGAAGTGCACACTTCTTTAGGTTTCGAAGTTGGGTTCGAAGTTTGTCTGTTCTGATAGACTTCGCTTGGATTTCTTTGTGGCGTGTCAGCCTTCGATTCTCCTTCCGAAGCTTTCTCTGTTCGAAGATAGAGTGTAGGCTTCGGACTTGCTTTTCTGTCGCGTGACAGACTTCGCTTCTTTGTTCGAAGGTAGTCCGTCTGTTTTGTGTGTTCGAAGATTTTCTGTTCGAAGGGTGTGCTTCGAAGCTCTTGGTTCAAGGTGTGTTCGAAGTTTTGTCTTCGAGGTCCTCACTTCGAAGCAGGCTCCGACTTTGTCACCTTGCTCCGAAGCTCTTGGTTCGAAGCTGTGTTCGAAGTCTTGTCTTCGAAGTGCTTACTTCGAACCAAGCTCCGGCACTGTTTTTACTTCGCTCCGAAGTACACTTCGCTTCTTATTACTTCGAACTAGGCTAGACAGTGACACCTTCGGCACTTCGGTCAGACTCCGTCACCAACCTCCGAAGCATACCTCGTCGTGCGAAGGGGGCTTTGCCAAATCCCGAATAGGAGACAACTTTGGACAGTAACTTCTCTTTTCACTTTATACATACTTAGATCATTTCATTGAGAAGTATAGGCCTGTTACAACTTGTTTATCTGCCTACTTGCACCACTTTAGTTTTACACTGTTTATCATCAGATGCTTTTAGGTTAGAAACCTTTAGACTTAGGCCTTCTGTTTATTTTCTGCTGCGTAGTAATTTTTTTTGAGGTGCGTTGGGTATTGGGAACAGGCCATTGATTCGAAAGAATTTTTAAGGCGCCCATTCACCCCCCCTCTGGTCGCTACTTTCGGTCCTACAACTTACAACGAGCCCTTATGCGAAATATCGCTTTAGGTGCTCCGCATGCCAAGTATGTGCTAACTCTTCACCTTCTAAATTAGCTAATTTAAAAGAGCCAGGGCGTCCTGAACGAACAATTAGGTATGGACCTTCCCATTTATTTCCTAACTTCCCTGGCGCTATAATGCTTCGTAGAACAAGATGACCCGGTCTTAGTTCATTGAGCTTAACCTTCGGGTCAAACCAAGCCTTCGTCTGCTGATGATACTTTGATAAATTTGCCACAGCTCGAAGTCTTGTTTCTTCTGATAAATCTAGCGAAGCTTGTCTTTCTTCTTCGATCTCCGGTTCGGTGCTGCGAAATGATCCTCCTTTGAGCTCTGTTGGAGTCATAGCTTCATCTCCGAATAGTAGTCTGAATGGAGTAAAACCTGTGGACCTTGTTTGCGTAGTCCGAATGGACCACAAAATCTTCGGAAGTTCTTCGGTCCACAGTCCTTTTGCTAGTCCTACTATCCTTCGATTTAGCCCTGACAAAATATTCCCATTGGCTCTTTCTAAGGCTGCATTAGACTGTGGATGCCTCACTGCAGCAAAACATAACTGAATGCCTAGATCTTCGCAAAACTTCCTGAAAGGTTCTGCGTCGAACTGTGTTCCATTATCAACTGTGAGTTGTCTAGGCACTCCGAACCGGCAAATGATATTCTTCCAAAAGAATTTCTGTATATTATTCGAAGTGATAGCTGTTAAGGGTTCTGCTTCTACCCACTTGGAAAAATACTCAATAGCTACCACTGCGAACTTCAGATTTCCCTTGTCTACTGGAAACGGACCAATTAAATCCATACCCCATCTGGCCATAGGCCATACCGGAGCAATAACTTGAAGAGCTGTTGGTGGGCGATGACTTCGTCGACCCATCCACTGGCATCCTTGACAAGTGCGGACTAAGCTCTTTGCATCAGCTGTTATTGTAGGCCAATATAGCCCCTGGCGAAGTGTTTTTCCTGCCAAAGCTCGAGGGGCTAAATGGCTACCACAAAGGCCTTCATGAATTTCTCGAAGAATTTCTTGACCTTCGGCTTGAGATATACATCGGAGTAGAGGGGAACATACTCCGGCCTTGTATAAAATACCGTTGATTATTTGGTAATTTCTAGCTCTAAGCTTCAATCTTGACAGCTGTGGCTCTTCAGGCAAATTTGTTCCTCCCTGTAAAAGTTCCATGATTGAATTTTTCCAATCTGCACTAGGAATGCAAAGAATCTCTGCAGAGGGAATTTGTGGCACCGAAGGTGTACTGAGCTCCTCATAGAAAGCTTCTTCTGGTACATCCACAGCTCCGGCTGCAGATTTTGCTAAGATGTCCGCTTGCACATTTTCTGCTCTTGGTATACTTCGAATGGAAATACCCTTGAAGTGTGCTTCGATCTTACGGATTTCTTCTAAGTACTTTGCAAGCTGTGGATGCCGAACCTGAAAACTATTATCTATGTGCCCTGCTACTATCTGAGAATCTGTCTTTATAATAATTCTTGTAGCCCCTAGAGCACGTGCTTTTCGGAGTCCCAATAAAATCCCTTCATACTCCGCTATATTATTGGTAGACTTAAAGTTGAGTCTTGCGGAGTACATTGCTCTTTGCCCTGAAGGCGAAATTAATACTGCTCCAATGCCTGCTCCGGATGCTTGGAAAGCCCCATCAGAATAAACAGTCCAAACTCCATCACTTGACTTCTCCGGAACCAAATTTGCAGGTGGAGTCCATTCTGCTACAAAATCCGCTAAGACTTGTGATTTGATTGCTGTCCTTGCCAGAAAAGATATGCCGAAGGGTGCTAGATCAACTGCCCACTTCCCAATTCTTCCAGTCGAATCCATACTTCGAAGCATATCTCCCAAAGGATACGAAGTTGGTACAATTACATTGTGAGCCAAAAAATAATGTCTTAATTTCCTCGAAGCCATTATCAGAGCATAAACGAACTTCTCGAGTTCGGAGTATCTTGTCTTCGCTCCTGATAATGCTTCGGATACAAAATAAACAGGATTTTGGACCAACTTCCCATTGAAATCCACTTCTCTGACAAGGACTGCACTGACAGCAGAACCTGTAGCTGTAAGGTAAAGGAGTAGGGTTTCGTCCGCAGTAAGCACCGTAAGTGTAGCAAGATTACTGAGATACTCTTTAATATCTTTGAAGCTTTTCTGACACTCCGGTGTTCATGCAAAATCTTCGGACCCTTTCAATGCTTTAAATATAGGCAAGCTTCTCTCCGCAGACCTTGATAAAAACCTGCTAAGTGCTGCCAGACGCCAAGTCAGCTTTTGCACTTGCTTTAAATTTTCCGGAGGAGCCATCTTTGTAGCGCAGTTATTTGAGTAGGGCTAGCTTCAATCCCCCTGCTTGAACCTAAATACCCTAACAACTTTCTAGCCTTAGCTCCGAAAATACATTTTTCGGGGTTAAGACGGATCCCACATGCCCGAAGGCTATTGAATGTTTCTGCTAAGTCTAGGCTATGTTGGTGCTTTAAAGCACTCTTTATTACAATATCATCCATATAGGCCTCCACATTGCGACCTAATTGATGACCTAGAGCCTTAGCAACTAACCTTGAAAAAGTAGCCCCGACATTTCTTAAGCCGAAGGGCATTCTTACATAACAAAATACTCCCGAAGGAGTTACAAAGCTTGTCTTGATCTCATCTTCGCGCTTCAACCATATTTGATGATAACCAGAATACGCGTCAAGGAAGCTTAATAACTCCGAACCTGCGGTGGAGTCGACCAATTGATCAATTCGGGGCATGGGGTAGGGGTCACGAGGGCATGCTTTATTCAAGGATGTGAAATCGATGCACATGTGCCACTTTCCGGAAGACTTCTTTTGACGAAGACTGGGTTGGCTAACCATTCTGTGTGAGCCACTTCTCTGATAATCCCAGCCTTCAACAATTTCTCAACTTCGTCTTTTGCTAGAACAACTCTTTCTGCAGACATTTTTCGGAGTCCTTGCCGAACAGGACGGGCCTTCGGGTTTACAAGCAAACTATGTTCAATGATATCCCGATCGACTCCGGTGATATCTTCGCAGACCAAGCGAAGACATCTAAATTCTCTTCCACCACCTTTTCCAAGGAGGTTGCAACTTCTGGAGGTAAATCTTTACCAAATTGAAATGTATATCTTTACCATCTTTAACAATGACCTTCGCTGCAATCTCTCCTTCAGGACTTGGTCTCGGAAAGGATTTCGTTGAAGCTTCGGAAGGGACTGAAAAATTTTCTTGATTATCTTGCACATTGTTTACTTGTCTTGGATCAAGAGGGGGGCCATGACCATATTCCGCTCTTCGGGCAATAGCTTGATCTCCGAAGACAGTAAGGACTCCTACTTGTGTGGGCATCTTCATGCACAAATAATTGTGATGCGCCACAGCTCCGAACTGGTTTAGCATGCCTCTTCCGAAGATGACGTTGTAAGCATACGGGCATCTACAACATCGAAGATTACTTCCTCAGTTCGGGCCAACAAACCTTCTCCGAAGGTAACTTCCAGGCCTATTTGGCCGAGTGCATCAAGCGGAGGTCCTGCGAAGCCTTGCAAAGGACGAGCCGCTGGAAGGAGATGCTTTCTAGAGATGCACAATTGATTGAAGGCTTGAACAAAATGATGTCTACCAAACTACCTCCGTCAATCAATACTCTTCGAACTTCAGTGCCCGCAATATCAGCAGTGATAACAAGTGGTCTGCTTGCGGGAACTT
>JAAALK010000286.1:12883691-13106855 GCA_019279435.1 Zizania palustris
AGGCCACCTCATGCAGCCGGTGGATCCAACGCCGGGCATCCTCGCCCCGCTCCACCAGCTCGGCCCGCTCAGCCGGCACCAGCGCCAAGGCCCCGATCTTGAGGGATCGTCAAGGAAGGCGGTCGTCTGCTTCAACTGCCGTAAGGAAGGACACTATTCGCACCAGTGTCCTCACCCCAAACAGAACCAAGGCGCAGCACCCCACCAGGCCGTTCGCGCCCGCGTCAACCACATCAGCGCGGAGGAAGCTCAGGAGGCTCCTGAAGTCGTACTCGGTACGTTTACTATGAATTCCGTACCGGCCATCATATTATTCGACTCTGGAGCAACCCACTCCTTCATCTCGGAAAATTTTGTGAAAACAAACCAACTGGACGTACTCCCCCTACCCATTCCCATGGTGATTGCCACCCCCGGCAATAGGACCTCTGCTCGCTTCTACAGCCCTAAGGTTCAACTTGACATCCTAGGAGTGCTGTTTCGGGCCGAGCCTGTCCTCATCCAATGCACCGGACTCGACCTTATATTAGGTATGGATTGGTTGATGAAGCACAAGGGAGTGATCGACTGTGCCAACAAGTCCGTCACGGTGACCAGTCCCGAAGGCGTAACCGTCACCTTCCGGATGGTCAGTCGCAAACCACTCGGAGCGTCCCTTCGCTCAATAGCTCTTGAAGAGGTGCCAATAGTCAAGGAGTTTGCAGACGTTTTCCCTGAAGATCTGCCCGGAATGCCTCCCAAACGGGACATCGAATTCAGAATCGAGCTTGTCCCGGGGACCACTCCGATCTCCAAACGCCCATACCGAATGGCCGCCAATGAACTAGCCGAAGTCAAGAGCAACATCGAAGACCTTGAGCAGAAAGGTTACATCCGACCGAGTACCTCACCCTGGGGTGCACCGGTCATATTTGCCATGAAGAAGGACAAGACCAAGAGGATGTGCGTGGACTATAGAGCCTTGAACGACGTAACCATCAAGAACAAATACCCATTGCCTCGGATCGACGACCTGTTCGATCAGCTGAAAGGATCCTCGGTGTTTTCCAAGATTGACCTCAGGTCAGGTTATCACCAGTTAAGGATCAGGGAGGAAGATATACCCAAGACTGCCTTCACCTCCCGCTATGGACTCTACGAGTACACTGTGATGTCGTTCGGACTCACGAATGCCCCGGCCTTCTTCATGAACATGATGAACAATGTATTCATGGAGTTCTTGGACAAGTTCATCGTGGTATTCATCGACGATATCCTCGTTTACTCCAAGACCAAGGAAGAACACGAGACTCACCTCCGTCTGACCCTCGGAAATCTAAGGGAGCAGCAACTGTACGCCAAATACAGCAAATGCGAATTTTGGTCGTCTGAGGTGAAGTTCCTCGGCCATGTCATATCTGCCGGAGGAATAGCAGTAGACCCAACCACCGTTGAAGCGGTAACCAACTGGCTACAGCCAACGACCGTGACCGAGATCCGGAGTTTTCTCGGATTGGCCGGATACTACCGCCGGTTCATCGAGAATTTTTCCAAGATCGCCAAGCCTATGACCAGACTTCTGCAGAAAGAGGTGAAGTTTGATTGGACCCCCGACTGCGAAGAAAGCTTCCAGACTCTCAAGAAAAAGCTTGTGTCAGCTCCCATTCTGACTCTGCCAGACATCCGGAAAGACTTCCACGTCTACTGTGATGCCTCTCGTCAAGGATTGGGATGTGTCTTAATGCAAGAAGGGAAAGTGATATCCTATGCCTCCCGGCAACTGAGACCGCATGAGCTGAACTACCCAACCCACGACCTGGAACTAGCAGCCGTGGTTCATGCCTTGAAGATATGGAGACATTACCTTGTGGGAAACCGGTGTGAGGTCTTCACCGACCACAAGAGCCTCAAGTACATATTCACCCAACCAGATCTGAATCTCAGGCAAAGGAGATGGTTGGAACTGATCAAGGATTACGACTTGGGCATCCATTATCATCCGGGCAAAGCGAACGTGGTGGCAGACGCCCTTAGTCGAAAAGGGTACTGCAATGCCATCATGATTCAAGACCAGGCTCCTCTACTTTATAAAGAGATGGAAAGGCTAAACCTAGGGATCACCACTCGAGCGTACCTCGCTGCTTTGGAGTCTCGGCCTGTCTTAATAGACCAGATCCGAGAGAAGCAGAAGGAAGACCCAGACATCCTGGAGATCCAGCAAAACATGAGGAAGGGTAAAGCCCCCGGATTCTCCGAGGATGAACATGGTACCATCTGGTTCGGAAACCGAGTATGCGTACCCAACATACCTGAGTTGAAGACTCTCATCCTTCAAGAAGCTCACGATACTCTTTACTCCATTCATCCCGGGAGTACGAAGATGTACCAAGACCTGAAGGAGAAATATTGGTGGGTCAGCATGAAGAGAGAAATAGCTGAGTACGTGGCCAAGTGCGACACATGCCGGCGAGTCAAGGCAGAGCATCAGAGACCTGCCGGACTTCTTCAACCCCTCAAAGTCCCTGAATGGAAGTGGGAAGAGATAGGAATGGACTTCATCACGGGACTGCCCAGGACCCAAGCTGGTCATGATTCTATCTGGGTGATCGTTGATCGACTCACCAAGGTAGCTCACTTCGTCCCGGTCAAGACAACTTACACCGTCGCCAAGTTGGCTGAGTTGTATATGACCCGGATCGTGTGCCTCCACGGAGTTCCCAAGAAGATTGTATCTGACCGCGGGAGTCAGTTTACCTCCAAGTTTTGGAAGAACCTTCAAGAGGAACTCGGCACCCGGCTGAACTTTAGCACCGCCTATCATCCACAGACCGACGGTCAAACCGAAAGGGTCAACCAGATATTGGAGGATATGCTTAGAGCTTGTGCTCTAGACTTTGGCGGAATGTGGGACAAGAACTTACCTTATGCAGAGTTCTCCTACAACAACAGCTATCAAGCCAGCCTGCAAATGTCCCCGTTCGAAGCACTCTATGGGCGTAAGTGCAGAACGCCGTTGCTCTGGGATCAAACTGGGGAATCACAACTGTTTGGGACTGATTTATTGAGAGAAGCCGAAGAGAAAGTTAAGATCATAAGAGACCGACTGAAGGCAGCCCAATCCAGGCAAAAGAGCTACGCCGATAACCGTCGAAGAGATCTAGCCTTTGAGGAGGGCGATTATGTCTACCTCCGAGTCACTCCCCTCCGTGGCACTCAAAGGTTCAACATGAAAGGCAAACTAGCACCCCGCTACGTCGGACCTTTCCAGATCCTCCGTCGACAAGGAGAAGTGGCATATCAACTTGAACTGCCTCCATCCTTGGCAGGCGTTCATGATGTGTTCCATGTCTCGCAGCTGAAGAAGTGTCTCCGTGTGCCCACCGAGCAAGCCGACCTTCAGCAGCTTAATGTCCAAGAAGACTTGACCTACATAGAGAGACCCGTCAAGATCTTGGAAACCAAGGAGAGAGTAACCAGAAGTCGCGTCGTCCGCTTCTGCAAAGTCCAATGGAACAACCATCCCGCAGAAGAAGCCACTTGGGAAAAAGAAGACGAGCTGAAAGCCCAATACCCCGAGCTATTCGAGTAGCATTCCAATCTCGAGGACGAGATTCTTGTAAGGGGGATAGGTTTGTAACACCCCAATTTTTCAAAACAATAAAAATATAATTAAATTCAATTTCTGGGAATTATTATTTCAGAAAATACTTTTAAATCCCTTTTATACCCTTTTGAACTACAACATGGAGTAGATGACCAAATCAGGAGGTGGAACTTTTTGTATATGATCCTAAAACCAAAATATAATTTTGAGAATTTTTATAAATTTTTATCAACCTTGGAAGTAGCCCTAATATTTTAATCTATTTTCTGGAATTATTTTTATTCAGAAAAGGATTGGAACAGTAATGGGCTCCTCCCCCTCCCTTCTCTCTCTCCCCGGCCGGCCCAGCCCGTTACCCCGCGCGTCCCTGGCTGACAAGCCGACCCCACCTGTCGGCGCCGAATCCCTCCCCTCGCGCGCGAACCCGACACCCCGGCCCCACCCGTCAGACGCCACCCTCGCCCGCTCGCGCTCACTGGCCAGTGGCCCCCGCATGTCAGTTTCGTCTTCAACCCCGCGCCGGCCCCCCCCCCCCTAATCCCGCCGGCGAAGACTTCGCCTCGGATCCCCTCGCCGGCTCCCCCTCCCGTTAAACCGACGCCGGTTAATAACTCCCCGAGGTCCCCCGCCCATTTAAACCCTTAAAGGCACGCGTTTAAGCCCCCGGGAACGCAGCTCCATGCATGGCCGCGCCCTCGCCGGCGACTTCAATTTCCCCCTCGGCTTTCCTTGCATGTGAGCCCCCTCCGACGCCCTATTTAACCCCCGGCCCCCGCCGCGTCCGACCCCCACGCCCACTCGCTTTGAGAACGAACATAGCGCCCTCCCTTCGCCGTTGAACAATTTCCCCCTGCTTCGCCTCCGGCCGCCCCTCGCCGTCGCCTCAGACCACCCCGGCCCGCGCCTCCGCCACCGTCGTGACCGCAAGGACGTCCCCTACCTCGGCCACGTCTCCGCTGGTCAAGGAGATCGCCGGAACACCGTCGCCGTCGAGTACCCGAGGAGCCTTCCGCGTCTACCCTCGTCGCCGGCCACGCCCCTCCGTCCCCGGACCGCCGCCAAGGTACCATCGTGACCGCTGTAGTCCCCTCCTTCCATTTTTGGACTTAGATAGGGCCACCGTCGCTCGCCGTGGCCGCTGGCCCGCTCGCCGTCGTCGGAGAAGACGACCGGCACGGGTCGAGTACCCGTGCCGTGTCGGATTCGATCCACGCCGCGCGATCCAGATCTAACGGCCCGGATTTAATCCCTCGTGCGATTTAATCCGCACCGTCGGATCTCGGCGAAGGGGTACGTTTTAATCTCGTGCGTCCATCTGTATTTAAAACCCGCGTTTAATCCCGTGCGTCCACGTGGTACCGCTTCGCGCGTTTTAATCCTGGCCGTCCGTTGCCACTTAACCCTCCCGCCTCGCGCCTGGCCACCGGATCCAGATCCGGCGGTCCAGATTGACCCGGCGCACGCGCACAGTGCGCGGGTTCACCGTGGGCCTGGCTCACCGTGGACCCGAGAGGTTTAAAATTTGAAAATAAATTCCAGAAATGATTTTAAACTTGTAAAATTCATATCTAATGCATTTGAACTCTAAAAATTGCCATTCCAATTTTAGAAAATTCATAAAATTATTCTCTACATGTTTGGGCAATAAAAACAATAGGTTTATTTTGACATTTTCATTTATTTAAATAAGTATTCAAATACCCTTAGGGTTAAAATGTAAATTTAAATATTTAAATTTCAGAAAATTTAGATAATTGTCCCTTTCTGTTTAAACACTAAAACCACTGAGTTTTCTCTGAATCAATTAAATTAAATTGATTAGGAAACTTAATGTAGTATTATACACACTTAAACACCCTTTCATGAAAGACAATAATTCATTTAAATTCATTCTAAAATTAATGGGGAAATAAATTTCAGAACTTTAAATCATTGAATTTGTTTATTTTTAATCAAACCAACTTTAACTTATATGCTTGCAATGTAATGTTATATGGTTTGATTGAATGTGGTACTCTTTTTATTTTACTTTATATTAAAAAGACTACGACGTCGCCGAGGAGCCGGAGTACTTCCCCGAAGTCCCTCCCTCTCCTTTCGCTGAACAAGGCAAGTCACCAAACAATTCTTTTGAGCATATTGAACCCATGTCTGAATTGACTATCGCTAAAACACATAGGTTATGTATATGCATTAGTCAAATGAAGCCTTACATTATATTTATTTAGGATCCCCCGACCTTGATGTGCAACCCAAGCCATGCTATCTCGCCTAATCTCCTTGTCACCATGTGATCAATGATATTAGCTAGTGTCCAATGTATTGGCACGGCCGCTATAGGATAAAGATGAGTCGTAGCAAAATGGTTCTATTATATGATCCCCGTTGCTTCTTATCCTTGGAAATTCTGTTGGTGATGAGTCATGGTTGTGAGTGTATGCATGGTGGGTTCCGGGTGCAAGCTAGGGCATTGGTCAGTCGCACCCGGGGCACTATAAGGACCGGTCTGAGGGATCCGTTGCAATACACTTACGTACTAACCACAAGTCTAGTGGGTAAGTCCTAACTAAGGTATGGGTTGTTCCAAACCGAGGCCACCACTTGGAGATGGGTCAAGTTGCACCTGCGGGTGACTTGTACCAATGTGGCGCAAAAGGGGGTGCGACGTTAGCCGGGATGCGGCCCGGCGCGCCGGCGAAACCTAGAGCGGGTGGTTATCGCTTGGAACATCTCATATTGAGGTTTTGGCACGAGTTCCCGTGAAATGGGTCATCTCGTTGGGATGAGTGCGTGCCTTGTGGGTACAGTAGTACATCTCTGATCAGAGTCTTAAATCTTTTCGAAAAGCCGAGCCCACGGTCAAGGGCGGGTTGCGTGACATCCCCCAGTTAGTTTACTTTGAATATGAATGTGCATGATGGATTGACATGTAAGGACTGTTGTGCGAGGAGGTAAAACGTACTCCTCGAGTTAGTTGATGTTGATGATGTTCATGTTTACTTTCCGCATGATTAAAATATGATTACACTAAATGCCATAACTGCAATTGCTTTCTTCCGCATTGTAGCCTTTATCCTTCCTTGTTTATTATCCTGCATTATTACTTGCATTTGCGGTGGCTTGTTGAGTACTTTTTGTACTCATACCCGTTGGACCCCACAGAGGATGCTTATCTTGAAGATGGTCTGGAGTAGCGACCCAGTCAAGAAGAAAAATCCTGAAGAAGAAGTTCGTCATGCCGTTTTCTAATTATTTTACTCTACTGTTTTATTAAAACAATGTTGTAATAAATATGGTCTGCGTACCATGAATTTTATCGTATGTACGTTGTCGCATGATGAACCTCTTGTATTATTGTTTTTCTATGGAAATTCAATAATGTCTCGATTTGTTTAAATCGGGGCGCTACAGTCTAGCCTTCGAGTGCACCTACTCAGCATGCCAAAGCCTTTGACTTCTCCGCTTTTGATACAAAGCCACCTGTGACTCGGACTTGGGCTGATCTTCAAGAGGAAATAAGGGCTCTCTCGGCTTCGAAGCGTGGACGATCCGACCGTGGACGGTATGGCCCCGGTGAAGGTTCATCCAGTTGGGGGGCCCTCACCGGAAGTAGAAGCAGGGGTCGACTTTTTCGACGTCGAGAGCCTGCTTCTACTTAGGTTTTGATAGTCCTTATACGTAGTGTAATTTTCGAAGTGTATAGATGTACTTCGCTATTACAAAAATGAAATTCATTTTTATTCATACTTCGAATGCTCAAATCAAATGTACAAATAACAAAGCACACCCCGCACGCATGGTTAACGCCCCCCTTGCACGTGGCAGTTAGGGACTTCGTCAAGAGCCGGTGCATGCAATAGTATGATGACAACATTTTTTGAATAAGTGGAGGGGTGCATTCGGCTATGTAGCTTCGAACGCTCAATCATGCGAAGTGTCATACATATATTTCATAGATGCTTCGAGTGTTGGACTCAGAATCTATTTTACTCGTCTTGCCTCTTTTCTTCTCATTTGAAGAGGAAATTGGAAACATTCGAAGGCAGGCTTCGAGATTTGACGATCAAAGCAAGGCTTCAGAACACATGTTTGTTGAGCAAAGAAAGGCTTCGAAACTTCATTTAACATGAAGCTAGGCTTCGAGATTTTGTGATAAGCGAAGCAAGGCTTCGAGATTAATTAGAAATGAAATGAGGCTTCAATTTTTCATAAGACGAAGCAAGGCTTTGGTTTTTTGTTTGGTTGCCTTCGACTCTTTTGGACACTTCGAGTTGGAATCCGAAGGCCTAGTCTCATCGTTATGGGCCTAGGGGTGTTGTGTAACGACAAGGGTGGAACAGATCACACTGGATTCTTGAGTCACCTTCGACTCTTTTTTGACGCTTTGAGTTGGGATCCCGGAGTCCTAAGTTTTCATCGTTACGGGTCTGGTGGCACTGTGTAACGATGAGGGTGGAGTGGATCACACCGGATTTTTGAGTCACATTCGACTCTTTTTTGGATGCTTCGAGATGAGATCTTGGAATCCTGAAATTTCATTGTTACGAGCCCGAGGGCACTATGTAATGATGAGGGTGGAGCGGATCTGACTAGATTTTTGGGGCCATTTGACAGAACACGAAGCCAACACATATCAAAGCGAGACATGCTCTCATATGCGTTGACTTTATTTATCTCGCCCTTAGCCCATCTTCGAGCTCGAGTAGCGGAAAGGCTCATGCATACCTCCAAAAAGTCCAAAGAGTCTAGAGACCTAAGGCTTCGAAACAGATTGTGGGAGTTTGCCTCGAAGCCCCTAGGGTTTCCGAGGCCAAATAAAACACTTTGAAGCTTTTGGAATATATTCGAAGCCCCTAGCCGAAGAGAAACATGTGGAGTTCATAGGACTTTGCAGCCCTCTTCAAAGGTATACTTCAGGATCGATTATGTAGGTAGTGGTAGAGAGACTAATTTAGAATATATTCCATATCCTCTATCCTTTTACATTGGATGTGCCCAGTATTTATAGGCAAAATACAACAGAAAAAGACCATTTTAATCTCTACTTGCAACCGTCGTAGAGGACTCTATTTACAGGATTTTGTAGGGGTAAAACGGTAAACTCTTATGTAAATACATGTGCAAATACCAAGGGCCAAGGCTCCTGGGTTTGGCCTTCGTGTCGAAGTGTTTTTAAGATATTTAGATCTTTGCACCGGAGTATGGGTCGGAGGCTTCACGCCGGAGTGGCCTCCGAAGCAGAGGGATGAGAAGAGGGGCTCGGAAGGAGGACGAGAGCACAACTTGAAGCCTTACGACCGAAGTAGGCTTCGTAGATCCATACTAGGCGGAGCCCAAAGTGCCTCAGTACGGTGCTCATATAACTCCATAATTAGCTCTTGACCCCACGATTCTTGAGGTAGTCTTTGAATATACTTGAATATTTTGCTTTACGTATGACGAAGGGGTATTCGACTAGCTCTTCGACTTCGAATCTCCAGAGGGTTTCGTCTTTTCAGAGGTTTCACAAATACTATCATTTGGATCCTGTTAGGCTAAAATTATTTCCCCAAACAATTGATGTTTGAATTTCATTGGGGTGTTGCAAAAGTATTTTTACAAAGGAAAATACTTCCTACCATCGGTAACTTAAGTTTAATTATTTTTTATGTATTTGCTTAGCGTGTTTTTTTGTTTCTTATTATCGCAGCATTATTAAGCGTATTTATTATTAAGCGTATTTAATAAATTTCATATTCTAAATAGACTTTTATCATTAAATATAAAACTTTGTTGCAAAACATGTTAAATGCGTGGAGCGAAATTTTATTACGTCGGGGCTACATCCAAATATTCACACAAGTAGCATCAGGCTCACTTGGTTGGGCCGAATTCGATGCCCACATTCTCACGCGCTACACACTCCCAAATCCCACCTCAAAAACCAAAATAGAAATAAAAAATGAAAAGAAAAAAAGGGGGAAAAGGTGAAACCCTTCCTCCCCCAACCCGAACACCCGATCTCTCTCTCTCGTTCTCTACTCACTGCTCCTCTCTCCACCACCTCCTCGCCGGCGGCCTCACCCAAAACCCTCGCTCCGGCGGCCGTACCGTGCCGCCAGGACCCCACCGCCGCCTCTTCGCCGCCGGTTCCGCCGCGCCATGCGATTCGGCATCTGATTCATGTCTCACCCCCACGCCACCGCTCCCAAGCGCCCGCTGTCCTCCACCTCCCCCTCTCCCACCTCTCCCGCGACGTCGCACATGAAGAAGGCCAAGATACCCGCTTCCTCCTCCACACCGGCGCCCACCGAGAAGAACGGGCTCCACGTCGACCCCTCCGTCGCCACCCAAAGCGGTGGCCGCACCAACGGCGAGGAGGACGCGGAGATGGTTCTCGCCGACCAGGATGAGCTCCCCGCTCCCAGCGCATCCGCCCCATCGGGAGTCGCTGCCAACCTCTTCCGCAAGAAGGCCACACTCCCCCAGCCCCCCGTCACCCGCAAGCCCCTCCGCATCAAAATAGGTGCCTCTTTTCCCCTCTCTGCCTTATGGCTAAATTGAGGGAAATTTGAATGATTTTTCTTCCCAGTGTTGTGTTCACTAGCTGTTTAGCTAGAAAAAATTGCTATTTTGACACTAAGATGCGCACTTTGTTAATGATGACACTTCTGAGGCTGACACGTAGGATCACTTGAGTCAATGAAAGTGGATCTGGATGTCAAAAATGCAAAAGCCACTTCTTTAAAGTGTCAAAATAGCAAATCTCCCGTTTAGCTACTGGGTATTGTACTCTGAAGTCTGAATGCATAGTTGAGTTAAAATTCTGAACGCATGAAGGGATTGCGGCAGTGCCTGTAATTATTTTGTCAAACAGATCGCTTCATGACAGTTATTTTCTCACTAATAATCGACATGCCTAGGTATTTGTAACAAGGAATTGGGCTAGGCCTATGGACTGTTTTGGGGGAAATTGCTGGTTGCTAGGGTAACTCATGATTTTGTTTGCTAGCACAATGCTTCTAATGCTCTAAACATATATATGTACAACCAATCCTTGTAATTGTTTGTTTATCTTGGCTTGCTTTATTGGGTGTGAATGTATACTAAGGATTTCTGTAGAAATGTGCCACTTTTATTATTTTTATGCATTTGACGAGCACTGTTGAAAACATCGGCCAATTAGTCGATTAATCGGCCGATTAACTTGTACTCAGCAACATAGCAGTTAATTTACAGCAAAATCGGCACATTAATCGGTTGACCGATTAATCGGATGGTCAAACCGATTAATCACTGATTAATGGACAAATCACCGATTAATCGCCGATTAATGGATCTGCTCCCTCATCGCCAGATCTGCTGCCCCATCGCCGGATTTCCGCCCCTGTCACTACATCCGTTGCCTCGGCCCAAATTCGCTGCCCCATCGACGGTGCAAAGGGTTGAACAACGCGTGGTGTTGGCGGTGTGAAGGGCTGACGGGCGCGGGGTGCTGGCAGGAATGGCAGGCGACACGCGTGAGGTTGAGGAGGATAGAGCAGTCGCGTGAGGGAGAGAGAACTCAATCTTGGAGAGAGGGGGAAGACTGAAGAGCTCAGCGAAAGGGCTAGCGGTGGAGAGATTTCAGGGTTGGAGGGGGAGGAGAAAGGGAGTTTATATACTCAAGGCTAGAGTTTGACTAAAATAGTATATTAAATACTCTGTATAACTCTAATATTTAATATTCGACCTATTAATTTATTGACCGATTAATTCAGTTAATCCCCCGATTAACCGATTAATCCCTACTCAGTTGGCCGATTAGCTACCGATCACCGATTTTTCCAACACTGTTGACGCGTGAGTTTAGGCATAATTGTATGATTCTTGTATCTTCCTGCTTCCCTCTTGGTTGTATTGCACCATACGAGCTTCTTTCTATGCAACTTGACACTCCTTGACTTTATTGGGTGTAACTAGAAGTTTTACTTGGCGTTTCCAGTATGTTACCTTCTTTAATTTTCAGGAGAAAACTGAAAATTCGTGTTTACATGGTGGATGATGCAGTAGCTCCACCATGTTCAATATTTATCCATTTTCTGTGTCATAAATAATCTGTGCACCAGCCATTATTCACTAGTAAATACCTAAATAATTATAATATGTATACGCAAATTCAGAGGACCATATGTTCTATCTCAGATAACTGGTTCCCGGGGTCTTTTCAATGTATTTTTGCAACCATTGTTTGTATAACGTAAATCTTTAGTTCCATCTTGGAATTCATTTTATTGTAACATGTAACCCTTTTCTGTTTTTCATTATATCCTATATTCCTATCTGTTGTTGATGTATTAGGTCAGCCAAAATTGCCGACAAACTTTGAGGAGGATACATGGGCTATTTTGAAAGATGCTATTACAGCTATATTTCTAAAGAAGAAGCTTTCATGTGATGTTGAAAAACTTTACCAGGTATTTTTTTCTGTTGCTTTTGACCTTTTGTTATAATGGTTGATGATCCCACTTCAGTTATTAAGAACTTGGAGTTTTTCCGTCCACTGTAGGCTGCTGGTGATCTTTGTCTACACAAGTTAGGAGCAAATCTATACGAACGCCTAAAGAAAGAATGTGAAATACACATATCAGCAAAAATATCAGCATTAGTGGGTCAAAGTCCAGATTTGGTTGTATTTTTGTCTCTGGTGCAAAGAACATGGCAAGATTTTTGCGATCAGATGTTGATTATTCGTGGTATTGCTTTACTTCTTGATGTAAAATATGTCAAAAATGTTGCAAATATTTGTTCAGTGTGGGACATGGGGTTGAAGCTGCTCCGCAAGCATCTATCACTGTCCCCAGAGATTGAACACAAAACTGTTACTGGTCTTCTAAGATTGATTGAGAGTGAGAGGTATGCCTCCTCTTCTGTACTAAACTGTGTTGTATGTATGCATAACCTTTTTTTGGGGAGGAAATATCTGTTTTGGTAAGGGTTTAAAATTTATATGTCTTTCTCCTCATTGCAACATTGAATTTTGTAGTGTATTTTCATGCTCTGACTCATTTGGGATTTGTTCGGATATCTGAGTTAAATGGCCAGATGTAGAAAATGTCCACTCATTTATTGTCAGGGTGGGCCTGACATATGGCCGGCGCAAGCCCAAGGGCATGCGCCCGGCCCTAGCCCCTTGAGAGGCCGACGCAAGCCCAAGGCTGTGCCAGGCCCTAGCCGGCCCTAACCCCTATGGTTAGGACTCTATTTTAGGATTAGTTTATCTCCTAGTTTATCTCTTTTGTTAGTTATCTTTATCTCCAAGTATTAGCTGTTTGTTAGGGTTACGACTAGCCTTGGTACTATATAAACCAAGGGCTAGGGAGGCTAGCTCCTCAGATTAGTTTTAGGGATTGTTCCTCCCTGGTTCAGCTAGGGTTTCGGCCAGGGTATTGCCGACGCCAGGACGGCGCCTCCGCGTCGCCATGGGTTGGGAATCCGGCCTGCTGTTTCCTCTAAATATAATCTAAGGCAAAGTGTTCGTCCATACCTGTCCTCTCTTGCAACCGGTGACATCTTGGTATCAGATTTCCAGGGTGCTTCCGCCGCCAAGATGAGCGGGCAGTCCGTACCTGATGACAACATAGGGAAGAATAACGATGACCCCATCACCACCATCATCAACCGACTCAACGCCATTGAAGACATGCGGCTGCTGATCCCCTTGGCTGATTAGATTAATGTCATTGAGACGACCCTCACCGAACAAGGGCAACAACAACAGATGCTGAGCGTCGGCCTACTTCGCGTGGAGCGCAACCAAGGTGCTGCCCGCGCCCCACCGGCAGGAGGCCGGCGTCCTGGAGATGATCATGATGACGACGAGGGTTTCCCTACGACCCACAAACTTGACTTCCCAAAGTACGACGGAACAGGAGATCCATTACCATGGCTGAACCGTTGTGAGCGCTATTTCAGGATACGTCGCACGCCGGAACACCGACAGGATGCCTACGCCTCGTTCTACCTCACGGACAACGCTCAACTTTGGTACCACCGATTGGAGCTCAATGCAGGGGTAACCTTGTGGTCGCGGTTCGTGGCCTTGGTGAACAAGAGGTTCGGACCCCCTTGACCGACAGCCCAATCGGCTAGATCGCCCTCCTTAGGCGCGACGGTTCCGTCGACGATTTCGCAAAGCGCTTCATGGTGCTCTCGTGCTGCGACACCACCATTACTGAAGCCCATCAAGTACAACTTTTCATCGCTGGTCTCGGCAAGCCTCTGAAGACATAGACGTCGCCCTTCAACGTCCAACAACTCTGGATGATGCAATTTTGTTTGCTAGGGCATTCGAGCAACACAACCTCGCCATACAAACGACGCCAACTCCATCTGTCGGAGCCACTCGGCAGCAAGGGCGACCACCCTTCTGCGCAAACCAAGCTTCTTCATCCCTGACATCCGGCCATTCAGCTTCTTCATCATCCTCGGTAGCTAAACCGGCATCTCCAACATCTAACATACGCCGTCTAACACCCACAGATATTTCACAGCGGCGCAAGGATGGACAATGCTTCCACTGCGACAAACCCTTCAGCGCCGGCCACAAGCTCGCCTGCAAGCAACTCTTCAACATCGAGCTCATCGACGACGACATGACTCCAGGAACCGAGGACGATCTTGACCCTACAATCAGCCTCCATGCCCTCACTGACATCACCCCTCGGTCCGACAGGACAATGCAGCTCGTCGTCGACATCAAGGGAACCTAGATCGTCGCACTCCTCGACTCAGGCTCAATGCATAACTTCATCGACACCGACACAGCCGACTGGATCGATGTGGCATTCACACCACAGGGCACCCTACAAGTCGCAGTGGCCAATGGCGATCACATCACCAGCCTAGGGTGCTGCCGACAGGCGACAACTGGCCATGAGGATTGACGGTGAGTGCTTCAACATCGACTACTATGGGCTTTCATTGGGATCCTACGAGATGGTGGTCGACGTTCAGTGGCTAGAGTCGTTGGGACCCATCCTGTGGGACTTTGGCCGACGTCACATTTCCTTTGTCCGCAACAGCAACCAGGTAGCATGGTCGGCCAAGGACATGACACGTCCGGCCTCCACCTTGTACTCCGCCGAGTGGGAGTTGATGGACGAGCTGCTACTATGCTATGAGGCTCTATTCAAGGAGCCAACGGAGCTTCCCTCGCGTCGAAGTCGGAGCCATCAGATTCGTCTACTACCAGGGACACCACCAGTCGCAGTTCGGCCCTACCGATATGCACACACACAGAATGCCGACCTGGAACGCCAGTGCGACGAGATGCTACGGCAAGGGGTGATCAGTCCAAGCTCCTCAGCATTCTCAGCTCCAGTCCTTTTGGTCAAGAAAGCGGATGGATCCTGGCGATTCTGTGTCAACTACCGTGCCTTGAACAACTGCGCCGTCAAAGATAAATTTCCGATTCCAGTTGTCGAGGAGCTGCTAGATGAACTTTGTGGGGCGGTATTCTTCACCAAATTGGACCTGCGCTCAGGGTACCATCAAGTCCGATTGCACGAAGACGATGTGGAGAAGACCGCTTTCTTCACACATCAGGGGTTATTCGAGTTTCTCATCGTGCCCTTCGGATTGACAAACGCACCGGCAACTTTCCAAGCCCTACGGCCATTCCTTCGCCGGTTCATCCTAGTTTTTTTACGATATTCTCATATACAGCAAGTCGTGGTCGGAGCATCTTCGCCACGTCAATCTCGTTTTGGCCAAATTACAGGAGCAACAGTTGGTGGTCAAACGCTCGAAGTGTACCTTCGGCAAGCGATCAGCAGCCTACCTCGGCCACGTTATCTCAGTGGCCGGCATAGCCATGGATGCATAGAAGGTTCAAGCAGTACTAGATTGGCCCCTACCCCATTCAGCCAAAACAGTCCGGTCTTTCCTAGGACTCGCCGGATACTATCGCCGCTTCATCAAGGACTTCGACACCATCGCACAACCCCTAACACGTCTTCTTCGCAGAGACAGGTTTAGTTGGGGAACAGAGGCCGAAATTTCGTTCAAAACACTTCAGCAGGCCCTCACCACAACGCTGATATTACAACTACCCGACTTCACCAAGGAATTCATTGTTGAATGTGATGCATCGGGTTCGGGTATCAGCGGAGTGTTACATCAAGGGGGAGGGCCGGTGGCTTTCTTTAGCAAACCGCTCACACTACGCCACGCCAAATTGCCCGCTTATGAGCGAGAGCTCATCGGCATAGTACAAGTCGTACGACATTGGAGGCCGTACTTGTGAGGGCGACCATTTTTGATCCGTACTGACCACTTTAGCCTTAAATTCCTTCTGGATCAGAGATTATCAACGATACCGCAACATCAGTGGGCAAGCAAGCTGATCGGGTTTGACTTCCGCGTCAAGTACAAGCCGGGCATGGCTAATGTGGTGGCCGACGCACTATCCCGCAGGGACTCAGAGGAACACATTGAGGTTTCAGCATTATCGGCCCTGAGCTTTAACCTTTTTGATGATTTGAGACAGGATCCTGCCATAATAAAATTGAAGCAAGAAGTCCAGGAGGGAGCACATGACGACAAGTGGTGCATCGTGGATGGCCTGGTGACTAGGTACGACAAGGTGGTTGTGCCGACCTTGTCCCCGTTGCTCCAGGACATCTTGACCTGTTCCCATGGCCAAGGCCATGAAGGCACCGAGAAGACCCTTCACCGACTACGGGCAGATTTCCACATTCCAGGTGCCAAAAGGGCGGTCCGCGACTTCATTCGTGCATGTCTTGTGTGCCAACGCAACAAGACCGAGCAGTTACAGCCGACCGATTTGCTACAACCGTTGGAAGTGCCGACCACAGTATGGGCAGATATCGCCCTCGACTTTATTGAAGGGCTACCAAAGGTCAACGGCAAAACAGTCATCCTCATCGTCGTCGACCGCTTCTCCAAGTACGTGCACTTCGTGCCACTCGGTCATCCTTACACAACAACTACAGTGGCACGAGCATTCTTCGACACCATCATTAAACTTCATGGGGTGCCTAGTTCTATGGTGAGCGACAGGGACCCGACATTCACAGGACGGTTTTGGCAGGAGTTCTCTTTGGCCGGGGTTTCTCTCCACTTCTCATCAGCATTTCACCCACAGTCTGATGGCCAGTTCGAGGCGACAAACAAGATCATCTCAATGTACCTTCGGTGTCTCTCTGGGGATCGTCCACGGGATTGGCTCAGGTGGCTGCCATGGGCAGAATACTGCTACAACTCTTCATTCCAGTCCTCCTTGCGTACATCGCCGTTCCGAGTGGTCTATGGGCAAGACCCACCAATGATCAGGTCATACTCACCGGGAGAGGCAAGGCTACCAGCGGTGGAGGCTCAACTAATGGAACGGGATGAATTCTTGGCAGAGGTCTGTGAGCGCTTGGAGCAGGCGCAATAGCAACATAAAGCATTTTACGGCCGCAAGCATCGACAACTGGAGTTCACCGTTGGTGAGTGGGCTTGGCTACGACTGCTTCACCGGCCGATCGCATCTCTAGATGTCAAAGGGCGCGGTAAGCTAGGGCCCAAGTTCTACGGGCCGTTCAAAATATTGGAAGGCATTAGGTGGCCTATCGTTTGCAGCTGCCAGCACAAGCGAAGCTTCACGACGTCTTCCATGTCGGTCTATTGAAGAAATTCACAGGGGAGATGCCGTCGGGACCAGGAGAGCTGTTGCCAGTGCGTCACGGCCGAGCCTGCTCGGTTCCGGCTAAGGTGCTTCAAGGACGTCTAGCGCGAGGGAAGAAAGAGGTCTTGGTACATTGGTTGGGACAGTCTGACTCAGATGCGTCTTGGGTCGACATCGAGGAGTTCCGACAGCTCTATCCGCTCTTCAAGCTCGAGGATGAGCTTCTTTGCCAAGGGGGGAGAGATGTCAGGGTGGGCCTAACATATGGCCGGTGCAAGACCAAGGGCATGCACCCAGCCCTAGCCCCTTGAGAGGCTGGCGCAAGCCCAAGGCTGCGCCAGGCCCTAGCTGGCCCTAACCCCTATGGTTAGGACTCTATTTCAGGATTAGTTTATCTCCTAGTTTATCTCTTTTGTTAGTTATCTTTATCTCCAAGTATTAGCTGTTTGTTAGGGTTACGACTAGCCTTGGTACTATATAAACCAAGGGCTGGGGAGGCTAGTTCCTCAGATTAGTTTTAGGGATTTTTCCTCCCTAGTTCAGCCAGGGTTTCAGCCAGGGTATTGTCGACGCTAGGACGGCGCCTCCACGTCACCGTGGGTTGGGAATCCGGCCTGCTGTTTCCTCTAAATATAATCTAAGGCAAAGTGTTCGTCCATACCTGTCCTCTCTTGCAACCGGTGACATTTATATTTCAGAAATGCAATGTATTAGATATTGTAGCTATAAGTATTAAGTAATCAGTTTACTTGAGAAAAGGTGGCCATTGCATCTGTATGAATAATATTGAATGAGTTAAATTTAGTTTGCACAGGGGTGTAATTATCTTGTGTGACCTGGTAAAGGAGGAGGGAGGGTCCCTTTCCCCTAAAAGTTTGTGATAGGCTTGGTGAGCTAATGGAAAACCTAGCCACTCAAATGGAGATGAAACCCAAGATTGAGTTTCAACTCTAGCCTACCCCAACTTGCTAGGGATTGAAAGGCTTTGAAGAATAAGAAGATATTGTAGCTTGCAATCATAGTCTGTGTTCGGTCAATTTTAAATTAATTAAATCGTGAACTTAAAGGCTCAATGTCTTTTAAATGTTTATTCATTGTTGTGCTAACCATAAAATTGATTATTCAGTATTCAGTAACCATTCTTTCCTTATCAGGCTTGGCGAAGCAATAGATAGGACATTACTTAGTCATCTTCTGAAGATGTTTACTGCTCTTGGAATGTATTCTGATAGTTTTGAAAAGCCCTTTCTTGAGTGCACATCTGAATTTTATGCTACTGAAGGTGTCAAATATTTGCAGCAGTCTGATATTCCAGACTATCTCAAGCATGTGGAGGTATTGATAGACTTCTTGTATTTTCCATGCACTTTGTTCATACCAAGTTTAGGTATAATTATGCAACTGTCAGTATTGCACATGAATTATGCAGATGAGGTTGCAAGAGGAACATGAAAGGTGTATTCTATATTTGGAAGCTAACACAAGGAAGCCACTTATAGCTACTACCGAAAAGCAATTACTGCAACAACACACATCCGCGATTCTTGAGAAGGTGAGTGGCTGCTCTTACAACAGTAGGATGTGTTATCTGGCCTGAATAAGTGTATGATGGTGCATGATTCTTTTTTACCATTAGATCAATAAAAAAATGATGTTAGATTTGTTGACCACTGATTTAGTTTAGCCAAGCCACTGCCCCAGTCATGACCTGAATAAACATATGATGGTGTGTTCAGGGATTCACAATGCTTATGGAAGCAAACCGTGTAAAGGACCTCTCGAGGATATACACATTATTCCAGAGAGTTGATGCCATTGAGTTGCTAAAGCAAGCACTTAGTTCATATATCCGGGGCACAGGTCAGGGCATTATCATGGATGAAGAAAAGGACAAAGAACTGGTACCCTTTCTTCTGGAATTTAAGGCATCTCTTGACAGAATATTGGAAGAAAGTTTTGCCAAAAACGAGGCTTTCTCCAATACAATAAAAGAGTCATTTGAGCATCTTATCAATCTACGCCAGGTAGGTCAGATTTTATGATTCTTTTTTACCACAATTCCCCCCTTCAGAGAGTACTAAGTTGATGTCTTCTTGACGACTTGTTCTTGTACATGTAGGTTGATGTAGTGGTTGCCAACTTGCCATAATAATCATTGGTTTTTATTATCTAGTTTGTCACTTTGTCTATATATTATATGTTTCTTGCAACCATAGTTGTCATGGCGTCGCCTAATCATCGCCTAGGTGACGCCTAGGCGTCGGGGCGGCCGACGGCAGACGCCACGGCAGACCACTCGCCATATGGGAGTGTGGCCTTCGCCTTATCTAATATGGCGTCTGCCTCAAGGGATTAGGCGCCCTACGGACGCCAAATAGCACCATGAGGACGCTAGACGGCGGCGGCGATGCAGTGCTTGGAGAAGGTAGAAGCCCGCCGTTGGATCCATTCCCTAGTCGCCGGATCCTCGCCCCGGTCGCCAGATCCAAGCCGTTGCCGCCAGATCCGAGCCTCCACCACCGGATCTGAGTCCCGGTCACCAGATCCGCGTTGGGACCGCGCGCCACCTGCCTGTTCCGCTTGGGGGTCGGCCTCAGAGAGAATATGCGAGGGAGGGAAGAGAGATGCAGAGCCGGAGAGAAGGCGCAACTGGAGAGAGTGAAAGAGTGTGCCCCGGTTGAAGACTGGAGAGTGGCTTTTGTTTTATCTATCACGTATACAGAGAACACTCCAGGAAGGCAACAATAGAAATGAAAGCTCATGAACAAAAATTGTAATTATGTATGTTGGCATATTTACAGAATTAATAATAAGCATAAGTAGTTAATTGAAATTACTGAAAGCTAGAGAGACAGAGATCTTATTATCATATTAACTTATTATCAGTTAATCTACTAATTAGCTGATTAATCTCTAATCCCTAATCAATCATGGATTTTTCTAACACAAGTATTAATGACTTGCAAACATTAATCTTGCTAGTAACTATGTAAATTATAGTATTAGTGACCTAAGTAGTATCAAGTTATATGATTTGATATATTTTCATGTTTATTTCCAACATAATTTTGCAATTGTGCAATACTGTTATACTGCTGCCATATCATTTCTGTGAGGTGAGTATGGTGTCGCCTCGCCGCACGCCATACTCGCCTAAAAGGTGTGAAGGTGGTCTGGCGCCTCGCCTCGCTGCGCCGCCGTAGCAACTATTCTTGCAACCTCTGGTCATCATTGGAAGCATGTGGTCATAGTTTTGATCTTCAACCAATAATATATTAGCTATTTATTTAGTTTGGTCATACGGGGGAGATTTATCTTGAATAACGTTTTCATAGTGTTGTTCTTTGATAACTTACATATAATACTGAAAACTGATTGCTCAAGGTATACATTAGAGACAATACAATACATCAGAGACAATACAAAGTAAAAAAATACAAAAATATTGTGACATGATGGATTATCAGTTAGGGCTTAAGGCTATCATCATGAGTCATATTTAGTTACTCTGGTCTCAAATGTTGGTTGCTGTTGCATCCTTGAAACAGAACATTTGAAACTTTGGTCATTAAATGTAAAAGTATCTAGTTTACCATATGGTTATAATTGCATTAGATCTTTGTTGGAAACAACTAAAATTTTATTGTTTAGAGATATGTTATTACAAAAATGGCAAAGTGTTTGCATTGGAACAGTGAAAAAATAAAGTTGAAAATAACCCATCTTTCTGGAAGGTAGTACACTATGGACACATTCCAACACTGCAAGAATTTGTGCAAGGCGATAATAAGCCTGACAAGGTTTATTTTTATGTATAGCATCCCAGTGTTCTGCAAATTTCTTTCCTATTACTGTACTTAAGTATAAGTTATTTATCCTATATTTTTTCTTTGTTTTATGTTAATATGTTTTGTTTTGTTGAAAGATTAACTCAACCTTTTCTGTAACAACAGAATCGACCTGCTGAATTGATTGCAAAGTTTCTTGATGAGAAACTTAGAGCTGGAAATAAAGGTACCTCTGAAGAAGAGCTGGAAGGAATACTAGATAAAGTGTTGGTTCTCTTCCGATTTATACAAGTAAGTCACAAGGTTATTTGATATAATTAAATTTCTTTGTGGTCAGTGTCTTGTTCTTTCTATGCTAGTTGCATTTTAAATATGGTAGAGGTGTGGTTCCTTTGTATCAAATATTATAACTATAATTTCCTTTGCACATCATGACCATATTAGGAAAAACAATTTCTGTGACCGTGTGGGTGACTGGGTGGATGGTTTAGGCTTTTGCACCGAAAGCTGCTATAGCTCTGGGCCATCACAAACAGAAATATAAAAAGTCAAATTCCCTGCTGTATGAAGCTTCTAGGAGAGGCTCATGAGATTTTGCTAGTACATATTGCGATGCACAGAAAAGGTTTACTCAGAATTGAAGGAGAACCAGGAGGTTAACCTAAAATAATAATAAAGAACTCAGTTTAATGTAAATACAACTAGCAACATATTTTGTCAATGTCACATGTTCAGGGAAAAGACGTATTTGAGGCATTCTACAAGAAGGATCTGGCTAAGAGGTTGCTGCTGGGGAAGAGTGCATCAATAGATGCTGAAAAATCCATGATAACTAAAGTAACTATTTCTTTCGGATGGTTAAAATTGCTAATTTACATGTGATCTGACTTAGTCTGACATACTTCACCAACATTTTTCTGTTTGCAGCTCAAAACTGAGTGTGGAAGTCAATTTACCAACAAGCTGGAGGGAATGTTCAAGGTAGCATTGGCTGTTTTGCTGTATTGCTTTTCCTAGTACATTGATTTTGCTAACTCTTGTCCTTTTATATAGTTTTAGTGTTGCTAACTTACATACTTGCATCCATTACTGACATACAAATTATCATCAGTTTCTCTCATATGGATTTAGTACTCTTGTCAAATGAAATGAACTTGGTGATGTTTTCAGGATGTTGAATTATCTAAAGAAATAAATGAGTCTTTCAAGCAATCATCTCAAGCGAGGACAAAGCTTCCGTCTGGCATTGAAATGAGTGTCCATGTGCTTACAACAGGGTAGGTAACATTTGCCTTTCAGTTTTATGTGGATGCTGACATGCTGAGTTGCATGTTCTGTTAATCTGTTTACACAACTGCTGTCTAATCCTAATAGAGGGGCTTCTTAGTCCATGGCATGTTGCTGGAATCTGTGCAATGCATTATTATGGCCGTTTGCTTAGCATGTTAACATGCAACTTTATGTTTTCCACCATAAATATGCAGTTCTAATTAAATATGCTGAATTACAGCTATTGGCCGACATATCCACCAATGGACGTGAAACTCCCACATGAGCTTAATGTCTATCAGGTTAGTCCAGGTTCTAGAAACTAGGTTTGGTTGTAGTCTATATTTGCATCAGCTGTCTGGAAATTAATTTAGTTTCCCCTGTTTATAGGATATATTTAAAGAGTTCTATTTGAGTAAGTACAGTGGAAGGCGTTTGATGTGGCAAAATTCATTGGGTCATTGTGTATTAAAAGTAGAGTTCCCCAAAGGTAAAAAGGAACTTGCGGTGTCACTATTTCAGGTGGGATTATTTTTGCCATTTCTTCAGTGACTAATTGTAACTGTAGCCTGTAGTTTTCTGACCAATAATAGAAAATTTCATTGATTTATTTTGGTTGTCAGAGTGTGGTTTTGATGTTGTTCAATGATGCACAAAAATTAAGCTTCCTTGATATCAAAGATTCAACTGGTATTGAGGATAAAGAATTGAGAAGAACGCTGCAATCACTTGCATGCGGTAAAGTCCGTGTCCTGCAAAAGGTGTGGTCTTTATTTGATCTGGATGTCTAATTATTTTTCAGTAAACAGCTTGTTCAGTTGGCACTTGTATTTTCAGACACCAAAAGGACGGGATGTAGAAGATAAGGACAGTTTTGTATTTAATGATGAATTTAGTGCCCCACTCTATCGCATAAAGGTGATATGTGTTCCCATAATTTGTGTGGTGATGGGGTGGGTACATTGTATTAGGGTGTCAACAAGCTTAAATAAGGTGCTACTGTGTGTTTCCAGGTTAATGCTATTCAGATGAAGGAGACGGTAGAAGAAAACACAAGCACAACTGAGAGAGTATTCCAGGATCGTCAGTATCAGGTGCCTTAAACATCTAGACATGCAACTAAAACATCTTATGAGGACTTCTAGTAACAAGTATCCTAAATTTTCAGTATCAGGTTCCTAAATGGATGGTAGTTTTTATGTACATTTTGTTAGGTTAAGTAAGACGTTGTGCTAAGATGCTTCATGCTTCAGGTTCATATGCAATTAGAGCAATATGCTATAAAAGTTCCACCCTATATATGGACTTGAAGTCTTGAACAACACATACTACCTAGTTAATCTTACATGCTTTTATTCACCGATGCAACACATCATTGCTAGTCTGTGTTAGTACCATACATGCTTGTTAATAACTACTCCCTTTGGCCACAGATACATGACGCCTTGACGAAAATCTGATAGAACTTTTAAAACTTTGACCAAACAACTTTTAGAATACTAAGATGAAAATTATAAAAATTGTATTAGTAGATTTGTCTTAAAAAAGAATTTTGACAATCTCATTTTTTAAAAATCACAAACTTATTCCAGTATAAAATTATAGTCAAAGTTGTGTATCGAAGATCAGGAGTACATCTTTTAGGTTTTACATTACCTTTCCAATCAAATTTATTCTCGAATGAACTCTGCAAATCTAGTGTAACAATCATATATTTTGATGAATCCAATGAGAATAATGTCATGAGTTTCTTTTTGGTTATAAGCAGGTTGATGCAGCCATTGTTCGGATAATGAAGACAAGGAAAACCCTTAGCCACACGCTTCTAATAACTGAGCTTTTCCAGCAGGTTACACATGGAATTTTTGTTTCAAATGCATGTATTCCGTTGCTCGTTCCACGATTTGATCGTACTGTCTCGTTGCCTTCTTTCAGCTCAAGTTCCCAATTAAGCCATCGGATATCAAGAAAAGAATAGAGAGCTTAATCGACAGGGAGTACCTGGAGAGAGACAGGAGTAACCCCCAGATCTACAATTACCTGGCTTGACATCAATCCCCATAACATGAAAGTTCATCTCCATTTTATTGTCAGAAAGGCATTGTATATTAATTGAATTTCTCTGTTTCTTGTTCTTTCCTGCATTTTCTCCCTTGGAGCTGTAACCTCAACATTTCTTTATACAAAAAATGAATTTTCGATATGTCAGCCATCCATCATGCATGCATCTTTGTCAATGCGCCCCCTGATGAACAGCCAAGTGTGTATTGGGGACTTAGAACTCAGAAATTACTGTAAAACAGTTTACAAGTAAATTCCCAAAGACCGATACAAGTAAATTCCCAAAGACCGAACAGTTTAGAACAAGAGAATTTTTCATGAATAATGTTTGATACAACTTTATTTCAGCTCTAAATCTGAAATGGATCTAAAGTAGAGCTGAGGAAAGGTATTACCTTTTGTATGCATTTTCTGGAGTAAATTCATCTGCTTCACTTTTTTAAAAATAATAAGAATGTAATAGCTTTAGGAATCAGGAACTAAAGTACGGACTGACATGCCCAAATTTCTCTGAAATTACTAGTCTCCTAGGGATGTCTCAATGTTTAATAGGTTTCATGCTTGAATTTCGGCCCATTACTTATGCTTAGCATGCGTTCGGTTTAGGGGATGAAACAAGATGGGATGGGATGAACCTATTCTTAATGTCATTTTGTTGAGAATTGAGGTGGGATGGGATATATTAAGAGGGAATATTTGAAAAATATTCCACGAAATTGAGGATACTTCGATCCCTGAAAAACGAGTGGACCACGTTATCTCACGTTTTCGCCATGACCATTGTTCGCTCAAAACACCACCGTAGTGCATAGCAACGTCGGAGGAGCATAGTGAAGGCCAACGGGCAGAGACTCCAGATCTAGGTAGAGCATCGGGGGCAAGGCAGACCGAAGGTGGGGCATCACCGACGGGGGTGGAGGCATCGTCATGAATGGGCGGGGCTAGAGCCACCAGGGACGAAGTGTAGGACCAAAAGGTGGGGCATCACCGACGGGGGTGGAGGCATCGTCATGAATGGTCGGGGCTAGAGCCACCAGGGACGAAGTGTAGGACCGAAAGGTGGGGCATCACCGACGGGGGTGGAGGCATCGTCATGAATGGCCGGGGCTAGAGCCACCAGGGACGAAGTGTAGGACCGAAAGTAGCGATCAGAGGGGGTTGAATGGGCGCCTAAAAATTTCTTTCTAAATAAGCAATGACCTAAACCCAACACTCAACGCACCTCGACAAAACAAACAACAACAACAAAGCAAATCACAGTAACTAAAGTTGTCTAGCTTAAAAATGACTGGTGTCCTAAATAAAATGATATTTAAAACTAAGCTAAACTAAATAAAAATAACTGCAGTAAATAAAAACATGTTCTAAAAATATTTAATGGTGTAAAGAAAAATACCTAAATATATCAATAAATATTCAAATTGCAGTCTAAAATAAAATACTAATCAAATGAATAAAACATGGATTTAATTTAGAAATAAACCTAAAATATTGAACGTAAATCTAAAGTAAAAATATTACTGCGACTACTAATGTATTATTAATTATTTTTTTATACGAGTAGATTAAAAAAGCTTAAATAGATAATATGCGAGCACTAATAAAATTTTAGCAGATAAAAAATTAACTACGAAATTACTAACCAGATTTGCATGCTAATTAAAAATAGATAATTATTAATTTAATTAATCTAACTAAAAAATAGTAGATTAGAAAAAACTTACTAGCGTTTGATCTGATCTGCCGTGGATCGTTTTCTTCAGAAGCAACAACAACAAGTTGCTTTCTCCCGTAACTTTTTCACACCACGTGATGGCTGCTTCTTGAGACTTCCCTGGCAGAGACACTACAAAGCACACACGCATGCAAGGGACAGGCACCAACTAGCTGCAGGGCTACTCAACGCTATTAAATCTGAATGCTAATCAAGGCTTAAATATTCATGCATAGAAACAAAAAAAACCAGCAAAGGCTTAATATCCTAAAAACGAATTAATCATCGGTTGTCAGTTTTGCGCCGAAACTAACAAAGCGTTCACCGTCTTCGCACCGGGTACCCGGATTGGGCCGGCCTGACCCCGCAGCTTCCTCAGCCCGGCAATCGCTCGCCGCACGTGTACCTGAGTCAAACCCAGTCAACAGACCAGTGAATCCTCTGCCACTCCTAGCCATGTACCCGGATTGGGCCAGCCCGACTCCGCGGCTCCTCTGCCCGGCCGTCGCTCACTGCCCGTGTACCTGAGTCACATGCGCCTTAGACTCGACAGGTTTTCATATTTCCCTTCCTTTAACTTCCGTTGACAATCACTCATCACATCTGGAATATCAAAACCATATTCTTCAACATGGTTTCTCAATCTCTCCATTGATGAGTGCATTGTCAACACCCTTTTCAGCTCATCTCCAGAACCTGCAAAACATGTGGAAACAGGAAAACAAAAACAAAAGAAAATAGAAGAAAGAAAATAAAGTTTAACCCTAATGACCAAAAGCCAAACAGAAAGCAAAAAATGGTCATTATGGTTAACCAAAAATAAAGCCTCAAAAACAAGTGCAAATCTGAGAATTACCAACAAGAATAAACCCCCCTGAAATAAATCCCAGAGAAAGCCAAAAATATATCCAAAATTTCTCCCCCTTGTTGACAATTGGACTCATCAAGTGAGACTAAATGCACTCTAAAGAGACATAGACACAAACTCCCCATGAAATGCAGCTCCCCCTCAAAATATGCCATGAATGTAGATGGGGTGCAGGTGGAGTGTAAAAAGCATGCTTCTTAGATATGATTGACTGCAATTACAACATCTAACAGGTATAGCAAAAGATATACTATCTAAGATACATGACATGATCAGTGCAATAGATGATATCTAAAGGGAGTCATTAGCACGGATTTTTCGATTTTTCTAAACAAAAGTATCACCACATTTTCTAGTTGACAAGCAGAGTAAAGCATGATATGCAAAAGCTAACTGATATCTACCAAGATAAACGTTGTCCAAAAACAAAGTGCTTCAGCAAACTTGTCATCTTTTTAAATTTTTCAGACTTTTTCCTTTTTCTTTATATTTTTCATTTTTGCCATGGGTTATTTGCATGTCAAACCTTATGCTAATCGACCAAGTCAAACCTAGGTCAGAACTGGACCATCAGAAGCTTAAGACATTAGTCTTGGCATACATTACACCGTCCTAGTTCATACCAAAGTGCTATGGTAAGTAGTCCAGAACAATGCAATGCGACAAAGCAAACCCACCTGGATCTTTTCAGATAATCATAAAAATGCATAAAATTTAAATTTTTCTGAATTTTTTTATCATTTTTATAGCACAATTTTCATATTTAAAGCATATATATGTCCAAGTTGCATAACTGCATCTAAGTAAAGATCTAGCTACAATGCATGTAAAAGATAGCGAAAGCATTCAACCTACACATGCTAGTTACCAGAAGCAATGGTGATCATTTTTCAATTTTAAAGCATAAAAGCCATGCATATGACAAATATCAGATATATCATGTGAACTGAACCAGAACATGATCATCGACAGGTAATCAAAAACATATACTAGCTAGAGAAAGTAAAGCATATTAATCATATAACATAAGCAAGCTCAAAATGTGATAGATGATTATGCATGATATGAACGCACACAAAAAGACTCAATAAAAATAAAGAAGAAAAGAAAAAACTGACTCAAAGTATCCTAAAAAGGATACACAACTCCCAAATCCAGATCAATAATCACGAGTGGGAACAAACGGTCCAACGCCAGGTTTGGCAAAGGTGTTAAACCAGTGTCGAGCCATCTGCTCGTATGTAGGAAAGCAGAAGGAATCATATGAGTATGGACCAAAACGCGGATCAAAGCGCGGTCCTCTATTCTGCCTAAAATCACGGCCACGAGGTCCAAAACCGTATTCATAACGATCTAGAACTCTGCCGGAACGAAAACCACCCTCCGGAGAACGATCATAAAAACCGTCTCCTCTACCACCACCTACACGACGTGGCCTGGCCTCTAGCCTCTCTCTATGTCGAGGAACTCTCTGTCTACCACCCTGCTGGTAGAACTGCTCCTGCACACCTCGAGCTCTCTCTGCTCGCTCAACCCGTTTCCTCCTGAAGCAAAACTCCTCAAGATGCCCGTCTCTCTGACAAAACTCATAGTGATAGGTAGGCTTCTTGGTATGTGGTTGAGGCTTGGGATCCTTAGGCTTGGTGGTGTTTGGTGTATCATCTTTGGTGTGAGAGGGTCCAGGTAAAGAATCAAGAGAAATGTGAAGAGTTTTAGGCTTTGGGACCTAGATCTGTTTCTTAGGTGGAGCTTTAGGTTGTTCTTGGATCACTCCATCCTTGGGCTGACTATCCTTAAAGGACTCAGTGGAGTGAGTCTTGGGTTATCTCTGTTCGGGAGTCATCTTACTGCACTCCACTGTTCGGCTAATGGTGCTCTCAAAATCAGCCTTGGTATAGGTGTAACCTACCCCAAACCCATCCTGTCTCTTGAACTGCTGGATCATCATGCCGAGTTGTGGCTCTCTGGCACTAATCCAACTCAGGATCTGACGGAGGTAAAAGTTCTCGTTCTGAATATCAGCTAGCTCCTCTCTCAAGGAAGCTAACACCTCCACCTGAGACAAGCAGATCTCACACTCTTTATCAACTTCGACAGACTTCTCAACTTTTAGCTTGATCAACTCCATTCTAATGGACAAGCAGTTCTCACAAACAGTGGATGGAACTGACAAGGTCTCAAGCTCTAGCTTAGTCTGCTCCAACTCAGCTCTCACACCAACTAACTCGCTCAACTGCTCATCACTCTTGGCTCTCAGCTCAACTATAATAGCTAAATGAGATGGGCAGTCTACACAAGGTGCGACGATAGTGGCATGAGCATCTTTCAGCTCCTGCTGAGCGCTCTCAAGCTTAGTGTCCAATGCGTCTCTCTCATCTACTCTCTCTGTGTACCTGGACTTAAGAGTCGTCAGGTCACACAACAACACCTCATAGTTAGGGCACTCACCACTATCACCCAAGCGAGGGGAAGAAGACAAACTCTCAATCTTGTCATTCGACGTGGCTAGCTCATTCTCAAGCTCATCTATCCTCTTCTTAGCCCCTCTAAGCAGTTTCTCCCTATACTTCAACTCCTGACTATTTTGTTCTAGTAAATTAACAACTTCTTGTTCATAGGAAGATGCCTTCTCATCGTCGTCGTCGTCGGAGTCATCGGAGGAGTCCTTCTCTTTCTTCTCCCCAAGAGCCATTGAGAAGAAGCTCTTGTGGGATCTTCGGCTGTAACGTGAGCGACTCTTTGGCTTGTCCCCGAAGCCCATGAAATAGAGGCCAACCGGATTGTCCTTGTTCTTCCCCTTCCTGATCATGATATCTTCATCACTTGAACTTGAAGACGAGGAGGAAGATGAGGAACTCTTGGAATATCTTTTCTCCATCTTGGCGAAGAAGGTCTTGTCTCGCTTCTTGTTCTCACGCCTGTAATCCTTCAGAGCCTTTCGAAAGAATCTTGTCTTGGGCTTGCCCTTTGTGGAAGTGGAGTTTTCATACTTGTCGGAGTTGTAGGAGTTGCCGCCGGTTCCCTTCTTGTAATTCTTCTGCTTGGGGCAATCGGCGATGAAATGACCTGGGTCACCACACTCAAAGCATCCGGATTTTGTGCCATGTCTCTTCAACATTCGCTTATCATAAACACGTTGCACCCGGTTGTTAAACAAACACAGATCATCATCTCCTAGCAAATCAAGTTGTTCCTCGGAGATAGACATCAAGGAAAAAGCAGTACAGCTCATGGCAGTAGGATCAGCAGACGGTGTCGCAAGTGCTAGAGTATTTGATCCAGAACCAGTGAGATTTGATCTCAACTGGATATCGACCTCTGAGGCCTTGAGCTTACTAAAAATCTCCACGACGGTCAAGGTATCATAAGACGCGCTCTCAACAATAGAAGAGACCTTGATCTCCTAGATCTTAGGGTCCAAGGTATGGAGTACTTTAAGCGCTTGCTCATGATCCGAGACCAACTGATCACCCTCGGCCTTGTTAACGCGAAGCTTGTTAATGATCGATTGAAAACGACCAAACAATGCCTCAACAGTCTCACCCGGCTTTTGTGAGAAATTTTCATACTCACGCCGGCAGGTCTGGTAGAGCCTAGACTTGACCTGAGCTGTCCCCTCATGGTGTGCCTGGAGGGTACCCAGATCTCTCGAGCAGTGGTGAGATAGCTAACCCGCTCAAACTCACTAGGACCTAGACCAGAAAATAAAATATTCACCGCCTTACTATTATTTTGATGCTGGGTAATTACATCTGCAGCAGTATCCGCAGCAATAGTCGTTATGTTGAAACTAGGATGAACACAAATCTCCCATATGTCCGAGCTCTGGATCATAAGGTATGCTCGCATGCGAGTCTTCCAATAAGTATAGCCAAAAGCTTCTAGGGACGGGATTTTGCCAGAAGACGTCATGGTCACTACCTAGGTTTAGAATCGGTTAAGATATTAGAAAAATCTAACCTTGCTCTGATACCACTTGTAGGACCGAAAGTAGCGACCAGAGGGGGTGAATGGGCGCCTAAAAATTTCTTTCTAAATAAGCAATGACCTAAACCCAACACTCAACGCACCTCGACAAAACAAACAGCAGCAACAAAGCAAATCACAGTAACTAAAGTTGTCTAGCCTAAAAATGACTGGTGTCCTAAATAAAATGATATTTAAAACTAAGCTAAACTAAATAAAAATAACTGCAGTAAATAAAAACGTGATCTAAAAATATTTAATGGCGTAAAGAAAAATACCTAAATATATCAATAAATATTCAAATTGCAGTCTAAAATAAAATACTAATCAAATGAATAAAACATGGATCATACAGAAATTAATTCAGAAACAAACCTAAAATATTGAACGTAAATCTAGAGTATAAATATTACTGCGACTACTAATGTATTATTAATTATTTTTTTATACGAGCAGATTAAAAAAGCTTAAATAGATAATATGCGAGCACTAATAAAATTTTAGCAGATAAAAAATTAACTACGAAATTACTAACCAGATTTGCATGCTAATTAAAAATAGATAATTATTGATTTAATTAATCTAACTAAGAAATAGTAGATTAGAAAAAAAACTTACTAGCGTTTGATCTGATCTGCCGTGGATTGTTTTCTTCGGAAGCAACAACAAGTTGCTTTCTCCCGTAACTTTTTCACACCACGTGATGCAAGGGACAGGCACCAACTAGCTGCCGGGCTACTCAACGCTATTAAATCTGAATGCTAATCAAGGCTTAAATATTCATGCATAGAAACATAAAAACTAGCAAAGGCTATCGGATGCAGAACATGCATGGAAGAGTAAAAATCAATTCTTGACTGTGGCCAATTGGTGAAGAAAACAGAAGCAGCGACTATGAGGAAAAATATGACCGGATGAAATAATGTCTCACGTAGGAAGAAAGGCTGGCGGTGATAGAACAAATCCTAGCAAGCCGGCTGCTCACACGGTACAGCGTCCAAAGCCTGCATGTCATTCAACATAGGAAGACAGCACTTGACAAGAAACAAAACAAAGACCCCGGCTGAAAAACGGCCTCGGGCCTTCCGCCGGTGAAAACTATTTTGCCTCTGCAGTTTTTCTAGTTCCCGTCCAGGGCTGATTTGGGAGCCCAAAATCCCAGCCCATTCCCTGGGGATGGGCCGGGATTTTAGCCTAAAATCCCGGCCCATCCCCAGGGAATAGGCTGGGATTTTGGGCTCCCAAATCAGCCCCCACAGAGAGTAATGATGCCCTTACCGAATCCCTGCTGCCCATTGCGCCTGGTCAATTTGCCGCTGCCACCTATAATTGACATGTCCTGGCTCACGCGACAAATGAAAAAGCAATTCCGGCGACCAAAAACAGAATACGGCGGCGGAAGTAGGAAGCAGCGGTGACGAAATTTTTCTAGATCGAAAAATACCGTACGTGAACTATAGATTGATAATTGAAGAAAACAGTCATCTATCCCCGAGAGGATAGGGGCCTATTTATAGGCGAATCCTAATACATGAAAAGACTAATTTACCCATAGGGTAAATTAAACTGACTCTAAAATAAATTCTAAAAATTACTAAAATATTCTTAGAAAAAAACACCTGACTCAAATAAAAATATTCTAAACTTAAAAACTAAATATTAATATCGTAAAAACGAATTAATCATCGGTTGTCAGTTTTGCGCCGAAACTAACAAAGCGTCCACCGTATTCGCACCGGGTACCCGGATTGGGCCGACCCGACCCCGCAGCTTCCTCAGCCCGGCAATCGCTCGCCGCCCGTGTACCTGAGTCAAACCCAGTCAACAGACCAGTGGATCTTCTGCCACTCCTAGCCATGTACCCGGATTGGGCCAGCCCGACTCCGCGGCTCCTCTGCCCGGCCATCGCTCACTGCCCGTGTACCTGAGTCACATGCGCCTCAGACTCGGCAGGTCTTCATATTTCCCTTCCTTTGACTTCCGTTGACAATCACTCATCACATCTGGAATATCAAAACCATATTCTTCAACATGGTTTCTCACGAAGTGGCTGAGCGGGGAAGAGTGGCTAGAGGTGGGGCGGAGGCGCCTTGGTTGGGGTGGAGCGTCCAGGTGGGGTGGAGGCATCGAGGAAGGACGGAGCGACCAAAGGATGGGCGGATCTGCCGGGCAGGGCAGAGGCATCGTGGCGGAGGCAATACGATCAAAGGTGGGGCAAAGGCGGTGTAGGTGCCTGGGGCGGGCTGAGCCGACCAACTGCAACTTCTTGCTGTCACATAGAGATGGATGGAGAAGAAGATGAAAAAGAGAGCATGATAAATGGGACCCACAAAAGACTGTTCTAATAATGTTAAAATTATCTTCATTCCATTTTTCTCAACCCACTAACCAAACAAAAACTTGAACATTCCTTTCCCTCTAACCAAACACGAGATGGGATGATCTCATTCTAGAAAATTAGGATAAGACTATTGTTGACACGAAAACATGCCTCCACACTTGGGCCGGTTCGACGATCCAAAAACACGCAGATACTTAGGGATAAGCCTAAGCGTAACACAACGCAACGCTGACTTCACGTTCCGACTATCCTTAATAGTAGCAAGGGGGTGGAGTCGCCGGTCAATCATATTGTACAGAAATAATCCAATTAGCCAAAGTGTATAGATAAAATAACCCAATCGGCCGAACAAAGCCTGATTGGTTCGAAGTATACCGTGCGAAGGGTCACCGAAGAGAGACCTTCGGCATCTGGTGCAAAGCATGCGCCGAAGGTAACCTTCGGTGTTCAGATCGATCTGACCGAAGACAGACTCTGAACAGATCGCAACACGAAATCGCCTCCGAACGACACGGTTCGGTGCGAAGCCTCTGGCTTGACGAGGTCCGATGCAGAGTGTTCTGGCGTGACTCCGGCGCAAAGTAACCCCGATGCGAAGTGGATCCGGCACGCGAAATATGAACAAATCGACAATGACGTGACGGATATGGCACGGACGGATGAAGCGAAGACCTGCCGAAGGGTGCTCCCGCAGCCTCCGAAACTAGCTTCCTAGCTCCAGAAATCACCTTCCCGGGGTCAGATTGAAGCGAAAATCCTTGGCGAAGGGGCTTCGAACGTAAATCCTGCAGAAACACAAAGATCAAGTGCCAATTCAGCTTGGAGACTGAATTACCAAGTGTAGCAGTAGGAAAACAGATAGAATGGCTTAGAAGACAAAATCTTCTTTTGGCACTAGTAGAAGGAGTGCAAGGCTAGCAGCAAAAAACCCAGAGGGCTCAAAAATTTCATCTCTGGCGCTTAAAGTGTTAGTTAAAAAGTTGGGTATTGCTGATTCATCCTCCCTCCCTGACTCGCAGAAGCTGGCCACATTGTTCAAACAGCCACTGTACCTGTCAGTGCTCCACACAATCCAGGAGCTGGTCGCCACGGGCTCTGCAAAGGACCTACTTGGGAAGGAAGACGGCACCGAGACCACCCCCTTGGGCGGCCAGGGCATGCAGCCCTGAGGACCGGCCTTAGAGATGCACAAGCCGGTCACCCATCGCATGGGTACCTGCAAGGGGCGCAAAGCAGTAGACAGCCCAAGGCCTTTGTCAAGAAACTCTAGGCCAACTAGCTATGATAATTTGTATGTTGCACCTTCAAGCTCCCTGTCGAGAGGGTGCCTTCGCTTGCCTTTGCAGAAGTCATTTGTCCTTAGTTTGGCTTCTGGCAAAGGACTCGGTAGCAGATTTGGTCTAGGTCAGTTCACCAGCAGCCCCTGTCCGCCTAGTAAAGGTGGCATTTTGGTAGTTACCGAAACCGTTCATAAGGAAGGCTTTCGGGCACAGTGCTGTAGCTCTTGGTCTAAATCATGACTGTAGTCAATCTTAAAACCTTCCGTTGGAATGTAAGGGGGATCAATGCCCCAGCTAAGCAGGCTGATGTGCATCAATTCATCCACTCCATTGCCCCCACGATTGTTTGCATTTAGGAGACCAAACTCACGATAATTGATGATGCCCTGGTGGGATGATTATTGGGTATGCGCTTTGTCCATTCCTATGCCTTCCTTCCCGCGCAAGGAACGAGAGGAGGTATCCTGTTGGCGGTTGATATCACCCTCATTCAAATTGTCTCCCATCATTTGGGCAACTGCACCCTAACGGTTACCCTAAAAAACCTTTGGAACAACAACACCCGGTGCTTAACAGGGGTCTATGGCCCCCAAGAGACCCCGAAAAAGATTGAATTCCTTAATGAACTTTCCAATCTCAACCTTAATGTATAGGACCCTTGGCTCCTCCTTGGCGACTTCAATCTCATCTACTGTGCGGGCGACAAAAATTCTAGGCAGTTTAACCACGTTATGCTTGCCGCGTTCAGAGGCACCATTAACTCCTTAAACCTTAAAATGATCAAACTTCATGGTCGTAGGTTCACTTGGAGCAGCAACACAGCAGCGCCTACGCTTTCAAAAATTGACCACTGTTTTGCGTCCGGAAGCTGGCTGATGGCCAACCCTGGTAGTCGGCTCTCTGCACTTTCTTCTTCGGTGTCCGACCACACACCACTGCTCCTCTACAAAATCCCTGCACCCGTAAGGTAGAAGTGTTTCCATTTTGAGCGGTTCTGGTTTGGCAAGGAAGACTTCTGGACCCAAGTGGTCAACTCTTGGAACACTGAGGGACCATCTGTATTGGATCCAATCTAGAATCTGCACTGTAAACTAACTCATTTGGCTCGCTCTCTAAGAAGGTGGAGCTCCAAGCTTCTAGGATATCTTAAGCTTCAGTTCGAACTCGCTAATACTGTCATCATGTTGCTAGACACGGCTCAGGAAGTTAGATGCTTGACACCGGAAGAACGGGAGCTAAAATCAGACTTAAAATGCAGATTGCTTGGGATTGCGGTGGTTCAGAAAATTAGATGGAAACAGAGATCCCGAGTCCGCTGGATCAAGCATGGCGATGCCAACTCAAAATTCTTTCACATCAAAATGAATAGCCACCGAGTAAAAAACTTTATCCCAATGCTTCAAGAGGGCGGCGTAACGGCAGTGGATCACTCGACTAAAGCAAATTTACTTTTCAATTTCTTCAACTCACGACTAGGGGAGATCAGTCTGAGGAGTACAAGCTTGAGCCTAGCCACCCTCTACCCGACACCTATGGATCTTAGCGCGCTAGAACGACCGGTTACCTTCCTCGAGCTCTAGGAGGCGATACAAGCGATCCCTAATGACAAAGCCCCGGGACCGGATGGTTTCATTAACGATTTCTTCAAACGAGGGTGGAGCATTATCAAAGTGGATCTTTGGAGAGCGGTAAACCATTTTCTGGAAAATGTATCTCCTAACCTACACCCCCTCAACTCAGCCCTCATTGTCCTCATCCCCAAGTCAGCCGCTGCCAGCTCCCCCAAAGATTACAGACCAATTAGCCTCACCCATAGCTTCGCAAAGATTGTCACAAAGATTCTTGCTCGTCAACTGGCTCCCTTCCTTGACCAACTCATCGCTCCCACCCAAACAACGTTCATCAAGCGGAGAGGCCTTCACGAGAATTTTCTGTTGGTCCAAGGAACCTTACAAAAACTGCACCGCCGCAAAATTCCATCCTGTTTCATTAAATTGGACATCTCCAAAGCTTTTGACTCGGTAAATTGGCCCTACTTATTGGATGTTTTAAGGGCCAAAGGATTCGGAAGTAGATGGACAAACTAGATTTGCAACCTCCTTCACTCGTCTTCATCGTCCATTATCCTTAATGGAATCTCGGGACAATCTTTCTTTCATGGCAGTGGAGTTCGACAAGGGGACCCCCTCTCACCAATGTTGTTCTTACTGGCAATTGACCCACTACAACGAATGTTAACCCTTGCAGAATCGGTAGGCTTTCTCAACCCCCTCAACGCCAACATACCCATCCAGAGAACGTCGATGTATGCGGATGATGTGGGGATTTTTCTTCACACCTGCCCCCGGGAAGCTCTTTGTCTGAAAAAGCTCCTAGACACTTTCGGTGACGCCTTTGGGCTGAAAATAAATTATGATAAATCTGAGTGCTTCCCGATCTCTACTGGCAATGCCGTCCTGCATGAATTTTTTGAGGCACTGCCAGCCAGATTAGCACAGTTCCCGTGCAAATATCTCGGTTTACCTCTACATTTTGGTAGGTTGCGAAGGGCGCACCTTCAGCCCTTGCTCGATAAATCTGCTAGTAAGTTAGCCAACTGGAAAGGGAAGCTCATAAACAAAGCAGGATGGTTAACCCTCATCCAAAGCACGCTGTCAGCTCTCCCAGTCTTCTATCTCTCAGTCCTCCCTAAAAACATTTGGCTTCACAAGCAACTGGACAAGATCAGACGAAATTTCCTCTAGGGTAAATCAACCTAACAAAACACCTCATCAAACATCTGCCTTGTCAACTGGAAGCAGGTTTGCTTTCCAAAGGAATTGGGTGGGGCTGGAGTTGTCAACATTAAGTACATGAGTCGTGCGCTTAGGCTTCACTGGCTTTGGCTCAGTTGGAAGGACCCAGCCAGACCTTGGGCTAAACTCATTCCGCATGTCTCACCGAAGGACGCCGACCTTTTTCGTGCTTCTACGTCAATAAATCTGGGAAATGGTAGCAAGCCAAGCTTCTGGCATGATCGCTGGCTGGGTTCCACTCCTCTCTGCTTCTCGGTGCTAGACCTTTACGCCATTTGCACCAGGAAACAGACCACAGTGAGACAGGAGCTAACTCGAAATTTCTGGATTAACTCCATTCGCAGGGCATCAACTGCACAACATTTGGACGAATTGATGTACATTGTCAAAGCCACTACAGGAATCATTCTAGATGACATGGCGGTAGATGATATCACTTGGTGCAGGACAGGGGATGGCATGTTCACGGTGAGGTCAGCTTATAGATGCCAATTGGTTGGCATGCTCAGGCCGACCATAAGCACGCAGCTGTGGAAAGGAAAAGCAGAACCGAAATGTAAATTTTTTGTCTGGACCTTGATCAAGAAGAAAATCCTGACGACAGAAAACATGCTAGCTCGGGGGTGGCAATGCTATCCTTTCTTCCTTTTATGCATGACTGAGCTGGAAGCAGCGCAGCACATGGCTTGCTCGTGCTCATTCACTGCTCAATTTTGGTCCTGTGTGACAGCACACTTCAGCTTGAACGGGCTTTCCCCCCTACCAACTTCAGACTCGCCACAAATCTGGTGGCTCCGGGCATCAAAACGGGTTTCGGTGGCTTCACGGCGAATGTTCAATGGTCTCGTTATCTACTTGTGGTGGAATATCTGGAAAGAGCGGAATAGAAGGGTCTTTAATTCCTGCTTTGAGTCGGTTACACAAGTTAGCGAATGGGTCATCTCTGATTTCAACCTCTTGCTCTTTGCCTCTTCGTCGGATCTGTAGCTTTTTTTTCTCTTTTGTTTCTAGTCTGCCTGTTCTTTCGGTAACTTAGAGCTACAACTCTTCTATGTTGTAATTTCTTTCGGGGTTTTTACCCTTTTTAATTCAACCACTGCGAATCTCTCGCTTGCTTTAAAAAACAGATAGAATGAAGGGTAGCAATCTGTTACATAGATTAACGGATGGTTCATAGGCGAGCCAACAAGGACTTACCACAATTACGACATGGCCGACGGAGGGCTTTCAGTGCAAACCCACGAAGATGGACTGATCTAGGGTAGAAAAGTAGAAAATAAGGGTACGATTCAAAGCGAGGACTTTGTGATTGATCTGTGGATATTGATTAGAATCGAAATCACCCCTATATTTATAGGGGCTAGTATTGGCGCACCTGGCAACAACTATATCTCTAACCTGATTAGGATTCGACATAAATAAGATAAGATTTTATTAGGTATCAAAACAACCCAAATCCTTAACAGATTCACCTCCTCAGGCCTACTCGAGGTGGGCCTTCGGCAGGCCTGCCGAAGTAGGCCCTTCGGGCCAAAGCTTCTTGGCGATGCAGGCCACCGAAGGGGCCCTTCGAGCCGAAGCTAGGCTGCGAAGCAGGCTGCTGAAAGGCAACCGAGGCCCCATGTGGATGGGCCTTCGGCACTTCAGGGCTTCGGCCTGTGCCAGGAATTGCATATCTTCGGCCCAACTTACCAAAAATTGATATTTTGACAATTTCGACCATTAATGCCATTTTTTCTATTAACACATGCCCTCTGCCTTTTAGCAAACTTAGTGAGCTAAAAGCACAACGGGCTAAGGACGATATACCCCATATCGGCCTTTTGACACTTTAAGCACTTTGCCACACACTTGGAATGTACTTTTTTAAATACCTGCCATTCAAAGCTCTTCGAAATCGCTCTCCCTGTAGAGACTCTAACAAGTACGCATTACCTAGAGCGATTTTAGTTACATTAAAAGGACCTTCCCAACTAGGTGACCATTTACCAAATTTGGGGCTTTTAGTGCCTAAGGGCAAAATCGTATTCCAAACCAAGTCACCAACTTGAAACGATTTTGCTTTGACTCTCTTGTTGTAGGCTCTAGCTACTCTCCTCTTATCTTTTTCTATAGCCTCTAGAGCCATTAACCTCTTATCGGTCACTTCTTCCAAATTATCCTTCAAAAGAATTTCATATTCATCGATCGATAAGCCATCTTGCTTAAGAAATCTCAATGAGCCCAGATCTACCTCCACTAGTAGGACAGCTTTTTGTCCATACACTAACTCATATGGACTGACTTTGATAGCGCCATGCTTTGCAACTCTACAAGCCCATAACGCTTCAGAAAGCACTTCATGCCACCTTTTAGGAAACTCTTCAACTTTCTTCTTAATGAGATTAATTACAATTTTATTACTATACTCAGCCTGACCATTGGCCTGAACATAGTATGGTGAAGAGTTTATCAACTTAATACCATAAAATTCGGCAAAGTCTCACTTCTTTAGCAATAAATGAAGTACCCTGATCTGTAGTGAGAGTTTGGGGAATATCGAATCTATGTATAATGTGCTTCAAGATGAAATTAGTTACCTCGTTACAAGTCATATTCTTGAGAGACACGACCTCCGTCCACTTGGTAAAGTAATACGTCGCTATTAACATGAACCGATGCCCTTTTGAAGAGGGATGATGAATCTGGCTGATAAAGTCCAAGCCCCAACCTCGGAACGGCCATGGTTTGATAATAGGGTTAAGTAGTGATGCAGGAGCTAACTGAATATTACCAAACTTTTGACATGCTTCACACCCTCTATAATACTTAAAACAATCCTTAGTCATAATCAGCCAATAAAAACCTGCTCTTTTGAGCATCCAACTCATCTTCTGGGCCGACTGATGAGTACCACAAAGTCCCTCATGAACTTCTCTTGTAGCCACTCTAGATTGATCGACATTCAAGCACTTTAGGAGTACTCCATCAATAGTTCAGTGATACAACACATCGTCGAGCAACACAAATTTAAACGCCTACCGCCGAACTTTCTGATCAACCCTTCGACTAGGTTCCTTCAAATATTGGATGATTGGGATTCTCCAATCATCCTTATGGATTCCTAGAGGGTTCACCAACTCTTTTCCCGAAGTGGCGTCTAATTTGTAAATCTCAAAGTGCCCTCCGGGCCCTTCTTGTTTCTACCAAGGGTCGGTCAGATCGGTCGTGCGGAGCCGATTAGACCGAAGCTCTACAACGTAGGGGTCCGGCGCGCGAAGGCCCCCGATGCTTGGAGGGCTTCGGCACGAGGGGTTCGGTGCACAAAGTCCTTCAGTGGATGAAGGGCTCCGGCACAAGGGGTCCGGCTCGCAACACCCTTTGGCGGGCGAATGGTTCGAGCTCGGAGGGTCCGGTGCGTAGCGCATCGGTTCGAAGCTCCTGGCTTCGGCTGACACAGAGACTTCAAGCATCAGCCTCCCTTGTACAAACAATCTATCTTTCCTGACTTGATAGCCAGATGCTTGCTGAGCCAAATCATTTGCAATTGAATTGGCTTCTCTACACACATGAGAAATTTTGAAGTCGTCATAAGTAGCAATTATGTCTAAATATTTATCCAAGTAGCTATTTAGCAAACCATTAAGACATTGAGCAATTTTAACTACTTGTTGCATAACTAATAGAGAATCACCATATGCATGAACATGTTTAACACCCATGGAACCTAGCAATGAGTCCTAACAATAAAACTTCATATTCGGCTTGATTATTAGTAGAAGGAAATTCTAAACGGGACGAGTTCTCAAAGCGCATACCATTAGGTGACACGAGAACCACTCCAATACCTTGGCCACTCTTGCAAGCTAAACCATCAAAATAAAGTTTCCATGGCACTACCTCAATTAAAGCAACATTTCTACCCCAATTGATGTCTACATTATGATCAACTATAAAGTTAGCGACAATTTGGCCTTTCATAGATCTCAAAGGTTCATAAGCCAAATCATATTCAATCAAAGCATAAGCCCACTTTCCAATTCTACCACTTAGAATCGACTTCTGTACCATGTATTTTATGACATCGGTTTGACAAGTAATAATACATGTGCTAGGGAGAAAATAGTGATGAAATTTGGAACATGCATAATAAAGTAACAAACACAAATGCTCCAAAAACACGTACCTTGTTTCAACGTCCAACAAGCGGTGGCTCAAGAACATGATGATGTATTCTTTTCCCTCCACCTCTTGAGTTAGCACGACTCCTATAACGCTATCTTCTACAACAACGTATAATCGAAATGGAATCCCGGCTTTCGATGCTCTTACCACGGGCGGTGATGACAAGCACTCTTTGATCTTCTCAAAAGCGTGTTGTTGACTTGCCCCCAAGTAAACTCGGCCTCATTCTTTAGCCGGAGTATGGGGACAAAAGCATCGATGTTGCCAGAAAAAGTTAGATATGAAGCGGCGCAAATAATTCATCTTGCCTAACAACTTTTGTACATCTCTCTTGCATGTCGGCGCTTCAAAGTTCTTAATCTTCTCAAGCCTCTTAGGATCAATATCAATACCTCTTTCATGGATCATGAATCCTAAGAACTTGCTCGCCGACACGCCAAAAGCACACTTGAGTGGGTTCATCTTTAAGCCATACTGTCGCATTCTATCAAAAGCAACTCTCAAATCAGCTAAATGGTTTCTCATAGCATCCGATTTGACTACAACATCATCTATATAGACCTCTAACATAACTCCTAGCAAGTCATGAAACATCAAGTTCATAGCACGTTGATATGTAGTGCCAGCATTTTTTAAACCAAAAGTCATAACAGCCCACTCAAATAGGCCGATAAAACCAGGGCATCGAAAGGCTGTCTTGTAGACGTCCTCTTCTGTAACGACCCGGGTTCTCACGAACCACAAATTCATTGAATATAAATGAAATGTCATTATTACAAGACGATCACAGCTGACAACGAAATAAACGGAAAATAAAGCGAGTACGTAGCTCATAGGCTACACTTATTACAACTCAAAATAAAGCGGAAGCAAAATAATCCAGCTGCAGAACGCCTTGGCTCCACGGATCCGACTCCTCGACTGGGACGCTACTCCTGGACTTCTTCTTCGCAAAAGACATCTAAAAGAATTAACCCACGAGGGGTGAGTACAAAGTACTAAACAAGCCACGGACATGCAAATAATGATGGCTGTTGAACAAGGATGCATAACTAGGCTATTTGCGTAAAAGCAGATTAATTGTTATTTAATATTTAATGAGCAGTGTTAAACAGAAATGAACATGCTGAATTAAATAACAAGACTTAACTTTCCACTACCTCGAGTTGCACACCTGTGCCCACTCGCTCTTTCAAACCCATACTGATCATGACATGCAATTCACAACTATAGCACTGAACACTAACTGCGGAGAACATCACTCGGCCGCCCGTAACCGTGGGCACGGCTTTTCGAAAAGTTATACTCTGATCAGAGGTGTACTACTTTACCCACAAGGCACTCGTTCCCGCACACAACAGTGTGTCGAGATGACACCACGTCACCCCGAAGGAACTCATGCCAAAACCTTTCGCATGTCCAGCTCAGCAAGAGGACAACCTCACTAGGTTTCATCGACGCTCCACTGGGATCTCACTCATAACGTCTGAGTAGACCCCGATTGGTAGACGTGCGACCCCCATTAGTGCCTCGTCAGCACAAGTCATCACTACAGATCCCGCAGACCGGTCCTTATAGTGCCCCGGGTGCGACCACCAATGCCCTAGCTTGCACCCGGAACCCACCATGCACAATATCACTTCGACTCCACAACGCTTTCCACAATCCAGAATATCGACGAGACAAAGACATATATAAATCCAAAGGGGTTTAGATAAAATAACCTGACGACTAAAATTAATTATAATAAAGCTAGCATTACTGCGCCTATATTATACAGCGCTAACTATTAAACGACACTGGCGACAAGGAGACGGTGATATAAGCATGGCTTGGGTTTACACTTCAGGGAGCAAAACTATATATTAACTAAATAAACTACAAAGTGAACAGTTTATCGCTAATGCAGTATTTAACCTATGGGTTATAGCGTTTATTGCGAAAAATAGGTTCAACATGATCAACTATGTCCACGAGAGGGTCCGGTGACTTGCCTTGGTCCTCGTAGCAAAGATTCGGGTCTTCGGCGGCAATAGGGAGTTCTTCGGTCGCCTCGACTTCGACTACAACGCATCGAAAGAACTAAACAAATAAATAACAGTACAATGTTCCAAGCAAACAGTACAAAATAATTACACCAGTATGTAGAAAATAATTTTATAAACATTTAGAAACTTGAATGGGCTCAATCGGAGCTATTTTGGATTTTTAAAGCATTTTACAAGTTTTAAACAAATTCTGCCAGATTTTAAACCTAAAACAGTCGCTAATGGTCCACGGTGGACTGGTGAACCGGTGCACCCGCGCACTTGGCCCACGGTGGACCGCAGACTGCGCGCACCGCGAGTTCACGGCGAACCGAGCGCACGGCGCACCCGCGCACCGCCGCCCTGGACTGGGCCAGCCACAACCATCCGATGGCCATCGGACGGCTGGCCACGAGTCTGGCACGGCACACGCACACGGGGCGCCCAGGGGGGTCTTCTTCCCCGGCTCCGGCTCCGGCCACGGCGGCGAGCGGCAACGCCGGCGAGCGGCGGCCCTAGGGTCTAAGGCAATCGCAAAAATGGATAGAGGGGAAAGCGGGTGTCACGGGGGTACCTAGAGCGGCGGAGGTCGAGGACGGGAGGAGGCCGGCGACGAGCTTTGGGCGGCGGCGCGTTCGGGCGGATGGCGGCGGACGGCTTCCGGCGGCGGGATGGCCGAACGAAGGTGACGCCGGGGATCAGCGGGGGACAGCGAGGGCGAAGGAGCCGACGGCGGAGGCGGAGACGGTCGCCGGCGAGGACTAGCGGCGAACAGAGAGGAGGCGGTGGAGCTTTCGGGAAGGCGAAATGCGGCGAGAAGGAGCGACGAAAGCGAAAATGGGCAACGGATTCGGTTCCGGGGGTTTAAAAAGAGCCGGAAGGGGGGGCGCGGGAGTTCTAGAGGGCGGGGGGGCGGCTTCCGGCGAAGTCGGCGGGCGGTTACGACGGGGAGGAGAGAGAGAGAGGGGGGCGCGGGGCTGGCGCGAAGAAGAAGGAGCTGGGGCTGACAGGCGGGCCCCGGCCGCAGGGAGGCTGGCGGGCGCTGGCAGGCGGGCCCCGCCGGCAGAGAGAGAGGGGAGAGAGGAGAGAGAGAGGCCAGCGTGGGGCGGCGCCGACAGGTGGGCCCCACGCGGCAGAGAGAGGGAGGAGGGGAGGTGGGCTAGCGGGCCGACTGGGCCAAAAGGGAGGGCACGGCCCAACAGAGAAATAAAACTATTTTTCGAATAAAATTAATTCCAGAAAATGGTTTTAAATTTTAAATCATGAATTTGAATTCTAAAAATTTTCAAAATAATTTTATAAAATATTTTAAGGTTTAAGGATCCTAACAAAATTATAAAATATCAAAATTCAATATTTTATCCAAGGGTTTTAATTTACAAAGCTTTTCATCCCTTAAATAAATTTAAATTTAAATTTCGGTTTTGAAAATTAGGGTTTCAACGGTTTGAAAAATACGGGTGTTACAAACCTACCCCCCTTAAAGAGAATCTCGTCCTCGAGATTCGAAACGACCTTCGAATAACTCGGGATGCGAAGCGTTTAACTCGTCCTCCTTTTCCCACGTCGCTTCCTCTGGCGAATAGTTACTCCACTGAACCTTGCAGAACTTGATAACCTTGCTCCTTGTAACTCGCTCATTGGTATCCAGAATGCGGATAGGCTTCTCCACATAAGTCAGATCCTCTTGAATTTCTAGCTGCTGATGATCGGCTTGCTCAGCAGGCACTCGGAGACATTTCTTCAACTGCGAGACATGAAACACATTGTGTACACCTGACAACGACGCTGGTAGCTCAAGCTCGTAGGCAACCTCTCCTCGGCGATGGGTAACCAAGAACGGACCAACAAAGCGAGGAGCGAGCTTGCCTCTCATGTTAAACCTTTGAGTACCACGAAGCGGGGTTACTCGGAGATAAACATGATCTCCTTCTTTAAACGACAAATCTCGGCGACGAACATCGGCATAACTCTTTTGACGAGACTGAGCTATCTTCAACCTGTCCTGAATAACCTTGACTTTGGCTTCGGCTTCACGAAGGATATCTGTTCCAAAAACCTGACTTTCTCCGGTCTGATCCCAAAGCAGAGGGGTTCTGCACTTGCGACCATACAGAGCTTCAAACGGTGACATCTGTAGACTAGCCTGATAACTGTTGTTGTAAGAAAACTCGGCATAAGGCAAATTTTTATCCCAAGAACCTCCAAAGTCTAAGGCACAAGCCCTTAACATGTCTTCGAGAATCTGATTAACCCTTTCTGTCTGACCATCTGTCTGAGGATGATATGCTGTGCTGAAATTTAACCTAGTACCAAGCTCTTCTTGTAGATTTTTCCAGAACTTTGAAGTAAACTGACTTCCTCTATCTGAAACGATCTTCTTTGGAACACCGTGTAAACACACTATCCGAGCCATATACAATTCTGCCAACTTTGGTCCACTGTAAGTTGTCTTGACTGCTATAAAGTGAGCCACTTTAGTCAAACGATCAATGATCACCCATATTGAGTCATTACCTGCTTGAGTTCTGGGCAGACCGGTAATAAAATCCATACCGACTTCTTCCCACTTCCACTCAGGAACCTTAAGAGGCTGTAACAGTCCTGCTGGCCTTTGGTGTTCCGCTTTGACCCGCTGACAAGTGTCACACATTGCCACATATTCAGCGATCTCTCTTTTCATACTAACCCACCAATACTTCACTTTTAAGTCCTGATACATCTTCGTACTTCCAGGATGGATAGAGTACAAGGTATCATGGGCTTCCTTTAGAATAATGGTCTTTAACTCGGGCTTATCTGGCACACAAAGACGATTCCCAAGCCAAACTGTTCCCATTTCATCTTCCGAGAAACCGGGGGCTTTCCCTTTCCTCATGTTCCTCTTTATATCTGCCATATCTGGATCTTCCTTCTGAGCTTCACGAATCTGATCTTCGAGAGCTGGTTTTGCCTCGAGCGTAGCAAGGTATGCTCGGGTTGTGACTCCTAGATTCAATCTTTCCATCTCACGACACAACATAGGGGCGCTGTCTTGGAGAACTATGGCGTTACAATACCCTTTTCGACTTAATGCATCTGCCACTACATTAGCTTTGCCTGGGTGATAATGAATTCCCATGTCGTAATCTTTAATCAACTCTAGCCATCTTCTTTGCCTTAGGTTCAGATCTGGCTGTGTGAATATATACTTCAAACTCTTGTGATCGGTGAACACTTCGCATCTGTTGCCGATGAGGTAATGCCTCCAAATCTTTAAGGCATGCACTACGGCTGCTAGCTCTAGATCATGAGTAGGATAGTTCAGCTCATGAGGGCGAAGCTGTCGTGAGGCATACGATACAACTTTTCCATCTTGCATCAATACGCATCCCAGTCCTTGACGAGACGCATCACAATAGACATGAAAATCGCTTCGAATATCCGGTAAAGTCAACACCGGTGCTGAGACTAACTTTTTCTTCAAGGTACAAAAGCTCTCTTCACAATCTGGTGTCCACTTGAACTTGGTGTCCTTCTGAAGCAATCTGGTCATGGGCTTGGCAATCTTGGAGAAGTTCTCGATGAATCGACGGTAATAGCCCGCCAATCCAAGAAAACTACGAATCTCCGAAACTGATGTAGGCTGCAACCAATCTGTCACTGCTTCAACAGTAGTAGGATCCACTGCTACCCCTTTATCAGATATGATGTGTCCCAAAAACTTTACTTCAGACGTCCAAAACTCACACTTGCTGTACTTGGCGTATAGCTGATGTTCTCAGCTTCGTCAGAGACAGACGAAGATGCTCTTCATGTTCTTTTGGGGTCTTGGAGTAAATGAGGATATCATCGATGAACACCACAATAAACTTGTCCAAACAGTCCATGAAGACATTATTCATCATGTTCATAAAGAAGGCTGGAGCATTAGTAAGTCCAAACGACATCACTGTATACTCATATAGACCATATCTTGATGTGAAAGCAGTCTTCGGAATATCTTCCTCTCTGATTCTCAACTGATGGTAACCTGATCGAAGATCAATCTTAGAAAACACTGTAGCTCCTCTCAACTGGTCAAACAAATCATCAATGCGAGGCAATGGATACTTGTTCTTGATGGTGACTTCATTCAAAGCCCTGTAGTCAACACACATTCTCTTTGTCTTGTCCTTCTTCATTGCAAAGATTACCGGTGCTCCCCACGAGGAAGTACTCGGCCTGATGTACCCTTTTTGCTCAAGATCTTCAAGATTGCCTGATGGTGATCTTCAGCAGCTGGCTGACTGGCTCTAGCATTGCTAGCCTCGGGATTGGTCACTCGGGTTGGAAGACATCTAGAAGGAGATAAGCGGACCCACCCAAGAGAATAACGCGAAAACTAAGAATATGAGTGAAAAGGTTTTAATAACAAACTAGCACGTCCTTAGCACTAGTTGCCAAACACGCACACTAACAAGCAGACACAAAAGCAAGCATACTAACAAACAATCCAACGAACAAGACTGACAACTACGGAGGCTAGCGTTCTAAGGCTCTACCTGCATCGCTCACAATGACATGCTACAAAAATTTTGAAGTTTGGAGAGGCGACAGAACAGAATAAAACAGGATTAGGCAAGAAGTTTAAACAAAACTATCCGAGTAAATAAGTTTTAGAAGATTTTTAAATAGTTCCTATCGACGGTCCAGGGGGCTTCCTACAGTCGAGTCGGCTCTGATACCATCTTGTAACGACCCGGGTTATCACGAACCACAAATTCATTGAATATAAATGAAATGTCATTATTACAAGACGATCACAGCTGACAACGAAATAAACGGAAAATAAAGCGAGTACGTAGCTCATAGGCTACACTTATTACAACTCAAAATAAAGCGGAAGCAAAATAATCCTGCTGCAGAATGCCTTGGCTCCACGGATCCGACTCCTCGACTGGGACGCTACTCCTGTACTTCTTCTTCGCAAAAGACATCTAAAAGAATTAACCCACGAGGGGTGAGTACAAAGTACTCAACAAGCCACGGACATGCAAATAATGATGGCTGTTGAACAAGGATGCATAACTAGGCTATTTGCGTAAAAGCAGATTAATTATTATTTAATATTTAATGAGCAGTGTTAAACAGAAATGAACATGCTGAATTAAATAACAAGACTTAACTTTCCACTACCTCGAGTTGCACACCTGTGCCCACTCGCTCTTTCAAACCCATACTGATCATGACATGCAATTCACAACTATAGCACTGAACACTAACTGCAGAGAACATCACTCGGCCGCCCGTAACCGTGGGCACGGCTTTTCGAAAAGTTATACTCTGATCAGAGGTGTACTACTTTACCCACAAGGCACTCGTTCCCGCACACAACAGTGTGTCGAGATGACACCACGTCACCCCGAAGGAACTCATGCCAAAACCTTTCGTATGTCCGGCTCAGCAAGAGGACAACCTCACTAGGTTTCATCGACGCTCCACTGGGATCTCACTCATAACGTCTGAGTAGACCCCGATTGGTAGACGTGCGACCCCCATTAGTGCCTCGTCAGCACAAGTCATCACTACAGATCCCGCAGACCGGTCCTTATAGTGCCCCGGGTGCGACCACCAATGCCCTAGCTTGCACCCGGAACCCACCATGCACAATATCACTTCGACACTGGCATTACTGCGCCTATATTATAATAAATTATAATAAAGCTAGCATTACTGCGCCTATATTATACAGCGCTAACTATTAAACGACACTGGCGACAAGGAGACGGTGATATAAGCATGGCTTGGGTTTACACTTCAGGGAGCAAAACTATATATTAACTAAATAAACTACAAAGTGAACAGTTTATCGCTAATGCAGTATTTAACCTATGGGTTATAGCGTTTATTGCGAAAAATAGGTTCAACATGATCAACTATGTCCACGAGAGGGTCCGGTGACTTGCCTTGGTCCTCGTAGCAAAGATTCGGGTCTTCGGCGGCAATAGGGAGTTCTTCGGTCGCCTCGACTTCGACTACACGCGTCGAAAGAACAAAACAAATAAATAACAGTACAATGTTCCAAGCAAACAGTACAAAATAATTACACCAGTATGTAGAAAATAATTTTATAAACATTTAGAAACTTGAATGGGCTCAATCGGAGCTATTTTGGATTTTTAAAGCATTTTACAAGTTTTAAACAAATTCTGCCAGATTTTAAACCTAAAACAGTCGCTAATGGTCCACGGTGGACTGGTGAACCGGTGCACCCGCGCACTTGGCCCACGGTGGACCGCAGACTGCGCGCACCGCGAGTTCACGGCGAACCGAGCGCACGGCGCACCCGCGCACCGGCGCCCTGGACCGGGCCAGCCACAACCATCCGATGGCCATCGGACGGCTGGCCACGAGTCCGGCACGGCACACGCACACGGGGCGCCCAGGGGGGTCTTCTTCCCCGGCTCCGGCCACGGCGGCGAGCGGCAACGCCGGTGAGCGGCGGCCCTAGGGTCTAAGGCAATCGCAAAAATGGATAGAGGGGAAAGCGGGGGTCACGGGGGTACCTAGAGCGGCGGAGGTCGAGGACGGGAGGAGGCCGGCGACGAGCTTTGGGCGGCGGCGCGTTCGGGCGGATGGCGGCGGACGGCTTCCGGCGGCGGGATGGCCGAACGAAGGTGACGCCGGGGATCAGCGGGGGACAGCGAGGGCGAAGGAGCCGACGGCGGAGGCGGAGACGGTCGCCAGCGAGGACTAGCGTCCCAGTCGAGGAGTCGGATCCGTGGAGCCAAGGCGTTCTGCAGCTGGATTATTTTGCTTCCGCTTTATTTTGAGTTGTAATAAGTGTAGCCTATGAGCTACGTACTCGCTTTATTTTCCGTTTATTTCGTTGTCAGCTGTGATCGTCTTGTAATAATGACATTTCATTTATATTCAATGAATTTGTGGTTCGTGAGAACCCGGGTCGTTACATCTTCGGCCATAAAGATTTGATTATAACCAGCATTGCCATCAAGAAAACTTAGTACCTTGTGTCCTGAAGCATCGTTGATCAACATGTTGGCTATCAACATGGGGTATTCGTCCTTTGGAGTGGCCTTTTTCAAGTCCCTGAAATCAATACACACACGAATCTTGCCACTTCTTTTCTTCACTCTAGGCACAATGTTAGAGCCCATTCAGCATACCTGCATGGCCTAATAAACTCAGCCTTGAGTAACCGTTCTATATTTTCTTTAACTCGGTCATACACGGCCGAATTAAAGTGATGAGGGGGCTGTTTATAAGGCCTAAACCAGGGTTTAATAGGTAGTCGATGCTCCACGAGCTCACGGCTTAGTCCGGGCATCTACTTTATTACTTCGGCCTTTTCATCAGCCTGTAAATTTTTGTTCACAAAAGTCGGCCTTGTAATGCTACTATCGCCTATATCGATCTCTTCTAGAGGATCGGCCGATGCAAGACCTTGACATAACTTTTCTACTTTGATAAAATCTTCAATGGCTTCGGCAATACCGTATTTAGAAGACCGATATTGCTCCACACAAGACTTTAGCCAATCAAGATTACTCTTACTACACATGACTACTAGTTTAGGAATAGACATGCTATACTAGCCGGCTTCACAGACATGGGTACAAAAATGTCCTTCGGACACGCTAACAAAGTCATAATCCAAGAGATCTCTACCTGACAGACATTCTACCTTATCATGGACGACGTCAATAGATATATCGGCCAATGCAACCTAGGCCAAAGTATCAGCTGGCACAACCTCCACATCATCGTCGTCCCACTGTATTAGGTACTGGTGCAAAGTAGACGGAACACAATAATTTGCGTGAATCCAATCACGCCCAAGTAGCACACTATAGTTACATTTCACATCGATGATGAAGAACGCCATCGGCAATGTCTTGTTGCCCACCATCAACTGTAGAGAAAGTACGCCCTTGGCTTCGGAGGTCTTGCCATTGAAACCATTGAGCATTAGGTTGATCTTCTTTAAATCTTCTTTGCCCTTGTCGAGCTTCTTCAAGAGAGAGTACGGCATAAAGTTGACAGTGGCGCCACCATCAACAAACATCCTGGAGATCGGCTTTCCATCAATGTGCCCCTTGACGTAGAGACGCTTCAAGTAATGAGCCGTATCCTCGGGCTTCTCGAAAATAGCATCTCATGGGCCGAGGCTCAACTGAGCGACCTTGGCCTCGTCTTGCGGTAGTGCAAACTCGACGGGAAGTATGACGATGTTTATGTCCATTGCTTGAGGTGTGGGTCCCTCGGAGATGGGTGTGTAGTCATCGTCGAGCATGTCGTTATCATCGTCGCTCGGAACAGGATCTGGGTTGTTTTCCTCAACCGGCTTGGGCTTCCAAACTTGCTTCACGACTGGTCGAGGGTGGATTTCCTCAAAGATGGCGTCTCTCTCATCCTCGGCCTTCTTCTTGCACATTTCCTATGATCGCAAATGTTTCAGGCACCTCTTCTATGATTTGGACATACCCGAAGGTGCCCAAGATGGTTATGGCTTAGTACTAGGTGCCACCAACTTGCTCCTGTGATTTTTGGCCGAATGGGAATTGCCCGGGTTGACCTCGAATTCTTTGCGCTTGGCATAACCATTCCCCTATTCCTTGTCAGTCGGACCGGCCTCGCTAGGACGGTCGGACTAGACGGTGTCGGTCAGACCGGCCATGGGGCCGGTCGGACCGTAGTGTGTCAGGCTCCTGGGACAAGCCGGTTGGACCGGCCATTGTAGACCGGTCGGACCGGGCCTTGGGGATGGCTTCAGCCGGACCCGAGGTCTTACCTTCGTCGTGCTTTAGCAAGGAGGCCTTCGGGATTGGGACCTCCTAAGACCCTACCTTGACGGTGATAGCTTCGGACTCCCTCTCCATCACCCCTTCGCGACCGTCTTCTTTGGCTTCATTCTGCGCGAGTTGGCTCGGTGGCACCACAGATAGCCTGTGGAAAACATTCCTCTTCTCCGCATCCATCTGCCCCTGCCAATCATGGTATTCCGAAGGAACAAAAGGTGCAACACTATAATGCAAAGGGTACTCCGGCGGTGAAGTGTAGTTCGGAGCCCACGGGGACCTCATCTAGTAGTATGGCGGAGGCATCGGAGGTTCTAGCAGCTTTGCCCACTAAGAGCCGAACCCATTGCTCGGAGGGGGGTTCGACCATGTCGAAGGTACTTCGGACCATATTAGCGAAGGGTCCCACCAAGCCGGAGGTATGTTCAGCCATTGCGGGGTGAGCCTACCTCCAGGGGGTTCGCCCAGAGAGGAGGTGGGTTCGGCCATTGGGTTCTGAACTCACCATTCGAAGGGTTCGGCTGGAACAGAGGTTGTTTCAGCCGACACGGAGGGTTCGACCTCTTCGGAGGGTTCAACTACCTTGGCCCCTTCGGCTGAGCATTCTTCTCATTGGCCCTCTTCTGGTGTTTATTTAGCAACATCTGGTATGTCACCTTTGGCTTCTTGCGAGCCCTAGCAGAAGAAGATGTGTCGATGTTCTTTTTCCACACTCCCACTTCAGGGTTCTTTGGTACGAGTGTGTGTGTGCGGGGTTCTCCAATAATGACCGCTTTCCCTTTAGATGACTCGGCATGCTGTAGCCGAATCAACACCTTCTTCTCGTCGAGGTCGACAGTGTTCACAGGAAAGGAGTCTTTGTCCAGCTTCATCTTCAGACTAGAATCTATTTTCAATCGTCCTTCTTTTATGGCCGATTGAACCTGCCGATGGAAAACATTGCAATTGTTAGTATAATGAGAATGTGAATCATGCCACTTACAGTAGGGGCACTTCTTTAGTTCGTTGGCAGTCGAGATGACCTGGCCCTTGGGCAACCTAAGAAGCTGGCTCTTCAAGAGGAAATCAAATATTTTGTCGCATTTAGTCACATCAAAAGAGTACTTAACCTCTTTGGGCTGATTCTTCATGGGGGACGGCCGTAGCTCGGAACAGTTGATAGGTTTGGTCTTAGCGTTCCGGGTCCATTTGGCCGCATACATATCGGCCGAATCGCCCTCTTCCTCTGACTCTTCCCCGTCGGAGTGCTCCATGATGTGAACTTCAGCTCTAGGTTTGTTAAATATTTTAATGAATTTTTTATCCTTGGCTTGACCTTCTTGGACTAGAGCGTGCTGCAACACTTGGCTGATGTAACACCTTGAATTTTCTAAATTAAATAAATTGGATAAAATAAAATTTTTAATTGAATAAATTAAGTTTGGATAACAAAATGGTTGAAGTAATTAGAAAACCTTAAGGAAGAATAAAAATAAAGTAAAACAAAAATTTTACTTGGTTAAAGTCAATTAATTAGGTTTGAACCAAAGGAGGCAACTAAATGCAAATTTTGAGAAAATTTATTTTCAGGAAGAGGATTATATTTGATTTTTGAATAAGCTAAAAATATCCAAATAAATAAGAATAGGGAGAAATAATTCAAATCTTGAGTTGAGAAAATTATGTTAGGTTCAGAGGACCAAGATATTTTTTTGAGAATTTTATGAAATTTTAGAACCTTTGCTGAAAGCTCATATTTTATAAAGGAATTTCTGCAATTATTTTTAATTGGAATTTTTTTAATCCTTTTGGGGCACTCCCCTCCTTTCCCTCTCCCTAGGCCGGCTCAGCCCATCACCTCTCTCGTGCCCCATTGACACCTGGCCCCCACCTGTCAGCCTCTCTCTCGCGCGAGCCCGCACCTTCTGAGACTTCGACTGAGGACGAGAGCAGACCTTTGATCACTTCTTCAACTTCGATCGAGCCGCCTCAGTTGAGTCCAGAGGTGTCAGCTGCTGACTCCGGTGAGGTGACTTTAGATCACCTAGGATCCCAAGCAATTCAGCATGATCACCTCTCAGAGCTCATCATCGGTAATCTCACTTCGAGAACTTTGCGTTCTTCTATTGACTCGCTTGCTGTTTTTGTTGAGTCTGTGTTTGTTGCATCTTTTGAGCCCAGAGATGTTTCTCACGCACTTTCTGATGCAAATTGGATAAACGCCATGCAAGAAGAGCTTGAGAACTTTGTTCGCAATCGGGTTTGGACACTGGTTGAGCTACCACCTAGATGCAACCCCATAGGCACCAAGTGGGTGTTTAAGAACAAGCAAGGTGAAGATGGGGTTGTGGTGCGCAACAAAGCTCGACTAGTTTCCTAGGGTTTTTGCTAGAAAGAGGGTATTGATTTTGAGGAGACCTCTGCTCCTGTTGCCCGTCTTGAGTCCATTCGCATACTTTTGGCATTTGCTGCTTCTAAATGTTTTAAACTTTTTCAAATGGATGTCAAGAGTGCTTTTCTGAACGGGTACATAGAGGAGGAGGTCTATGTCAGGCAACCCCCCGATTTTGAGAACCCTAAATTTCCTCGACATGTTTTCAAGTTACAAAAAACTTTATATGGTCTAAAGCAAGCCCCCAAGGCTTGGTATGACCATTTAAAGAAGTTTTTGTTGGGGAGTGGATTTGTGATGGGTTATGTGGACAAAACTCTTTTCTTGCTCAGAGATGGCTCAGATTTCTTGATTGCTCAGATTTACATGGACGGCATTATTTTTGGTGGTTCTACTAATGAGCTTGTGTCCATGTTTTCTGAGCAGATGCACAACGAGTTTGAGATGAGCCTCATGGGTGAGCTCAAGTACTTCCTAGGGCTCTATATCAAGCAGACCAAGGACGACATCTTCATCCACCAGAGCAAGTACACGTGGGACATGCTGAAGAAGTTCAACTTCGGTGGAGAGCTGAAGCCTCAGATGACCCCAATGGGTACATCTGGAGGCCTGGACAAGGACGAGAGCGGCGTCAATGTCATTGAGAGAGAGTATCGAGGGATGATCGGATCGCTGCTGTTCTTGACGGCGACCAGACCGGACATTTAGTTTGCCGTGGGTTTGTGCGTGCGCTTCCAGTCTTCACCACGCGCAACTCATCGGTAGGCTGTCAAGCACATTTTTAGTTACCTTACCTATGCGCCTGATCTAGGTCTTTACTATTAAGCATCATCGTGTCTTGATTTATCTGGATTTTTCGACGCTGATTTTGGTGGGTGCCGGCTAGATCGCAAGTCGACTTCCGGTACTTGCCAGTTTCTCGGTTCTTCGCTTGTTTCTTGGTTTTCTCGAAAGCAATCTGGAGTTGCGCTTTCTACCATAGAGGCTGAGTATGTAGCTGCTACTAGCTGATGCTCTAGTTGGTTTGGATGATTTCCACTTTGCGATATTTTGGGTTGTTCTTCCCCGCCAGAGTTCCTTTGTTTTGTGATAGCACCAACGCGATTAGTGTAGGGAAAAACGCATGTTTTCATTCAAAAACCAAACATATTGATGTGCGCTTTCACTTTCTGAGGGATCAATATGAGAAAGGTGTCATTGACCTTGTTCATGTTTAACACCCCAAATTTTTAGAGAAATAAAAATTTCATTTTATTATATTTTTCTGGAAATCATTAATTTTGAAATACCTTTAATGCCCTTTTATGCTTAAATGAACTAGAACCTAGATGAAATATCCAAACCGGAGGCTAGAAAATTTTTTATATGATCCCAAGGCCAAAATATATTTTTGAGAATTTTTACAAATTTTTATCACTCATGGAAACAACCCAAATATTTTAAACTAATTTCAGCAATTATTTTTATTCGAAAAAGAATTTAAACAGTAACAGGCCTCCCTCCCCCCATTCTCCCCCAACCAGCCGGCCCAGCCCACTCCCTCCCCGCGTCCCGTACTGACAGATGGGTCCCGCTTGTCAGCGATCCCCTCCCTCCGCGCGCGCACCCGACAGTGTGGCCCCACCTGTCGGCCCCATCACTCCCGCATGCCCTGGCCCACCCGTCAGCTTCCACGCCCGCACGCCCGCGCTCGCTGACCGCCATGGCTCGCCTGTCGGACCCGTCGTCCACCTCACGCTCCCCCATACTCCGCCGGCTGATGACTTCGCCTCGGATCCGCCCCAGGACGCGTTTAAGCCCCAGGATCGCAGCACCCGTGCATGGCGAGACCTCGTCGGCGAGTGAATGCCCTCCCCTCAGCTTTCCATGCATGTGTCCCCCTTTGACCCCTGCCGACGCCTCTATTTAAGCCCCTAGCCTCCACCGCGCCCGGCCCGCACGCCCTATTGTGTTGAGAATGAACCAGAGCGCCCCGCTTCGACTTTTAGCACCACAACGCTGCCCTTGCTCCGGCCACCGCTCGCCGTCGCCGGAGTCCCCCCTTTGTCCTCGATGACCGCACCGTCGTGACTGTAGTGACCTCCCCGACCACGGCCACCCCTCTGTCGCCACTGAAGATTACCGGAACCGCCTCGCCGACGAGGGCCCCAAACACCTCCGCCATCTACACTCATCGTCGGCTACACCCCGTCGATCTCGGACCACCACGACGGTACCTTCGTGTTCCCCTCATCGCCCTCTATCCATTTCTAGGCTCAGATAGGAACATCGCCGCTCGCCGTGGCCTCTGGCCCGCTCGCCGTCACTGGAGAAGATGACCGGTACGGGTAAAGTACCTGTGCTGTGTCAGATTCGACCGTGACCGTGTGATCTAGATCTGACGGTGGCGATTAGATCATTCGCGCGGTTTAATTAGATCCATCCAATCTCGGTTAAGCGGTACGTTTTAATCTCGTGTGTCCGTTAGTATTTAAAACCCGCAATGGATCTGGGCCATCCATCGCGTACTGGTTCGGCGTTTTAATCCTGGCCGTCTGCGTTAACTTAACGCTCCTGCCTTCCCCGTGGCCACCCGATCATGATCCAACACTGATCCGCATGTTCACGGTGGATTCGACTCACCGTTGACCGGCGACTGTTTTAGGTTTAATTTAAATTCCAGAAATAGTTTTAAACTTCTAAAATTCATATCTTGCTCATTTTAACTCCTAAATTTACCATTTCAATTCCAGAAAATTCATAATTTTATTCTCTACATGTTAGTACAATAAAAACAGTAGGTTTATTTTGAGTATTTTATGTTTATTTAATAAAGTATTCAAAATGCACTTTAGGAGAAACTCAAAAATTGTCCATTTCAACTTTAGAAAATTTTATCTTTTATCCTCTTCATATTGGTGTACTTGAAACAATAGGTTTTCCCTGAACTTTTTATTTTGAATTAATTGGAAATTTAAAATCCATTGGATTACACCTTTTTCCTTTTTAGAAGAATCCATAACTCCACGAAAGTGTCTTAAAAGTTTAAATAACAATTTCAGAATAGTTAATGACTTCAAACCAAGTATTTTAGCCCTATCAAAACATTTATGTTTGTTATGTGATTTTGGGAATGTTTATTGAATACAATGTTTACTATGTGTATCAAGAAGACTACGATGCCGTCGAGGAGCATAATTACTTCCCGGAAGTTCCTCCCTCACCTTTCGCTGAGCAAGGCAAGTCACCAACCCAATCTTTTGAGCATATTGAACCCAGTTTTGTTAAACTATCGCTAAAACACATAGGTTATACATGCATTAGTCAAATGAAAGCCCTACAATATATTTATTTAGATCCCCGACCTTTATGTGCAACCCAAGCCATGCTATCTAGCCTAAACTCCTTGTCACCATATTATTAGTACTAGTAGATAGTGTCCGATGTATCGACACAATTGCTATAGGTTAAAAATGAGTCGTAGCGATTTGGAATCTACTTTATGATCCCCGTTATTCTCATCTCTGAAATTCTGTTGGTGATAGAGTTATGGTTAAGTGTATGCATGGTGGGTTCCGGGTGCAAGCTAGGCATTGGTCGGTAGCACCCGGGGCACTATAAGGATCGGTTTGTGGGATCCATTGCAATACATTTCTGTACTAACCACAAGTCTAGTGGGTAAGTCCAAACTAAGGTATGGAGTATTCCAATCCGAGGCACCACTTGGAGATGGGTCAAGCAGCACCTGTGGGTGGCTTGTACCGACGTGGCGCAAAAGGGGTGCGATGTTAGCCGGGATGCGGCCCGGCGCGCCGACGAAACCTAGAGCGGGTGATTATCGCTTGGAGCATTTCATGCTAAGGTTTTGGCATGAGTTCCCATGGTATGGGTAATCTTGTTACACTTTGGTGTTTGGGATGAGTGCATGCCTTGTGGGTACAGTGGTACACCTCTGATCAGAGTCTTAAATCTTTTTGAAAAGCCGAGCCCACGGTCAAGGGCGAGTTGTGTGACATCCCACAGTTAGTTTACTTTTGATGAATGTGCATGATGACTTAGCATGTAAGGACTATTGAGAGAGGAGGGAAAACGTACTCCTCGAGTTAGATGGTATTATATTGTTCATGTTTAATATTTCGCATCATTAAATTTGACTACACTAAATGCTACAACTGAAAAATGTACTTTTCCACACTTTTAGCCATATTCATTCCTTTGTTATCACCCCGCATTATTATTGCATTCTCGGTGGCTTGTTGAGTACTTTTTGTACTCATACCCGTTGGACACACACTTCAGAGGCCGCTTACTATGAGGAGGATGGTCTGGAGTAGCGACCCAGTCAATAAGAAGATCCTGAAGAAGACGTTCATCATGCTATTTATTTTTGATGTTTATTTTATTTTTACACTTAAGTAATAATGTGGCCTGCGTACCACGAAGGATTGCTCGTATGTACGTTGTCGCATGATGAACCTCTTGTTATTATTGTTTTTCTTTGGAAATTCAATAATGTTCTGATTTGGTAAATCGGGGCGTCACAATACCCATCATCAGTTGGATGAAATTTTCACCAAACCCCTAGATCAGTCTACTTTTGAGCATTTGCGAGGGGATTTGGGAGTTGTGTATCCTTTTTAGGATATTTTGAGTCGGTTTTCTTTCTTCTTTACTCTTTCTTGAGTCTTTTGTGTGAGTTCATATCATGCATATTCACATATCACACTTTGAGCTTGCTTCTATTATATGATTGATCTGCTTTAACATGTTGTAGCTAGTATATGCTTTTGAATACCTGTCGATGATCATGCTTTACTTCAGTTCACATGATATGTCTGATATCTGTCATATGCATGACTTTTATGCTTGAAAATTGAAAAATGATCACCATTTCTTCTAGTAACTAGCATGTGTAGGCTGAATGGTTTTGCTATCTTTTACATACCTGGTAGCTAGTTCCTTACTTAGATGCAGATAACCAACTTGGACATCTATATGCTTTAAACATGGAAAATGTGCTGTAAAAATGATAAAAAATCAGAAAAATGAAAAATCCATGCCTTTTTATGCTTAATTTGAAAAGATCCAGGTGGGTTTGCTTTGTCGCATTGCATTGTTCTGGACTGCTTACCATAGCACTTTGGTATGAACTAGGACAGTGTAATGTATGCCAAGACCAATGTCTTAAGCTTCTGATGGTCCAGTTCTGGCCTAGGCTTGACTTGGTCGGTTAGCATAAGGTTGACATGCAAATAACCCCTAGCAAAAATAAAAAGAAAGAAAAGAAAAAACATGAAAAATTAAAAAGATAACAAGTTTGTCGAAGCACTTTGTTCTGGACAATGCTTATCTTGGTAGATATCAGTTAGCTTTTGCAGCTCATGTTTTACCCTGCTTGTCATCTAGAAAATGTGGTGATGCTTTTGTTTGCAAAAATTGAAAATGTGTGCTAATGACTTTCTTTGGATATCATCTGTTGCACTGATCATGTCATGCGTCTTAGACAGTCCTTCCTTTGCTATACTTGCTAGATGTTGTAATTGCAGTCAATCATATCTGAGAAGCATGCCTTTTACACTCCACCTGCACCCCAGTTGCATTCATTGCATATTTTGAGGGGGAGCTATATTTCAGGGGGAATTTGAGTCTATGTCTCTTTAGAGTGCATTTAGTCTCACTTGATGAGTCCAATTGCCAACAAGGGGGAGAAATTTTGGGTTACTCGATCTTTTAGAAGAGTTTAGGGGGAGTTTTGGATTTTCTCTGGGATTGGTTTCAGGGGAGTTTTAGTCTCTTTTACTCTTACTCTTTGGATATCCTTGTTGATAATTCTGAGATTACACTCGTTTTGAGTTTTTATTTTTGGTTAACCATAATGACCATTTTCTGGTTTTTGTTTGGCTTTTGGTCATTAGGGTTAAACTTTTTATTTTCTTCTTTTTGTATTCTTGTGTTTTGTTTTCGTTGTTTCCACATGTGTTTTGCAGGAACTGAAGAGTTGCTGAAGAGAGTGTTGACAATGCACTCATCAAGGGGGAGATTGAGGAGCCATGTTGAATAGCATGGGCCTCATGGCTCTAGATGTGATCAGTGATTGTCAACGGAAGTCAAGAGGACATGAAGAGAAGATGAGACCTGTCGTTTCTGGGTCACGTGTGACTTAGGTACACGGGCAGCGAGCGATTGCCAGGCAGAGGGGTCACAGAGTCGGGCTGGCTCAATCCGAGTACATGGACTAGGAGCAGCAGAGGATCCACTAGTCTGTTGATCAGGATTGACTCAGGTACACGGGCGGCGAGCGATTGCCGGGCTGAGGGAGCCGCGGAGTCAGGCCGGCCCAATCCGGGTACCCGGTGCGAAGACGGTGGACGCTTTGTCAGTTTCGGCACAAAACTGACGACCGATGATCTCGGATCTGACCGTTCTGAGGCGAAGCCATAGCTGCTATGAAAGCTCCGCATCAGGATGAGTTATCTTTATTTAGGTGTTTACTATTTTTCCTTTAGGCCCACAGTCTGTGTTAGTCGAGTCTATAAAAAATCCTAAGGGCATGTTGGTATTTTCCATTTTTATTTCAGCGTCTATTTAAACCCTAAGGGTATTTTTGGTTTTTCCTAGTCTATTGGGCTGCCTATAAATAGGGCCCCAATCCCCTAGGGTTAGGGTTAACTCAACTACTTACAAATCAGAGTTCACTTTTTGCTTTACTCATTCTTCCTAAAATCGCATGTTCTTCGCTGGTTCATCTGGTTGGAATCACCACCGCACTGTGAGTTCTATTCCTGCTATTCACCGATTGTTTGCTATGATTTTTGGATATCTTCTCGTCTGGTGTTTAGCGATCTTGGTGTGTGGGCATATGATTTGAGGACACGAACAAATCTCTGTTCTCTACGTGTTCTTCGTCTTGGGGGTTCTGCTGTTCATGAGTGCTGGCCAGCCGTTTTTGGAAGAAGTCTGCAGAGGGTGCTCCGCGTCATGCACGTAGTACTCTGAGAGTCTTCACCGATTGAAGGACTGCATCGGCAACGCAGGCTTCGGTGTCCTGGTACTACGAAACCCCTTGCGGAGGCAAGCTTCATTGGGACTCCGTCGAAGTAATTTTCGGAGCTACGCAGTTCGAAGCCCAGGCTTCATTGCGGCTTCGCTTTGGCCTCGCTGAAGCAGGCTTCGGACCTACGCTGTTCAAAGCTCAGGCTTCGCTGAGGCTTCGCTGTGGCTTCGACGTCTACCGGTGCAGGCTTCAACAAGTATCAACCAGGAGACAAATTTTGAACAGTAAACTTTTATCTCATTTTGTGTGCACTTGAAGTAAATGCCTATAATGATCAATTTTTATGATGCTTGAAATGTCCATGTTTTGAATGCTCTGATCTGTCTTTGAACACTGTGTTGGTGTCTTTTCGATTAGAACACCGGTTGTTTTTAGGCTAGATTATTTTTAGCACTTTTGGTCTATTAACTTATGCTATTTGTCTATTGAGGTGCGTTGGGTGTTGGGAGAAGGCCATTGATTCGCAAGAATTTTTAGGCGCCCATTAACCCCCTCTGGTCGCTACTTTCAGTCCTACAGTTGCTCCCGAGTCGAATAAGATTACTACAGGTATGGAGTTTGCCGTAAACATACCGAGGACGACCTCTGGAGCCTCTTGGGCTTCTTCAGCGGTGACGTGGTTGACGTGGGCACGGATCGTCGGGTTGGGAGCAACTCCTTGGGATTGCTTGGGGTGAGGACACTAATGAGAGTAGTACCTTTCCATATGGTAGTTAAAGCATACAACCGACTTGCCATTCCGATCCCTTAGAGTGTTAGCCTTTGCGGCCAGTGTTGGTGGAGCTGATGGACCTGGTGAAGCAGGTGGAGCTAGGCGGGGGTTTCCGGTGCTCGAACCGCCGAAGTTGTACTTTGGCCTGAAGGCGGGACGAGGGTGATGGCTCAGTGCATGGGCCAGAGGAGTGAAGCGGGGCCTCTAAAGGATCCTCTAGTTGTGTCTGAAGGCTATCATCTTCCTCTTCTTAAGGTCCAGTCGGTTTTGCTCGGTTTCCTAGATGAAGGCCTTGTTCACCAACTGTTGAAAGTTGGCGTAGTCCACTATGACAATATGGACAAACAGCTCGTCCTTCAGTCCCTCGAGGAACTTGGCCTGACGATTAGCGTCGGTGTGGACTTCCTCTAGCGCATAATGGGCCAGACGGTTGAACTCATGGAGATACTCCGTAACAAACTTACTTACATGCTGCAAGTCATGAAATTACTGTTGCTTCTGGGCCACGATTCCAGCAGGAACGTGGGCGGCTCAGAAGGAGTTGGAGAATTCCGCCCAAGTGACTATGTGACCCTCGGGTTGGGACTCACGATAGTTGTCCCACCACTCAGCAGACAGACCCTGGAGTTGGTGGGATACGAATGTCACTCGCTCTGTGTCAGAGCAAGGGAGGAGATCCAACTTCTTTCCCATGGTCCTCAACCAATCCCATGCCTCCATCGAGTTGGTTGTGCTTGAGAACGTGCGAGGCCACACACGTAGGAACACTGAAAGTTGGGTGGCGGGGGCGATGCGGGGGCTTGATGGTGTGGAGGTAGCTCCAAGTGGTGTTGCTGCTGCAGACAATTTATCTGAGCTTGTTGTTCATGCATATGGGTCTGCTGATGTTGCATCTGAGCCAACAGAGCGGTGATGAGTTGATTCTAGTTGGCCATCATCTCGGCTAGTGTAGAGATGTTGGCGATGGGTGTCCCGGTCTGACATTGCCCTTGAGCTTCTCCATTTGGTTCTGCGTGGCTTGGCAGGTTGGGGGTGGCAGATGGGTTCTAGTCGTTGTCCATTCTGAAGGTGATAATACCCCAAGATCATAAGAGAAGACTTAGAAAAATGTACCCCAAAATAATTTACAAATTCTTTATTAAATGTGATACAAAATAGTTCATTACAATTCAGCTCTTTTTTATCTCACCCATAGCACAAGTCGCTATAGATGGTACCATGTTGAACCAGAAACGGCGACCAGAGGGGGGGTTAATGGGAGCTTTTGAAATTTCAGACTAAAAATAGCCTTCTGTTTTAATTTTGTCTTCTGCGGAACAGGCTTCGAACACACCCTTCGAAGTTTTGGTTCGGAGGTATTTCACAGCTCCGAAACCAGGCTTCGCAAGGAGGAAAAGTTCGAAGTCAAGAAGACTTTGCTCCACCCACAACACCAAAAACTCAACTCTGCTAAGTCAGTGCAGGCTCCGCACACTGGGTGTGTTCGAGCAGACTTCGCACTTCACCCTTCGCAAGAGCAGACTTCCCTCTAAGGACTTCGATCAAACACTCAGCACTAGCAACTGGTACTAGGCTTCGTACTTCGGAGGTCGAGAGGCACGTTGAGAACACTACGAAGAGGACTTCGACAAGGGAAGAAAACGGGCTTCGATTTAAGCCAAAAAATAGTTCTTCGCTAGTAATCAGAGAGGACTAGCATCAGTGTACACAGAGCGAACACACACTGAGAAAATCACACTTCACACGAATAGACCTCTCACAAACTTCTCTAGAAGATATACAGTGCACAAACTCAACCCAAAAGAAGATGGTGCATAGAGAAATCAAAACGTGCAGTGCAAAGTAGGCATACAAGTTCAAACAATAAATGAAAACAATATCAAAGTTTCATTGCTTGAACAGGGAACACAAAATGAACTCACAGATCTGAATACCAAGTGTGGCGGCTAGCACAGGAGCTCAAAAATGGCTGCTCAAAGTGTTGTTGTTGCTTATCTAGCCTCCACTATTTATAGGCACTATTCAGTCATGTGCATAGACTACTTTACCCCTAGGGTTTACACTGGTTTTGTCTCAATAGAACAGGGGGTACAGTTGGTAGTTTACTTTATTTGGAGGCTTCTTTTGTCAGCTTCGCAGAGGAGACAACATCATCTTTTGCAGAGCAGACACGGTCAGCCTTTGCAGTCTTGGATTCTTCTGAAGCCCCCCTTCGCACGCGAGGGGTGCGGTAGCTTCGGTCAGAAGCCTTGAGCCTGACGGCCTTCGCTTCACCGAAGTCAGCCTTTAATACAGTGACAGTTTTGAGCCGAAGCCGTCAAAGCCCTTGAGTCTTCGCACCAACACCTCCGGAGTGGATCACCACGGCTTCGTAGCTTCTCCTAGCTCAAACTCTGTCAGTCCGTGTACCGAAGCCATGCATGGCCGAAGTACCTCAAGTCAGCCACACTCCAAAGCCCTACCTTCGGAGTACCACCCTTCGAAGTCCCTCCCTCGTCAAAGGCCTTCGCATGAAACATTCCATGAGCATTTCGTCGCAGTGTCTCTCCTCGAGCACACTCCTCGACGAATCTCACCCAGACCATGCCTTCAATGCACCTCGACTTCTGAGACCTTCGTCGGGTAAACCTTTGAGTGCCTCCTTCCGGAGCACACTTCGAACACCTTGCCTCATTGATGAAGACTTGGTCCACCTTACTTCGAAGTCACTCCTTTCGGAGTACCCTTCGAAGTGCCTCGTCTCCGAGGACTTCATCTCGGAGTACCTCCAGTCAGAGCCACGCTCCGCACTCTCTCCCTTCGCCTGGCGCACCTTGACTCGAGGACCGACCTTGACCCCTCACAGCCTTCGTGACCGAGCTCCCCGCTCGCCCGGCATCAAGCCTCCCGCTTGACCCAGGGTCACTTGCTGCGAACCGTCCGTCACCTCCGAGGTCACGTGCGCACCACAAACAAACAGACAAGTGTATCCAGTTCCCCAAAGACCTCTCCAGGTAAACAACCTTCGGCACACACTTCGGTGTACCGCCCAAAGTACCGAAACCTTCGGTACAGCCAAGTCATTGTGTACTGTCGGACCCCTCCGACAGGCACACTCCGTGTTGGACCGGAAACGGCGACCAGAGGGGGGTGAATGGGAGCTTTTAAAATTTCAGGCTAAGATTAGCCTTCTGTTTTAATTCAGTCTACTGCGGAACGGGCTTCGAATTCAACCTTCGAAGTTCTGGTTCGGAGGTATTTGACAGCTCCGAACACAGGCTTCGTAAGGAGTAAAAGTCCGAAGCCAAGAAGACTTCGCTCAACACGTAACCCCGAAAAATCTACTCTGTTAAGTCAGTGCAGGCTCCACACACAGGGTGCTTCGAGCAGGCTTCGCACTTCACCCTTCGCAAGAGTGGACTATCCTCTGAGGACTTGGACCAAATACTTAGCGACAACAACTGGTGCTGGGCTTCGTATTTTGAAGGTCTAAACGCACACTATGTGGACTTCGCTAAGGGCTTCGACACGAGAAGCAAAACGACCTTCGATCAGGGCTTCGCTAGTAAGCAGCGAGGTCTAGCCTCCTGTTACACAGAGCGAACGCACTGAAAAACACACTTCGCCCCAAACAGGCTTCGGTGAACTACCGCAAGCCACTCGAGGTGACACACTAAAGATCGAAGTATGCAGCGAGGTATGCAAAACAAGCTCAAGCATAAAATGAACACAGAAGCAGGGCTTCGCTGCTTGAACAGGGAACACTAAAAATGAACTCACTGGATGAATACAAAGTATGTGGTGGCTAGTACAGGAGCTCAACAATGAATGCTCAAAGTGTTAAATGTTACCTACCCAGCCCCCATATTTATAGCCACTATTAACCCAAGTGAATTGACTACTTTACCCCTAGGGTTTACATCGGTTTTGTTTCTACAGAACAGAGGGGTACAAAAGGTAGTCAATATTTGGAGGCTTCTCTGTCAGCTTTGCAGAGGGGACAGCGTCAGCTTTTTGCAGAGCAGACACTGTCAGCCTTTACAGTCTTGGATTCTTATGAAGCCCCCCTTCACACGCGAGGGGTGCGGTAGCTTCGGTGAGAAGCCTTGAGCCTGATGGCTTTCGCTTCACCGAAGTCAGCCTCCGATACAGTGACGGTTTTGAGCCGAAGCCGTCAAAGCCCTTGGGCCTTCGCACCAAAACCTTCGGAGTGGACCACCACGGCTTCGCAGCTTCTCCCAGCTCGAACTCCGTCAGTCCGTGTACCGAAGCCATGCATGGCCGAAGTACCACAAGTCCACCTCACTCCGGAGCCACCCTTGCTCCGAAGCCTACTTCACTCCGAAGCCCCACCTTCGGAGTACCACCCTTCGAAGTCCCTCCTTCGTCCAAGGCCTCCGCATGAAGCATTCCATGAGCACTTCGTCTCAGTGTCTCTCCCCGAGCACACTCCTCGATGAGCCTCACCCGGACCATGCCTTCGATGCACCTTGACTTCTGAGACCTTCATCGGGTAACCTTCGAGTGTCTCCCTCCGGAGCACACCTCGAACACCTTGCCTCTGCTGAGGACTTGATCCACCATACTCTGAAGTCACTCCTTCTAGAGTACCCTTCGAAGTGCCTCGCCTCCGAGGACTTTGTCTCGGAGTACCTTCACCCGGATCCACGCTCCGCACTTACTGCCTTCTCCTGGCGCACCTCGACCCGAGGTCTGACCTTGACCCCTCCGCAGCGTCCGTGATGGAGCTCCCCGCTCCCCTAGCATCAAGCCTCCCGCTTGACCCAAGCTCACTAGCTACGAACTGTCCGTTGCCTCCGGAGTCCCCTGCGCACCAAAGACAAGCAGACAAGTGTATCCAGTACCCCGGAGACCTCTCCGGGTAAACAACCTTCGGCACACACTACGGTGTACCGCCCAAAATACCGAGACCTTCGGTACAAACAATCATCGTGTACTGTCGTACCCCTCCGACAGGCACACTCCGCTGCAACAGCTGCAGCAACCAAACCCACCAAACCCTTCGGTGAAACAGCTTCGGAGCACCAACCTCCGAACCCCTCGGAGGGACCCCTTCGAATCAGAGGTTAAACTCTGACAATCACTCATCACAGACTCTGAAACCAAACCTTGGTTTCTCAATCTCCCCCTTGATGAGTGCATTGACAATCAAATTCAAGTTCAAGAAAATTTGAAAAAATTTCAGCTCACAAGTGACCATAAAAACTCAGAAACGAGCCAAATCATGTCACTTGATAAAAGAGTTTTCCTCCCTCTTTTCAAAAGAGTAAAAGCCCCTTCGACAAATCTCCCCTTTTTCAAGATAAAAACTCCCCCTGAGATAATTTTCCCCCTTTGCGGCAGAGAACGCAACAATTTCTCCCCCTTTGGCAATGCAAGCATCAAGGAGTAATTAAAAGATGCATAGCTTCGAGATGGGCAGAGTTGCAAAGACATATAAAGCAAAAATATGCCAATATTAATCCAATGATCATGTGTTCATCTCAATTTAACAGTCTCTAAAAACATGATGACAACATGTGATTTTGTCATTTTGAAATAAAAGCATCACCACTTAATCAAGAAAACTAGACAAGTAAAAGCAGGGACTGCGCAAAGCTAGTCAATTTCTACTCTAGACAGACAAGTCCAGTTCAAGTAGAGCAATTAAAAGCAAACTTGATTGATCAATAAATTTTGTTATCTTTTCATAATGCCAGGGGTTATTTGTTTGTCCACCTTATGCTTTCCAATCAGGCCAAGCCTAGGCATGAAAGCCAACAGAAGCTTAAAGCAATGATTTTGGCATACACTACACTATTCCAGTTCATACCAATGTGCAATGGTGAGCAGTCTAGAATAGAGTAGTGCGACAAACAAACCCACCTGGATCTTTTTGCTTTGAAGCATGTAAATCATGGATTTTTGGAATTTTGATTTAGTGAACAAGTTGTGTTAGCACTTGATGAAATATCCATGAATATGTAGAACAATTTTTCAATGATTAGCATCAAGAGAAAAGGTGTCTTGCTATCAAGTAGATAAAAGATAGCTAAAGCAGTCCTACCTACACATGCTAGATACAAGACTAAGCAGTGAGCATGATTTGATTTTGGAAAGAAAGCATCATGCACATTAAAGTTTCAGATATATTAAATAGAGCTGAGCTGACATGATTTCATGAATTATAATCAGGCATATAAGTGCAAGAGATGTAAATGCAATTTCACACATGATGAGCATATGCATGACAATTAAAAATAGCTCCCCCTCACAAAATGTCGTAAGGGTGACAAATACCAAGTTCCCCACGCAAGTAGGCAAATCGAGAAGCATCGAGGGGTTTTGTGAAAATATCGGCTAGCTGGTGTTGGGTATCAACATATTGAAGTTCAATATCACCCTTCTCATTATGATCTCTGAGAAAATGATATCGCACATCAATGTGTTTGGTTCTAGAGTGCTGAACCGGGTTGTTTGCAATACAAATAGCGCTAGTGTTATCACAGAAAAGTGGAACACTCTTATAATCTAACCCGAAATCCCGCAAAGTGGAGACCATCCACAAAATCTGAGAGCAACAGCTAGCTGCAGCAACATATTCGGCCTCAGCCATCGATTGTGCAACACTAGACTGTTTGCGGGAAGACCAACAAACCAGAGAAGTACCCAGAAAATGACAAGTACCAGATGTACTTTTCCTATCAATTCTACACCCAGCAAAATCCGCATCGGAATAACCTCGAAGACACAAAGAGGAAGATGCTGAATACCAAATGTCGAACTCAAGGGTATGTTTGAGATACCTTAGAATGCGCTTTACTGCTTGGCGGTGCGAAGCTCGTGGTGAAGCCTGAAAATGAGCGCACATACACACTCGAAGTGTATGTACGGCCTCGTAGCAGTCAAGTAGAGGAGGGAGCCGATCATGCTTCGGAACTCCTTCTGATCTACGGCTTCTCCATCTTCGTCAGGATCCAATGCTACAGATGTAGCCATCGGAGTGGCGAGTGGCTTCGCATCAGCCATGTCGAACTTCTTGAGTAGGTCCTTGGTGTACTTCGTTTGGTGGACGAAGGTACCTTGTTTGCTTTGCTTGATTTGCAAACCAAGGAAAAAATGTGAGTTCGCCCATCATGGACATCTCGAACTCCCTGCTCATGGCATCTGCAAACTCGGTAACCAAAGCATGAGAAGAGCCACCAAAGATGATATCATCCACATAAATCTGCACTAGAAGGAAATCTTTGCCATGCTTGAGAGTGAACAGGGTTTATCAACAGAGCCCATCAAGTACCCCCGCTCAAGCAGAAAAGACATAAGTCTGTCATACCAAGCCCGAGGGGCCTGCTTGAGTCCATAAAGAGCCTTATGAAGTTTAAGGACTTTATGTGGGTATTTGGGGTTTTCAAAACCAGGGGGTTGTTTTACATAAACATCTTCGCCTATGAAGCCATTAAGAAAAGCACTTTTGACATCCATTTGAAAGAGTTTGAATCCCCGGGATGTCGCAAAGGCAAGCAAAATCCTAATGGCCTCAAGACGAGCAACAGGTGCAAAAGTTTCAGTAAAATCAATCCCTTCTAATTGAGAATAACCCTGAGCTACAAGTCTAGCCTTGTTTATAACTATAGTCCCATCCTCCCCTTGTTTGTTTTTGAAAATCCATTTTGTTCCAATGAAATGAACATTTGGTGGAGGATCAACTAAAGTCCAGACTTGGTTTCTCTCAAAATTTTCAAGTTCTTCATGCATGGCATTGATCCAACTAGAATCAGAAAGTGCATGACAAACATCTAAGGGCTCGAAAGAAGCAACAAAAGCGGAATCAATGAAATGAGCATGAGAACGTGTTACCCTTTGATCAAGCTCACCAATGATCTTCTCAGGAGGATGCATCCTTTGAACATGATGTGGAGCCTCGCGGCGAGATGCAGTCTCCCCCTCGACTTGTGCGTTGGAATGGTCCAAGATGACCGATGTCGAGGTAGTTGCTTCGGGACCTTGTGCCGAAGTGGTCGAAGCGGGGTCGGCTTCGGGGGTTGATGTCGAGGGTAGTAGGGGTTCGTCCTCGAAATCTCCGGGATCTTCTTCTTCGAAGATGGTTTGTTCCATATCGTGTTCATTTGCCTGTTCAAATGCAGAACTAACAGAGAGGGTTGTTTCATCAAAAGTCACATCACATGACTCGATGACAGTGTTAGTTTCCAAATTATAAACACGATAAGAATAACCATGTGTAGTGTAACCCAAAAAGATCCCGTCAGAAGAATGCGTCTCAAATTTATCCAAATTACCACGTTTTAGGATAAAGCATCGACAGCCAAAAACTCGAAGATGAGTAACCTTGGGCTGTCTCCCAAAACGTAGTTAATAAGATGTCAAATTCAAAATTGAGCGCAAGAAGATTCGGTTTGAGATGTAACAAGTAGTGTTCATGGCCTTAGCCTAGAATTTTCTAGGAGTCCTATGCTCATCAAGCATCGCCCTAGCCATCTCAACCAAAGTGCGGTTCTTCCTCTCAACAACACCGTTCTGTTGAGGAACCCGCGGAGCAGGGAATTGATGTTCTATGTCATGCTCCAAGCAAAAGTCAACAAAGAGACTGTTCTTGAACTCAGTGCCATTATCACTTCGAATGAATTTCAATGCACCAGGGAGTTCAGTGAAAAGTCTCAAAGCTAAGCTCCGAAAGTGTAAGAACACTTCATCCTTGCTGGCAAGAAAGAAGACCCAAGAGTAGCGAGAGAAATCGTCGACAATGACTAACACATACCACTTGCCGCCTAAAGAACTAACCCGAGAAGGACCTACAGTGTCCATGTGGAGAAGTTCTCCGGGTTGTTCAGTCATCACAGTGGTGACTGGCAAATGCGAAGCGGCAATCATTTTTCCATGTCGACAAGGAGCGCAAACTAAATTCTTCTCAAACTTGAGCTTGGGCAATCCTCGGATCAGACCTAGGGCACTCAGACGAGCGAGCAACTCAAAGCTCATATGCCCTAGTCTCCTATGCCACTTCCAAAGCTCAGAGATAGAATGTGCAACAAGACAATGAGAAGAACCAGATGACTCTGAAAAATCAGCTCCAAAAACTCTCCCAACTCTAAAGACCTTACAAACCACAACGCCATCAGAATTGAGTACTTGTGAAGTATCGCGATGGAATCGCACTTCGAAGCCCTCATCAAGCAACTGAGATACGGAAAGCAAATTGTATCCCAGGTTTTCAACCAAAGCAACATCTTTGAGAGTGAAATTTGAGTTAATTCTTACCACACCTTTACCTTTCACTCTACTCCTTCGATTGTTGCCGAAGGTGATATGTTCCCTTTGCTTGGTTGTTGTGAGGCTGGAGAACCATGCTGCATCCCCGGTCATATGGCGCGAACAACCGGAGTCCATGATCCACGTGCCCTCCAAGCCTCGGTCCGCCGCCTACACATGATAAGAAAATCTCGATCGCTCAGTGCTGGGGTGAGTGAAAATATGACGAGGCATCCAGCACTAAGTGACACGAGCAGTAGGCACAGTAAAAGTAGACTGTCTACGCACAGGATAATCAGAATGATGCAAAGTGCGAGGTCTACCTACATGATGTGATCTAACAACATGATGAGGTCTCCTACTCTGATGAGGTACAAAGCTACTCACCCGGGGTCTACCACCATATGGAACCTGGTGAACACCTCGAGGAGCAAAATCTCTCCAAGAAGCACGAGGAGCCTCAAAAGCAGGATGATAGTAAAACTCAGACTCATGCATACCTAAAGATGGGTAATGCATGTCCTGGTAACTCATCGCCTGAGAGCGTCGCTCATCCTTGATGCGATGAAAACAGAACCCAACCAAATGACCTGCCCACTGACAGTAGGAACAATGAAAAACTCTCCTAGGGGCACTCTCATGGGTCATAGGAGCAACTCTCACAGGCTCCTTGGGCTTCTGCTGAGTGGTTTTCTTGGGAGGGATTTTCTTGGCAGGAGGAGTGGTTTACTTTTGAGCTCGGGTAGGCTTTTTGGCTGATGGAGTGTCTAACAGAGCTCTCTCTTTCTCTAGGGTAGTGGGAGAGGTAAAAACAGTTTTGTTTCCACTATCTGAAGGAATCCTCTCAAAACCCAAACCTAGAGCTAACCCTGCTCTGTCAGCACACATCTTGGTCTTGGCCAAGAGCAAATCCATCCTACCCTTTCCCTCAGTGCATTTATTAACCACGGAAAGAAGGTACTCATTCTCGGTCATAAGGTTTTCAGCTCGCTCTCTAACGGTGCCTAGCTGGTCCTTAAGGGTAGGGTTAATTGCTTCTGTGCCACCGTTATTTTCCAAAACGCCAAAAATGCCATTAAAATTTCAGTATTTGCTCATATGCCATTACTATTTCAAATTCACTCTTTTATGCCATTTGGGCCCAAATATTCATAAAAAAGTGATGGCATAAAATAGAAAATTAGAAATATTAATGGCATATGAGCAAATATTCAGAGTCTGCAGGTGGGTCCAAATGACATAAAGGAGTAAATTTGAATTAGTAATGGCATAAAAGCTAATACCGAAATTTTAATGGCATTTCTGGCGTTTCGAAAAATAACAGTGGCACTGAAGCAATTAACCCTTAAGGGTAATGCACGTGTCACAAACAGGCTGCACATCCTTAGAACTACCGGCCCTCTCCAATCTAGCCTCTAAATCATGAACATGTTTATCACGTAAAGTAATGCTCTCGCGTAATAAAGAACAGTTCATGCATTCAAAAATATCATGAGGTCTAGAATCCACCACCAAAAGCTGCTTCTGTGCAGTCTCAAGCTCAGATAGAGTTTGAGCATGTACAGAATGCAACTGAGCAAGCTCACCCATGACAACAGTACAAGATTCACATTCAGCATCATTAACTCTAGACTTAAGCATGGCATACTCAGTAGAGACAGATTCTAGCCTAAGTCTAAGCTCTTTTCTTTCTCTAGCGGCTTGCACAAGTAATCTATCCTGACCAAGAACTACTTCATTCAGTTCATCTAGTTTAATCAAAAGCTGGTCAGAGGATAGTGGTACCTCAGATGAGTCAAGCTCATCACCGTTGTGATCGCTGTCGGCCATGAAGCAAAAGCCGGTGAAGTCTCATCCCTTCTTGTCCTTCTTGTCCTCCTTCCTTGGGGACTCCTCTTCCTTAGAGCTCGACTCCTCAGTTGAGGAAGTGTCGATGTCGCTGAGAGCAGCAACAAACGCTCTGGAAGTGGCTTTGGCTACTCTCTTAGCCACCTTGCCGCGCTTGCCCTTCACAAAAGGTTTCCTCTCCTTCTTGTGGTATTTAGGGCGGTCACTCTCATCTCTCTTCTTGAGCTTAGGGCAATTTGCCTTGATATGAGAAGTGTCGCCACATTCAAAGCAACCACTAAAACCACTTCTCCTCTGATCCAGTCTCTCATGATGAAAGCAGGTGAACCTTCTGGCAATGAGAGCAAGCTCATCATCATCTAGAGTGTCCACCTGCTCCTTAGTGACGGAGACCAGGGAGGACAAAGCAAACCATCTGCAAGAACACAAGTACCAGATGTGCTTGGTTCTGCAGTGGTGCCACGGCTAGTGCTAGAAACCAATGCCAATGGCTGTGGCAAGGAGTTTCTGTGCACTGCAAGAGATGCTTTGGCAATCTCTGTGGACTTCAGCTTGCTGAAGAGCTCATCACATGTCAATGTGTCATAACCTGCAGACTCCTCAATACTGGATATCTTCACTTCCCATATGCTACGATCAAGAGCATAGAGAAGCTTGATAGCCCTATCATGATCATTATAAGCAAGCGTCCCGTTGGACCGCAAGTTACTCACTATCGCATCAAAGCGAGAAAACATGGCATCTATAGATTCACCAGGTGCCTGCACAAACAGCTGATACTGTTGATTGTATGTGCTTTGGCGCCTGGCCTTAATCTGTGTAGAGCCCTCATGAAAAATAGTGAGTGTAGTCCAAATTTCCCTAGCTGTCCTAAGGTGCTGCACCCTATCAAACTCACTCCGGCTCAAACCAATGAACAATATATTTCTTGCCTTGGAGTTGGCATTATACTGATCCTTCTCTGTTTGAGAGGTGCGAGTCTCAGGGATGGAGTATTGTGAGTCCACAATCTCCCAAATTGCATTTCCTTGGCTTAGCAAGTAAGCCTCCATGCGCACCTTCCAGTATGCGAAATCAGTCCCATCGAACAGAGGAATTTTACTAACTCTGTCCAAGTCGCCAACAGATCACAAAACCGGTTAAGGTCAACTGGTGATCTTAACTTGCTCTGATAAAAATTGTTGGACCGGAAACGGCGACCAGAGGGGGGTGAATGGGAGCTTTTAAAATTTCAGGCTAAGATTAGCCTTCTGTTTTAATTCAGTCTAATGTGGAACAGGCTTCGAATACAACCTTCGAAGTTCTGGTTCGGAGGTATTTGACAGCTCCGAACACAGGCTTCGCAAGGAGTAAAAGTCTGAAGCCAAGAAGACTTCGCTCAACACGTAACCCCGAAAAATCTACTCTGCTAAGTCAGTGCAGGCTCCGCACACAGGGTGCTTCGAGCAGGCTTCGCACTTCACCCTTCGCAAGAGTGGACTATCCTCTGAGGACTTGGACCAAATACTTAGCGACAACAACTGCTGCTGGGCTTTGTACTTCAAAGGTCTAAATGCACACAACACAGACTTCGCTAAGGGCTTCGACACAATAAGAAACACGGGCTTCGATCAGAGCTTCACTAGTAAACAGCGAGGTCTAGCCTCCAGTTACACAGAGCGAATGCACTGAAAAACACACTTCGTACAAAACACACTTCGCCCCAAACAGGCTTCGGTGAACTACCGCAAGCCACTCGAGGTGACACACTAAAGATCGAAGTATGCAGCGAGGTATGCAAAACAAGCTCAAGCATAAAATGAACACAGAAGCAGGGCTTCGCTGCCTGAACAGGGAACACTAAAAATGAACTCACTGGATGAATACAAAGTATGGGGTGGCTAGTACAGGAGCTCAACAATGAATGCTCAAAGTGTTAAATGTTACCTACCCAGCCCCCATATTTATAGCCACTATTCACCCAAGCAAATTGACTACTTTACCCCTAGGGTTTACATCGGTTTTGTCTCTACAGAACAGAGGGGTACAAAAGGTAGTCAACTTTATTTGGAGGCTTCTCTGTCAGCTTTCCAGAGGGGACAGCGTCAGCTTTTTGCAGAGCAGACACTGTCAGCCTTTACAGTCTTGGATTCTTCTGAAGCCCCCCTTCGCACGCGAGGGGTGCGGTAGCTTCTGTGAGAAGCCTTGAGCCTGATGGCCTTCGCTTCACCGAAGTCAGCCTCCGATACAGTGACGGTTTTGAGCCGAAGCCGTCAAAGCCCTTGGGCCTTCGCACCAACACCTTCAGAGTGGACCACCACGGCTTCGCAGCTTCTCCCAGCTCAAACTCCGTCAGTCCGTGTACCGAAGCCATGCATGGCCGAAGTACCACAAGTCCACCTCACTCCGGAGCCACCCTTGCTCTGAAGCCTGCTTCACTCTGAAGCCCCACCTTCGGAGTACCACCCTTCGAAGTCCCTCCTTCGTCCAAGGCCTCCACATGAAGCATTCCATGAGCACTTCGTCTCAGTGTCTCTCCCTGAGCACACTCCTCGACGAGCCTCACCCGGACCATGCCTTCGATGCACCTCGACTTTTGAGACCTTCGTCGGGTAACCTTCGAGTGTCTCCCTCCGGAGCACACCTCGAACACCTTGCCTCTGCTGAGGACTTGATCCACCATACTCCGAAGTCACTCCTTCTGGAGTACCCTTCGAAGTGCCTCGCCTCCGAGGACTTTGTCTCGGAGTACCTTCACTCGGAGCCACGCTCCGCACTTACTGCCTTCTCCAGGCGCACCTCGACCCGAGGTCCGACCTTGACCCCTTCGCAGCCTCCGTGACGGAGCTCCCCGCTCCCCTAGCATCAAGCCTCCCGCTTGACCCAGGCTCACTAGCTACGAACTGTCCGTCGCCTCCGGAGTCCCCTGCGCACCACAGACAAGCAGACAAGTGTATCCAGTACCCCGGAGACCTCTCCGGGTAAACAACCTTCGGCACACACTCTGGTGTACCGCCCAAAATACCGAGACCTTCGGTACAAACAATCATCGTGTACTGTCGGACCCCTCCGATAGGCACACTCTGCTGCAACAGCTGCAGCAACCAAACCCACCGAACCCTTCGGTGAAACAGCTTCGGAGCACCAACCTCCGAACCCCTCGGAGGGACCCCTTCGAATCAGAGGTTAAACTCTGTCAATCACTCATCACAGACTCCGAAACCAAACCTTGGTTTCTCACTCTGTTGCAACAGCTGCAGCAAATAGACCTACCGAACCCTTCGGTGAAACAACCTCTGAACCCCTTCAGAGGGACCCCTTCGAATCAGAGGATAAAATCTGTCAATCACTCATTACAGACTCCGAAACCAACCCTTGGTTTCTCAATCTCCCCCTTCATGAGTGCATTGACAACCAAATTCTAGCTCAAGAAAATTTGAAAAATTTCAGCACACAAGTGACCATAAAAACTCAGAAACGAGCCAAAACATATCACTTGACCAAAGAATTTGCTCCCCCTTTTTTCAAAAGAGTAAAAGCCCCTCCGGCAAATCTTTCCCTTTGCAAGATAAAACTCCCCCTTAGTTATTTTACCCCCTTGCTTGAACTCAAAAATATCTCCCCCTTTGGCAATGCAAGCATCAAGGAGCATTTAATATATGCACAGCCTCGAAATGGGCAGAATTGCAAAAACATATAACGCAAAAATATACCAACATTAATACCAATTATCATGTGCTCAGCTCAATTTAACATTCTCTAAAAACATGATGACATCATGTGATTTTATCATTTTGATATAAAAGCATCACCACTCAATCAAGGCAACTAGACAAGGAAAAACAAGGTATGCGCAAAGCTACTCAATTTCTACTCTAGACAGACAAGTCCAGTTCAAGTGGAGCATTGAAAGCAAACTTAATGATCAATGAATTTTTGTTGTTCTTTTCACAATGTTAGGGGTTATTTGTTTATCTACCTTATACTTTCCAATCAGGCCAATCCTAGGCACGAAAGCCATCAGAAGCTTAAGGCGGTGATTTTGGCATACACTATACTATCCCGGTTCAGACCAATGTGCAAAGGTAAGCAGTCTAGAATAGAGTAGTGCGACAAACAAACCCACCTGGATCTTTTTGCTTGTAGCATGCAAATTATGGATTTTTTGATTGTTAATTAAGTGAACAAATCGTTTAGCACTTGATGAATATCCATGAGTAAGTAATACAATTTTTTCAAGTTGCAATGTTTAGTATCCAGAGAAAAGGAGTCTTGTTATCAAGCAGATAAAAGATAGATAAAACAGTCCTACCTAAACATGCTAGATCCAAGACTAAGAAGTGAGCAAGATTTGATTTGGGAAAGAAAAATCATGCACAACATGTTTTAGACATATTAAATAGAGCTGAGCTGACATGACTATATGAATTAAAATCAGGCATATAAGTGCAAAAGATGTAAATGCAATTTCACACACAATAAGCATATGCAAGACAATCAAAATCTGCTCCCCCTCACAAAATATCATAAGGGTGACAAACATCAAGTTCCCCACACAAGTAGGCAAAACGAGAAGCATCGAGGGGTTTTGTGAAAATATCGGCTAGCTGGTGTTGGGTATCAACATATTGAAGTTCAATATCACCCTTCTCATTATGATCTCTGAGAAAATGATATCGCACATCAATGTGTTTGGTTCTGGAGTGCTGAACCGGGTTGTTTGCAATACAAATAGCACTAGTGTTGTCACAGAAAAGTGGAACACTCTTATAATCTAACCCGAAATCCCGCAAAGTGGAAACCATCCACAAAATCTGAGAGCAACAGCTAGCTGCAGCAACATATTCGGCCTCAGCCGTCGATTATGCAACACTAGACTGTTTGCGGGATGACCAGCAAACCAGAGAAGTACCCAGAAAATGACAAGTACCGGAGGTACTTTTCCTATCAATCCTACACCCAGCAAAGTCCGCATCGGAATAACCTCGAAGACACAAAGAGGAAGACGCTGAATACCAAATGCTGAACTCGAGGGTATGTTTGAGATACCTGAGAATGCACTTTACCGCTTGGCGGTGCGAAGCTCGTGGTGAAGCCTGAAAACGAGCGCACAAACACACTGCGAAGTGTATGTCCGGCCTCGTAGCAGTCAAGTAGAGGAGGGAGCCGATCATACTTCGGAACTCCTTCTGATCTACGGCTTCTCCATCTTCGTCAGGATCCAATGCTACAGATGTAGCCATTGTGGTGGCGAGTGGCTTCGCATCAGCCATGTCAAACTTCTTGAGCAGGTCCTTGGTGTACTTCGTCTGGTGGACGAAAGTACCTTGTTTGCTTTGCTTGATTTGCAAACCAAGGAAAAAGGTGAGTTCGCCCATCATGGACATCTCGAATTCCCTTCTCATGGTATCTGCAAACTCGGCAACCAAAGCATGAGAAGAGCCGCCAAAGATGATATCATCCACATAAATTTGAACTAGGAGGAAATCTTTGCCATGCTTGAGAGTAAACAGGGTTTTATCAACAGATCCCATCAAATACCCCTGCTCAAGCAGAAAAGACTTAAGTCTATCATACCATGCCCGAGGGGCCTGCTTGAGTCCATAAAGAGCCTTATGAAGTTTAAGGACTTTATGTGGGTATTTGGGGTTTTCAAAGCCAGGGGGTTGTTTTACATAAACATCTTCGCCTATGAAGCCATTAAGAAAAGCACTTTTAACATCAATTTGATAAAGTGTGAAACCACGAGATGCCGCAAATGCATGTAAAATCCTAATGGCCTCAAGACGAGCAATAGGTGCAAAAGTTTCAGTAAAATCAATCCCTTGTAATTGAGAATAACCCTGTGCTACAAGTCTATCCTTGTTTCTAACTACAGTCCCATCCTCCCCTTGTTTGTTTTTGAAAATCCATTTTGTTCCAATGAAATGAACATTTGGTAGAGGATCAACTAAAGTCCAGACTTGGTTTCTCTCAAAATTTTCAAGTTCTTCATGCATGGCATTGATCCAACTAGAATCAGAAAGTGCATGACTAACATCTAATGGCTCGAAAGAAGCAACAAAAGCGGAATCAATGAAATGAGCATGAGAATGTGTTACCCTTTGATCAAGTTCACCAATGATCTGCTCGGGAGGATGCATCCTTTGAACATGATGTGGAGCCTTGTGGCGCCCCGATTTAACAAATCGGAACATTATTGAATTTGCAAAGAAAAACAATAATACAAGAGGTTCATCATGCGACAATGTACATACGACAAGCATTCATGGTACGCAGACCATATTATTACATAAGAGTGAGATTAAAATAATAAAAATAAACTGCATGACGAACGTCTTCTTCAGGATCTTTCTTCTTGACTGGGTCGCTACTCCAGACCATCCTCGTAGTAAGCATCCTATGAATGGTGTGTCCAATGGGTATGAGTAAAAAGAGTACTCAACAAGCCACCGCAAATGCAAGTAGTAATGCAAGATAATAACAACGGAAGGATAATGGATAAAAGTGCGGAAAAGTACATTTTTTAGTTATTGCATTTAGTTTAGTCAAATTTAATCATGCGGTATAATAAACATGAACATGAATAATACCATCTAATTCGAGGAGTACGTTTTCCCTCCTCGCACAACAGTCCTTACATGTCAAACCATCATGCACATCCATTCCAAAAGTAAACTAACTGTGGGATATCACGCAACCCGCCCTTGACTGTGGGCTCGGCTTTTCGAAAAGATTTATGACTCTGATCAGAGATGTACTACTGTACCCACAAGGCACGCACTCATCCCAAACACCAAAGTGTAACGAGATGACCCATACCACGGGAACTCGTGCCAAAACCTCAGCATGAAATGCTCCAAGCGATAACCACCCGCTCTAGGTTTCGCCGGCGCGCCGGGCCACATCCCGGCTAACGTCACACCCCCTTTTGCGCCACGTCGGTACAAGCCACCCGTAGGTGCTGCTTGACCCAGCTCCAAATGGTGGCCTCGGTTTGGAACACTCCATACCTTAGATAGGACTTACCCATTAGACTTGTGGTTAGTACGGAAGTGTATTGCAATGGATCCCTCAGACCGGTCCTTATAGTGCCCCGGGTGCTACCGACCAATGCCCAAGCTTGCACCCAGAACCCACCATGCATTCACTCACAACCACAACTCCATCAACGACAGAATTCCAAGGATAAGAATAACGGGGATCATATAGTAGAACCAAGTTGCTACGACTCATTTTTAATCATATAGCAATCATGTCAATACATCGGACACTAACTAATAATAATAATCATATGGTGACAAGGAGGTTAGGCGAGATAGCATGGTTTGGGTTGCACATCAAGGTCGGGGGATCCTAAATAAATATTTTGTAAGGGTTCCATTTGACTAATGCATATATATCCTATGTGTTTTAGCGATAGTTTAATAAAACATGGGTTCGATATGCTCAAAAGATTGGTTTGGTGACTTGCCTTGTTCGATGAAAGGCGAGGGAGGGACTTCCGGGAAATATTCCGGCTGCTCGGCGACGTCGTAGTCTTCTCAATATAAATAAAATGAAATAAATACGACATTCAATTAAACAATCTAAAACCACACAACAAGCATATAGGTTTTGATTGGGTCAATTTAAAGAAAACCAAGTTGTTAAGTTTCTGAAATTCATTTTATGAATAATTTAAAATTAACTATAATGAGATATTGTCCTTTAATAAAAGAGATAAGAGTGTGAACAATTTTATTTTAAGTTTTCTAACCAATTCAAAATAAGTGTTTCAGAGAAAACTTAGTGGTTCCATTATATTAACAGGAAAAGAATAAAGATAAATTTTGCTGAAATTTAAATAATTGAATTTGTAATTTTCCTTAAACAGCATTTGGATACTCTGTTAAATAAACATGAAATACCCAAAGTAAACATACTGTTTTTATTGTATGAACATGTAGAGAATAAAATTACAAATTTTCTGAAATTGAAATGGTAATTTTTGAAGTTAAAATGCGCAAGATATGAATTTTAGAAGTTTAAAATCATTTCTGGAATTTAAATTAAATCCCAAAACAGTCTCGGGTCCACGGTGAGTCAGGCTCACGGTGAACCCGCGCACTGTGCACGTGCACCGGATCGTGATCCACCGTTGGATCATGATCGGGCGGTCACGGGCGAGGCGGGGGAGTTAAGTTATCATGGACGACCATGATTAAAACGCCGAACCGGTACGTGATGGACGGACCAGATGCGATGCGAGATTTAAAAACTAACGGGCGCACGGGGTTAAAACGTACCGCTTCGATCAGATCTGACAGTGTGGATTAAATCACGCACGTGATAATATCGGCATCGTCCGATCACGATCGCACGACCGAGATCGAATCTGACACGGCACGGGTACTCGACCCGTGCCGGTCGTCTTCTCCGGTGACGGCGAGCGGGCCAGAGGCCACGGTGAGCGGCAGCGGTCCTAGCTAAGCCTAGAAACGGAAAGAGGACGCTAAGGGGAACACGAGGATACCTTAGGCGAGGTGAGAGGTCGACGGAGCGCGGTCGGCGGTGAGGGCAGACGGCAGAGTGGTTCGGGTTCCTCGTCGGCGATGGTGTTCCGGCGGGGTTCATCGGCGGCGGAGGGGTAGCCGAGGTTGGTGAGGTCCTCTCGGTCACAATGGTGCGGTCGGCGAGGACGGGGGAGGTCACCGGCGACTGTGAGCGGTGACCAGAGTGTGGGCGGCAGAGTGGCATTTAAGGGAGTGTCTCAGGCGTTCTGTTTGGTCTAAGCGCAAATGGACGTGCGGACTGAACGCGACAGAGGTGAGGGATTTAAATAGGGTCATCGGCGGGGGCAGAGGGGGCGCAATCGGGGGAGGCCGAGAATAAAAGCGCTTCAACACCGGCGAGCTTCTTTCCATGCATGCGGACGACGGTTCCGGGGCGATGACGCGGTGGAGTAATGGGGGAAACGGTCGGCGGGACGTGGGGAATTCAATGCCAGCGATGGATTAATGGGAGGGGGCCGGCGAGGGCATATCCGAGGCGGGGTTAGGGTTCCGGCCGGCGATGGGGGGGATTTGGCGGCGGATCCTACGGGGAAGACAGATCTGACAGACAGGGGCCACCGGGCAGCGGGCGCGAGCGAACGGGCGAGGAGACTGACGGGTGGGGTCGGGCTCGACCGAGAGAGGGAGTCGGTTGGTGCCGATAGGTGGGGTCGGGCTGTCGGGCGCGCGCGCGAAGAGAGAGGGAGTCACTGACTGGTGGGGTCCATTGGTCAGTACGGGGCGCGCGGGGATAACGGGCTGGGCCAGTCAGGAGAGAGAGAAAGGGAGGGGTGGGCCTGTTACTGTTTAAATGCTTTTCTGAATAAAAATAATTACAGAAATTGATTTAAAATATTTGGGCTACTTCCAAGGGTGATAAAAATTTGTAAAAATTCTCAAAAATATATTTTGGTATTGGGAACTCATATAAAATTTTCTAGCCTCTGGTTTGGCCATTTCATCTAGGTTCTAGTTCAAAAAGTTTAAGGAGGGCATTAAAGGTATTTCCAAAATAAATAATTCCAGGAAAATAGATTAAATGATATTTTTATTTCCTTGAAAATTTGGGGTGTTACAAACCTATCCCCCTTACAAAGAATCTCGTCCTCGAGATTGGAATGCTACTCGAATAGCTCGGGGTATTGGGCTTTCAACTCGTCTTCTTTTTCCCATGTGGCTTCTTCAACGGGGTGGTTGTCCCATTGAACCTTGCAGAAGCGAACCACACGGCTCCTGGTTACTCTTTCCTTGATTTCTAGGATCTTGACGAGTTTCTCAATGTAGGTCAAATCCTCTTGGACGTTGAGTTGTTGGAGGTCGGCCTGTTCGGCGGGCACACGAAGACACATCTTCAGCTGAGAGACGTGGAACACATCATAGACTCCTGCCAAGGATGGAGGTAGTTCTAGTTGATATGCCACTTATCCTTGCCGTCGGAGGATCTGAAAAGGTCCGACATAACGGGGTGCTAGCTTGCCTTTCATGTTGAACCTTTGAGTGCCACGGAGGGGAGTGACTCGGAGATAGACATAATCACCCTCCTCAAAGGTTAGGTCTCTTCGTCGGTTATCGGCGTAGCTTTTCTATCGGGACTAGGCTATCCTTAATCTGTCCTTGATAATCTTGACCTTCTCTTTGGCTTCTCTTAGAATATCTATCCCGAACAGTTGCGACTCTCCGGTCTGATCCCAGAGTAACGACATTCTGCACTTACACCCATACAGTGCCTCAAACGGGGACATTTGCAGGCTATCTTGATAGTCGTTGTTGTAGGAGAACTCCGCATAGGGAAAGTTCTTGTCCCACATTTCGCCAAAGTCTAGAGCACAAGCTCTAAGCATATCCTCCAATATCTGGTTGACCCTTTCAGTTTGACTATCGGTCTGTGGATGATAGGTGGTGCTAAAGTTCAGCCGGGTACCGAGTTCCTCTTGAAGGTTCTTCCAAAACTTATAGGTAAACTGACTCCCATGGTCAGATACGATCTTCTTTGGAACTCCGTGTAGGCACACGATCCGGGTCATATACAACTCGGCCAACTTGGCGATGGTGTAAGTTGTCTTGACGGATGAAGTGAGCCACCTTGGTGAGTCGGTCGACGATCACCTAGATAGAATCATGACCGGCTTGGGTCCTGGGTAGTCCCGTGATGAAGTCCATTCCTATTTCTTCCCACTTCCATTCGGGGACCTTGAGGGGTTGCAACAGTCCAGCAGGTCTTTGATGCTCTGCCTTGACTCGCCGGCATGTGTCGCACTTAGCCACATACTCAGCAATTTCCCTCTTCATGCTGACCCACCAATATTTTTCCTTTAGGTCTTGATACATCTTTGTACTCTCGGGATGTATGGAGTATAGAGTATCGTGAGCTTCTTGAAGGATGAGGGTCTTCAACTCAGGTTTGTCGGGCACGCATATCCGGTTTCCGAACCAGATGGTACCATGCTCATCCTCGGAGAATCCAGGGGCTTTACCCTTCCGCATGTTCTGCTGAATCTCTAAGATGTCCGGGTCTTCCTTCTGCTTTTCTCAGATCTGGTCTATTAAGATAGGCCTAGACTCCAAAGTATTGAGGTACGCTCGGGTGGTGATCCCTAAATTCAGCCTTTCCATCTCCTTATATAGCAAAGGGGTCTGGTCCTGTATCATGATGGCATTGCAGTACCCTTTTCGACTAAGGGTGTCTGCCACCACATTTGCCTTGCCTGGATGATAATGGATGCCCAAGTCGTAATCTTTGATCAGTTCCAACCATCTCCTCTACCTGAGGTTCAGGTCCGGTTGGGTGAATATATACTTGAGGCTCTTGTGGTCGGTGAAGACCTCACACCGATTTCCCACAAGGTAATGTCTCCATATCTTCAAGGCATGAACCACGGCTGCTAACTCCAGGTCGTGGGTTGGGTAGTTCAGCTCATGTGATCTCAGCTGTCGAGAGGTGTAAGATATCACCTTCCCATCTTGCATTAAGACACATCCCAATCCTTGACGAGAGGCATCACAGTAGACGTGGAAGTCCTTCCGAATGTCTGGTAGAGTCAGAATAGGGCCCGACACGAGCTTCTTCTTGAGGGTTTGGAAGCTTTCTTCACAATCTGGTGTCCATTCAAACTTTACTTCCTTCTGCAATAGCCGGGTCATAGGTTTGGCTATCTTTGAGAAGTTCTCGATGAACCGGCGGTAGTATCCGGCCAATCCGAGAAAACTCCGGATCTCAGTCACGTTCGTGGGCTGCAGCCAGTTGGTCACGGATTTCACTGTGGTTGGGTCCATGGCTATTCCTCCGGCAGATATGACATGACCGAGGAACTTCACCTCATATGACCAAAACTCTCACTTGCTGTATTTGGCGTACAATTGTTGTTCCCTTAGCTTTCCGAGGGTCAGGCGGAGGTGGGTCTCATGTTCTTCCTTGGTCTTGGAGTAGACGAGGATATCATCTATGAATACCATGATGAACTTATCCATGAACTCCATGAATACATTGTTCATCATGTTCATGAAAAATGCCGAGGCATTCGTGAGTCAGAACGACATCACAGTGTACTCGTAGAGTCCATAGCGGGAGGTGAAGGCAGTCTTGGGGATGTCTTCTTCTCTTATCCTCAATTGGTGATAACCTGACCTGAGGTCAATCTTGGAAAACATCGAGGATCCTTTCAGCTGATCGAACAGGTCATCGATCCGAGGCAATGGGTACTTGTTCTCGATGGTTACGTCGTTTAGGGCTCTATAGTCCACGCACATCCTCTTGGTCTTGTACTTCTTCATAGCGAAGATGACCGGTGCACCCTAGAGTGAGGTACTCGGTCGGATGTACCCTTTCTGCTCTAGGTATTCGATGTTGCTCTTGACTTCGGCTAGTTCATTAGCGGCCATCCGGTATGGGTGCTTGGAGATTGGAGTGGTCCCGGGGACAAGCTCGATTCTGAATTCGATGTCTCACTTGGGAGACATTCCTGGCAGGTCCTCTAGGAAGACGTCCATGTATTCCTTGACTATGGGCACTTCTTCAAGGGCTAGTGAGTGGAGAGACATCCCACGAGGTTTGCAGCTGGTCATCCGAAAGGTGATGGCTTCGCCTTCGGGGTTGATCACTGTTACGGACTTGCTGGCGCAATTGATCACTCCCTTGTGCTTCATTAGCCAATCCATCCCTAGGATGAGGTCGAGTCCGGTGCACTTAATGAGAACTGGCTCGGCCCGAAACAATACTCCTTGGATCTCTATCTTAACCTTGGGACTGTATAAGTGGGCTAAGGTTTTATTGCCTGGAGTGGCAATCATCATGGGGGCTGGTAGAGGGAGCACTTCCAAATCGTTGGTTTTCACAAAATCTTCCGAGATGAAAGAGTGTGTTGCTCCAGAGTCAAATAGAATCATAGCTGGTATGGAATTTGTGGTAAACGTACCGAGCACAACTTCTGGAGCTTCCTGAGCATCCTCCACGCTGATGTGGTTGACGCGGGCATGAACCGTCTGGTTGGGTGCCGCGCCTTGGGGCTGCTTGGGGTGAGGACACTGGTGCGAGTAGTGCCCTTCCTTCCGGCAGTTGAAGCAGACGACCGACTTCCCTTGGCGATCCCTCAAGATCGGGGCCTTGGCGGTGGGCGTCGGCTGAGTGGCCGGAGCTGGTGGAGCGGGGCGAGGATGCCTGGCGTTGGATCCACCGGCGGCGTGAGGTGGCCTGTAGGCGGGCTGAGGATGGTAGGCGGGCGCTGGTGGTGGAGGGACGAAGCGGGGCCTTTGAGAATTCGCCTGTTGATGCTTGAAGGCGATCATCTTCCTCTTCTTGAGGTCCAGCTTGTTTTGCTCAGTCTCTTGGATGAGCGCTTTGTTCACCAACCGTTGAAACTCGGTGTAGTCGGTGGCGACGAGCTGGATGGACAGCTCATCCTTGAGTCCCCGGAGGAACTTGGCCTGGCGAAGCGCATCGGTTCGCACCTCTTCTGGTGCGTAGCGTGCCAGACGGTTGAACTCATGGAGGTACTCCATGACAGTCCGACTGCCCTGCTACAGGTCGCAGAACTCCTGCTGCTTTACCGCGATGACTCCGGCGGGGACGTGGGCGGCGCGAAAGGCGATGGAGAACTCCGCCCATGTCACCACGTGGTCCTCTGGCTGGGACTCATGGTAGTTGTCCCACCACTCCGCGGTGGGACCCTAGAGATGATGAGTGGCGAAGGCCACTCTCTCCTGGTCGGTGCACGGGAGGAGGTCCAACTTCTTCCCTATGGTGCGGAGCCAATCTCCGGCCTCCATGGGGTTGGTGGTGCTGGTGAAGATCGGTGGGCGCACGCGCAGGAACTCCGAGAGTTGGGGTGCAGGCGCGGGTGCTGGTGCACGAGGGGCGGGGTCCACATTTTGCAGGCGGTCCAACTGTGCCTGTTGGTGCTGCATTTGGGTGAGGAGGGCGGTGATCAACTGGTTTTGGTTCACCATCATTTCCGCCAAGGTAGGGTGGTTGGCGGATGGCGGTCCAGTCTGTCGTTGGCCCGTTGCACCCCAGTTGGGCACAACACCTTCGGGCAAACCGTTGCTTCCCCCTTCACCATTGTTGGAGCCGGTGTTCTAGTTGTCGGCCATCTTCTGAACATAAGACGTTAGCCAAGATAAAAAGATGACGAGACAACATTTTAATCAAAATGGCCCATTGAGGCCCATATATATATTTCCAGTGGTATAAAAAGTTCATTACATTAAGCTCTTATTTCAATACACCTACAACCCAACTCGTTGTAGGTGGTACCACAACATTATTAAAATTTCAAACAACGGTAGTTATCGCCTACTCGCCATCGGAGGTGGTCTCCGTACTCTCGAAACCACGAGCACGCGGGTCCTGAGGAATGGTGGGCTCGAGAAAATTCTCGATGATCGGGTCAGAGATGAGGCCGGGGCGCGGTGTAGGGGCACTGGCGGTGGACGGTCCGGTGGTCGAGGGGTGTGGCGGAATACTCTTGGGGCGAGGGGCAGGCTCACGGATGGGCTTCCTCTTCCTCGGGATGAGGGGAACCATCTCCGCAATGTCCTTCTGCAGCTGCATAATCTTGCGCTGCAGCTCGTCGTTCTGTTGGATCAAGTTCTTCGTCTCCTCACGAAGGAACTCAACCGCCTCATGGTGCTCATCGGCGTCGAGCACGGCCTCAGTATGGAGGTCGTCCATGGCTTGAAGAAGACGCGACTGCCGGGCCATGATCGGATCATGAACGGAGTGAACTCCGAGGTAGATACTACAGTGGGCGCCGGGAGTGCGCTTCGGCACAAGCCGGAAAGACGAGTTCTGAAGACGATCATCATAGATCATCCTCAACTCCATAAGGGCCTGGAGGGCTACACATTAGCACGTGACATCGAAAGTCGGGCCCCCAAGTGCCGCTGTGAAGGGCGGCAGGTGTTCTCTAGATCCGTGGATGGTGAGGGAGACGTCGCAGGGTCCGGCGAATTCTTCCATGTACACTCCATGGAACTAGGGCTCAAAGAGGAATCCAAGAAAGGTGAGCATCATGCGGAGCTCCCTGACGAAGCCCTCGTAGTGGCGGCAGTAGCTGTGTACTTGGTAGACCGGCATCTACAAAAACAACAAGTTGAAGAAAAGTGAGGGGAGGAACAAAGTTTATAAAGTAGGTTTTCGGGAAATAATTTTCTGCAGCTATTGGCTAGGCTGGTCTGTTTGGCTTCCTACAGTCAAGTCAGCTCTGATACAACCTTGTGGCGCCCCAATTTAACAAATCAGAACATTATTGAATTTCCAAAGAAAAACAATAATACAAGAGGTTCATCATGCGACAACGTACATACGACAAGTATTCATGGTACGCAGACCATATTATTACATAAGAGTGAGATTAAAATAATAAAAATAAACTGCATGACGAACGTATTCTTCAGGATCTTTCTTCTTGACTAGGTCGCTACTCCAGACCATCCTCGTAGTAAGCATCCTCTGAATGGTGTGTCCAACGGGTATGAGTACAAAGAGTACTCAACAAGCCACCGCAAATGCAAGTAGTAATGTAAGATAATAACAAAGGAAGGATAATGGCTAAAAGTGCGGAAAAGTACATTTTTCAGTTATTGTATTTAGTGTAGTCAAATTTAATCATGCGGTATAATAAACATGGACATGAATAATACCATCTAACTCGAGGAGTACGTTTTCCCTCCTCGCACAACAGTCCTTACATGTCAAACCATCATGCACATTCATTCCAAAAGTAAACTAACTGTGGGATGTCACGCAACCCGCCCTTGACCGTGGGCTCGGCTTTTCGAAAAGATTTATGACTCTGATCAGAGATGTACTACTGTACCCACAAGGCACGCACTCATCCCAAACACCAAAGTGTAACGAGATGACCCATACCATGAGAACTCGTGCCAAAACCTCAGCATGAAATGCTCCAAGCGATAACCACCCGCTCGAGGTTTCGCCGGTGCGCCGGGCCGCATCCTGGCTAATGTCGCACCCCCTTTTGCGCCACGTCGGTACAAGCCACCCGCAGGTGCTGCTTGACCCATCTCCAAGTGGTGCCCTCGGTTTGGAACACTCCATATCTTAGTTAGGACTTACCCATTAGACTTGTGGTTAGTACGAAAGTGTATTACAACAGATCCCTCAGACCGGTCCTTATAGTACCCCGGGTGCTACCGACCAATGCCCTAGCTTGCACCTAGAACCCACCATGCATTCACTCACAACCACAACTCCATCACCGACAGAATTCCAAGGATAAGAATAACGGGGATCATATAGTAGAACCAAGTTGCTACGACTCATTTTTAATCATATAGCAATCGTGTCAATACATCGGACACTAACTAATAATACTAATCACATGGTGACAAGGAGGTTAGGTGAGATAGCATGGCTTGGGTTGCACATCAAGGTCGGGGGATCCTAAATAAATATATTGTAAGGGTTCCATTTGACTAATGCATATATATCCTATGTGTTTTAGCGATAGTTTAATAAAACATGGGTTCGATATGCTCAAAAGATTGGTTTGGTGACTTGCCTTGTTCGATGAAAGGCGAGGGAGGGACTTCCGTGAAATATTCCGGCTCCTCGGCGACGTCGTAGTCTTCTCAATATAAATAAAATGAAATAAATACGACATTCAATTAAACAATCTAAAACCACACAACAAGCATATAGGTTTTGATTGGGTCAATTTAAAGAAAACCAAGTTGTTAAGTTTCGGAAATTCATTTTATGAATAATTTAAAATTAACTGAGAAACCAAGGGTTGGTTTCGGTGTTTTGTGATGAGTGATTGACAGGCTTTTTACCCTCTGTTCGAAGGGTACCTCCGAAGGGTGTTCGGAGGAGGGTACCTCCGGAGGGGTTTCGGAGGTTGGATCTCCGAAGGGTGTTCGGAGGTGGTGTCACCGAAGGGTGTTCGGTGTTTGGTTGCTGCAGCTGTTGCAGCGGAGTGTGCCTGTCGGAGGGGTACGACAGTACACGATGACTGGGTTCGTACCGAAGGCTTCGGTACTTTGGGCGGTACACCGGAGTGTGTACCGGAGGTTGCTAACCCGGAGAGGTCTCCGGAGTACTGGATACACTTGTCTGTTTGTCTGTGGTGCGCAGGGACTTCGAAGGCGACGGACAAGGTTCGAGCCAGGTGAACCTGGGTCAAGCGGGAGGCTTGATGCCAGGGGAGCGGGGAGCTCTGTCACGGTGGCTGCGAAGGTGGTCCGGGTCGGTCCTCGGGTCGAGGTGTGCCAGGTGAAGGCAGAGAGTGCAGAGCGTGGCTCCTGGTGAAGGTACTCCGAGACAAAGTCCTCGGAGGTGAGGCATTTCGAAGATACTCCGAATGGAGTGACTTCGGAGTTGGTTGGAAGAAGTCCTCTGCGGAGGCAAGGATTCGAAGTGTGCTCCGGAGGGAGACATTTGAAGGTACCCGACGAAGGTCTCAGAAGTCGAGGCGCATCGAAGGCATGGTCCGGGTGAGGCTCGTCGAGGAGTGTGCTCGGGGAGAGGCACTGCGACGAAGGGCTCATGGAATGCTTCATGCGGAGGCCTTGGACGAAGGAGGGACTTCGAAGGGTGGTACTCCGAAGGTGGGGCTTCGGAGTGTGGAAGGCTTCGGAGCGAGGCTAGCTCCGGAGTGTGGTTGTCTTGTGGTGCTTCGGCCTGCATGGCTTCGGTACACGGACTGACGGAGTTCGAGCTGGGAGTAGCTGCGAAGTCGTGGTGGTCCACTCCGGAGGTGTTGGTGCGAAGGCCCAAGGGGCTTTGACGGTTTCGGCTCAAAACCGTCACTGTATCGGAGGCTGACTTCGGTGAAGCGAAGGCCAACAGGCTCAAGGCTTCTCACCGAAGCTACCGCACCCTCGCGTGCGAAGGGAGGATTCCAGAAGGTCAAAGACTGCAAAGGCTGACACTGTTTGTTCTGTAAAAGGCTGACACTGTCCCCTCTGCAAAGCTGACAGAGAAGCCTCCAGAATAAAGGTGGACTACCTTTTGTACCCCTTAGTTCTGTAGAGTCAAATCCTTTGTAAACCCTAGGGGTAAAGTAGTCATTTCCTTTGGGTGAACTGTGGGCTATAAATATGGGGGCTCGGTAGGTAACATTTAACACTTTGAGCATTTACTGTTGAGCTCCTGTAGCCACATACCTCGCTGTATTCATCCAGAGTTCAATTCATTTTGTGTTCCTTGTTCAAGCGGCGAAGCCCTGCTTCTGTGTGCTTTTTGCTTGAGCTCGCATTACATACCTCGCTAGTTTAGTGCATCGTAGCCTGTCTAGGCGGAGGGTGTTTTGTGCGAAGTGTGTTTTTCAGTGTGCTGTCGCTCTGTGTAACAGGAGGCAAGTCCTCGCTGCTTACTAGCGAAGCTCTGACCGTAGCCCGTTTTGCTTCTTGTGTCGAAGCCCTTAGCGGTGTCCTCGTAGTGTGCATTTAGACCTTCGGGTACGAAGCCCAGCACCAGTTGCTGTTGCCAAGTACGTGGTCGAAGTCCTCAGAGGGCTATCAACTCTCGCGAAGGATGAAGTGCGAAGCCTGCTCGAAGCACCCCGTGTGCGGAGCCTGCACTGACTTAGTGGAGTAGATTTTCGAGGGTTGTTAGTGGAGCGAAGTCTTCTTGGCTTCGAACTTTTGCTCCTCCGAAGCCGGTGTTCGAAGGTGTCGAAGTATCTCCGAACCAGACCTTCGAAGGTAGTGTTCGAAGCCTGTTCCGCAGAAGACAGAACAGAAACCGAAGGCTAATTTTTAGCCCGAAATTTTAAAAGCTCCCATTCACCCCCCCCCCCCCCTCTGGTCGCCGTTTCCGGTCCAACAATTGGTATCAGAGCGGGTTAAGATCACCTGTTGACCTTAACCGGTTTTGTGATCTATTGGCGACATGGATAGAGGCAGTAAAATTCCTCTGTTCGATGGGACTGACTTTGCATACTGGAAGGTGCGCATGGAGGCTTACTTGTTAAGCCAAGGAAATGCAATTTGGGAGATTGTGGACTCACAATACTCCATCCCTGAGACTCGCACCTCTCAGACTGAGAAGGATCAGTATAATGCCAATTCCAAGGCAAGAAATATACTATTCATCGGTTTGAGTAGAAGTGAGTTCGATAGAGTGCAGCACCTTAGGACTGCTAGGGAGATCTGGACAACACTCACTGTTTTTCATGAGGGCTCTACTCAGATTAAGGCCAGGCGCCAAAGCACCTACAATCAACAGTATCAGCTGTTTGTGCAGGCACCTGGTGAATCTATAGATGCCATGTTTTCTCGCTTTGACGCGATAGTGAGTAACTTGCGATCCAACGGGACGCTTGCTTACAGTGATCATGATAGGGATATCAAGCTTCTCTATGCTCTTGACCGTAGCATATGGGAAGTGAAGATATCCAGCATTGAGTAGTCCACAGGTTATGACACATTGACCTGTGATGAGCTCTTTAGCAAGCTGAAGTCCACAGAGATTGCCAAGGCATCTCTTGCAGTGCACAGAAGCTCTTTGCCACAGCCATTGGCATTGGTTTCTAGCACTAGCCGTGGCACCACTGCGGAACCAAGCACATCTGGCACTTGTGTTCTTGCAGATGGTTTTGCTTTGTCTTCTCTGGTCTCCGTCACAAAGGAGCAGGTGGACACTCTAGCTGATGATGAGCTTGCTCTCATTGCCCGGAGGTTCACCCGTTTTCATCATGAGAGACGGGATCAGAGGAGAAGTGGTTTTAGTGGTTGCTATGAATGTGGCGACACTTCTCACATCAAGGCTAATTGCCCTAAGCTCAAGAAGAGAGATGAGAGTGAGCGCCCCAAATACCACAAAAAGGAGAGGAAGCCTTTTGTGAAGGGCAAGCGCGGCAAGATGGCTAAGAAAGTAGCCAAGGCCGCTTCCAGAGCTTTTGTTACTGCTCTCAGCGACATCGACACGTCCTCAACTGAGGAGTCGAGCTCTGAGGAGGAGGAGTCCCCAAGGAAGGAGGACAAGAAGGACAAAAAGGGACGAGACTTCACCGGCCTTTGCTTCATGGCCGACAGCGATCACAGCGGCGATGAGCTTGACTCATCTGAGGTAAACCTATCATCTGACCAGCTTCTAATTAAATTAGATGAGCTGAATGAAGTAGTTCTTGGTCAGGATAGATTACTTGTGCAAGCCGCTAGAGAAAGAAAAGACCTTAGACTTAGGCTAGAAACTATTTCTACTGAATATGCCATGCTTAAGTCTAAATTTGATGATGCTGAATGTGAGTCCTGTTCTGTTGTCATGGGTGAGCTTGCTCAGTTGCGTTCTGTACATGCTCAAACTCTTTCTGAGCTTGAGACTGCACAGAAGCAGCTTTTGGAGGTGGATTCTAGACCTCATGATGTTATTGATTGCATGAACTGCTCTTTATTACGCGATAGCATTAATTTACGTGATAAGCATGTTCATGATTTAGAGGCTAGATTGGAGAGGGTCGGTAGTTCTAAGGATGTGCAGCCTGTGTGTGACACTTGCATCACCCTTAAGGACCAGCTAGGCACTGCTAGAGAGCGAGCTGAGAACCTCATGTCAGAAAATGAATACCTCCTTTCCGTGGTTAATAAATGCACTGAGGGAAAGGGTAGGATGGATTTGCTCTTGACCAAGACCAAGTTGTGTGCTGACAGAGCCGGGGTAGCTCTAGGTTTGGGTTTTGAGAGGATACCTTCAGACAGTAAGACCAAAACTGTTTTTACCTCTCCCACCACCCTAGAGAAAGAGAGAGCTCTGTTGGACACCCCACCAGCCAAAAAGCCTACCCATCCACCAAAGAAAACCACTCCTCCTACCAAGAAAAATCCTCCCAAGAAAACCACACAGAAGAAACCCAAGGAGCCTGTGAGAGTTGCTCCTGTGACCCATGAGAGTGCCCCCAGGAGAGTTTTTCACTGTTCCTACTGTCAGCGGGCGGGTCATTTGGTTGGGTTCTGTTTTCGTCACATCAAGGATGAGCGACGCTCTCAGGCGATGAGGTACCAGGACATGCATTACCCATCTTTAGGTATGCATGAGTCTGAGTTTTACTATCGTCCTGCTTTTGAGGCTCCTCGTGCTTCTCGGAGAGGTTTTGCTCCTCGAGGTGTTCACCATGTTCCATATGGTGGTAGACCCCGGGCGAGAAGCTTTGTACCTCGTCAAAGTAGGAGACCTCGACATGTTGTTCATTTACAGCATGTAGGTAGACCTCGCACTTTGCATTATTCTGATTACTATGTGCGTAGACCGTCTACTTTTACTGCGCCTACTACTCGTGTCACTCAGTGCTGGATGCCTCGTCATTATTTCACTCACCCCAGCACTGAGCGATCGAGGCATTCTTATCATGTGTAGGCGACAGGTCGAGGCTTGGAGGGCACGTGGATCATGGACTCCGGTTGTTCGCGCCACATGACCGGAGATGCAGCATGGTTCTCCAGCCTCACCACAACCAAGCAAAGGGAACATATCACCTTCGGAAACAATCGAAGGAGCAGAGTGAAAGGTAAAGGTGTGGTAAGAATCAACTCGAATTTCACTCTCAAAGATGTTGCTTTGGTTGAGAACCTGGGATACAATTTGCTGTCTGTATCTCAGTTGCTTGATGAGGGCTTCGAAGTGCGATTTCATCGCGATACTTCGCAAGTGCTCAATTCTGATGGCATTGTGGTGTGTAAGATCTTTAGAGTTGGGAGAGTTTTTGGAGCTGATTTTTCTGAGTCGTCTGGTTCTTCTCATTGTCTTGTTGCTCATTCGACCTCTGAGCTTTGGAAGTGGCATAGGAGACTAGGGCATATGAGCTTTGAGTTGCTTGCTCGTCTGAGCGCCCTAGGTCTGATCCGAGGATTGCCCAAGCTCAAGTTTGAGAAGAATTTAGTTTGCGCTCCTTGTCGACATGGAAAGATGATTGCCGCTTCGCATTCGCCAGTCACCACTGTGATGACTGAACAACCCGGAGAACTTCTCCATATGGACACTGTAGGTCCCTCTCGGGTTAGTTCTTTAGGCGGCAAGTGGTATGTTCTAGTAATTGTCGACGACTACTCTCGCTACTCTTGGGTCTTCTTTCTTGCCAGTAAGGATGAAGTGTTTTCACACTTTCGGAGCTTGGCTTTGAGACTTTTCACTGAACTCCCCGGTGCATTGAAATTCATTCGAAGTGATAATGGCACCGAGTTCAAAAATAGTCTCTTTGTTGACTTTTGCATGGAGCATGGCATAGAACATCAATTCTCTGCTCCGCGAGTTCCTCAACAGAATGGTGTTGTTGAGAGAAAGAACCGCACTTTGGTTGAGATGGCTAGGACGATGCTTGATGAGCATAGGACTCCTAGAAAATTCTGGGCTGAGGCCATGAACACTGCATGTTACATCTCAAACCGAATCTTCTTGCGCTCAATTTTAAATTTGACATCTGATGAGCTGCGTTTTGGGAGACATCCCAAGGTTACTCATCTTCGAGTTTTTGGCTGTCGCTGCTTTATCCTAAAACGTGGTAACTTGGATAAATTTGAGTCGCGCTCTTCTGACGGGATCTTTTTGGGCTATACTACACATGGTCATTCTTATCGTGTTTATAACTTGGAAACTAACACTGTCATCGAGTCATGTGATGTGACTTTTGATGAATCAACCCCCTCTGTTAGTTCTGCTTTTGAACAGGCAAATGAACACGACATGGAACAGACCTTGTTCGAAGAAGAAGATCCCGGAGAATTCGAGGATGAACCCCTACTACCCTCGACGTCAACCCCCGAAGCTGACCCTGCTTCAACTACTTCAGCACGAGGTCCCGAAGCGACTACCTCAACATTGGTCATCATGGACCACTCCAACGCACAAGTTGAGGGGGAGACTGCATCCCGCCGCGAGGCTCCACATCATGTTCAAAGGATGCACCCTCCCGAGCAGATCATTGGTGAGCTCGATCAAAGGGTAACATGTTCTCATGCTCATTTCATTGATTCCACTTTTGTTGCTTCTTTCGAGCCCTTAGATGTTAGTCATGCACTTTCTGATTCTAGTTGGATCAATGCCATGCATGAGGAACTTGAAAATTTTGAGAGAAACCAAGTCTGGACTTTAGTTGATCCTCCACCAAATGTTCATTTCATTGGAACAAAATGGATTTTCAAAAACAAACAAGGGGAGGATGGGACAATAGTTAGAAACAAGGCTAGACTTGTAGCTCAGGGCTTTTCTCAACTAGAAGGGATTGATTTTACTGAAACTTTTGCACCTGTTGCTCGCCTTGAGGCCATTAGGATTTTGCTTGCCTTTCCGACATCCCGGGGATTCAAACTCTATCAAATGGACGTCAAAAGTGCTTTTCTTAATGGCTTCATAGGTGAAGATGTTTATGTAAAACAACCCCCTGGTTTTGAAAACCCCAAGTACCCACATAAAGTCCTTAAACTTCATAAGGCTCTTTATGGACTCAAGCAGGCCCCTCGGGCTTGGTATGATAGACTTAAGTCTTTTCTGCTTGAGCGAGGGTATTTGATGGGCTCTGTTGATAAAACTTTGTTTACTCTCAAGCATGGCAAAGATTTCCTCCTAGTGCAGATTTATGTGGATGATATCATCTTTGGTGGCTCTTCTCATGCTTTGGTTGCCGAGTTTGCAGATACCATGAGCAGGGAATTTGAAATGTCAATGATGGGTGAACTCACCTTTTTCCTTGGTTTGCAAATCAAGCAAAGCAAACAAGGTACCTTCGTCCATCAGACGAAGTACACCAAGGACCTGCTCAAGAAGTTCGACATGTCCGATGCGAAGCCCCTCGCCACTCCAATGGCTACATCTGTAGCATTGGATCCTGACGAAGATGGAGAAGCCGTAGATCAGAAGGAGTTCCGAAGCATGATCGGCTCCCTCCTCTACTTGACTGCCACGAGGCCGGACATACACTTCGCAGTATGTCTGTGCGCTCGTTTTCAAGCTTCGCCACGAGCCTCGCACCGCCAAGCGGTTAAGCGCATCTTAAGGTATCTCAAACACACCCTTGAATTTGGCATATGGTATTCAGCGTCTTCATCTTTATGTCTTCGAGGTTATTCTGATGCGGATTTTGCTGGGTGTAGAATTGATAGGAAGAGTACCTCTGGTACTTGTCATTTTCTGGGTACTTCACTGGTTTGCTGGTCTTCCCGCAAACAGTCTAGTGTTGCACAATCGACGGCTGAGGCCGAATATGTTGCTGCAGCTAGCTGTTGCTCTCGGATTTTGTGGATGACTTCCACTTTGCGAGATTTCGGGTTAGATTATAAGAGTGTTCCACTTTTCTGTGATAACACTAGTGCTATTTGTATTGCAAACAACCCGGTTCAGCACTCCAGAACCAAACACATTGATGTGAGATATCATTTTCTCAGAGATCACAATGAGAAGGGTGATATTGAACTCCAATATGTTGATACCCAACACCAGCTGGCCGACATTTTTACAAAACCCCTCGATGCTTCTCGTTTTGCTTACTTGCGTGGGGAACTTGGCATTTGTCACCCTTACGGCATTTTGTGAGGGGGAGCTGTTTTAGATGGATGTGCCTTTGTCTAATTGTGTTGAAATTGCATTTACATATTTTGCACTTATATGCCTGCTTATAATTCATGAAATCATGTCAGCTCAGCTCTTGTTAATTCATCTGGAACATTCATGTGCATGGTGTTTTACTTTCAAAATCAAATCGTGCTCACTGCTTAGTCTTGAATCTAGCATGGTTAGGCAGGACTGCTTTAGCTATCCTTTATCTGCTTGATAGCAAGACACATTTCTTTGGATGCTAAAAATTGCAACTTGAAAAATTGTTCTAAATTTTCATGGATATTCATAAAGTACCAAACAATTGGTTCACTTGGTTAAAATCAAAAATTCCATGATTTGTATGCTTTAAATTAAAAAGATCCAGGTGGGTTTGTTTGTCGCACTACCCTATTCTAGACTGCTTACCATTGCACATTGGTCTGAACTGGAATAGTGTAGTGTATGCCAAAATCATTGCCTTAAGCTTCTTATGGTTTTCATACCTAGGCTTGGCCGGATTGGAAAGTATAAGGTGGACAAACAAATAACCCCTGGCACTAAGAAAAGAACAACAAAATTCATTGATTATCAAGTTTGCTTTTCATGCTCCATTTGAACTGGACTTGTCTGTCTAGAGTAGAAATTGACTAGCTTTGCGCAGTCCTTGCTCTTACTTGTCTAGTTTCCTTGACTAAGTGGTGATGCTTTTATTTCAAAAATGATCATATCACATGCTTCATCATGCTTTTAGAGAATATTAATTTGAGCTGAGCCCATGATCATTAGTGTTACTGTTGGCATATTTTTGCTTCATATGTCTTTGCAATTCTGCTCATTTCGAAGCTTTGCATCTTTTACTTGCTCCTTGATGCTTGCATTGCCAAAGGGGGAGAAATTCCTCAAGGGGAAGTCACTTGCTTCGTTCTCTGCCACAAGGGGGTATAATTTCCAAAAGGGGAGAAATCATGACATAAAGGCTCTTTGTTTGCCAAAGGGGGATAATTTAATTCAGGGGAAGTTTTTATTGTCGAAGGGGCTTTTACTCTTTTGAGAAAGGGGGAGGAAAATTCTTTTGTCAAGTGACATGATTTGGCTCTTTTATGAGTTTTTATGGTCACTTGTGTGCTGAAAATTTTTACATTTTCTTGAACTTGGATTTGGTTGTCAATGCACTCATCAAGGGGGAGATTGAGAAACCAAGGGTTGGTTTCGGTGTTTTGTGATGAGTGATTGACAGGCTTTTTACCCTCTGTTCGAAGGGTACCTCCGAAGGGTGTTCGGAGGAGGGTACCTCTGGAGGGGTTTCGGAGGTTGGATCTCCGAAGGGTGTTCGGAGGTGGTGTCACCGAAGGGTGTTCGGTGTTTGGTTGCTGCAGCTGTTGCAGCGGAGTGTGCCTGTCGGAGGGGTACGACAGTACACGATGACTGGGTTCGTACCGAAGGCTTCGGTACTTTGGGCGGTACACCGGAGTGTGTACCGGAGGTTGCTAACCCGGAGAGGTCTCCGGAGTACTGGATACACTTGTCTGTTTGTCTGTGGTGCGCAGGGACTTCGAAGGCGACGGACAAGGTTCGAGCCAGGTGAACCTGGGTCAAGCGGGAGGCTTGATGCCAGGGGAGCGGGGAGCTCCGTCACGGTGGCTGCGAAGGTGGTCCGGGTCGGTCCTCGGGTCGAGGTGTGCCAGGTGAAGGCAGAGAGTGCGGAGCGATGCTCCTGGTGAAGGTACTCCGAGACAAAGTCCTCGGAGGTGAGGCATTTCGAAGATACTCCGAATGGAGTGACTTCGGAGTTGGTTGGAAGAAGTCCTCTGCGGAGGCAATGATTCGAAGTGTGCTCCGGAGGGAGACATTCGAAGGTACCCGACGAAGGTCTCAGAAGTCGAGGCGCATCGAAGGCATGGTCCGGGTGAGGCTCGTCGAGGAGTGTGCTCGGGGAGAGGCACTGCGACGAAGGGCTCATGGAATGCTTCATGCGGAGGCCTTGGATGAAGGAGGGACTTCGAAGGGTGGTACTCCGAAGGTGGGGCTTCGGAGTGTGGAAGGCTTCGGAGCGAGGCTAGCTCCGGAGTGTGGTTGTCTTGTGGTGCTTCGGCCTGCATGGCTTCGGTACACGGACTGACGGAGTTCGAGCTGGGAGTAGCTGCGAAGTCGTGGTGGTCCACTCCGGAGGTGTTGGTGCGAAGGCCCAAGGGGCTTTGACGGTTTCGGCTCAAAACCGTCACTGTATCGGAGGCTGACTTCGGTGAAGCGAAGGCCAACAGGCTCAAGGCTTCTCACCGAAGCTACCGCATCCTCGCGTGCGAAGGGAGGATTCCAGAAGGTCAAAGACTGCAAAGGCTGACATTGTCTGTTCTGTAAAAGGCTGACACTGTCCCCTCTGCAAAGCTGACAGAGAAGCCTCCAGAATAAAGGTGGACTACCTTTTGTACCCCTTAGTTCTGTAGAGTCAAATCCTTTGTAAACCCTAGGGGTAAAGTAGTCATTTCCTTTGGGTGAACTGTGGGCTATAAATATGGGGGCTCGGTAGGTAACATTTAACACTTTGAGCATTTACTGTTGAGCTCTTGTAGCCACATACCTCACTGTATTCATCCAGAGTTCAATTCATTTTGTGTTCCTTGTTCAAGCGGCGAAGCCCTGCTTCTGTGTGCTTTTTGCTTGAGCTCGCGTTACATACCTCGCTAGTTTAGTGCACCGTAGCCTGTCTAGGCGGAGGGTGTTTTGTGCGAAGTGTGTTTTTCAGTGTGCTGTCGCTCTGTGTAACAGGAGGCAAGTCCTCGCTGCTTACTAGCGAAGCCCTGACCGTAGCCCATTTTGCTTCTTGTGTCGAAGCCCTTAGCGGTGTCCTCGTAGTGTGCATTTAGACCTTCGGGTACGAAGCCCAGCACCAGTTGTTGTTGCCAAGTACGTGGTCGAAGTCCTCAGAGGGCTGTCAACTCTCGCGAAGGATGAAGTGCGAAGCCTGCTCGAAGCACCCCGTGTGCGGAGCCTGCACTGACTTAGCGGAGTAGATTTTCGAGGGTTGTTAGTGGAGCGAAGTCTTCTTGGCTTCGAACTTTTGCTCCTCCGAAGCCGGTGTTCGAAGGTGTCGAAGTACCTCCGAACCAGACCTTCGAAGGTAGTGTTCGAAGCCTGTTCCGCAGAAGACAGAACAGAAACCGAAGGCTAATTTTTAGCCCGAAATTTTAAAAGCTCCCATTCACCCCCCCTCTGGTCGCCGTTTCCGGTCCAACATTAACTATAATGAGATATTGTCCTTTAATAAAAGAGATAAGAGTGTGAACAATTTTATTTTAAGTTTTCTAACCAATTCAAAATAAGTGGTTCAGAGAAAACTTAGTGGTTCCATTATATTAATAGGAAAAGAATAAAGATAAATTTTGCTGAAATTTAAATAATTGAATTTGTAATTTTCCTTAAAGAGCATTTGGATACTCTATTAAAAAACATGAAATACCCAAAGTAAACATATTGTTTTTATTGTATGAACATGTAGAGAATAAAATTACAAATTTTCTGAAATTGAAATAGTATTTTTTGAAGTTAAAATGCGCAAGATATGAATTTTAGAAGTTTAAAATCATTTCTGGAATTTAAATTAAATCCCAAAATAGTCTCGGGTCCACGGTGAGCCAGGCTCACGGTGAACCCGTGCACAGTGCGCGTGCGCCGGATCGTGATCCACCGTTGGATCACGATCGGGCGGTCACGAGCGAGGCGGGGGAGTTAAGTTATCACGGACGGCCAGGATTAAAACGCCGAACCGGTACGCGATGGACAGACCAGATGCGATGCGGGATTTAAAAACTAACGGACGCACGGGATTAAAATGTACCGCTTCGATCAGATCCGATGGTGTGGATTAAATCGTGCACGTGATAATACCGGCGTCGTCTGATCGCGATCGCACGGTCGGGATCGAATCTGACATGGCACGGGTACTCGACCCGTGCCGGTCGTCTTCTCCAGCGACGGCGAGCAGGCCAGTGACCACGGCGAGCGGCGACGCTCCTAGCTAAGCCTAGAAACGGAAAGAGGATGCTAAGGGGAACACGAGGATACCTTAGGAGAGGCGAGAGGTCGACGGAGCGCGGTCGGCGGTGAGGGTAGACGGCGGAGTGGTTCGGGTTCCTCGTCGGCGATGGTGTTCCAGTGGGGTTCATCGTCGGTGGAGGGGTGGCCAAGGTTGGCGAGGTCCTTGCGGTCACAATGGTGCGGTCGGCGAGGACAGAGGAGGTCACCGGCGACTGTGAGCGGTGACCGGAGTGTGGGCGGCGGAGTGGCATTTAAGGGAGCGTCTCGGGCGTTCTGTTCGGTCTAAGCGCAAATGGACGTGCGGACTGAACGCGGCGGAGGCGAGGGGTTTAAATAGGGTCGTCGGTGGGGGCAGAGGGGGCGCAATCGGGGGAGGCCGAGAATAAAAGCGCTTCAACGCTGGCGAGCTTCTTTCCATGCATGGAGACGACGGTTCCGGGGTGATGATGCGGTGGAGTAATGGGGGAAAAAGTCGGCGGGACGCGGGGAATTCAATGCCGGTGATGGATTAAAGGGAGGGAGCCGACAGGGGCGGATCCGAGGCGCGGTTAGGGTTCTGGCCGGGGAGGGTGGGGGGATTTGGGGGCGGATCCTGCGGGGAAGACGGATCTGACAAACGGGGGCCACCGGGCAGCGGGCGCGAGCGAACGGGTGAGGATACTGACGGGTGGGGTCGGGCTCGGCCGAGAGAGGGAGTCGGTTGGCGCTAACAGGTGGGATCGGGCTGTCGGGCGCACACGCGAAGAGAGAGGGAGTCACTGACTGGTGGGGTCCATTGGTCAGTACGGGGCGTGCGGGGATAACGAGCTGGGCCAGTCGGGAGAGAGAGAAAGGGAGGGGCGGGCCTGTTACTGTTTAAATGCTTTTCTGAATAAAAATAATTACATAAATTGATTTAAAATATTTGAGCTACTTCCAAGGGTGATAAAAATTTGTAAAAATTCTCAAAAATATATTTTGGTCTTTGGAACTCATACAAAATTTTCTAGCTTCTGGTTTGGCCATTTCATCTAGGTTCTAGTTCAAAAAGTTTAAGGAGGGCATTAAAGGTATTTCCAAAATAAATAATTCCAGGAAAATAGATTAAATGATATTTTTATTTCCTTGAAATTTGGGGTGTTACAAGCCTCGCGATGGGATGCAGTCTCCTCCTCAACTTGTGCGTTGGAGTGGTCCAAGATGACCGATGTCGAGGTCGTTGCTTCGGCCCCTTGTGCTGAAGTGGTCGAAGCGGGGTCAGCTTCGGGGGCTGATGTTGAGGGTAGTTGGGGTTCATCCTCGAAGTCTCCGGGATCTTCTTCTTCGAAGATAGTCTGTTCCATGTCGTGTTCATTTGCCTGTTCAAGAGTAGAACTAACAGAAGGGGTTGATTCATCAAAAGTCACATCACAGGACTCGATGACAGTGTTAGTCTCCAAATTATAAACACGGTAAGAATGACCATGTGTGGTGTAACCCAAAAAGATCCCGTCAGAAGAGCGCGACTCAAATTTATCCAAATTTCCACATTTTAGGATAAAGTAACGACAGCCAAAAACTCGAAGATGAGTAACTATGGGTTGTCTCCTAAAACGCAGCCCATAAGATGTCAAGTTCAAAATTGAGCGCAAGAATATTCGGTTTGAGATGTAACATGCAGTGTTCATGGCCTCAGCCTAGAATTTTCTAGGAGTCCTATGCCCATCGAGCATCGTCCTAGCCATCTCAACCAAAGTGCGATTCTTTCTCTCAACAACAACGTTCTGTTGAGGAACCCGCAGAGCAAAGAATTGATGTTCTATGTCATGCTCCATGCAAAAATCAACAAAGAGACTGTTCTTGAACTCAGTGCCATTATCACTTCGAATGAATTTCAATGCACCAGGGAGTTCAGTGAAAGTCTCAAAGCCAAGATCCGAAAGTGTAAAAACACTTCATCATTGCTGGCAAGAAAGAAGACCCAAGAGTAGCGAGAGAAATCGTCGACAATGACTAACGCATACCACTTGCCGCCTAAATAACTAACCCGAGAAGGACCTACAGTGTCCATGTGGAGAAGTTCTCCGGGTTGTTCAGTCATCACCGTGGTGACTGGCGAGTGCGAAGCGGCAATCATTTTTCCATGTCGACAAGGAGCGCAAACTAAATTCTTCTCAAACTTGAGCTTGGGCAATCCTCGGATCAGACCTAGGGCACTCAGACGAGCAAGCAACTCAAAGCTCATATGCCCTAGTCTCCTATGCCACTTCCAAAGCTCAGAAGTCGAATGTGCAACAAGACAATGAGAAGAACCAGATGACTCAGAAAAATCAGCTACAAAAACTCTCCCAACTCTAAAGATCTTACACACCATAACGCCATCAGAATTGAGTACTTGCGAAGTATCGCGATGGAATCGCACTTCGAAGCCCTCATCAAGCAATTGAGATACAGAAAGCAAATTGTATCCCAAGTTCTCAACCAAAGCAACATCTTTGAGAGTGAAATTCGAGTTGATTCTTAGCACACCTTTACCTTTCACCCTACTCCTTCTATTGTTGCCGAAGGTGATATGTTCCCTTTGCTTGGTTGTGGTGAGGCTGGAGAACCATGTTGCATCTTCGGTCATATGGCGCGAACAACCGGAGTCCATGATCCACGTGTCCTCCAAGCCTCGGTCTGGTGCCTACACATGATAAGAAAATCTCGATCGCTCAGTGCTGGGGTGAGTGAAAATATGACGAGGCATCCAGCACTGAGTGATACGAGTAGTAGGCACAATAAAAGTAGACTGTCTACGCACGGGATAATCAGAATAATGCAAAGTGTGAGGTCTACCTACATGCTGAGATCTAAAAGCATGACGAGGTCTCCTACTCAGACGAGGTACAAAGCTACTCGCCCGGGGTCTACCACCATATGGAACATGGTGAACACCTAGAGGAGCAAAACCTCTCCGAGAAGCACGAGAAGCCTCGAAAACAGGACGAGAGTAAAACTCAGACTCATGCATACCTCGAAATGGGTAATGCATGTCCTGGAAACTCATCGCCTGAGAGCGTCGCTCATCCTTGATGCGACGAAAATAGAACCCAACCAAATGACCCGCCCTCTGACAGTAGGAACAATGAAAAACTCTCCTAGGGGCACTCTCATGGGTCATAGGAGCGATCCTCACAGGCTCCTTGGGCTTCTGCTGAGTGGTTTTCTTGGGAGGAATTTCTTTGTAGGAGGAGTGGTTTTCTTCGGAGTTCAGGTAGGCTTTTTGACTGATGGAGTGTCTAACAGAGCTCTCTCTTTCTCTAGGGTAGTGGGTGAGGTAAAAACAGTTTTGTTCTCACTGTCTGAGGGAATCCTCTCAAAACCCAATCCTAGAGCTAACCCTGCTCTATTAGCGCACATCTTGGTCTTGGCCAAGAGTAAGTCCATCCTACCCTTTCCCTCAGTGCATTTGTTAACCACAGAAAGAAGGTACTCATTCTCAATCATAAGGTTCTCAGCTCGCTCTCTAACAGTGCCTAGCTGGTCCTTAAGGGTTATGCAAGTGTCACACACACGTTGCACATCCTTAGAACTACCGGCCCTCTCCAATCTAGCCTCTAAGTCATGAACATGCTTATCACGTAAATCAATGCTCTCACGTAATAAAGAACAGTTCATGCATTCAATTATATCATGAGGACTAGAATCAACCATCAAAAGCTGCTTCTGTGCAGTCTCAAGGTCAGATAGAGTTGGAGCATGTACAGAACGCAACTGAGCAAGCTCACCCATGACAACAGTGCAAGATTCACATTCAGCATCATTAACCCTAGACTTAAGCATGGCATAATCAGTAGAAATAGATTCTAGCCTAAGTCTAAGGTATTTTCTATCTCTAGTGGCTTGCACAAGTAACCTATCCTGACCAAGAACTACTTCATTCAGTTCATCTAGTTTAATTGAAAGCTGGTCATAGGATAGAGGTACCTCAGATGAGTCAAGCTCATCGCTGTTGTGATCACTGTCAGCCATGAAGCAAAGGCCGGTGAAATCTCTTCCCTTCTTGTCCTTCTTCTCCTCCATTGGGGACTCCTCCTCATCAGAGCTCGACTCCTCAGTTGAGGAAGTGTCGATGTCGCTAAGAGAAGCAACAAAACCTCTGGAAGCGGCCTTGGCTACCCTTTTTAACACCTTGTCGTGCTTGCCCTTCACAAAGGGTTTCCTCTCCTTTTGTGGTATTTGAGGCGCTCAATCTCATCTCTCTTCTTGAGTTTAGGACAGTTGGCCTTGATGTGAGAAGTGTCGCCACACTCAAAACAACCACTAAAACCACCTCCCCTTTGATCTCATCTCTCATGATGAAAACGGGTGAACCTTCTAGCAATGAGAGCATGCTCTTCATCATCCAGAGTATCCACCTGCTCCTTAGTGACGGAGACCAGGGAGGACAAAGCAAAGCCACCTGCAAGAACACAAGTGCCAGATGTGCTTGGTTCTGCAGGGGTGCCACGGCTAGTTCTAGAAACCAATGCCAACGGCTGTAGCAAGGAGTTCTTATGCACTGCAAGAGATGCCTTGGCAATCTCTGTGGACTTCAGCTTGCTGAAGAGATCATCACAGGTCAACGTGTCATAATATGCGGATTCCTCAATACTGGATATCTTCACTTCCCATATGCTACGTTTAAGAGCATAGAGAAGCTTGATAGCCCTGTCATGATCATTGTAAGTAAGCGTCCCGTTGGACCGCAAGTTACTCACTATCGCATCAAAGCGAGAAAACATGGCATCTATAGATTCACCAGGTGCCTGCATAAACAGCTGATACTGTTGATTGTATGTGCTTTGGCGCCTGGCCTTAATCTGTGTAGAGCCCTCATAAAAATAGTGAGTGTAGTCCAAATCTCCCTAGCTGTTCTAAGGTGTTGCACCCTATCAAACTCACTCCGACTCAAACCAATGAACAGTATATTTCTAGCCTTGGAGCTGGCATTATTCTGATCCTTCTCTGTCTGAGAGGTGCGAGTTTCAGGGATGGAGTATTGTGAGTCCACAATCTCCCAAATTGCATTTCCTTGGCTTAGCAAGTAAGCCTCTATGCGCACCTTCCAGTATGCAAAGTCCGTCCCATCGAACAGAGGTATTTTACTAACTCTATCCATGTCGCCAACAGATCACAAAATCGGTTAAGGTCAACTGGTAATCTTAACCCGCTCTGATACCAATTGTTGGACCGGAAATGGCGACCAGAGGGGGTGAACGGGAGCTTTTGAAATTTCAGACTAAAAATAGTCTTCTGTCTTAATTTTATCTTCTGCGGAACAGGCTTCGAACACACCCTTCGAAGTTTTGGTTCGGAGGTATTTCACAGGTTCGAAACCAGGCTTCGCAAGGAGCAAAAGTTCGAAGTCAAGAAGACTTTGCTCCACCCACAACACGTAGGAACGTGCGAGTTAGTTGTGCTTGAGAACGTGCGAGGCCACACACGTAGGAACTCTGAAAGTTGGGTGGCGGGGGCGGTGCGGGGGCTTGAGGGCGTGGAGGTAGCTCCAAGTGGTGTTGCTGCTGCAGACGATTTATCTGAGCTTGTTGTTCATGCATATGGGCCTACTGCTGTTGCATCTGAGTCAACAGAGCGGTGATGAGTTGATTCTGGTTGGCCATCATCTCGGCTAGTGTAGAGATGCTGGCGATGGATGCCCCGGTCTGACATTGCCCCCGAGCTTCTCCATTTGGTATTGCGTGGCTTGGCAGGTTGGGGGTGGCAGATGGGTTCTAGTTGTTGGCCATTCTGAAGGTGATAATACCCCAAGATCATAAGAGAAGACTTAGAAAAATGTACCCCAAAATAATTTACGGATTCTTTATTAAATGTGATACAAAATAGTTCATTACAATTCACCTCTTTTTTATCTCACCCATAGCACAAGTCGCTATAGATGGTACCATGTTGGACCGGAAACGGCGACCAGAGGGGGGTGAATGGGAGCTTTTGAAATTTCAGACTAAAAATAGCCTTCTGTTTTAATTTTGTCTTCTGCGGAACAGGCTTCGAACACACCCTTCGAAGTTTTGGTTCGGAGGTATTTCACAGCTCCGAAACCAGGCTTCGCAAGGAGCAAAAGTTCGAAGTCAAGAATACTTTGCTCCACCCACAACACCAAAAACTCAACTCTGCTAAGTCAGTGCAGGCTCCGCACACTAGGTGCCTTCGAGCAGACTTCGCACTTCACCCTTCGCAAGAGCAGACTTCCCTCTGAGGACTTCGACCAAACACTCTGCGCTAGCAACTAGTACTAGGCTTCATACTTCGGAGGTCGAGAGGCACGCTGAGCACACTACGAAGAGGACTTCGACAAGGGAAGAAAACAGGCTTCAATTTAAGCCAAAAAACAGTGTTTCGCTAGTAATCAGAGAGGACTAGCCTCAGTGTACACAGAGCGAACACACACTCAGAAAATCACACTTCACACGAACAGACCTCTCACAAACTTCTCTAGAAGAGATATAGTGCACAAACTCAACCCAGAAGAAGATGGTGCACAGAGAAATCAAAACATGCAGTGCAAAGTAGGCCTACAAGTTCAAACAATAAATGAAAACAGAATCAAAGTTTCATTGCTTGAACAGGGAACACAAAATGAACTCATAGATCTGAATACCAAGTGTGGTGGCTAGCACAGGAGCTCAAAAATGGCTGCTCAAAGTGTTGTTGTTGCCTATCTAGCCTCCACTATTTATAGGCACTATTCAGCCCTGTGAATAGACTCTTTTACCCCAAGGGTTTACACTGGTTTTGTCTCAACACAACAGGGGGGTACAGTTGGTAGTCTACTTTATTTGGAGGCTTCTTTTGTCAGCTTCGCAGAGGAGACAACATCATCTTTTGTAGAGAAGACACGGTCAGCCTTTGCAGTCTTGGATTCTTCTGAAGCCCCCCTTTGCACTCGAGGGGTGTGGTAGCTTCGGTGAGAAGCCTTGAGCCTGACGGCCTTCGCTTCACCGAAGTCAGCCTTCGATACAGTGAAGGTTTTGAGCCGAAGCCATCAAAGCCCTTGAGTCTTCGCACCAACACCTCCGGAGTGGATCACCACGGCTTCACAACTTCTCCCAGCTCGAACTCCGTCAGTCCGTGTACCGAAGCCATGCATGGCCAAAGTACCTCAAGTCAACCACACTCTGAAGCCCCACCTTCGGAGTACCACCCTTCAAAGTCCCTCCCTCGTCCAAGGCCTTCGCATGAAACATTCCATGAGCAGTTCATCGCAGTGTCTCTCCCCGAGCACACTCCTCGACGAATCTCACTCGGACCATGCCTTCAATGCACATCGACTTCTGAGACCTTCGTCGAGTAAACCTTCGAGTGCCTCCTCTTGGAGCACACTTTGAACACCTTGCCTCATTGCTGAAGACTTGGTCCACCTTACTTCGAAGTCACTCCTTTCGGAGTACCCTTCGAAGTGCCTCGCCTCCGAGGACTTCGTCTCGGAGTACCTCCAGCCGAAGCCATGCTTCGCACTCTCTGCCTTTGCCTGGAGCACCTTGACTCGAGGACCAACCTCGACCCCTCACAGCCTTCATGACTGAGCTCCCCGCTCGCCCGACATCAAGCCTCCCGCTTGACCCAGGTTCACTTGTTATGAACCGTCCGTCGCTTTTGAGGTCACCTGCGCACAACAGACAAACAGACAAGTGTATCCAGTACCCCAGAGACCTCTCCGAGTAAACAACCTTCGGCACACACTCCAGTGTACCGCCCAAAGTACCAAAACCTTCGGTACAACCAAGTCATTGTGTACTGTCGGACCCCCTCCGACAGGCACACTCCGCTGCAACAGATGCAACAAACAGACCCACCGAACCCTTCGGCGAAACAACCTCCGAACCCTTTCAGAGGGACCCCTTCGAATCAGAGGATAAAATCTGTCAATCACTCATCACAGACTCTGAAACCAACCCTTGGTTTCTCATACCACAAACAAGAAAAGCAATCATCCAGAATCTAGCATCTAGCACAACCATCTAGTGGATGTCAGGGGCATCGTCGTGGGTGTTTTCGGACTCTTGGACATACCTTGTTGTGGTGCTAGGATCGGCCTCGTCGTCGGACATTAGTCCTTCGGACGCTCCTGCCTCACCTAGGTTGGGTAGGGTCGTGCTTCGCTTGGTCAACTTCTTCGATCGGCGAAGGGCCTTCCGAAGGGTATTCCTCCTAGGTGGAACTGAGGGTACCAGCTCTGCAATATCCTTTCTGAGCTCCTGGTTCTGGCTAAGGAGCTGAGTATTCCACTGCTGAAGTTTGTCAGCCTCCTGACGATAGTAGTGGACCCAAGCTTACATCTCGTCGGCGTGCAGGAGAGCCTCGGTGTGAAGGTTATTCATAGCCTATAAGAGACAGGTCTGTTGGGCTACGAGAGGGTCACAGTTGTCAAGACGGCTGACATAGGTGTTGTGATCCGATCCTGGCTCCCAGGACGGCAGATGGTGAAAGGCGGTGCCATCAAGGAGGTTGTTGTAGATCTGACGAAGTTCTTCGATTGCTTGAAGAGTCGTCTCCTTACAACCAATTTCAAAGCTTGTAGCTCTGGCCGAGGTGGTGACAACGAACACACGACAATCATTCATGGTTTGAAGACCACATTATTACACAAGTGTTAATATAAAAGAAACTAAGAAAAATAATAATCTAGATGAACATCTTCTCCAAGGTCACTTCCTTGACTAGGTCGCTACTCCAGATCGTCCTCATAATAATACGTCGTCTCTGAAGTGGGTTTTCCAACGGGTACTCAACAAGCTACCGAGAAATGCAATAATAATGCAAGGTAATAACAAGGCAAGGTACTGGTTTAAAGTGCGGAAAAGTACATTTTTATCTTGCAGCTTTAATGTGAGTGAGGTTTAATCATACAGAATAATTAAATCATGGATGATGCAACATCTTATAACTCGAAGAGTACAGACAACCCTCCTCGCTCAACGGTCCTTACATGACCAATCAATATGCAACAATTCTCAAACATATACTAACTGTGGGATGTCAGGCAACCTGCCCTTGACCGTGGGCTCAACTTTTTGAAAAGATTTAGACTCTGATCAGAGGTGTACCACTGTACTCACAAGGCACTCATTCCCGCACACCGCAGTGCATCCAAATGACCCAAGTCACAAGAACTTATGCCGAAACCATTAGCATGACGCGCTCCAACCCAATGACACACACTATAGGTTTCGTCGGCGCGCCAGCGCACTAGACCAATGTCGCGCCCCCTTTTGTGCCACATGGTACAAGTCACCCACTGGTGTGACTTGCCCCTCTCCACATAGTGTCTCGAGTTGGAACGTCCCATACCTCCAGTTAAGACTTACCCACTAGACTTGTGGTTGGTACAGAAGTGTATTGTAATAGATCCCGCAGATCGGTCCTTATAGTGCCCCCGGTGTGACTAACCAATGCCCTCGCTTGCACCCGGAACCCACCATGCTAACACACTTAGCCAATTTCAAGACCAACAAAATACCAGGGGTGAGAGAAATACGGGGATCATATATAAGACTCCAAGTATCTACGACTCATTTTTAATCCTATAGTGGTTGTGTCGATACATTGGACACTTCTAATATTATTAAGTATACTGGTGACATGGAATTCAGGATCGATAGTATGGCTTTGGTTTGCACATCAAGGTCGGGGATATGATAAATATAATGTAAGGCTCTTCATTTGACTAATGCAAATATAACCTATGGGTTTTAGCGATATTTAATTAAAAATGGGTTCAATATGCTCAAAAATGGGTTGGTGACTTGCCTTGCTTAGCAAACGATGAAGCTGGAACCTCAAGAAAATACTCGGGCTCCTCGACGAGGTCGTATTCTTCTAGGTACGTAAAATGAGAAGAACGGTTAATTAAAAAAATAGATCAAACAGTACAATCATACAAATGTCATTGACTGAACATGTAGAGAATAAAAAGATAAACTTTATGAAATTTGAATGGCCAAGTTTAGAGTTAATTCAAAGAAGTTATGAATTTTGGAAGTTTAAAACAATTTCTAGTACTTTATTTTAATTCTAATTAAAACCATATAAAGGTTCAGTATAAACATATGAATTTTATTGGATAAACATGAAGACAATAAAAGGACAAGTCTTCTGAAATTATAATGGTAATTTTTAGAGTTAATTCAAAGTGTTATGAATTTTTGAGGTTTAAAATGATTTCTTCAATTTTATTTTAATTCCAATTAAGACAATATAAAATGTTCAATGTAAACATATGAATTTTTCTGGATGAACATGAAGAGAATAAAAATATAAACTCTCTGAAATTTGAATGGTCAAATTTGGAGTTAATTTGAGGAAGTTATGAATTTTTAAAATTTAAAACCATTTTTGGAATTTATTTTAAATCTTAATTCAGCCTCTGGTCCACGGTGGACTGAGTTCACCATAAACCCGCGCACTATGCTATGAACCGGGGGAACCAGAGGCGTTGAATCGAGATCTGACGGCCACAGTACGCGTGGGGGGAGGGTTTAAGTGAAGATCAACAGTTGAGGGCGCTTGGTACCCTTTTGTTTAGATCGACGATCAGGATTTAATCTGAATGTGATATGATCTCAGTCGTTCGATCAAGATCATGCAGCCGCGATGAGATCCGACACGGCACAGGGTAATTACTTGTGTCGATTATCTTCTTCGGCGACGACCGACGATGGTGGCAGGCCTAGCGACGACAGTGATGGCCAGTACGGCGAGCTAAGGCTAGAAACGGAATTAGGGCAACGAGGGGATCATGAGAGTACCGGTGGGGTGGCTTGTCGCGCCCCGATTTAATAAATCAGGACCTTTATTGAAATTCCATAGAAAATCAATAAAACAAGACGTTCATCATGCGACCACGTACAATACGGCAATCATTCACGGTTCGTAGACCGCATTAATACAAAAGTGAATAAAGATGAAGAGAAACTAATAAAACAAGGGTCCTAGATGAACGCCTCCTTCCAGTCTCGCCTTGACTGGGTCGCTACTCCAGACCTTCATCCTCCTCGTAGTAGACGGGCTCTGATGTTGTAAGTCAACGAGGTGAGTACTGATGTACTCAGCAAGCCACCGAATGCAAATATAATGCAAGGTAATAACAAGGGAGATAGTGGCTAATTTTGCGGAAGCAGCATAATTGTAAAGCTTTAAATGAGAGCAATTTATTAGTACGGAAAAGTAAACATGTGCATGTGTATCATCATCTTCTAACTCGAGGGGTACAGTCACCCCACCTCGCTCAACAGTCCTTACGTGCCATGAATAATCCGATCATTCACACAATTGTAAACTAATTGCGAGTAGTCACACAACCCGCCCTTGACCGTGGGCTCGGCTTTTCGAAAAGATTAAATTACTCTGATCAGAGATGTACCACTGTACCCACAAGGCACGCACTCATCACTTACACCAAAGTGTAACGAGATGACCCATTTCACGGGAACTCGTGCCAAAACCTTCCATATGGTTCCCTCCGACTCCACAACACCCTCTTATGGGTTTCGTATCGTGTCTCGACGTGTCGAGTGCTCACCATACCCCCCCTTGAGCCTTCTTTGGTACAAGTCGCCCGCAGGCTAGCCCCTTGTACCCCTCCACTATGGTGCATAGAGCCGAAGAGTTCCACACTTCCAGTTAGGACTTACCCATTAGACTTGTGGTTGGTACGGAAGTGCTTTGCAACAGATCCCGCAGACCGGTCTTTATAGTGCCCCGGGTGCGACAAACCAGTGCCCGAGCTTGCACCCGGAACCCACCATACTTATAACCTAGCCAACTCCAACAGAGTCCAGAGACGAGAATAACAGGGAAATTCATATACAGAAATCCAGCTATCTACGACTCGTTCTTTTTAACATATAGCAGGTGTGCCGGTACATTGGGCACTAGCTAATATATTTATAGTAGAGTGACAAGGAGTTAAGGCTCAATAAGCATGGCTTGGGTTTGCACACAAGGACGGGGATCTAATAAATATAAGTGTAAGGCTTGAGTATTTGACTAATGCAATATTAACCTATGGGTTATAGCGATAAGTTATTAAAACATGGGCTCAAATATGATCAACTGTTTCCACAGAGGTGGTCGATGACTTGCCTTGCTCAGCAAAGGGTGAAGGAGGAACTTCGGGGTAGAACTCCTGCTCCTCGACGAACTCGTAGTCTTCTCGATACGGAAAAATAAATAATACATTCAATAAAACAGATAACATTCACTAAACAAAAGAACATACATAGTTTGTGGGTGTTTTTATGTGAAGTAATATTTTAATTATTCTGGGTTTTGTATAAAACAGTAAGGTTTATCATTTTTATGATTTTTCCCCATTTATTTTTGTTGTATTAATAATTTATCTTTAAGGGGTTTTTATTCATTTGTTTATTAATAATATTTTGGACAACAGAAACATACTGTTTTTATTGCATTAATGTGTAGAGAATATTATTCTGGTTTTAACAAAATTTGAATGGTGAAATTTGGAGTTAAAATGAGCAAGTTATGAATTTTTGAAGTTTAAACAATTTTCTGAATTTTATTTAAATAAGAAAATAGCCCCTGGTCCACGGTGAACTGGGTTCACCGTGAACCATTGACTACACGTGTGAGCCGGAGCGATCAGGACCGCAGGATCTAGATCCAACGGCCAGGGCGCGTGCGGGGCGTTTAAGTGGCGATCGACGGCCAGGATGCGTTGATACCGGTCAACCGTGGTCAATCGCATCTGGACGCTTGATCTCAGGATCTAATCCTGGCCGTTCGCTGCAGATCAAGCGGCTACGGCTTCGTCCGGCACGGCACGCAGCGAAGGGGGTACGCACCCTTCTTCTCCGGCGACGGTGGCGCACGGGAGCGAGCGTGGCGTCGACGGTGAGGGCCCTAAGCACTATCTGACTGCTAAAATGGATAGAGAATAGGATGGGGAGTCTGATCATACCCGAAATAGGGGTTGGTGGCGAGAGGGTGGCACCGGCGGCGAGTAGAGGCGATGAAGGGCTTCGGCTCGACGGTGGCGACGGCGATCCGGCGGCGATCCGACCCAACGGATGTGGGGCCGAGGAAGGGTGAGCGATGGTGGTTCCGATGGTGCTGTGGGCGAGGGCGGTGGCGGACCGAGGCGCCGACAAAGGCTCGCCGGAGAGCGAACAGAGGAAAACCCTAGAAAAGGGTGGCCGCGGCTCGGGACTGCGATGTTTAGGACTCTGGAGGTGTGAGCGAAGAGCGGTGAGGCCGAGGGCTTTTATAGGGGCTACCGGCGGCGAGGAACGGCAGGAGATCGGAGGGGATCCGAGGGAATTCCAAGCATGCTCCGGTGAGCTTTCCTTGTGCTCGGGTTCTTCCCAAATATGGCGAAAACGCGTCGGCAAAGAGGGAAAGGGGGTCGCCGGCGATGAAGGAAAGAGATCTGGGGTCGGGTTCTGCGTGATTTGGCGCCCGGCGACGAAAACGGCAGGGGGGGGGTCGACGGGGATGGAAGGGGATCCCTCCCTTCCTTCGGGGAAGAAGATCCCGACAGGGGGCCCCCACCTGTCGGTGGGTGAACGAAAAAGGGGAGCCTGACAGGCGGGCTCCGCAGGTCAGAAAGAGGGGTAGGAAAAGAGCGGCTGCCAGGTGGGCCAGGCGGAGTCGGGCGCGGGGAGGAGAGAGGGGGTGTGAGTGCCGACAGGTTGGCCCCACCTGTCGGTGGCTGGTGGCCTGGGCTGGGCTGGGCTGAGGCAAATTGAGGGTTAAGGCCCAGTTTGAATTTAAATGCTTTTTCGATTTAAAATAATTCCAGAAATTCATATATTTGCTTAAGGCTTGAATCACTGTGGATAAAAATTTGTAAAAATTCCTAAAATTATATTTTGGCCTCTAGTTTATCTCCTAAAATTTTCAGGTCCAAATTTGGAGTATTTCTCCCTGTTTGGCTTTATTTGGGTTCTTTTGTGATTTTCCTTTAATAATAAATCCAGAAATGATTTAAATAATATTTTTCTTTTATTTTATTTCTGTTTAATTTCTGGGGTGTTACAATCCTATCCCCCTTACAGAGAATCTCGTCCTCGAGATTCGGATCAATCCTCGAATAGCTCAGGATGCTGTGCCTTGAGTTCATCTTCTTTTTCCCAAGTAGCTTCTTCTATCGGATGATTGCTCCACTGCACTTTGCAGAAGCGGATTACTCGACTCCTGGTGGTTCTTTCTTTGACTTCCAATATTTTGACCGGCTTTTCCACATAGGTCAGATCTTCTTGGACATCCAACTGCTGAAGGTCCACTTGTTCTGTGGGGACGCGGAGACACTTCTTGAGTTGGGAAACATGAAACACGTCATGCACTCCAGCCAATGAGGGTGGTAGTTCCAACTGGTAAGCTACTTCGCCTTGGCGTCGAACAACGGGAAATGGTCCAACATATCGAGGGGCCAACTTTCCTCTCATGTTAAACCGTTGAGTTCCACGGAGAGGCGTGACTCGCAGGTAGACATGATCTCCTTCTTCAAAGGCTAGGTCTCGACGGCGATTGTCTGCGTAGCTCTTCTGTCGCGATTGGGCTATCTTGAGTCGGTCTCTGATGATCCGTACCTTCTCTTCAGCTTCACGAAGAATGTCGGTTCCGAATACTTGGGATTCACCAGTTTGGTCCCAAAGTAGAGGCGTTCTGCACTTACGTCCATATAAGGCTTCAAAAGGAGACATCTGAAGGCTGGCTTGATAGCTGTTGTTGTACGAAAACTCAGCGTACGGCAAGCTCTTATCCCAAGTGGCTCCAAAATCCAAGACACATGCTCGAAGCATATCCTCTAATATCTGATTCACCCTCTCTGTTTGTCCATCTGTCTGAGGATGGTAGGCAGTACTGAAATTCAATCTCGTGCCCATCTCCTCTTGAAGGTTCTTCCAGAAACGAGAGGTAAACTGACTTCCTCGGTCAGACACTATCCTCTTGGGCACTCCGTGAAGACATACAATCCGGGCCATATATAGTTCTGCAAGTTTAGGGCCACTGAAGGTTGTCTTGACGGCTATGAAATGAGCTACTTTCGTAAGCCGATCAATGATCACCCATATCGAATCATACCCAAGTTGGGTCTTTGGTAATCCGGTGATGAAATCCATACCAATCTCTTCCCACTTCCATTCAGGCACTCTAAGTGGCTGTAACAATCCTGCGGGTCTCTGATGTTCGGCCTTTACTCTTCTGCAGGTGTCACACTCGGCGACGAACTGGGCAATCTCTCTCTTCATACTAACCCACTAATAACGTTCTTTCAGGTCTTGGTACATCTTGGTACTGCCGGGATGAATGGAGTACAATGTCTCATGGGCTTCCCTCAGGATAAGGGTTTTTATCTCAGGTTTATCCGGCACACATATCCGGTTTCCAAACCATATGGTGCCGTTCTCGTCCTCTGAAAATCCGGGGGCTTTTCCTTGTCTCATGTTCTTCTTAATGGCTGCTATATCCGGGTCTTCTAACTGGGCTTCGCGGATTTGCTCAAACAGGACAGGTTGAGTTTCCAAGGTGGCTAGATATGCTCCTGTGGTCAACCCGAGATTCAACTTCTCCATCTCTTTACATAACAAGGGTGCGTGCTCCTGAATCATCATGGCGGTGCAATATCCCTTGCGACTTAATGCATCAGCTACCACATTTGCTTTTCCGGGGTGGTAGTGAATACCTAAGTCATAGTCCTTGATCAGTTCCAACCATCGCCTCTGCCTTAGATTGAGGTCAGGCTGTGTGAAGATATACTTCAAACTCTTGTGATCCGTGAAGATCTCACAGCGATTTCCAACCAAGTAGTGCCTCCAAATCTTAAGGGCGTGCACTACGGCGGCTAATTCCAAATCATGGGTTGGATAATTCAATTCATGAGGTCTCAACTGACGGGAGGCATAAGAGATAACTTTTCCATCTTGCATAAGAACACATCCCAATCCTTGGCGAGATGCGTCGCAATAGACATGGAAGTCTTTGCGGATATCCGGTAGGGTTAGTATGGGTGCAGACACCAAACGGGTCTTGAGGGTGCGGAAACTTTCCTCGCATTCAGGAGTCCATTCAAACTTCTCTCCTTTCTGCAACAGCTTGGTCATTGGCTTGGCTATCTTAGAAAAATTCTCAATAAATCTCCGATAATATCCGGCCAAACCCAGAAAACTTCGTATCTCAGATACGTTCGTGGGTGGCAACCAATCCGTAACTGCTTCTACGGTGGCAGGGTCTACTGCGATTCCTTGCGCAGAGATGATGTGTCCAAGGAACTTTACTTCTGCCGTCCAAAACTTGCATTTGCTGTACTTGGCATATAATTGGTGTTCCCTTAGCTTTCCTAAGGTTAACCGGAGGTGAGTCTCGTGCTCTTTCTGGTCCTTGGAATATATGAGGATGTCGTCTATGAATACCACGATGAACTTGTCCAAATACTCCATGAACACTTTATTCATCATATTCATGAAGAACGCAGGGGCGTTGGTCAATCCAAAGGACATAACCGTGCACTCATACAATCCATAACGGGTGGTGAAGGCAGTCTTGGGTATATCCTCTTCTCGAATCCTCAACTGATGGTAACCAGACCGCAGGTCGATCTTCGAGAATACCGTAGCTCCCTTAAGCTGGTCGAAGAGATCGTCGATCCGAGGCAACGGGTACTTATTCTTGATGGTTACCTCATTCAAGGCGCGATAATCCACACACATACGCTTTGCCTTGTCTTCTTTCTTCTCGACGAAGATGACGGGAGCACCCCATGGCGACGTACTTGGTCTGATATAACCTTTCCTTTCAAGATCCTCCAATTGCTGCTTCATCTCAGCTAATTCGTTGGCGGCCATCCGGTATGGTCGCTTGTAGATAGGGGTGGTTCCTGGCACCAAGTCAATCCTGAACTCGATGTCCCTCTTGGGTGGCATCCCTGGTAGATCTTCTGGAAACACGTCCGGGTACTCACAGACTATCGGTATTTCTTCCAAGGTAATCTGGTGCAGTCTTGGTCTTCTGATCTTCAGTCTTGGCATCTGAAATGTGACGGCAATCCCTTCTTCACTGGTCACAGTCACTTTTCTCTGGGCACATTCTATCACTCCTTGGTATTTATTTAACCAATCCATTCCTAGAATGAGATCCAGGCCTTGGCATTCTATTGGGATGGGGTCGGCCCAAAATACGGTGCCGTGGATATCTATCCATACCTTTGGGCTATATGTTAGGGCTAGAGTTTGTTTTCCCGGGGTGACTATTTGTACGGCTCTGGGTAGTTCTTCTGTGCTTAGATTGTTCTTTTCCACAAATTCAGTTGAGATGAAGGAGTGCGTAGCTCCGGTGTCAAACAAAACTATTGCAATTGCTGAATTTACCATGAACTTACCCATCACGATCTCGGGCGCAGCCTGGGCTTCCTCGGCGGTGACATGGTTGACGCGAGCACGGATGGCGGGGTTCGTCGTGACTCCCTGTGCGCGCTTGGGGTGGGGGCACTGATAGGCGAAATGCCCCTCCTGGCGGCAGTTAAAACATACCACGGGCTTGCCGTGCTTGTCGCGCAGAATCTCTGCCTTCTTTGCCGGGGCGGGTGGTGCAGCTGGCGTGGCAGGAGCGGGGCGAGGCTGTCCGACTCCGGTGTTGGCGGCAGATGGTGCCGGACGATGTACTGGGCGAGGGTGGTATTGTGGCGTCGGAGGAGGAGGGGTGAAGCGAGGCCTCTGCGCCATGCCTTGGTTCTGCCTGAAAGCAATCATTCTCTTCCTCTTCAGGTCGACCTTATTTTGCTGAGTCTCCTGAATAATAGCCTTATTAACCAACTTTTGGAAGTTGGCGTAATCTCCGGAAACGAGTTGAAGGGACAACTCATCCTTAAGACCTCGAAGGAACTTAGACTGCCTGGCCGCGTCAGTACGGACTTCTTCAGGCGCGTAACGAGCCAGTCGGTTGAACTCGTGTAAATACTCCGTGACGGACCTGCTCCCCTGCTGCAGGTCCCTGAACTCCTGCTGCTTCTGCGCGATGATGCCTTCTGGGATATGAGCGGCACGGAAAGCTTCGGAAAATTCTGCCCAAGTGTGAACATGTCCTTCGGGCAGAGTCTCTCGCAGGTTGTCCCACCATTCTGCGGCGGGACCATGGAGTTGATGGGTGGCGAAGGCCACCTTCTCCTGCTCAGTGCAGGTCAGCAGATCTAGCTTCTTCTCAATGGTCCTTAACCAATCCCCAGCCTCCATGGGGTTGGTGGTGCTTGAGAAGGTGGGTGGGCGAACTCGGAGGAACTCCGAGAGCTGGGACGCGGGAGCGGGAGCTGGGGCGGCGTGATGATGCAGCTCGGGCTGTTGGTGATGGCGGAAAAACTGAGCCTGCTGCTCTTGCATTTGCTGCTGCTGTTGTTGCATCTGGTTTAATAGGGCAGCAACCAACTGGTTCTGAGTGGCCATCATCTCAGCCAGTGTGGGGTGGTTGGCGACTGGGGCTTGCCTTTGCCCGGTCGCTCCCCACTGTGGCAAGTTGTCGTTCTCTCCTCCGTTCTGGGGAGCGTCGGAGCCTTGGTTGTTCGACATCCTGAGGTTTCCAAAATTAGACAACATTCTTTTAGCGGATACTTTTATTAAATTTTATCCCAAAAAATGCCGTTCTTGCGGTTACATTTATTTATTAATTCATTCATGCCTTATGTTTTGACATGAATGCTAATACAATCAAGCAAAAAAAATGAAAAACACTCAACCGAAAAACTACGTCTACGGTAGCTCGGGGGACGGCTCGATCTCGGGCTCGTGGGAGATGGTCGGGGTCGAGGAGCTGGACGGTCCGGCGGGTGGTGCGCTGCGGGAGATCCTCTTGGGCCTCACAGTGGGGATCCGAAGGGGTTTCTTCCTGCGAGGCGGAAGAGGCGCGATCTCCTCTATGTCCTTCTTCAACTCCTCGATCTGGTAGCGGAGATGGGGGTTGGTGGCGACACGCTGACGAAGGAGCTCATTTTGACGCCGCAACTCCTCTGCCTCGGCAGCCAAGCGGTGTCCCTGCTGGATGCGGCGGCGAAGCTCTCCGTTCTCGCGGTTCAGATCCTCAGAAGAGTGTCGGTAGAAGCTGATGGTGTCGCGCTGTCCATTGGCGTCCTGCAGCGCCTCGTAGTGGAGATCATCCATGGCCTCCAACAAGCGCATGGTATGACCAATCGCCGAATGGCGCTGGGAGAGGGTGCTGACGAAGACACTGTGTGGGCTCCCTGGGGTGCGAAGAGGAACGAAGCGAAAGTCCGTGTCGTAGAGCTCGCTGTCGTAGATCATCCGGAGCTCCGTGAGTGCCTGGAGAGCGGTGCGCTGGCTGGCAACCAGGAAGGTGGGTCCTCCTCCGCGGTAGGTGTGAGCGGTCTGAGGGGAGGGCTGGATGACGACGGTGACCTCGCAAAAGCTTTCTTCCTCGTCGGGGAAGACTCCATGGTACATTGGCTCATGCTCAAATCCAAGGAAGCTGACGAGCATGCGCAGCTCGCGAATGAATCCGGCCTCGTCACGAAGGTTCCCATTCACGGTACGGACCGGCATCTACAAAAGAGAGAAAAATTTTGTGAAAATCTCGGAAGATGAGAGGATAAGTGATCTTTTGTAAAATATAGTGAATATATATAAGTCCTAAGGTCAGGTCTGTTTGGCTTCCTACAGTCAAGTCGGCTCTGATACCATCTTGTCGCGCCCCGATTTAATAAATCAGGACCTTTATTGAAATTCCATAGAAAATCAATAAAACAAGACGTTCATCATGCGACCACGTACAATACGGCAATCATTCACGGTTCGTAGACCGCATTAATACAAAAGTGAATAAAGATGAAGAGAAACTAATAAAACAAGGGTCCTAGATGAACGCCTCCTTCCAGTCTCGCCTTGACTGGGTCGCTACTCCAGACCTTCATCCTCCTCGTAGTAGACGGGCTCTGATGTTGTAAGTCAACGAGGTGAGTACTGATGTACTCAGCAAGCCACCGAATGCAAATATAATGCAAGGTAATAACAAGGGAGATAGTGGCTAATTTTGCGGAAGCAGCATAATTGTAAAGCTTTAAATGAGAGCAATTTATTAGTACGGAAAAGTAAACATGTGCATGTGTATCATCATCTTCTAACTCGAGGGGTACAGTCACCCCACCTCGCTCAACAGTCCTTACGTGCCATGAATAATCCGATCATTCACACAATTGTAAACTAATTGCGAGTAGTCACACAACCCGCCCTTGACCGTGGGCTCGGCTTTTCGAAAAGATTAAATTACTCTGATCAGAGATGTACCACTGTACCCACAAGGCACGCACTCATCACTTACACCAAAGTGTAACGAGATGACCCATTTCACGGGAACTCGTGCCAAAACCTTCCATATGGTTCCCTCCGACTCCACAACACCCTCTTATGGGTTTCGTATCGTGTCTCGACGTGTCGAGTGCTCACCATACCCCCCCCTTGAGCCTTCTTTGGTACAAGTCGCCCGCAGGCTAGCCCCTTGTACCCCTCCACTATGGTGCATAGAGCCGAAGAGTTCCACACTTCCAGTTAGGACTTACCCATTAGACTTGTGGTTGGTACGGAAGTGCTTTGCAACAGATCCCGCAGACCGGTCTTTATAGTGCCCCGGGTGCGACAAACCAGTGCCCGAGCTTGCACCCGGAACCCACCATACTTATAACCTAGCCAACTCCAACAGAGTCCAGAGACGAGAATAACAGGGAAATTCATATACAGAAATCCAGCTATCTACGACTCGTTCTTTTTAACCTATAGCAGGTGTGCCGGTACATTGGGCACTAGCTAATATATTTATAGTAGAGTGACAAGGAGTTAAGGCTCAATAAGCATGGCTTGGGTTTGCACACAAGGACGGGGATCTAATAAATATAAGTGTAAGGCTTGAGTATTTGACTAATGCAATATTAACCTATGGGTTATAGCGATAAGTTATTAAAACATGGGCTCAAATATGATCAACTGTTTCCACAGAGGTGGTCGATGACTTGCCTTGCTCAGCAAAGGGTGAAGGAGGAACTTCGGGGTAGAACTCCTGCTCCTCGACGAACTCGTAGTCTTCTCGATACGGAAAAATAAATAATACATTCAATAAAACAGATAACATTCACTAAACAAAAGAACATACATAGTTTGTGGGTGTTTTTATGTGAAGTAATATTTTAATTATTCTGGGTTTTGTATAAAACAGTAAGGTTTATCATTTTTATGATTTTTCCCCATTTATTTTTGTTGTATTAATAATTTATCTTTAAGGGGTTTTTATTCATTTGTTTATTAATAATATTTGGACAACAGAAACATACTGTTTTTATTGCATTAATGTGTAGAGAATATTATTCTGGTTTTAACAAAATTTGAATGGTGAAATTTGGAGTTAAAATGAGCAAGTTATGAATTTTTGAAGTTTAAACAATTTTCTGAATTTTATTTAAATAAGAAAATAGCCCCTGGTCCACGGTGAACTGGGTTCACCGTGAACCATTGACTACACGTGTGAGCCGGAGCGATCAGGACCGCAGGATCTAGATCCAACGGCCAGGGCGCGTGCGGGGCGTTTAAGTGGCGATCGACGGCCAGGATGCGTTGATACCGGTCAACCGTGGTCAATCGCATCTGGACGCTTGATCTCAGGATCTAATCCTGGCCGTTCGCTGCAGATCAAGCGGCTACGGCTTCGTCCGGCACGGCACGCAGCGAAGGGGGTACGCACCCTTCTTCTCCGGCGACGGTGGCGCACGGGAGCGAGCGTGGCGTCGACGGTGAGGGCCCTAAGCACTATCTGACTGCTAAAATGGATAGAGAATAGGATGGGGAGTCTGATCATACCCGAAATAGGGGTTGGTGGCGAGAGGGTGGCACCGGCGGCGAGTAGAGGCGATGAAGGGCTTCGGCTCGACGGTGGCGACGGCGATCCGGCGGCGATCCGACCCAACGGATGTGGGGCCGAGGAAGGGTGAGCGATGGTGGTTCCGATGGTGCCGTGGGCGAGGGCGGTGGCGGACCGAGGCGTTGACAAAGGCTCGTCGGAGAGCGAACAGAGGAAAACCCTAGAAAAGGGTGGCCGCGGCTCGGGACTGCGATGTTTAGGACTCTGGAGGTGTGAGCGAAGAGCGGTGAGGCCGAGGGCTTTTATAGGGGCTACCGGCGGCGAGGAACGGCAGGAGATCGGAGGGGATCCGAGGGAATTCCAAGCATGCTCCGGTGAGCTTTCCTTGTGCTCGGGTTCTTCCCAAATATGGCGAAAACGCGTCGGCAAAGAGGGAAAGGGGGTCGCCGGCGATGAAGGAAAGAGATCCGGGGCCGGGTTCTGCGTGATTTGGCGCCCGGCGACGAAAACGGCAGGGGGGGTCGACGGGGATGGAAGGGGATCCCTCCCTTCCTTCGGGGAAGAAGATCCCGACAGGGGGCCCCCACCTGTCGGTGGGTGAACGAAAAAGGGGAGCCTGACAGGCGGGCTCCGCAGGTCAGAAAGAGGGGTAGGAAAAGAGCGGCTGCCAGGTGGGCCAGGCGGAGTCGGGCGCGGGGAGGAGAGAGGGGGTGTGAGTGCCGACAGGTTGGCCCCACCTGTCGGTGGCTGGTGGCCTGGGCTGGGCTAGGCTGAGGCAAATTGAGGGTTAAGGCCCAGTTTGAATTTAAATGCTTTTTCGATTTAAAATAATTCCAGAAATTCATATATTTGCTTAAGGCTTGAATCACTGTGGATAAAAATTTGTAAAAATTCCTAAAATTATATTTTGGCCTCTAGTTTATTGTAGCGCCCCGATTTATCAAAATCGAGACATTATTGAATTTCCATAGAAAAACAATAATACAAGAGGTTCATCATGCGACAACGTACATACGAGAAAATCCATGGTACGCAGACCATATTTATTACAACATTGTTTTAATAAAAACGATAATAATAAAGGTAACAACGGCATGACGAACGTCTTCTTCAGGATCTTTCTTCTCGACTGGGTTGCTACTCCAGACCGTCTTCAAGATAAGCATCCTCTGTGGGGTCCAACGGGTATGAGTACAAAAAGTACTCAACAAGCCACCGCAAATGCAAATAATAATGCAGGGTAGTAAACAAGGAAGGATAAAGGCTAACAATGCGGAATAAAGCAATTGCAGTTATGGCATTTAGTGTAATCATATTTTAATCATGCGGAAAGTAAATATGAGCATCATCAACATCAACTAACTCGAGGAGTACGTTTTACCTCCTCGCACAACAGTCCTTACATGTCAATCCATCATGCACATACATATTCAAAGTAAACTAACTGGGGGATGTCACGCAACCCGCCCTTGACCGTGGGCTCGGCTTTTCGAAAAGATTTAAGACTCTGATCAGAGATGTACTACTGTACCCACAAGGCACGCACTCATCTCAACGAGATGACCCATTTCACGGGAACTCATGCCAAAACCTCAATATAAGATGTTCCAAGCGATAACCACCCGCTCTAGGTTTCGCCGGCGCGCCGGGCCGCATCCCGGCTAACGTCGCACCCCCTTTTGCGCCACATTAGTACAAGTCACCCGCAGGTGCAACTTGACCCATCTCCAAATGGTGGCCTCGGTTTGGAACAACCCATACCTTAGTTAGGACTTACCCACTAGACTTGTGGTTAGTACGTAATTGTATTGCAACGGATCCCTCAGACCGGTCCTTATAGTGCCCCGGGTGCGACTGACCAATGCCCTAGCTTGCACCCGGAACCCACCATGCATACACTCACAACCATGACTCATCACCAACAGAATTTCCAAGGATAAGAAGCAACGGGGATCATATAATAGAACCATTTTGCTACGACTCATTTTTATCCTATAGCGGCCGTGTCAATACATTGGACACTAGCTAATATCATTGATCATATGGTGACAAGGAGGTTAGGCGAGATAGCATGGCTTGGGTTGCACATCAAGGTCGGGGGATCCTAAATAAATATAATGTAAGGGTTCATTTGACTAATGCATATACATAACCTATGTGTTTTAGCGATAATCAATTCAAACATGGGTTCAATATGTTCAAGAGATTGGTTTGGTGACTTGCCTTGTTCAGCAAAAGGAGAGGGAGGGACTTCGGGGAAGTACTTCGGCTCCTCGGCGACGTCGTAGTCTTTTTAATATAAAGTAAAATAAAAAGAACACAACATCCAATCAAACAGTATAACATTACTTTATAAACACGTAAGTTTAAGTTGGTTTGATTATAAATAAAATAAATTCAAAGATTAAAGTTCTGCAATTTATTTCTCCATTAATTTAAAGTGAATCTAAATGAATTATTGTTTTTCATAAAAAGGGTTTTTAAGTGTGTATAATACTACATTAAGTTTTCTAATCAATTTAATATAAATGATTCAGGGAAAACTCAGTGGTTTTAGTGTTTAAACAGAAAGGGACAATTATATAAGTTTTCTGGAATTTAAATATTTAAATTTACATTTAAATCCTAAGGGCATTTGAATACTTATTTAAATAAACATGAAAATGTCCAAGTAAACCTACTGTTTTTATTGCATAAACATGTAGAGAATAATGTTATGAATTTTCTGAAATTGGAATGGTAATTTTTAGAGTTCAAATGCATTAGATATGAATTTTACAAGTTTAAAAGCATTTCTGGAATTTATTTTCAAATTTTAAACCTCTCGGGTCCACGGTGAGCCAGGCCCACGGTGAACCCGCGCACTGTGCGCGTGCGCCGGGTTGATCTGGACCGTCGGATCCAGATCCGACGCGCGAGGGCGAGGCGGGACGCGTAAGTCGCGATGGACGGCCAGGATTAAAACGTTCGAACCGGTACCACGTGGACGCACGGGATTTAACGCGGGTTTTAAATACAGATGGACGCACGAGATCGCACCATACCGCTTCACTCAGATCCGACGGCCAGGATTAAACCGAACAGATGATTTAACCCAAGCGTTGGATCTGGATCGCACGGCCAGGATTGAATCCGGCACAGTGCGTGTCGGGGGGGTAAAGTACCCCTTCTTCCCCGACTCCGGTGATACGACGGCGAGCGATTCCGGCGAGGTCGAGGGCTATCTAGTCTAGCTAGGGCTAAAAACGGAAAGGGGGTACCGAGGGGAACAAAAGGGTACCGTTGCGGTGGTCTGGGGTCGACGGAGTGAGGCCGGCGACGAGCGTAGGCGGTGGAGGCGTTCGGGTCCTTGGCGGCGACGGCGATCCGGCGGGGTTCGACGTCGGCGGAGGGGTGGCCGAGGTCGGGGTCGTCCTCGCGGTCACGTTGGTGGCAGAGGCACGGGCGGAGGTGGTCCGGTGCGACGGCGAGCGGTGGCCGGAGGTGAATCAGAGGGTGTGCGCTAAAAAGCGAAATGCGAGTGCTCTGTTCGTCCTCGAGGCGATTAAGCGTGGGGGTCGGACGCGGCTCAGGCTGGGGGCTTAAATAGGGCGCCGGGGAGGGCTCGCATGCAAGGAAACCGGCCGAGGGCCTTTACTCGCCGGCGATGGCTCGGCCATGCACGCGGAGCGGCGATCCCGTGGCATAAACGCGAGGGTTAAAGCGGGGAAACGGTCGGCGCGACGCGGGGGACCGAGTTATGGCGGCAATTTAATGGGGGACGCGTCGGCGAGGCGAATCCGAGGGCGAGGTCGTCGGCCGGCGCGATTTGGGGGCGACGGCGCGGGGTTGAAGACGGATCTGACACGCGGGGGCCACTGACCAGTGAGCGCGAGCGGGCGAGGGTGGCGACTGACGGGTGGGGCCGAGGTGTCGGGTTCGCGCGCGAGGGGAAAAATTCGGCGCCGACAGGTGGGGTCCATGTGTCAGTCTAAGGCGGGCGCGGTAACGGGCTGGGCCGGCCGGGAGAGAGAGAAGGGAGGGAGAGGAGCCCATTACTGTTCTAATACTTTTCTGAATAAAAATAATTCCAGAAAATGGGTTAAAATATTAGGGCTACTTCCAAGGCTGGTAAAAATTTATAAAAATTCTCAAAATTATATTTTGGTCTTAGGATCATATACAAAAAGTTTCACCTCCTGATTTGGTCATCTACTCTATGTTGTAGTTCAAAAGGGTATAAAAGGGATTTAAAAGTATTTTCTGAAATAATAATTTCAATAAATTGAATTTAATAATATTTTTATTGCTTTGAAAATTTGGGGTGTTACATTTATCTCCTAAAATTTTCAGGTCCAAATTTGGAGTATTTCTCCCTGTTTGGCTTTATTTGGGTTCTTTTGTGATTTTCCTTTAATAATAAATCCAGAAATGATTTAAATAATATTTTTCTTTTATTTTATTTCTGTTTAATTTCTGGGGTGTTACATGGCTCGGAGTCGACGGGGTGAGGCCGATGACGAGCAGGATGGTGGCGAAGTCTCGGGTCCTCGTCGGCGATGGGGTTCCGTGTAGGACCGAAAGTAGCGACCAGAGGGGGGTGAATGGGCGCCTAAAAATTCTTTCGAATCTATGGCCTACTCCCAACACCCAACGCACCTCAAAAGACTAAGCAACAAAACATAAACAGAACGTCAAAGCCTAAAAGTATCTAGCCTAGAAACGACCGGTGTCCTAGACAGAGAAACACCAATACAGTGCTAATAGGCAGATTAACAAGAAATTCAAAACATGACAGATCAAACTCCACAGAAACAAATCATCACAACAATTGATCTAAGTGCACGTAAAATGAGATGAGAAGTTACTGTTAAAAATTTGTCTTTAGTAAGGTACTTGACGAAGCCTGCTTCGTAGTGTTGAAGCCTGCTTCGCTGTGTCGAAGCATGCTTCGCAGTGTCGAAGTCTGCTTCGGAGTCCTTGGTAGAAGACTATCGAAATATGTTGTGACAAAGCCGAAGGTTGGTGGAGCCTAGCCTAGTTCTAATGAGACAGAATGCGAAGTATGAAAGTATCGAAGCCTGCTTCGAACAGTGTACTTCGAAGCCTATACTCCGATCAGAAAGCTTCGAACAAAGTTCACAGAAAAACAAACGTCGAAAGAGGTGCGAAGCCAAACACACAGCAACAAGACCAAAACGAAGACTACCATGCTACCTTCGAAGCTAGCTATATCGGAGTATGATCATCGAAGTGGTAACCTTCGAACCACAAACCAACTTCGAATCGAAGTCTGCTGATGCTCTCACAAGAGATCGAACCCTAGACACATACTCCGAAAGACAAACTTCGAATTCACAAAATGAGATCCTCAGAAATGACATCTGCAGAAAAACTTCAGAAAAACACAATCCGAGCAAAGTCTACCAGAGAGACATGCTTCGAAGCTAACTTCGAAACCTGTCAAAGTATGCTTCGCAAGAACTGCCGAAGTATGTCAAAAACAAAAACTAAGAACACAGCACACTTCGAAACTCGATTCACAGTTCAAGTTCGGAGTTGAAAGTTCTAGCAAGGCCTTCGAAGAAGTCTGGTCGAAGCCTGCCTCACAGAGCTGAAGGACTTCGAACAGAAAAGGGGGTTTCGCCAGAAACAGCTAGAGAAAAAACTAGACCTTGTCTTCTTGATCAAAAAGCTATACAGGAAAAAGCAAGGCTAGAAAAACTAGCGTACTGTTGCCACAGGGAGTAGGCACTACTTGTTGCTACAGGAACCAGCAAGTAGTACTAGTCCCTCTCAGTTCGTAGAACCAGAGAAGCGGTTCACACAGGAATAAAAGATTTCACACGCGAAACGATGCAGAATAGAACACACACAATTGCAGCACACACGAATCACAGTATGCAGAATAACAGAACCAGAGTGAATCAAAAAACTCACGGTAGAACATACAGGAAGATGAAATGCGTGAGCAGGAGCCTGGCGGCGCAAAAACAGGAGAGAGAGCTGACCCAAGGAATGATTAAAAAGTGATTTCTTAAAAGGGTGACCTAACCCTAGGGATTGGGGACCTATTTATAGGCAGCCCAATAGCTAGGAATATTCCACCAGCCCCTTAGGGTTTTTTACAGACGCTGAAATAAAAGGAAAAGACTAAACTACCCTTAGGATATTTTTACAGACTCAATTGACTGACTGTGGGCCTAGGGACAAAATAGTAAACTCCTATTTACAGATGACTTATCTGGAAGCTAAGCTTTCGTAGCGACTACGACTTCTCTTCTGGACAGTCCGATACAAGATCAGCGGTCGTCAGTTTTGCGCCGAAACTGACAAAGCCTCCACCGACTTTGCACCAGGTACCCGGATTGGGCCGGCCCGATTCCGCAACTCTCTCAGCCCGGCAATCACTCACCGCCCGTGTACCTGAGTCAATCCTGGTCAACAGCCCAGTGGATCTTCTGCTGCTCCTAGCCCATGTACCCGGATTGGGCCAGCCCGACTTCGCGACCCCTCTGCCCAATAGTCGCTCGCTGCCCGTGTACCTGAGTCACACGCGGCCCAGATGCAACAGGTCTTCTCTCTTCTTCCATCCTCTTTGACTACCGTTGACAATGACTCATCACATCTGGAGCCATGAGGCCCACGCTATTCAGCATGGCTCCTCATTCCGACAGCGAGGAGCTCAGGTGGAGTGGGGGTCGAGGGCGGGGAGGCGACGACGGTCCTGAAGAGGGGGTCGACGGCGACGAAGGCTAACTCCGGCGACGGCGAGCGGTAGTTGGAGGCAGGACAGAGGAACGGCACAAAAACGGGCACTGAGGCGCTCGATTCTAGCGAGGGAAGGCAAATGAGGGGTGTGCTGGACGTGGTGTGCCGAGAGGGGCTTTTATAGGCCGTCGACGAAGGGGAATGGCGAGCGCAATAGGGGTAACCGGGGAGATAACTCCCATTAATGCCGGAGAGCTTAACTCGGGTAATTACAACGCTTAAGTGGATTAATCGTGAGGGGATCCGAGGGAAAACGTGCGGGGGATTACAACGAGGTTAATGGCTGGCGCAATTAAGCTGGAGGGGGCCGACGAGGGTGGATTCGCGAGTTAGGGCGGCGGCCGGGGATCTCGGGGGCGCGAGGTCACGAGGAATACGAATACTAACAGGGCGGGGCCACTGTTATCGGTGGCGTGGGACGACTGCAAAACAGTCGGCGCCGACAGGTGGGCTGGCGCACGCGGAGAGAGTGGAGGGACTGACAGGTGGGCTAGGGCTCGGGCGTGAAGCGGAGCGCGCCGACAGGCGGGGTCCATCTGTTAGTGAGGGGCAGCGGGGGAGAACGGGTTGGGACGACCAGAGAGAGAGAAAGGAAAGGGGGTGACCCAATACTGATTAAATTCATTTCTGAATAAAAATAATTGATGAAAATAGTTTAAAAATTATGAGCTAGCAGCAAAGGTTGGAAAATTTCGTAAAAATTCTCAAAATTGTATCTTAATCTTAGGAACATAATATATTTTTCTCATACCTTGGTTTGGACAATTTCTCCAGATATTTATTTATTTGGACATATTCAGCTTTAAAGGAAATCCAACATAATACTTTTTCTAGAAAAGTATATTTACTAATTTTATTTTTACCTTTGGAAATTTGGGTTGTTACAGCATAACACATCGTTGACGTCGCGTTCCTACTACCCTTAACAGTGGCAAGGGGCTGGAGTCGCCAGGCAACCAGATTGTACATAAATAATCCAACTAGTCGAAGTGTATAGATAAAATAACTCAACCGTCCGAACGAAGCCTTATTGGTTCGAAGTATACCGTGCGAAGGGTCACCAAAGAGAGACCTTCAGCGTCTGGTGCGAAGCATGCGCCGAAGGTAACCTTCGGTGTTCACATCGATCTGACCAAAGACAAGCTCCGAACAAATTGTGACGTGAAATCACCTCCGAACGACAGGGTTTGGTGCGAAGCCTCTGGCTTGATGAGTTATGATGCACAGTGTTCTGGTGTGACTCCGTTGCGAAGTAACTTCGATGCGAAGTGGCTCTATCACGCAGAATCTGACCAAACTGACAACGACGTGACGGATCCGGCACAGACAGACGAAGCGAAGACCCGCCGAAGGGTGCTCCAGTAGCCTCTGAAACTAGCTTCCTAGCTCCAGAAATCGTCTTCCCGGGGTCAGATTGAAGCGAAAATCCTTGGCGAAGGGGCTCCGAACGTAAATCCTATAGAAGCACAAAGATCAAGTGCCAATTCGTCCTAGAGACCGAATTACCAAGTGTAGAAGTAGGAAAACATATAGAACGAAGGGTAGCAATATGTTACGTAGACTAACGGATGGTTCACAGGTGAGCCAACAAGGATTTACCACAATTATAGTGTGGCCGACGGAGGGATTTTAGTGCAAACCTACGAAGATGGACCGATCTAGGGCGGAAAAGTAGAAAATAAGGGTATGACTCAAAGCAAGGGCTTTGTGATTGATCCGTGGATATTGATTTGAATTGGCCTCACCCCTTAACAGATTCACCCCTCAGGCTTACCCGAGGTGGGCCTTCGGCAGACCTGCCGAAGTCGGCCCTTCGGGCCGAAACTTCTTGGCGAAGCAGGCCGCCGAAGGGGCCTTTCGGGTCGAAGCTAGCCTACAAAGCAGGCCGCTGAAAGGCAACCGAGGCCCCATGCGGATGGGCCTTCGACACTTCAGGGCTTCGGCCTATGCCAGAAATTGCATATCTTTGGCCCAACTTACCAAAAATTGATATTTTAACAATTTCAACCATTAATACTATTTTTTGCTATCAACAATTGTTCCATTCCACTTTGTCTCGGGACCGAACATACGCTTATTGTGGAAAAATATAAAATGTAAGGCCTCTTTGGTTACTAGTATGTTGGCTCATCCTCAGTTTAAGGCCCTGTTTGTTTGAGCTTTTGCTTTCCAAAAGCTGGCTTTTGGCTTTTGATTCTGGATTGCTGGCTTTCTGTAAGCTAGCTTTCAGAAAGCTAAGATCTGTTTGGCAACCCAGCTTCTATAGACCATAATTGAACCATGTTGAAAATACTGCCATTTAGGAATAAATGTAGGATCCATATCATGAAGATATCAAACATCAGTTGCCCAGCATGTTCAAAGAATTTATAGTTTACTACTGTTACAATTTCATAACTAGACAAGAACAATAAAAATATACTAAATAACGAACATGCTGATACAATCAAATAGTGGAAATTCTACCTATAGCGGGAATACACACTGATACATTGCTTCATCTACCGGTGACCGGCGGGGAACGAACCTCGTCTGCTCTAGATCTACGATGAGGTCGACTTTCGACGACAAGGTCCCCTTGGCTGGCTCGGCTTCCGGTGACAAGCTCTTCTCCTCCTCGGCTTCATGACACCAGAAGGACGAGACTGGTGGTGCGGAGGAGGACGACGCGGGGGAGGATGGCGTGTGGAAGATGGCGTCGGGAGGGGCGACGCAGAGGCGGACGACCCCGGGAGGCCGAGACTGACGACGCGGAGGCGACGCAGGGGAGGATGGTGCGTGGAGGAGGACGGTGTCGGGAGGAGCGACACGGAGGTGGATGGCGTCGAGAGGCCGAGACTAGCGGCGCGGAGGAGGACGATGCGGGGGAGGACGACGTCGGGAGGCCGGGACTAGCGGCGCAGAGGAGTACGACATCGGGAGGCGGGGAGGCGCGGCTGTGCGGGAGAGGATGGCGCGGCGCAGAGGGGACGACGCCAGGAGGCACGGCGCGTAGGGAGGGCGCTTGGCGGTGGCAGTCAGATGGGAAGAAGAGGGAATAGGGTTTCACGGGAGGAAAATAGAAAAAAATGGTTCAGGGCACTTTAGCAGTGGCAGGCGGGTAATTAACCCCAAAAGCTCACCAAAAGCTCACTTTTTGCTGCTTTCCAGCTTTCCACTGAAACATAACTTTTCAGAGCTTTTGAAGGACGAAATAAGCTCACCAGAAGCTAGCTGTTTGTTTGAGCTTTGAGCTCAGCTTTTGGGCTGAAAGCTCAAACAAACAGGATCTAAGCCTATACAAACAACGTCTCGGGATGTGCTGAGATTCTAGACTCCAATCAGACTCTTAATAGGCTACGGCCTTTATTAGTTTCCAGCGAAGCCCAGTCGCCGCACACCCATTCGAGCTAGCTACACGGTACGCCAAGTCGCCGTCTCCTCCCCTACCTGGCGCCCTCCTCCCAGATCAGATCACCACCGGCACCGCCGCTTCCACCACCGCCTCGCCGTCGCCGGGGATCTCTCCGGTGAATTCGCCGCTGCCTATCCCGGCGAAGGTGGGACACCTCCATAGACGCACTAGATCGCTCCCTCGCTCACAGTTCACCGCGATTCGCCTCGTCCGCCGCTCGCGCTCACCGGCTCGGCTCTGTCCGCTAGGGTTTTGGCGCGATGGATCCGCTCAGGAGCTACCTGGGTAGGCTCCTCCTCGAGGAGATCACCCCGGTGGTGATGGTCCTGACCACGCCGCTCGCCGAGGCCGCCTGCCGCAAGAGCGGCCTCAGTTTCGTCGACATGCTCTCACCGTTCTCCCTCTTCAGAAAAATCGACGGTGATTCACCTCTCGATCTTCTGCTTCAGCTGATTGTGTGCGATGCTTGTCGCATTTCCTTCGTTTCGTTTCTGTGACCTCATGGGAAATCCCCTGTCTCTGTGTGCGTGTTTGAGCAGTGCCCGTTAGGACAGCGAGCGACCAGCCTTACAGGCTGCAGATGTTTAAGATTAGGATGGTGTATGCTTCGGACGTCCGGAAGGAGGACTGTGAGGTCAGTCTCCATCCTTCTCGAAGCTTTTGGATGTTTCTAATACTCGTTACTCTACATGCCTATACTTTATGTATCTCTTCATGGCATTGTCCGTTTGGGAGCAGGCAGTAGATGAGAGGATCAAGCCCATAGTTTCTGAGGCCAATGAGAATGCTCTTCTGGATCTGCTTTCAGAACCTCCACAGCTCGAAGATGTACTTAGCAGTGAGATCCCTTACTGCTTCTATATGCAATAATTCCTTATCTTCTCACCAGTTAACATATTTTAACATTGAGCAAAGTGATGAAGCTATAGTTGGAACTTTATGGTATGCCTTATGTATAAATTCAAATAGTGTAATTCAACCACTTTTAACTTAGAAGCAAAATGCGATGTTTGATGAGCACCACAACCTTCCGTTCTAATATTTTAGTTTGCAGTAATGCAGTATAATGTCAGATAATAATTTTGTGCTGATAATGAAATACTTTTACAGAATGATCACAATGGATGAGTGTGCATGCTACATTATGGATAACTTGAATTCCTGTTAATGGTGTGGATATGTGATGTGTTTCTCAGTGGTTGTGAGTGTAAATATAACAAGGAACCCTTGGGTGGCTGGAAACAATGTTTTTTTTGCTTGTGTAGTTGTGTCATGCCTTAATGTTACTCAATACGAGACTGAAATCAATAGGATTATTCATTAGTATTTGCTATTTATTTAGTGCACCTTACATATGGTTCTCTGTTTGTGCTAATTCTAGAGCATGAAGCCGAGCTGTGCCCTTTGTGGATTAAGAAATTTAATAGAGAGCTGATGCAGACACTCTCATTTTCGGAGCATGAAACATTTGACCACCCTGTGGCATGTGAGATTTGCCACTTTTGTCTTATTTGATGTTTGATTTTGCAGCATATGTTCTTGCTCATGCTTTGATTACTGTAAACAGGCCTGTTAGTTGTATCATCAAAGGACAAAGAACCAGTCAGCAAATTTGTTGATCTTTTCAACACAAATCAGTTGCCTTCTCTTTTAAATGAAGGCATAATGGACCCGCAGATTCTTAAGCACTACCTTGTACTTCATGATCAACAAGATGGACCACAAGAGATGTAATATTCTTCACTCAATTGTTTTGTTATAGTACAAGCTCGCCTCCCTCTGCACTGATAAATGTATTATTTACTAGTGAGAAATCCTAGCTAATATCAGTTCTTCTGACATCGCCTACCAACTTGTTTATAATTCTTAAAAAAACATGCTTGGCTTGGTTCGGCTCGGTAGAAAACGAGCTCAGCTCGGCTCGTCTGTGAACCGAGCTGAAAATCCAGGCTTGGCTCGGCTCAATGTGTGGCTCGATCTGGCTCGTGAGCCTACCAATTTCAATATATGTTGCATGCAAAATACAAATTAAAACATCTAGCTTAAAAAATATGTATTAATATGTACTATATTTAAGAATAAAATATCAATAATCCATAAAAATCACGATTTATGTTAAATACTAGGTATCACACTTAAATAAAATGCCTTATATATTAAAATAAAGAAATGAATCAGGCTCATGAGCTAAACGACTGGCTCGGCTTGACTCAGTTCGGAACTGAGCCTAAAACACAGGCCCGGGCTCAGCTCATTTCACTTATGAGCCGCACTGAGCCTTGAGCTGGCTCGCGAGCCTGAACTAATTTTCCAGCTTTAGTCACATGTTCTGTCAGTTTTAGAGTGTGTTTAGCCAAACCAAAATATTAGATTGTCACATGCCAAATGCCAACATTTTACGGTGTCATGAAGCCCATTTACTTTTGCTGACCTATTGTTTATTCTTTTGGTCAAGTGCTGTGAACATCTTAGCGGAAATGAAGAGCACTCTTGGTTTGAATGATTGTAAATTGTTGTGTATTAACTCTTCTACAGAAGCAAATGGTATTGGTGCTGAGAATTCATTGTTACCTTATGTAAGTACAGTGAATTACTTCAGATTAAATTACATTAGTGTTTTCATGGTGCAGCAGATATGCAATCTACTTACACTATCTTCTTAACTAAATACAGAAAGCTCATGGTTTTCACAACCAGGAAGCAGCTTGTTCACTTAACACGGATGATCTGAATGAGGTATTGCAGCATTTGATGAAATATTATGTCTTCTGCTTATCCATCAAGTTTCCTACATAATTATTATGGTGGTAAGCAAGGCGAGGCACCTAACCAACCACCTTCACTCCTTTTAGGCGAGTATAGTGTGTGGCGAGGTGACGCCATACTTCACATAAATGTACATGGCACAATAATTTTTGGAACAACAGGAATTTAAATTCAGAACCACATCAAATATAAATAGTTAAATAGGTCCATACTCCATATCAATATTTCAAATAGCATAACAAGTTAACAAATAACATCACAGTTTTAAAACACATTAACACAAATAACATCATAGTTTTAAAACACATTAATACAAATAAGCAAATAGCAACAACCAATAGTCCAACACTCTCATCTCTCATAGTCTCATTCAATGCTTACAAATCACCTAGTCGAACCTAGTCGCCATGGTACCGACCAGAAAACTAATCGCGATTAATCGCGATTAGTCAATTCTGGTCGGTTCTAGTCGTTTGTCTAACCGTCCCATATATTTTAGGACATATATAGTTACATACTATATAGTATGTGATAATTTATAGGTGGCCTCTTAAAAGCAAGCCCAATCAAGATTCAAGAGTACATGGATAGGTAGTTGGAGACATACCTGGAGTAAGACCATTATACTCTTTGTGTTTTTATCCGTCAACTCATCCCAGTACATAAAATGGAATAAGACCAGCCAAAAACATAAATCAAAATCAGAAACAATCAAACAAGAATATCCTGACAGCCAAACAGCCAACAAATCATCATAACAACAACAATTAGCAAATCATCAACCATCATAACAGTAGTAAATCATCAAAAACAGAAACTTAGGTTCAAATCAAGCAGTAGCATCTAGCAAACAGCCACACACACAATCATAACAGTTTTAATTCAGTAGCAAACGCCCACAAGCAGCCAACTAACAATCTAATTATTTAAATGAGCAAATCATCATTCAATTTGAAGCCTCCAGATCCATCTCCAGCTGGTGGAAGTCCATCTCCATCATTAGTATGAAGTGACTCTTCATCCTCTTCCATTGCTCTAGCTGAATCAAATTCTGCTTGTCCCAACTGATCTTCAATGTCATCTTCAAAAATATTTTCTTTGTTACCCAAGGTTGAATTCATCCAAATTGTTACCCATATTTTCTTTGTCATTCACTTGGCTAGCATCTTGTGGAACTTTACCATGCTGAGAAAAAGCAATTAAACCGACCAAGTCGAGGCTGGTTCAACCGAAGGAGTCCTGGCAGTCAGACCGACCAAGGTGGGCCGATCGGACCAGCCAAGGTGGGCCGGTCGGACTGATACTATACCGTCGGTTGGACCGATAATGCGAAGAGTTGGCCGAAGGGGGCCTTCGGTGCTTCAATCGGTCGGACCGGCGGTAGGGCTCCAGTCTTACCGAGGGTATGTGAAGGGGATCTCGGGGGCTCACTACGAAGTGGCCTTCGACGCACTAGGCTCCGGTGTGAAGAAGACCTCCAATGCGAAGGGGTCGGTTGGACCAGCCTCAGAGTGCCGATCTTACCGGAGCGTGCCGGCAACAAGGTGACGACGTGGTATAGGGCGGTCGGATCAGGGGTAACCTCCGGTCAGACCAACAAGTCTTGGAAAACAACCTCCGGGCTCAAGCGACCTTCATGATGATGACAAATAAACCGCAAACTCCTTGACAAAGAAGATGAGGATGAAATTTTTGCAAACACCAAGAGATCAAATACAATTCGGCCTAAGGACTGAATAATCAAGTGTAGCTAATAAAAACCGATAGAAATGATAGAAATCCGTTACATGGATTAAACGGGAAATTCGCGGGCGAATCAACAAAACTTACCGTGATTACGACGCGACGGACGAAGAGTTTACAACGCAAGCTCCCAAAGATGGGCGTTACTTAGCTAATCCTAGGGCAAGGAAAGTAGATTGAAAGTAAATGCGATTCAAAACTAGGGTTTTGAGTTGATCGGTAGAGATACCCTTGAATCGGCCTTGCCCCTATATTTATAGGGGTGGTCTTGGTGTTTCTTGGGGTCTAATTCGACTAGGAGTCGGCCAAAATCGGTTAAAATTGGATTAGAGATCAAAACAACCCGAAATTAAAATAATCCCGTCCGATTTGGGTTGGGCCGGTCTGACCGGGCCTGTATGACCAGTCTGACCAGGCCTACATGGCCGGTTGGACCGGCCTGTGACAGGAAATAGCATATTTTCGGCCCAAATTTCCAAAATTGATTTTTTGACAATTTCGACCATTAATGCCATTTTTTGTTATCAACACATGCCCCCTGTGTTTTGGCAAACTTTAGTGAGCCAAAAGCACAATGAGCTAAGGGTGATATACTCCATATCGGCCTTTTTACACTTCAAGCGTTTTGCCACACACTTGGGAAGTACTTCTTCAAATACTTACCATTCAAAGCTCTATGAAATCGCTCTCCTTGTGGAGACTCTAGCAAATATGCATTACCTGGAGCGATTTCAACAACTCTAAAAGGACCTTTCCAACTAGGCGACCATTTACCAAACTTTGGGCTCTTAGTGCTTAAAGGCAAAAACGTCTTCCAAACCAAGTCACCAACTTGAAACGATTTTACTCTCACCTTATTATAAGCTCTAGCCACTCTTCTTTTGTCTCTTTCCATGGTTGTCACGACGTCGCCTAGGCGCCGCCTAGGCGTCCAGGTGGTCATCGCCGAGCACCATGCCTCTTCGCCTCGCCTGGTGGAGTTAGGCGCCCGCCTGGAGGTTCAAGCGTCGCCCATGGCGACTAGGCGGTCACCAGGCGTCTCTGGGCGGACGACTAGGGCAAGATTCGGTGTCTAAGGCGTCGCCCTAACCCCCTCAGCACTGATTTGACTTTTTCCCCTTCCCCTTGCGCCGCCGGTCGCCGCCTCTGCCCCTTGCGCCGTCGGCCGCCGCCTCTGCCCCTCCCCGTGCTCCGCCGGTCGCCTCTGCTTCCCCTCCCCTTGCACCGCTGCCTCTGCTTCCCCTCCCCGTGCGCCGCGCCGCTGCCTCTGCTTCCCCTCCCCTTGCGCCGCCGCCTCTGCTTCCCCTCCTCGTGCGCCGCGCCGCCGCCTCTGCTTCCCCTCCCTGTGCGCCGCACCGCCGCCTCTGCTTCCCCTCCCCGTGCGCTACGCCGCCGCCTCTGCTTCCCCTCCCCTTGCGCCGCCGCCTTTGCTTCCCTCTCTGCCTCTCTCATCCTCTCCCCCTCCCCTGCTCCCTCGCCGCAGCAGGCAACAGGCAACAGCAGCACAGGGCCTTATCAGTTATCACTTATGTTTACTGCTGCTATGGACATGTTTGCTAACCTTTGTTTGCTGATTGGTCGCCTAGGCGCCTAGGCATCCAGTCGGTCCCCTGGCGACTGGTTTCGCCAGGGCGCCGTGACAACCATGTCTCTTTCTATAGCTTCTAGAGTTTTAATCTCTTTTCAGTCACTTCTTCCAAATTATCCTTCAAAAGAGTTTCTTATCGGCCCCGCTTGGCATGCCCTGGGCGGACTGTGTGAGGGGGCCGATGACTGGGTCGCCTTGTCGCCTTCATAGCCGAGCGAAGAGTTCGGCTGGTCTAGCCTCATCGGCCCTTGCGGTAGTGACGCCGACCGAGTGTGCCACAGTAGCCTCAATGGGTCATTGGGGAGGTACGCCGAACTTTGCGGTGCCTCGCGAACCACCATGCCCCCGATAGCCTCCTTGATCAGCCCCTGAAAGGTCTTGGCCAGTGTCCCTGATTGGCTGACTAGCGAATGGCGGATCGCCTAATCGACGACCTCTTGGAGACTGGCCTGAGAGTTCTCTGATGGCTGACCACCCGTCGCCGATGTAGAAGTGCTTGGCATGTTTCTCCCCAGTGGAGTCGCCAAAAGTGTGTTGACACTAAAAGGCACCAACACACGGACGTCGATTCGATGTCCAAAAGCGTGTGGATATTTAGGGATGATCCTAAGTGTGACACGACGCTGACGTCGCGTTCCGACGACCCTTAAACAGTCGTAAGGGAATAACGGAGTCGCCAGGCAATCAAATAATATCAATTAAAATTATTCGACTAACCGATGTGTGCGAAAAAGAAATTAAACCGGCCAAGTCAAGGCCGGTTCAACCGAAGGAGTCCTGGCGGTCAGATCGACCAAGGAGGGCCGGTCGGACCGACACTATATCGCCGGTAGGACCGGCAGTGCGAAGAGTTGGCCGAAGGGGGCCTTCAGTGTGGTGCGAAGGAGGTCCGAAGGGATCCCGAAGGGGCCTTCGGTGTTTCAATCGGTCGGACCGGCGGTAGGGCTCCGGTCTGATCGAGGGTATGCGAAGGGGATCCCCGGGGCTCGCCGCGAAGTGGCCTTCGGCGCACCGGGCTCCGGTGTGAAGAAGACCTCCGGTGCGAAGGGGTCGGTTGGACTGGCCTCGGAGCGCCGATCTGACCAGAGTGTGCCAGCAATAAGGTGATGGCGCGGTACAGCGCGGTTGGACCGGGGGCTAACCTCCGGGTAGACCGACAAGTCTTAGAAAACAGCCTCTGGGCTCCGGCGACCTTTGTGATGATGAGGATGAAATTTCTGCAAAACACCAAGAGATCAAATACAATTCGGCCTAAGGACCGAATTATCAAGTGTAGCCAATAGAAACTGATAAAAACGATAGAAACGATAGAAATCCGTTACATGGATTAAACGGGAGATTCACGGGCGAATCAACAAGGCTTACCATGATTACAACGCGGCGGACGGAGAGTTTACAACCCAAGCTCCCAAAGAAGGACGTTACTTAGCTAATCCTAGGGCAAGGAAAGTAGATTGAAAGTAAATGCGATTCAAAACTAGGGTTTTGAGTTGATCGATAGAGATACCCTTGAATCGGCCTTGCCCCTATATTTATAGGTGGTGGTCTTGGTGTTTCCTAGGGTCTAATTTGACTAGGAGTCGGCCAAAATTGGTTAACATTGGATCAAAGATCAAAACAACCCGAAACTAAAATAATCCCCTCGGATTCGGGTTGGGCCGGTAAGACCGGGCCTGCATGGCCGGTCTGACCGGGCCTACTATGGCTGGTTGGACCGGCTTGTGCCAGGAAATAGCATATTTTCAGCCCAAATTACCAAAATTGATTTTTTGACAATTTCGACCATTAATGCCATTTTTTTCTCTCAACAGATGCCTTAACAACTATGGTTTGCTGGGCACAAAAAGTATCATGGAAATTATGTCTAACATTTTGTAGCACCTAAGGACCATTCAGTTCGCTGATGGGTACTGTTTGGTATGTTAGTAGCCTACTTGCTAGTTGTTACTCAGTGTATTCAAGGTTTTTATGGGCACTGATGTCAAGTAGACTGCATGAATATTTCTGTTAGCTTTCTAGTACTGGATCAATGAACTTCAGTGATCCACTTATTCCTCTGCGCTATGCAGTGTTTGTTACATGCAAGCATTTTGGGTTGTCTTCCAAACTGCACAAGATACTTAGGTGGTGTTTGGTTTTCTGGACTAAAGTTTAGTCCGTGTCACATCGGATGTTTGGACATCAATTTGAAGGATTAAACTTGAACTGACTATAAAAAATAATAACAGAATTGGAGGATTATTCATAAGACAATTTTTTAAGCCTAATTAATCCATGATTAGCAAATGTTTACTGTAGCATCGCATTGTCAAATCACGGCGTAATTAGGCTCATTAGATTCGTCTCGCGAATAATCCACCGACTATGAAATGGGTTTTATAAATAGTCTATATTTATTACTCCAAAATAGCATCCAAACATCCGATGTGACGGGACTAAAATTTAGGACTAAAGAACCAAACGGGGGCTTAATGTATAAGCTTGCTTGTTTGTCAGGTAAAGGACTTCATGCAGGATTTGGCTTCTAATCATATAATTCCCTACATGGAGCAAAAGATACGTGTCCTCAATCAGCAGGTATGTTCTTTATTTTATTATCTTTTACCTCTCTTAACAAGATTATCCATTCTGTTTCTGAAAAAAATAACAATATTAAGCATTTTCTAGGTAGCCACAACAAGGAAGGGATTTAGGAATCAAATAAAGAACTTGTGGTGGAGAAAGAGAGATGATGTCCCAGAAGCCACAAATGGCCCAATGCAAGTGTTTTTTTTATAAGATCGTTCCCTTTCCTATATAATCTTTGTAGTTTGCTGTAACACTGATTTTTTTCTACAGGTATACATTCACCTCCATAGAGTCACAGATTAGAGTTCTTGGTGACTATGCATTCATGTTACGGGACTACGAGCTTGCTTTGTCCAATTACAGATTACTCTCAACAGATTATAAGCTTGATAAAGCTTGGAAGCGTTTTGCTGGTGTACAGGTTCATTCTTACTCTTTTTATCCTCCCGTGAGGATGTACATATGTCATATAACTCATGCAATATTGTTCTCTTGAGCCTAAAAATAATTGATTGACACAAGGGCTATGCTATGTTAGCAACCTAACACATGCTTCCCCTCAAATATGGTTCATACCTTGTCCAATATATCAGAATCAGATGATATGTTTCCAAATTCAAAGCACCAGGCTACTAACTATTATTATTATTACTGATGAGTGATTGAGTATTGAAACAAGTCTATGTTTGCTGCAATAATAATGTCACTACATGATAATGTATGTGTGCCTTTTGCAGGAAATGAGTGGACTTTGCTATTTCATGTTGGACCAATCAAGGAAGGATGCTGAATATTGCATGGACAGTGCCTTTAGTACATATCTGGTATTTATTTCTAAATCCACTACTAGGTTCTATACATGGTTGAATAATCCTTTCTAATTTGTTACCTAATATATTAGTTCTATTGATATATACTCTCTCCGTCCTAAAATACATTTACTTTTATCATTCAAATTTTGTCCCAAAATATAGTTATTTCTCCACCTAGGCACCTACTCCCTCATATCAACCAATCACAACTGTTAGAGATATACTGTATAGTGTAGGGGTTTATTAGTAAAGCTTCCCTTCTCTTGTACTATTGCCCTTTGGGCCCTTCTCTTGTACATATTGCCCTTTGGGGCCCTTCTCTTGTACATATTGCCCTTTGGGGCCCTTTGGAATAGATCTAGACTTTTCCTAAGATGATATAGAGCTAGGGTTTCCTTCCCTCTCCCCTTCCTCCAGATCCAGCCGCCGGCACCTTGCCTGCGCCCATGCCAGCGTGTCCTCGCGCCGTTGACCGTCTGCTCACGCGTGCTCACGCTGCCGCGCCCGCGTGTGCTCGCGCCGCCGCGCATCGCGCTCACGCCTGCTTGTGCCATCCCATCCTCCAGCGCGGACCCACGCTCGAGCCCCACCGCCTCCCACGCCGCTCTGCGGTGCCGAGTCCTCCGACGCCGCCTGAACTCCTCACCGCCCCCTCCTCTGCCTTCTGATCCAGATTAAAAAAATAGAGGCAAGGGTTCCTCACCATGGCTGCTATTCATCCTCCCATTGTTGTACCGCTCCCGAATGTCACCTTTGATGGCACCAACTTTTGGGAGTGGTCCACGATGCTTCATGTGTGCCTTGACAGTCAGCGGTTGTGGGGACATCTCACTGGCCACTCTCTTTGCCCTCTTGTCCTGGTTCGTCCTATTGAGCCTACTACCGGGGCAGATGGTGCTCTGCCTTTTGATGAGGATCAGGCGGCCTATACTGTGGCTAGTGAGTAGTACATGTTTGATCTTAGCGACTATGAGGATTGGAGTGCTACGGAGGCTCGTGTTGCTCAGATCCTCCTTGGCAGTATGAAGATCGAGTTTGCTATGGACCTTGCCTTCCACTCAGGCGATGTGGGAGCGTGCGACGAGTCTCTACCAGTCGAGCTGCCACACCCTCTACATCTCCACCTTAGAGCTTGCCAGCTCCATTCGATAGTAGGACTCCGTCGATGCCTTCTACCGCCAGCTGACTGACGTGTGGCGTTAGCTTGACTCACTCGCGCCGACTTACTATCGGGCGTGTGACTACTGTCGTCTTCGCTAGCAGCATGATAGTGTTCTTCGCCTCCACGAGTTCCTCGGCCGTTTGCGTCTGGAGTTCGAGCAGCTTCAGGCCCAGCTTCTAGCTCGATCTCCTCTGCCATCCTTGGTTGAGGCGGTCACCTTGGCTCGGGCAAAGGAGATCCATCTTCGTGGTGTGCTTTTGTCCTCCGCCACTCTGTACTGGCTATTTTGATTGGTTCGACTTCCTCGACACCTGCTTTGGCCACGTCTTCTACACCGACCTTAGCTCCAGGCCTGTTACTTAGGGTGGCACAACAACCGCCCTCTTCTGTTGCTACTGCAAGTCCAAGACTCATGAGATTGAGCACTGTTGGAGGCGGCCCTCCCACCGGAGGGGAGGCTCGAGTACCTCAGGTGGTTCTCGGGGTTCTTCCCAGTCGCCCCTAGATGGGTCCTTGAGCTCACCAGACGGATGGATCGTTTGGAGCGTCGTGTCAGCTCTTCGGATCCATCCATGGTATCTTCTGCCACCGCTGAGTCTCCTTAGCCACTACACCTAGGTACTCAGTCACCTTGGATTCTTGATTCTGACGCTTCTTTTCATATGACACATGACTACTCATCTTGGTTCAATGAGTTCGCTTCCTTTTCCTGTGTCTATTAAGACAGCCGATGGTACTCCACTTCCTATTATTCGTCATGACACTCTTAGCACTTCCCATTTTCATGTACCGTCTGTTTCTCATGTTCCTCAGCTTCACTTGCAGCTTTTTTCTGCTGGCCAGATTACTGATCATGGTTGTCGTATCATTCTTGATTCTGACTTTTGTTCTGTTTAGGATCATTGCACCTGGACCCTGGTTGGTTCTGGCCGCCGGCTCCGTGATCCTCCTCGCCTCTGGGAGCTTTATTGGCTACATCTTCCTCCCATTTCTACTTCGTGCTGCTCGACTCCTACTGTTGGTGCCACTCCTTTTGTCGTCTCTGCCTCCATCAGCTTTGCTCAGTGGCATCATCGTCTAGGTCACATGTGTGGGTCTCGTTTGTCATCTCTTGTTACTAGTGGAGTTCTTGGGAAGGTTTCTGGTGATACCTCCTCTTGTATGGGTTGTAGACTTGGCAAGCAGATACAACTCCCGTATTCTGCTAGTCAGACAGTGTCCACTAGACCTTTTGATCTCATTCACTTTGATGTATGAGGCCCTGCTCCCTTCATTTCGAAAGGAGGACATCGATATTATGTGATCTTTTTTGATGATTTCCTTCGTTTCACATGGATATATTTCTTGGAGTCTCGTGCTTAGGTGCTTACTGCCTATCAGGCCTTTGCTACGATGGTTCGTACTCAGTTTGACTATTCCATTCGTGTTTTTCGTGTTGACTCTGCTGGTGAGTATTTATCTTGTTCTCTTCATCAGTTTCTTTCTGAGCAGGGCACTCTTCCTCAGTATTCGTGCACTGGTGCTCATGCTCAAAACGGTGTGGCCGAGCGTAAGCATCGACACCTTCTTGAGATTGCTCGGGCACTGTTACTTGCCTCCTTTGTTCCTCAGTTCTGGGCTGAAGCTGTATCTATTGCTGTTTATCTTGTGAACATTCAGCCCTCTGTAGTAACTCTTCATGGTGTCACTCCACTTGAGAGTCTAGTCGGTCGCCTCAGCATAGTCACCTTCATTCTTTTGGTTGTGTTGCCTTTGTTCTTCTCCAGCCTCGTGAGAGGACCAAGCTCTTGGCATAGTCGGTCCGGTGTGTCTTCCTTGGGTATGACTCCGAGCGTAAGGGATATCGTTGTTGGGATCCGGTTGCTCGTCGCATTCGGGTTTCCCGTGATGTTACCTTTGATGAGTCTCGTCCTTTTTTCTCTGATGCTCACTCCTCTCATGAGTCGGTTGATTTTCTTGACTTATCCTGGCTTTCGTCTGACTCTTTTTCCACTGTGTCTTCACCACCATCACTACCAGTGTCATCATCCTCTCCTCCTTCACCACCTCCTTCTCCATCACTACCTCCACATCCTCCCATTCTCTATCACTATACTCGCTGTCCGCGTCCTTCACCACCTTCCACCTCTTCTTTCCTTGTGCCTCATGAGTCTTTATACTCTGCACTCTCTCTTTCTGAGCCTTCCACATATCAAGATGCTGTTACTCATCCCGAGTGGCAGTTTGCTATGGCTGAGGAGATTGCTGCTCTTGAGTGTATCGACACTTGGGATCTTGTCCCTCGTCCACCTTCTGCCGTTCCGATCTCATGCAAGTGGGTCTACAAGATTAAGATTCGCTCTGATGGATCTCTTGAGCGCTATAAAGCGCATCTTGTTGATAGTGGTTTTTAGCAGGAGTATGGTCGTGACTATGAGACCTTTGCTCCTGTTGCACATAGGACCACCGTTCATACTCTTATTGCGGTGGCCTCTGTTCATCGGTCGACTATCTCTCAGCTTGATGTGAAGAATGCATTACTTCATGGTGAGCTGCATGAGGAGGTCTATATGCACCCACCTCCTGGCTATCCTGTTCCCGATGACCATGTCTGTCGTCTCCGCCGATCTCTCTATGGCCTCAAGCAAGCCCCTTGTGCTTGGTTTGAGTGTTTTACCTCGATTGTCACTACTGCTGGTTTTGTTGCTAGTCAGCATGATCATGCTCTTTTCGTTTACACTTCCCCCCGCGGTCGTACCCTTATTCTTCTCTATGTGGATGATATGCTCATCACGGGGGATGATTCTAAGTATATTGCCTTTGTTAAGGCTCGTCTCAGTGAGCAGTTTCACATGTTCGACTTGGGTCCTCTTTGCTACTTTCTTGGGACTGAGGTCACATCCACACCTGACGGCTACTACCTCTCCCAGAGGAAGTACATTCACCGCTCTGTGGACACTCCTATGGAGCTTCACACTTGTCTTCGTGCCACTGACGGTGTTCCTCTTGAGGATCCCACTCGCTATCGTCACCTCGTCGGTAGTCTTGTCTATCTTGGCATCACTCGTCCTGACATTTCTTATGTTGTTCACATCCTGAGTCAGTTCATGTCCACTCCCACTAGTGTCCACTACAGTCATCTCCTTTGTGTCCTTCGATACCTTCGTGGCACTATCGATTGACACTTGTTTTTCTCTAGTTCCAGCTCCACGCTTACTCAGATGCTACTTGGGGTTCTGATCCTTCAGACTTAAGTCCCTATCTGCTTATTGTGTCTTCCTTGGTTCCTCCTTGATTGCCTGAAGACCAAGAAGCAGACTGCTGTTTCTCGTTCTAGTGCTGAGGCTGAGCTGTGTGCTTTGGCCTGTGTGATTGCTGAGGTGACTTGGCTACGGTGTCTCCTGGCTGGCTGAGGTGACCTGTGCACTATGACAGTACCGGTGCTATCAGTATTGCTCAGGACCCGGTGAAGCATGAGCTCACCAAACACGTTGGGATTGATTGCTTCTATGTTAGGTCGGCTGTCCAGAACAAGATAGTTGCTCTTCAGTATGTGCCTTCAGTATGTGCCCTCGGAGATTCAGCTTGCCAACTTACTTACCAAGGCCCATACTCGAGCTCAGCATTGTTTTCTTCTTTCCAAGCTCAATGTCGTTAGGGGTGGGCAAAAATTAACCGAAAACCGAACCGAACCAAACCGAAAAACAGTGATTTTCGGTTTTTCTAGAATAGTTCGGTTTTCATTTTTAAAAACTTCGGTGTTTGGGGTTCGGTTCGGTTTTGATTTATCGGAAACCGAATAGACTGTAACACCGAACCGCGCAGACACAGACTTCACGGGCTATAGCCTTCAGGTTTCAGTGCTTCACGGGCTCACGGCCTCACGGGCTCACCGCTCACGGCCTCACGCACGGGCTGTGTCCCACGTGACCACGTCCAGAATCAGAAGACCAGAGGCAGAAGTGCAGAACCCACTCAACCCAGACACAAAGCAGGCGCCAGCTGAGAAACCCTAGCCCGCCGGCCACCGCCAAGCGCTCGTCGCTGACTGCCCACTTCGCCAGCGCCAGGCGCTGCCCGCCGCTCGCCGACGACGCCGAGTCCTCGACACCCGCCGGCCGCTGCAGCGCCGCTCGTCGAGTCGTCGCCGCCTGCCGCCCGCCGACTCGTCGCCGACTCGCTGCCCACCGACTCGTCGTCTCCCGCACACCCGCCACGCACCAGGCGACTGCACAGTGCAATCAGTTTGTTTCAGTCTGTTATTTGCTAAGTTCTGCAGACTGGTCGATTTGAACCAGATTATTCTGGAATTTTTACATTGTGTTGGCGTGCTGCTGCTGCAGAGCTCAGAGCTGCAATCGGTTAACCGAAAAAACCGAACAACCGAACCGAAGTTTTTTGGTTTATTCGGTGTGGTTATAAAAATTTCAGAAGAAAGTTCGGTTCCTACTTTCCAAAAACCAAACTTTTTTAAACCAAATAAACCGAACCGATAAAACCGCATAAACCGAATGCCCACCCCTAAATGTCGTTGATCTACCTTGAGCTTGAGAGGGGTGTTAGAGATATACTGTATAGTATAGGGGTTTATTTGTAAAGCTTCCCTTCTCTTGTACTATTGCCCTTTGTTGAGCTTGAGAGGGGTGTTAGAGATATACTGTATAGTATGTATAGTATAGGGGTTTATTTGTAAAGCTTCCCTTCTCTTGTACTATTGCCCTTTGGGCCCTTCTCTTGTACATATTGCCCTTTGGGGCCCTTTGGAATAGATATGGACTTTTCCTAACAACAACATCTCTTGTTTACTTTTCCCACCTACTTTCTCATCTCAACCAATCACAACTATCCCCTCAATTAATTTCACCTCTCTTTAATCCCTGTGAAATACTATAGAAGTGCTTGTATTTTGAGATGGAGTATTTGTATTCTGTGGTATTGTTCAATACTTGAAGAATGCATATGGTTCAATATTTGAAGAATGCATATTGTTGAATTACTTCAATACGTGCTTTGTGGGTTTGTGGCATATGATAAATAAAGTCATTTGTGCTTATCTTCCAGTCCGTTTTGGTATTGTATTTATTCATTGAGGATGTGATGGACTGCTCATATTTGCAGAGAATTGGATCTTCTGGGAAGAGAAATGCTACTAGATGTGGTCTTTGGTGGGCAGAAATGCTTAAAACAAGAGGACAATATAAGGATGCATCGAGTGTATATTTCCGAACATCTAATGAGGTAGATCTAGCATCAGAGATAGCCAGGCACTTTTTTGCAGGAAGAATTTTAGTTCATTACAGTATTACACATAGCACTGATGAAGTTTTCTGCTATTTAGGAACCTCCATTGCATTCTGGTGTACTGGTTGAACAAGCCGCTTGTTGCTATTTATTATCCAAACCACCTATGCTTCGGAAGTACGGATTTCACCTCATCTTAGCTGGAAATAGTTATTATATATCTGATCAGGTTTACTATAATTTCTCTATTGCAGTGATTTTTTATTAATGCTTTATCATATCTGTGTCAAATCTGAGCATTCAATCTTTGAGTGCAGAAGCAACATGCTGTTCGGGCATACAGAAATGCTCTGTTTGTTTACAAACAACATCCTTGGAGTTATATCAATGATCACATACATTTTAATGTTGGAAGGTTGTTGCGTGTTTTAGGCCCTAACCATATATTTTCTTGTCTATAAAGTATAAACTATTATTAACTCTGGAAGTGTAAACTAGGTGGTATGGAGTCCTTGGGATATTTGATGTGGCCATAAAGCACTTGCTGGAGGTCATTGGTTGTAGCCATCAGTCTGTAACGACGCAAAGCATGTTCCTCAATGATTTTTTCCACTTTGTTCAGGTTCTTGTGCAGCTCTGATTCTGCTCTCATTTTATTAAACCAAATTCCTATTAAAATGTTCATTTTCTGTTTTTATCAATAGAGTATGGGGAAGAAATTTGATGTATACAAGCTTCAACTTCCCATTTTCAACATGTCATCGCTCAGAGTTATATATGAAGATCATCGCACTTATGCATCGAACACAGATGTAAGGATATTGCAACCGCAGTAGGATTATATGTACTTATTCTGCCATTTTGTCTCTTGTAGTAATCAGACATCAAACCTATGATGTTTTTGTCCTTCTATTCTAATAGAATATATCTTGTTACTTTATAAACTAAAATAGGAGATTTGCTCTTATGCCACATTGCCACATTTAAGTGAGTGACATTTTCTCTTTTGTCCCGTATGTATGTATGACATGTAGCTCCTAAGCTTGCCTAACATTCTCCTATGGGGAAGCAAAAGAGTGAATGCTGCCTGACTATGTGGCAAAAGAGTAGTTTTTTCTAAATAATTTACAGAAAAAGCGGGCCCAAAATGAAATGATGCATTGGCCATTTACAACTAAATAGTAACTATGAATTTTGACCAGGCTTTTCTGTGACAAACTATATAATTATGTATTTGTGCTCTAGAAATTAAGGCATTCCTGAATTCTAACTTGTATATGTTGCCTTACCAGGTTAATGTTAGCGAAAGCATTTGGCAGGAGCTGGAGGAAGAAATGATCCCATCGTCATCTGTTGTTAGAACTAACTGGCTTGAAAAATCTCCTGATTTGAGAAAACACAAGGATTCCTGTGTTTGTGTTGTGGGAGGTAATACATTTTCAATATTTACTATTTAGACAACTTCTCCTAGGCAAATCAACTGACCTCATCTGAATTTTCCTGGAGTTAAGCTGCTTTCAACTGAGATCCGACAATAAGTCAGCAAAGTAAGTCCAAAACTATTAACATGGACTCCTGGGGCATATCTAGCGCAGCTTTAATGCAATTATGGAAACTTTCCTGTGGACCATTGGATTAGTGAACGGACCAGTTTGGGGATCTTTTGTATACTCTTTTTCATTTGGAAAACTATTATTTTCCAGCATTTGTGCCCACACATTTTTACAGATGCCAAATAAATATACTATATGATCCAGAGTTAAAAATGCAAGCAATAATATGTATCAAAACTAAAAATTATATACATGCCTTCAAAAGACAAATCAACCACCTACGTACGCACATGTCCGAAGAGTGTAATTTTCTTTCTAAAAAGAGGGTATTGGCATCTTGCACAGAACATGTCATTTATATGCAGCCACAAAATATCTCATCCTCAGCTTCTCCTTTTAAAGAGAAGATTATGGCTCCCATCTTCTCATGATTGACTACAATCTGATCCATCCATATCACATCCAACAATCCAAATGGGTTCGCGTGATTGCATTGCATTCATGTATAAGTTTAAACTGGATTTGCCCCATGAGTCACTTGAAATATATTAATATGTATGATCTGTGTGAATTAATATATTCACACAATATGAAGAAAAATCTACGATGAGCCACACAATCCTGACTGGTTTGATTAGTTGGTCATGCCGGTAAGTAGTAATGAGGAGTAATGAGGTCCTATTAATGTAGTGATCACTAGCTAATAGTATGCTTCCATTTTTTGCTCATTGAGTGGTGTAACCGAATGACCGATTGATGATTTCAACCGGACACCGGTCACCCAATTAAACACAGCTGGTAACTTGTTAGACCAGCATATATGTCTTCTAGAGAGTATGTTTTAGAACAAAATTCGTTCTAGAGAATATGTTTTAGACCAGCATATGTCTTCTAGAGAGTATGTTGCAGAGCACTAAATTAGATGTGAACTTTCATGTTAACTAGCAGTTAATGGCCGTTGCATGTATAGTTATATACAAGGTTAGAAAAAGCGTTATGCGCTATGCGTGCGGTGGCCTACTGCATAGCGCTTAGGCGTTTTATGCGTCATTAAGCGGCGCTTAAGCGTTATTGACTTAGTCAACGAAAAGACCAAAAATAGGTAGAATTTTTGAGTTTCAGGTAGCTTACATTGAGATGAGTTCTTTATTTCTTTAAAATCAAATTGTCCCTTTGTTGTCTTCCTGTTCATGTCAGTGTTCTAAAAATCGGGATTAGGCGGGCGCCTAGGCGGGATTAGGCGCTGGGCGCCACTCCAGCGCCGCGCGGAGCCTCCAGGCGGCGAGCTGGGCGGCCCAGGCGCCTAGGCGGTCAACAACGGCGCTGGGCGGTTGACCGCGGCTCTAGGCGGTGCCTGGGCGGCGTGGCGCGATGGCGTCACGGCCAGATCCGGCGACCGGCGACGAGCGGCGCGCGCACGGCCAGATCCGGCGGCGTGGCGCGATGGCGTCGCGGCCAGATCCGGCGACCGGCGGCGCGCGCGCGGCCAGATCCGGCGACGAGCGGCGCGCGCGCGGCCAGATCCGGCGAGGGGAGAGGTCACCGTGCTCCTTCTGTGCTCCGGCGCCGCTCACCGCGCGCCGACGCCTCGCTCAGGGCCTCGCGCGTTGTGCGCTGTGCTCCGACCTCCGTGCTCCGTCCCCCGGTCCAGCGCATCGAGCATTCGAGCTCCGGCCGAGCCGCCGAGGCCGCGACGCCGCGCTCCAGCAGCAGCAGTCTCAGTGGCGATCCGGCTCGGTGCAGAGCAACGAAGGCCTGCCGCAGCCGGAGGGGGAAGAAAGGGGAGGGAAGAGAGAGGAGGGGAAGAGAACGCCTCGGGACCAAGAAAAGGACTGTGAAGAAAGCCGGTTGGACTGCGGGAAAGGAGAAGAAAAGGACTTCTTGGTCCAAGAAAAAACGCCTCGGGACTAGTATTTGACACATGAGGAGCAGTGATTGACTTTTGGAACAGGAAAGACCTTTGGGAAAACACTGTGAACCAGCCCTCTGAACAGGAACTTGGAACTGAAGGGGCACAGACCTAGGCACCGCCTAGGCGGCTCTAGGCGCTAGGCGCCAGGTCGCCGCCCGACTAGCGCCTAGCGCCTACTCGAACACTGGTTCATGTCTTCTTGAACACCTGCACAACATCAACTAAGAGATGGTTAGCAGTGTTGAAAAAATCGGCCGATCAGCCGATTAATCGGCCGATTAATCGGTGATCGGCCATGGTCCAGTTAATTTTCGCTGAAATCGGCCAAAAATCGGTGGACCGATTAATCGGTCGGTCAAACCGATTAATCGGTGGTCAACCCGATTAATCGGTGCCAACCGATTAATCGGTCCGGCCTTGAGAGCTGCAAAAAAATAGGGTTTTCCCCCTCTTCCCTCTCTCCCGGTCAAACGCCTGACGCCGAGTAGTGCCCGCCGCCCCGCTCAAGCGCACGCCTGTCTTGCTCCCACCTTAGTTCATGCTGGCATTCTTCAGCTTCAGCGGAGAACAGGAGAGAGGAGAGGAGTGAAAAGAATGAGCTGGGTCTGAGGAGAAATGGAGAGGAGGCAGGAAATAATCGGGGCACAAAATATATAAACACGACGTGATGAAAAGAGAGGATGTGAGAGAGATGGCAGCAGGAGGTGACAAGAGAGAGCAGCAGCAAAGATGGAAGCAGGAGGTGACAAGAGAGAGCAGCAGCTTTCTGTAGAAAGATGAGAAAAAGAAAGAGCGCCGGCAGAGATGTGAGAAAAAGTAGAAAAGAGAGCTCTAGCACAGTCTAGGGAGAAAGATGTGAAAAAGGTTGAAAAGACAGGTAGAGAAAGAATAAAAAGAGAGAGGAAGAGACAATGTGAGACACAGAAATAGCTAAACTTCTTTTGAAAAGTATATATATTTTGACTATGAACACATGATTTATTATATTAACCGATTAATTGATCGACCGATTAATTCAGTTAATCTCCGATTAACCGATTAATCCTTACTCGGTGGTTGACCGATCAGTTACCGATCACCGATTTTTCTAACACTGATGGTTAGTTCAAGAATCAAGATAATAGTAGATATAACTAATTATAGAAAACTGAAATTATTAACTTATCTCTCTCAAACAGTAGGATCAGCATTCAACAATTCTGCAAATTCAGCACCAAACAACCATATAATGCATAAGTCTGCACCTACACAACACAAGCAGTAATGTACACAACTAACACAAGTAACATAAGTACATAACAGCACCAAACAACCATATAATGCATAACATGAACACAAATTCAGAGATGTTCTTAGGTTCATAGAGTTACAATCACACCACAATACCACATAATGCATGAATATGAAATAAATCTCTCAAACACAATAATAAGTCTCCTCAAAGTCTCAAACACAATAAATTATTATTGGTGCATGATGACACCATGCCATCTTCATTGAAAACCAGTCACTGTCCTTATTTCATCATCATCTTTATCTTCAAAAGATATGTCATCCATCTCACAATCTTCATGTTCAGATTCCCACTCTTCTTCATGTATCTCTCTAACCACCCTTCCACTTCTACGAGGCTGAAGCTATTCATTAGCTCCAACAGCTTCTCCAAGCACACTCCATGGTATATCTGTACCAGGAACTACACCTTCATCTGGATCTGGAAATACCACTAATGCATGGTCATCTCCTTCCTCAAAGAAGAATCCTTGAGCCTCAGAGGCATCAGAAGCTAGGAGGACCTCATATGTCTTCTTTTTGCTAATTTTTTCCTTCTTTGACAACATTCTATTGTTGAACTGAATGTAGACTAACATGTTCAACTTATCTGTTGTTAGCCTATTCCTTCTCTTAGTATGTATCTACAAATCAGATTGCCTTGTGTTAGTCAACAAAATATTAGAAGCTACTCGATAGTATGTATAGTAGGTAACTCAGTACTAACCGATTCAAATGTGCTCCAGTATCATTCACAGCCACTAGAACTTGATGTTAGTGAAAGGATTCTAACTGCCATCCTCTGCAAATCTGGTACTCCACCTCTATACAGTCTCCACCAAGATGCTAAGAATAAAAGTAGTCTAGGTAAACTGCTAGAATAGGAATGCAAAACAATAGAAAATGCTGAAGTAAAAACAGAATTCAAATTTACTACCTGGATTGAATTCAAATTTCTCATAGCTTCTTGCCATCTTCTTTGAAAAAGAATCATGTCTCCTCTGAAATTTTTCCAAATCCACATTGACAACTATATCTTGCTTATCATCATCATCATGGTAAAATGTTTCAGCACAAATCATGAATTTTTCTAGGACATTTTGATCATAAAAAATGGTGCTATTGTTATAAGAATAGTATGGATTTAGCAAGTATGCAGCCACATGCAATGGAGAGTCAAGTCTACCCTTCATCTTCTTATCAACAATAGCCATCACATCTTTATAGTTCCTCTCCACATTACCAAAGGCTTCTCTAATATCCTTCTTTGCCTTGAGTAGTTCTCCGTATAAGAAACCCATGGATGGTTTTACATCACCATCAACCAAACGAAGTAGCTTGACCAAAGGCTCAAAAAACTTCAAGCAAAGGTGAACATTATTCCAAAAGGGTTGACTTAGCATGGTAGCTGTTGCATCCTTGCCTTTTTTTGTTTGCACATTCGATATCACTTCCCACTTTTGGTCAACCACCATCTTCCTTAATTGCTCCTTCTTTTCCCACAAGCTTTGTAAAGTAAGAAATGATGATGCAAATCTAGTCACTCCTGGCCTTATGATCTCCTTCTTGAGGGTGAAGAAGCACATACATGCTAAGGTGCGGTGGTGCCCATAGACAAAGATGGTGAAGGCCTTTGCTTGGTCAATTGTCTTCTTAAACTTTGATAGGCTGCCAATTCCTTGCAACATTAAGTTGATAGTGTGGGTTGAACAAGAACTCCAAAAAATATTAGGCCTCTTATCCTTCAACATTGTTCTTGCTCCCATGTTGTTAGAAGCATTGTCTGTCACTACTTGCACTACATGCTCTGCTCCTACCTCCTCTATGGCCTTGTCAACCAGTTCATATATCACATCACTTGTATGTGACACATCTGACATCTCCATTGACTTCAAAAAAGTTGTCCCCTCACTTGTATTTGTGCACAAGTTCATTATGCTTCTTCTCTTCATATCTGTCCAAGCATATGTCATTACTGAACATCCATTCTTTAGCTTATCATCTTCACGGTGCTTCAACAAACTTTGAGTTCTTGCATGCTCCTCTTTCAAGTATGTCTCTCGAAGGTCATGTTGTGAAGGGGGCCTGAAACCAGGACCAAAGCAACCAATGGCCTCAACCATTTCTATGAATTCATCATTATCAATAGCATTGAATGGAATAGCTGCAAAACAATATTATACAACACAAAATTACTAACAAGTTAGCACAACATGTCTTGCTATTTAAAATTCTAAAAATGAAGGTTAGTACCATGTGTGTACATCCATTTTGAAACATATCTTGCTGTTTGATGTGTTCTCTCTTTTCAAAGTGCTTCATTTATATTCTTTTGCCTCAAAGCTTCAGTCCTAGTTGCTTTTGGATCAATGGGACGAGTGAACCTATCCATTGGGCCTAGAATGCAAGGATCTGCAGAGCTGCCATTCTTAGAATGCACCTCTTCTCCCTCTGTCCTTATCTTTGACATCCCTGTTGAAATCAATACATAATCCCTAAGATCTCTGTCTTTCAATAACTTCTCCTTCTTCTTACTTGTTTCCTTTAGATTTGCCTTGCACTTTGCCTTAACATCATTGCTGACTCTCTTACACTTTGCCACAGAAGAGCCAACATGGCCAAGATGTTGCTTCAATCGATTGATCCCTCCAGTGCTCTCATGGCCACAAATAAGACACTTTACTCGCATCTTGTCAGCAGGATTTGGTGTGACCCCCCATTCCCATCCCATGTCATCAGAGTTCCTCTTTAGTGGATTTGAATTTGACTGAACCTCAGCCCTCTCCTCTGCCATCTCAACATTAGCAACTATTGTGGGTGTAGTCATCTTGTATTAAAAATTTAGAACAATCAGATTGAACAATGAACATATGCCCTCTTTCCTCTACCATCTAAGCAAACATACATAAACACTTATTCTCAAAAAAAAAAAAACATACATAAACACAGATAGCTTCAATCACAGAATGTTATCAGAATAAATTTTGTTGAGCAGTTAGATCATGACAGTGACTAGGGTGCCTTAAACTAAAGGCAGTTCACACTACATTGCAGAAGAATCTATAGCTTCATTCCTTTGCTCCAAACCATGGAAAGGTACCAATTTGATATTCTGATTTATGGGATATGAGGTACCAATCAACAATACACAATATGATAGAAAACTAGTAGGCTAGTAGTAGCAGACAACATTAACTAATTAACCTGGGAGGAGGAGGAATACCTGGGAGCAGTCAGCAGTGAGATCTGTCAGGGGCCGATGAGGGGGATGGCGGCGGCGGCTGGCTTGGGCGACGGCTGCAGCAGGGGCCAGCGAGGGAGGCGGCCGCAGCGGGGGCCGGCTTGGGCGACGGCCGCAGCGGGGGCTGGCGAGGGAGGTGGCCGCAGCGGGGGCCGGCTTGGGCGACGGCCGCAGGGGGGGCCGGCGAGGAGGACGACTGCAGTGAGGGCCGGCGGCTAGGTACTCTGTTCTTCTCTGTCCATGACTCCACGTTGCATATATTTCGCACACGCATCGCAAGACGCCAAAAGTTTCCCGCGGGCAACACCTCTTCTCACGCGCTGGCGCGCGCGCGCCAAAGTTTCCCGCGCGCTTCCGCACCGCTCCTGCGCGCTTCCGCACCGCTTCCGCGCCGCTTCAGCGCCACAGCGCGCTATAGCGGTCCGCCTATGCGCGCTACCGCTAAACATAGCGCTTAGGGGCTAAGCGCAGCGGAAGTCCGCCGCATGGCGCCTAATCGTGCTGCAGCGTCCGCTTTCCAACACTTTTGCGAACCCTGGTTATATACACATGAACAAATAATGCAATTATTTCCAAAAGATTCTGTAAAGACACATGTCCATGCGGATCTAGCCAGTGTTCTAAAAGGCGGCTCTAGGCGCCCGCCTAGGCGGGATTAGGCGCTAGGCGCCACCCCAGCGCCGCGCGGAGCACCTGAGCGGCCGGCTAGGCGGTCAAGGCGCCTAGGCGGGTCAACCGCGGCCTAGGCGCCCTGGGCGGCGCCTAGGCGCCCTGGATGGCAATGGTGACTATAGTAATAAACCGGTTTTGGGGGGATAAAAAGCAAAAAACTCCGGCTGTGTTTAGGGTTTTTTAGCTACTCCTGGGCTCTGTTCGTTGTCGTTCGCCATGGTCCAATGTTCTAGCCTCGTGCGACACAGTCTGGCCTCACGCGCGCCCCACTCCGGCCGCGCTCTGGTCTCCATTCTCCGACGCGGTTCGGCCTCGTGCGCCATGGCCGCTCACCCTCCGCTCTGGTCTCCACTCTCCAGTAGTCCATTACCACTCCTCTCATCCCGATTTGCACATGCACTTTGCAGTTTAGTAGAAAATGTAGTGTTGTCTTTATATTGAGAGTATTCTAACCCAGGTGCCCCTAGGCGCTAGGCGGCCAGGCAACGCCCGACTAGCGCCTAGCGCCTTTTAGAACACTGGATCTAGCCACAAAACGTAATGTGAGGCAAATGAGACGGGTGTAGAACACACCATCGCTACCAACTCATTTCAAAAATTAAGGATTTATTTATCAAACAAAGAGATATGAATGCACAATAGAGGGAAATATGGAGATATCTTATATATAATGTTTTGAATGATTGCTTTTGTTGATTGCAGAAGCAGTAAAAGTGATTATTGAGGTTAGGAATCCTCTACAAATTCCTGTTACTGTTTCTTGCATCTCTCTTATATGTCAACTTTCCACCAGTTTGGACGCTTCAAATGCTGGTATTTTACTTTTCTCCCAAAGCTAAAATTTATCTTTAGAACCTTGTATCCAGTGGAATTATGTTGATCATTGATTTCTTTCGTGAATTGCATTACCATGCAGAGGATGGTGTGTTGATCATAGATGCTGGGGAAGATATAGCTGATATAGCTAACACAAAGCCCACAATATCAGCGTAATTGTATTCTATTAATGTTTACTTTTTGTGTATGTCTTGGATTCCATCCATAATTCTCATGGTTATCAATGTTGTTTCTGGTTTACCACTACAGATTTGAGAATGATGAAAATAGTTTCACAGCATCAAAGCTGGATATTGTATTAGGAGGAAGTGAAACTAAAAGTGTATGTCCCCATATCTTTGCCCTCCCACTTTACTCAATATTATGCTCCTTGCAAAAGTTTTGTTAGGTTATCTTCTTCGCGTTTCATGGTAAATCTAATTTCCACCTTTGTTAAAATAATTAGATGATAGTAAATACTGTTCTAACTTCTAAGAATTTCCTTTTATAATCTCTTACTGCTCCATGATATGTACTTTTTGGGGATCAAATGAAAAGGAGGAAAGCTGTAAGTTTCAATGTGTCATTGGTCCGCTATGCTCTGCAACCTATGACTCGTACTTAGTGGTTGTTTTATCCAAAAAAATAATAGAAGTGTTTTTAAAAAGCCTAAGAAAACTAATAGTATTCCCCAGTACCATCTTCATTTTATCTTTTGGCTTGATATTGCTTCGAACTATTAATATTCACAACTATTTTCATTTTTCGTTGCCTTGAAATTGTGAAGTCTGATGTTATTGAAATTGTAGAGGGCTAGAGGCAAATATGTAACTGTTTAATATTGAAATTATTTATAGGTTAACTGAATGTTCTGATAGAAATACATGCATTCAAAGAGTTTTTTGGTTGATTACCTTTCAATTTTTTGGCAGTACATTCGAAATTTGTTTCTTTTTATCTCTTTGTAGAAAGGTGAGGTTGAGGCAATTGGCCATGCTCTCAATGGAGAGGGGGCCTATATTTATAGGGCAGCTGCTGCTGCTATATATGGCAGTAATTACATGGATAGGAAATAAATCACAATCTCTAAACATGGCAGGTTTGATCCTAATTGACTGCCCTGCCCAAATATGCAAGATCACAATCTCTAAACATGGCAGGTCTGATCCTAATTGACTGCCCTGCCTAAATATGCAAGATACAATCTCCTATTGCCTAATACCCGCCCGCAGCCGAAGCAGGAGGCTTGCGAACGCACAGGCTGGTTCTGAATTCTGTAAATAGTGGCGTTGGGAGGCCCTTCGTCATGATGTCAGCAAACTGATGAGACGAAGGAACATGAAGCACCCGAACCTCGCCAAGGGCCACCTTGTCGCGCACAAAGTGAATGTCGATCTCGATGTGCTTCGTGCGCTTGTGGTGGACCGGATTGGCCGTCATGTATACGGCGCTGACGTTGTCGCAGAAGACAACAGTGGCAGATGGCAGCTGGAGGTGGAGCTCCTGAAGTAGCTGGCGAAGCCAACAGCACTCAGCCACAACGTGGGCCACAGCGCGGTACTCGGCCTCAGCACTAGAGCGGGACACCGTGGTCTGGCGCTTGGAGGACCACGAGACCAAATTATCGCCGAGGTAGACGCAGTAGCCGGAGGTGGAGCGTCGAGAATCTGGGCAGCCGGCCCAGTCGGCATCGGAGTAGGCAGTCAACGTCTGGATGGAGCCGCGCCCAATGTGAAGACCTGAGGAGAGTGTTCCCTTCACATAGCGCAGGATTCGCTTGATCAGCGCGCGATGAGGCTCCCGTGGGCCGTGCATAAAGAGACACACCTGTTGAACTGCATAAGCCAGATCAGGACGTGTCAAAGTCAGGTACTGAAGAGCCCCTGCTATGCTCCTGTATTCTGAGCTGTCCTTGTCTGACAGTTTGTTGCCTTCATGGGCGGAGAGTTTGGCCTGAGTGTCAACAGGGGTTGCCGTAGGATGACACTCAGCCATGCCTGCCCGTTGGAGGAGATCGATGGCGTACTGTCGCTGCGACAGGAACAGGCCGTCGGAGGTGCGGGTGACGGCGACACCGAGGAAGTGGTGGAGAGCACCCAAGTCGGTCATGGCGAACTCAGACTGGAGTCGGGCCATGAGTTGTTGCAGAAGAGTTGGAGTCGAGGCGGTGAGGATGATGTCATCGACGTAGAGCAGCAAGTAGGCGAGACTCGTCCCCTCGGTGAGAACAAAGAGGGATGTGTCAGAGGTGGAGGCGACGAAGCCGAGCTGTTGAAGGAAGGTCGCGAACCGCTGGTACCAAGCTCTTGGGGCCTGCTTCAGTCCGTACAGGGACTTTTGCAGGAGACAGACGTGATCTGCAGCGGCGGGGTCAACGAAACCCGGTGGCTGCTGGCAGTAGACTGTCTCGTTGAGGTGGCCGTGAAGAAAGGCATTCTTCACGTCCAGCTGATGGATCGGCCAGGCACGGGAGACGGCAATGCTGAGAACGGTCCGAATGGTGGCCTGTTTGACCACCGGACTAAAGGTCTCGTCGTAGTCAATGCCTTCTCGTTGAGAAAATCCGCGGACCACCCAGCGGGCCTTGTGACGAGCGAGGGACCCATCGGCATGGAATTTGTGCCGGAAAATCCACTTGCCTGTCACAACATTCGCGCCAGGAGGGCACGGAACAAGACGCCAGGTGTTGTTGTCGACGAGGGCCTGGTACTCATCCATCATCGCAGCCCGCCAGTTGGCATCGGCCAGAGCGCTGCGGTAGTTCGCCGGTAGAGGCGATGGTGAGGGCGAGGAGGTGGCGGCGAGCCCCTCGTAGCTCACACGTGGGAGGGCGCCGGTCCTGGTGCGCGTGAGCGGCGGAGATGGAGCTGCAGCTGTGGACGCAGCCTGGGGCGTCGGTGCGGCAGGCACAGCTGGTGGCGCAGGCACCGGCTGTGGTCGTCGACTGTAGGTCCGTGGAAACGGAACCACAGGAAGACCAGGCGGGGGTACGTGACCACACCCGCCCGGTGGTGGAGAAGCCGAACTGGGGCTGGGGGGCACATGGTTGCGTCCCCCAGGCAGGAGAAAAGCCGGGTCCGGCTCATCATCAGGGGGCGGCTGCACAGCGTCCAAGGTGGACGGGGCAACCGTGGTTGTCGAGGAGGAACCTCCACCTGTAGGAACAATAGAGCAAGGCACCGAAACCGAATCGTTGTCCAGAAGAAAATCCAGGGAGCGAGGGAATGGGATGACACCGGTGGTGGAAAAGGGAAAAACAGTCTCATCGAACACAACATGACGAGAAATAATGATGCTTTGAGTTGTCAGGTTGAGACACCTATAGCCCTTATGAGAGGAAGGATACCCAAGGAAAATGCAAGCCGCAGAGCGAGGTGCAAGCTTATGTGGGGAAGTGGCCTGTAGGTTTGGATAGCAGAGGCACCAAAGACGCGAAGGTGACTGTAGGTGGGTGGCTGTCCATGGAGGCGAGTGAAAGGAACCTCATGGGATATGGAGGAGGAAGGGCGCCTGTTGAGTAAGTAGCAGGCGGCAGCAAGAGCCTCAGCCCAGTATGTGGGTGGCATTGAAGCGTGGAGCAGCATGGTGCGAATTGAGTTGTTGAGTGTGCGAATGGTGCGTTCTGCCTTGCCATTTTGAGGGGAAGTGTATGGGCAGGAGAGACGAAGAAGTGTTCCCCGAGCAGCGAGGAAGGTGGTGTTGGCTGTGTTGACAAATTCTCTGCCATTGTCGGTTTGGAAGCATTTTACAGGGAGGTTAAATTGGGTTTGTGCAAGGGCTGTGAGCTGAACTAAGTGTTGGTGGACCTCGGATTTGCGGTGGAGAGGAAAAACCCAACAATAGTGACTGTAATCATCCAGACAGACTAAATAGTATGAAAAACCAGAAATACTAGGGATGGGAGAGGTCCAAACATCACAGTGAATTAGTTCAAACGGTGCATAAGTACAAGACTGGGAGGTACTGAAGGGTAGACGCGTGTGCTTGCCTAACTGACATGAATGGCAGAGGGAGCGGTCTACTTTATTGTAGGAAACAGCATGAAGTTTATTTAGATGTTCTAAAGCAGCAGGTGCTGGATGGCCGAGACGCTGGTGCCACAGGGTCGACGAAACAGCCAGGAGAGCATGTGAGGAGGTGCCAGCGGTCGGAGGGATAGCAGGTATGGTGTAGAGATCGCCGGTACTATTGCAGCGATGAATCACTCGTCCCGTCTGGGTATCCTTAACAGAAAAACCAAGAGCATCAAATTCAAGGGAACAACGATTTTCACGGGTGAATTGACGAACGGATAAAAGATTATGAATGAGAGAAGGGGCGACAAGAATGTTATTAAGGGAGAAGTTTGCTGAGGTGGTGGGTAGGATGGAGTGACCTCTGGACGTGACCGGAATACTAGTGCCATTGCCTACTGTTATAGATGAGGTGGAGGGGGGAAGGCGCTGGAGGAGCATACCATCAGAGGTCGCCATGTGAGTTGAAGCGCCGGAGTCAACAACCCATGAGGGGCTGCCCTGGACAGCTAGGTGCTGCAAGGCAGCAATTAGGCCAGCCGAGTCCCATGTCGGTCCACCAGGCTGGACAGGGGCGAACGCTGTGTGCGCCTGAGGAGGGGCACCGAGCAGCCCCTGTTGGCGTGGGGGCTGCCATGGGTGGCTGCCAGGGGCGCCGGAACTGCCCTGGTCGCGCTCCCAGGGAGGTATGACGCGCTCGCCGGGGTTGACACGTGCGCCAGTCCAAGGATCAAAACCCCAGGGCTGACGCTTGCTGTCGCGCCGGGTGTTGTTGCGCCTGTTGTCGCGTCGGCCACCGTTGCCGTGCTGCTGCTGGCGCGGCTGTTGCTGCTGGCGCGGCTGCTGCTGCTGGACTGCGGTCGGCAGGTCACCACCAGGGGCGCCGTTGAAGGTGGCGAGAAGGGCCGAAGCGGCGCGGACCTTGTCCTCGTTCTTGAGACGCAGCTCCTTGAGGAGGAGCTGATTCCTGGCAACAGCAAAGGTGAGAGGTTCCTGGGCGGCGATGTTGTCGGCGACAGATTGGTACTTCTCATTGAGGCCGCGGAGTAGGTTGAGGACGAGGTCGGGCTCGGTGATGGTTTGGTCGACGTCGCGAAGACTGTCGGCAGCCTCCTTCATGCGCACACAGTACTCGTCGATGGAGGAGTCGCCCTGGGTCATCGAGTGGAACTCGTGACTTAGGAAGACGGCGCGGGGTGCCTTGTTGGCTTGGTACAGGGCGGCGATTGCCGTCCAGAGCTGGCCGGCGGTCTGTTGGGCACCGGTCATAGCGAGGTTGAGGACGGAGTCGGAGACGGTGCCGAAGATCCAACTGCGGATGCAAAAGTCAGCCTGCACCCATGCGTCATTGGTGGGCGTAGGGGAGACGATGGCAAGGTGCTGGAGCAGCCCGAATTTGCCACACATGGCGTGGAAGGCTGTCGACCACTTGGTGTAGTTAGAGGGTCGCAGCTCGAGGGTCATGGGAATGTGGGTCTTCACGTTTACGAGAGCATATGGGCAAACGGCTGGGTTGATGGCGTCAGCCATGGCGGAGGTGGTGGAGGACTCTGAGGACATGCTGGCGCGGCTGTTGGGCGGCGCAGCTAGGTTGGGGAAGGAGAGGGAGGGCCAAGATCAGATTGCTCTGATACCATGTAGAAAGGTGAGGTTGAGGCAATTGGCCATGCTCTCAATGGAGAGGGGGCCTATATTTATAGGGCAGCTGCTGCTGCTATATATGGCAGTAATTACATGGATAGGAAATAAATCACAATCTCTAAACATGGCAGGTTTGATCCTAATTGACTGCCCTGCCTAAATATGCAAGATACAATCTCCTATTGCCTAATACTCTTTCTTATTCTTATTGAATTATGTATTTATGTCACCTAAAAAATGCAATAATATTGGATGTTCCATAATCATAGTGGGACATGTGGGAATAGTTAGACTTATTGTTTGGTTGAAATAATTGCGGATTTATATTTTGGTAGTTCGTGATGTTTAGTTATATTATTAATGTGTAATTTTACATGAAAATCATTCTAATCATGAAATTTTGTAATGTTTATATTAAACATCAACATCAACAAAGCCTTTTAGTCCCAAGCAAGTTGGGGTAGGCTAGAGTTGAAACCCAACAAGAAGTCACCAAAAAGAGAGAGAGAGAAAGGGGAGGGGAAAAGCTTTTAAGAGCACTAAAAGGGAAAAGGCCTAATCACGGTTCGGGCACGTGGATAGCTTCTTTCCAAGCACTTCTATCCAAACACAACTCCTTTGGGATATTCCATTCCTTCAAGTCCCTTTTGATTGCCTCCTCCCATGTAAAGTTTGGTCGCCCTCTACCTCTCTTCACATTATTGACCCGTCTTATGATACCTCTGTGCACCGGTGCCTCTGAGGGTCTTCGGTGGACATGCCCAAACCATCTCAACCGGTGTTGCATAAGCTTTTCTTCAATTGGCGCTACTCCTAGCCGATCGCGTATGTCATCGTTTCTCACTCGGTCCAATCTTGTGTGCCCACATATCCAACGCAACATACGCATCTCTGTGACACATAGTTGTTGGATATGCCGCCTCTTAGTGGGCCAACACTCAGCTCCATATAACATAGCAGGCCTAATCGCCGTCTTGTAGACCTTGCCTTTCAACTTCTGCGGCACTCTCTTGTCACATAGGACTCCCGATGCTTGACGCCATTTCATCCACTCCGCTTTGATCCTATGGCTAACATCTTCATCAATATCACCATCTTTCTGAAGTATCGATCCCAAATAACAGAAGGTGTCCTTCTTTGGTACTACTTGGCCTCCCAAGCTTACATCTCCATCCTCACTAATTGTAGTACCAAAGTCACATCTCATATACTCGGTTTTGGTCCTGCTAATTCTAAATCCTTTTGACTCTAGGGTCTGACGCCATAACTCTAGCTTTCTATTTACTCCTTCCCGGCTTTCATCTACTAGAACTACATCGTCAGCGAAAAGCATACACCAAGGGATATCTCCTTGTATATCCCTCGTGACCTCATCTATCACTAAGGCAAATAGATAAGGGCTCAAAGCTGAACCTTGATGTAGTCCTATGTTAATCGGGAAAACATTTGTATCACCATCAGTTGTTCGGACACTAGTCACAACCTTGTCATACATGTCCTTAATGAGCGTAACATACTTTGTTGGGACTTTATGCTTATCCAATGCCCACCATATGAGATTCCTAGGTATTTTATCATAGGCCTTTTACAAGTCGATAAAAACCATGTGCAAGTCCTTCTGCTCCTTATACCGCTCCATGACCTGTCTTATTAAAAAAATTGCTTCCATGGTTGACCTTCCAGGCATGAATCCAAATTGGTTCATGGTGATATGCGTCATTCCTCTTAGGCGATGCTCAATAACTCTCTCCCAAAGCTTCATAGTGTGGCTCATGAGCTTAATCCCTCGATAGTTGGTACAACTTTGAATATCTCCCTTGTTCTTGAAGATTGGTACTAATGTACTCCTCCTCCACTCATCGGGCATCTTGTTTGATCGAAAAATATGGTTGAACAACTTGGTTAGCCAAACGATAGCAATATCCCCAAGGCATTTCCACACCTTTATTGAGATACCATCCGGACCCATCACCTTGCCCTCTTTCATCCTCTTTAAAGCTTCTTTGACCTCTGACTCTTGGATCCTGCGTACAAAGCATCTATTTAAATCATCAAAGGAGTCACCCAATTGGGTGTCCATAGTCTCATTCTCACCATTGAAAAGATTGTCAAAATACCTCTGCCACATCTGTTTGATGTCTTGTCCTTTCACCAAGAGTTGATCCATCTCATCTTTAATGCATTTAACTTGGTTGAGGTCCCTTGTCTTCCTTTCCCGAATCCTAGCCATCTTATAGACATCCTTCTCCCCTTCTTTTGTACTTAGTCTTCGGTAAAGATCATCATAGGCTCGACCCTTTGCCTCACTCACAGCTCGCTTAGCAGTCTTCTTTGCTACCTTATACCTCTCTATGTTGACCGCGTTCCTATCATGGGACAAGCTCTTGTAACATTCTTTCTTCTCCTTTATTGCCTTTTGAACATCCTCGGTCCACCACCAAGTATCTTTAGGTTCACCTCTGCTCCCTTTGGTCACTCCAAACACTTCTGACGCCACCTTCCTAATATAAGTTGCCATCTTCACCCACATGTTGTTTGCATCTTCTTCTTCGGACCAAGCGCCCTCCACAGAAACTCTTTCCTTAAAAACTTCGGATGTCTCCCCTTTGAGTTTCCACCACTTCGTCCTCGCAATTTTGGCTTGTTTATCCCTATGGGTACGGATCCGAAAACGAAAGTCAGCCACCACAAGATTATGTTGGGGCACAACACTCTCTCCAGGTATCACCTTACAATCCAAACATGCTTGTTTATCTTCTCTCCTAGTGAGAACGAAGTCGATCTGGCTCGAACGATGGCCACTACTAAAAGTCACCAAATGAGAATCTCTCTTTCTGAAGAAAGTGTTGGCTATCACTAGGTTGTAGGCTACAGCGAAGTCCAAAATATCCTCTCCTTCTTGATTTCTATTACCATACCCGAAACCTCCATGAGCCAGCTCATAACCTGCCTTTGTTGAACCTACATGACCATTGAGATCTCCTCCTATGAAAAGCTTCTCATTGGTTGGTACTGCTCTGACCATGCTATCTAAGTCTTCCCAGAACTTTCTCTTCTCGCTCTCACTGAGACCAACCTGAGGGGCATATGCACTTATTATGTTCAAGACCACATCCCCCAAAAGTAGTTTGACTAAGATAATCCTATCTCCCCGCCTTTCGACATCCACCACTCCATCCTTAAGGCTCTTATCAATCAGGATACCTACTCCATTTTTGTTTGCCACTGTTCCTGAGTACTAAAGCTTGAAACCAGTGTTCTCCACCTCCTTCGCTTTTTGCCCCTTCCATTTTGTCTCCTGGACACAGGATATTAACACGCCTCCTGCTCGCTGCATCGACTAACTCTCTTAGCTTACCTGTAAGGGACCCTACGTTCCAACTACCTACACGGATCCTAGTCGGCTCAACTAGCTTCCTTACCCCTCGCACCCGTTGAGACAGATGCGAAGACCCTTGCACATTTGTCACTACACCCGGGCGCCGATGTAGCGCGCCACTAAGGAAGCGATGACCCGATCCTTGCTCACTTGACACCGCATCCAGATCACGACACGGCGCGCCACCAAGGGGGTGGCGGCCCGGCCCTTGCCCATTTAACACCATACCCGGGTTCCGATATGGCGCGTCGCTAAGAGGGTTACGCCCCAACTGTTTTCTATTGGGTTTCATTTCCATTTGAGTGGCTAAGTTTTTTTATAGCTGGCTCGCCACGCCTAACGCAACCCTCCTCCTTGTACCTGGACTTGGGACCAGGCTATGCTGCACCAACATATGCTGAAATATATTTTACTAAAATTTTACTTTTTCAAATTTTACATGAACTGATATGTTTTAATAGCATGACAGGTAATATTAATTCAAAGTTGAACTGAGAATCTGTAAAATCTGGGTTATACCAGCTTTCAAATTTGTACTACGAGAACCTGCAGATTCTAGAAAAATTGGATAATTAAAAGAGGTGTTTGGTTCAGATTCAAGCTTCCGAGCCAGGAAGTTGGTTCAAAAATCTGAACCAAACAGACCCTTAACCTTCTCTCTAAATGAGATAACTTGTGCTAAACAAACTGTTCTAATCTATGGCCGAACATAACACAAATCAAGATAGATAACTATTTATCGGATACCTTACCTATATTTCCTATTTGATCTAAGCCTTATTGTCTCACTTTCTATGAAAGAATGAGGAGACATCACTATGCCTGTCAAGGGCGTTGGACCCCTGACTAGCCGGACCACGGCTACGTAATTCGTAGCCGTGTTCCGTTGTCTTCTTTAGAGAGGTAACCCTCTACCGCAAGCTTGAGAGAGAGAGATAGGGAATATAATTCTTGCTTGATTCAAATGACAAAACTACAGGGATATAAATAGTCCAAGACCATAACTAACCTATCCTAGATTTAAGGAATCCCAACTGAACTAATCTCTTATCTAACAAAATCCCAACTGCTGAAACTAATCTCTTATCAAAAACCACCTTCCCTTATCCAATCTCAACCACTCTATAGCGCGGCGCACGTCACGGCGGCGCCTGTACGTGCGCCCCCACATGACATCTCTCCCCGCCTCGATGTCCCGCTCGTCTTCGAGCTGAAAAGAAGGGAATCGTGCACGGAGGTCATCCAGGTCCTCCCACGTGCCTGAAGTAGGTTGTTCCCCTTGCCACTCGACGAGCACCTGGCAGACTCCCCGGGCCAACCGAGCTTGAGTTACTCTGGCAGGTGTGGGCACCGCAGCGCCATGCAGGAGCGGAGGCAGCAGTGGTAGACTTGTTGGTGGATTTTCGACGAACTTCTTGAGGACACCGACATGGAACACATCATGGAGGCGAGCGCTGGGGAAGCTGTAGCCATACGGCCACCTTGTTGATGAGTTCTGTCACCTGGTATGGCCCGATGTATCGGGGCTTGAGCTTTCTTGTTGCCGAGCGCGGAAGGGATGCTGCTGCTCGCTGCCAAAGGCGAAGAAGAGCTCAATCGCTGACCTGGAAGGTCACCGGCCTGTGGTGTTAGTCGTAGATGCGTTTCTAGACTGCTTGTGCCTGTTCAAGGCGGTAGTGGATGTCATCGAGGAAGGCAGTGTGCTCCATCTCTTGGGCGACTGCTACGATGCGGGTCTCGCCGGGCTCATAGGAGCGGATGGTCGGGGGGTCCTAGCCATAGACCACCCGAAATGGGGTTTCATGGAGCGATGACTGATAGGATGTGTTGTAGGTGTACTCCACCCATGGCAGCCAGCGTAGCCACTGCTGGGGACGGTCACCAGTGAAACATCGCAAGTACATGATGATGACCTGGTTGGCGGCCTCGGTCTGGCCGTCTGTTTGTTGATGAAAGGAGGACGACATGTAGAGCTTCGTCCCTGTGAGTCGCATGAGCTCTTGCTAGAAAGCTTAAGTGAACACTGGATTGTGATCCGAGACGATGGACTGCGGCACGCCATGGAGACGAACGATGTCGGCGAAGGTGTTCGCGATGGACTCGGCAGTGTAGGGGTGCGCCAACGGGATGAAATGACAGTACTTGCTGAAGCGATCCACGACGGAGAGGATGACCGTCTTGCCTTGTACCTTGGGCAGTGCCTCAATGAAGTCGATGCCGATGTCGGCCCATACGATAGCCGGCACAGGCAGTGGCTGTAGTAGACCGGTCGGCCTAAGGTGGTTAGACTTGTACTACTAACAGATGACGCATGCCTTCACGAAATCCTGCACCAAGCGACGCATGTTGGAAAAATGAAAATCTTGTCGTAGTCTGTGTAGGGTGCGGTGGATGCCCTCATGGCCGTCGTTGTGGACCGCGGCCAAGATCTCCTATAGCAGTGGCGACGTCGAGGGAATGTACAGGCAACCATCGAAGGCAACCATGCCGTCTACCAACGCCCATGGGGCGGTACGGGTGCCTGCTTGGACCTTCGCGTAGATGGCGACCAGGGCCGAATCAGTAGCCTGGGTGTGGCGGAGGCGTTCTATGAAGTCGAGGCGGGGCGCCGAAATAGCCATCACCTCCCCTTTGTTATTGTCGCGGCGGGAGACGGTGTCGGCGACGACGTTCGTTGCGCCTGACCGGTACTCCACAGAGAAATCGAAGCCTAGGAGCTTGCCGACCTAGTGGTGCTGAGGGATCGTGGTGAGGTGCTGGTCGAGGAGGTACATCAGGCTGTAGTGGTCGATCTTGACGATGAAGCGCCTTCCCTAGAGATACGGGCGCCAGTGCTGTACCGCCTGAACGAGGCCGATGAGCTCGCGCTCGTAGGCGGCTAGCGAGCGGTGGTGAGGCGCCACAGGCCTACTGAAGAAGGCCACCAGATGACCCTCCTGGACCAGGACCGCACCGAAGCCGATTGTTGACGCGTCGCACTCGACGGTGAATGGCCGGCCAAAGTCGGGCATGGCGAGGACAGGGGCAAACGTGACAGCGGCTTTGAGTGTTGTGAATGCTGCGGCTGCCGCATCGTTCTAGGAGAAACCTTCCTTCTTGAGTAGGGCCGTCAGTGGTGTCGCGATCGCACTATAGATGTGGACGAACATGCGGTAGTACCCGGCGAGGCCGAGGAACTACATACAGCCCGGGGTGAGCGTGGGGTCGACCACTCATGTATCGCCTGCACCTTGGCCAGGTCCATGGACATCCCTGCCGCGGATATGATATGGCCGAGGTAGGCGACAGAGGAGGCCCCAAAGGAGCACTTGGTGCGCTTGACGAAGAGTTGGTGGAGGCGTAGTTCTTCGAGGACGGCTCGGAGATGGCGAAGGTGATCCGCCCACGTCCTGCTATAAATCAGAATATTGTCAAGAAATACCAGGACGAAGCGGTGCAGAAACGGCCTGAGTAAGTCATTCATCAAGGCCTGAAATGTTGCTGGTGCATTGCACAGCCCGAATGCCATCACCAAGAACTCGTACAGGCCGTCATGGGTGCGGAACGTCGTCTTATGTACGTCTTCCGGGCGCATGCGCACCTGGTGGTACCCTGACCGAAGGTCCATCTTGGTGAAGAACTTTGCGCCATGGAGCTCGTAGAGAAGCTCGTCGACCACCGAGATTAGGAAAGCATCCTTGATGGTGAGCGCGTTCAGTGCCCGGTAGTCGACGCAGAAGCGCCATGAGCCATCAGGCTTCTTGACGAGGAGGACAAGTGATGAGAATGGCGAGTCGCTGCGGCGGACGATTCCTTGCTCCATCATGGCGGCGCACTGCCTCTCCAACTCGTCCTTCTGCGTCGCGGGATATCGGTAAGGCTGGATGGTGACTGGCTGGGCGTCGGCCTTGAGAATGATGCGGTGGTCGTGCGCCCGCTTGGGGGGCAGCCCTACGAGTTCCGCGAAGAGCCCCTCAAACGAGAGCAGCAGTGCCTTCAAGAGGGGACCGCCCTCTGCTATCGCGCTCAGGGATGGTGCAGGGGGAACGACCACACCTGTCTAGGAGACAGGGCACCCTTGGCACTAGAAGGACATGCGCCGTCGGCCGAGGTCCCACAAAATGGGTCCCAACTCACCCAGCCAGCGGGTGCCGAGGACGATGTCGTATCCGGCTAGTGGCATGACGTAGAGGTCGGCCGGAAACGAATCTCCGTTGACGAGGATGGGCGCGTCGCGTATGACGCCGACGCAAGTGGCCTGCTCGCCGTTAGCGACCAGGGCTGTGAGGCCGGACCGTTGACGGAGGGGTAGACCGGAGCGCTGTGCCGCCTCCTCCGAGATGAAGTTATGAGTGCTGCCGGAGTCGAGGAGGGCAACGAGGGAAGCGGCGCCGAGTGCCACGGCGATCTACATGGTGCTCGCCATGGGTACCCCAGCTACGGCCTGCAGGGAAAAATAGGGCGCCTCAGTGTCGTGCTCCGTATCGCCCACGGTGTCCGTGGCATCCTCGATTTCCACGCCTTCAAGGAAGAAGATGCGCCGACAAAACTTGTTATGGCCACGAGTATATTTTTCGTTACAATTAAAACATAGGCCCAGACGGCGCCGTTCTGCCATTTCATTCGGGGTGAGGCGCCCTTGATTGCCCTCAACGCAACCCTGCTGGGCGGCCACTGGAGGGGGAGGAAGTGTCGGCTGCTATTGGGGCGCCGGGGGTGCTGGCCAGGGCGCGGGAGCGGGGAGGAGGCCACGCTGTGGCGTCTGGTAGGGAGGTTGCACCGATCGGGCGCTCTCCATCAGCTCCACTTGGCGTGCTAGGCTCATGGCGGCCACGTCTCTGGGTTGTGGATGCGGATGGTGTGGCTGAGCGGCGGCAGGAGTCCCTCGGTGAAGAGCTGGATGCGCTGCGCCTCGTCAAGACGACCCACGCGAGGCAGGAGGGCCTGGAATCGATTGGAGTACTCTTCCACGGTGCCTGTACGCCGACACTCGGCGAGCTCGAATAGCGGGGCCGATCGGAGGGGGGGCCCAAACCGCAAGTTCAGAAGCTCCTTGAATCGCCCCCACGATGGCGTGCCCTCGTCCTCCTGGAGTTGGATGCACCAAACTTGCGCTACGTCCTCCAAATTGTACGAGGCCATCCATACGCGCTCCTCTGCCATGGTGTGCTGTTGGCGAAAATATGATTCACACTTGTTGATGAAGAGCATCGGATCGGTCTTGCCGTCAAAACGTGGAAAATCCAATTTTTGGAATCTTGGTGGCCGGTCGGTGCTATGCCGACTCTCGGTCCGGTCGCTGCTTCCTGATGACGCAGAGGCCTGCTCCTTTTTCAGATCCGCCATGGCGACCTTCATAGCCGTCATCTCTGCGGATAGGTTTTGCAACAGTTTGGCGAGGTCAGCGATGGTGGATTCCCCCATGGCCGGCGGTATAGGAGTGGATGCGAGGGAGGGTGGAGGGCTGGAATCTGTTGCGGCGTTGGTTGATGGCGCGGTGGGCTGATCGAGCGTGGCGGCGGTGGGGAGATTGACAGCGGTGGAGGTTGATGGTGTGGCGGGCTGGCAGGGCGTGGCGGCGGTGGAGAGATCGTTGGAGCGGGAGCGAGTAGGCGAGGACCGCCGAACTCGTGATACTAGGTTTTTAAGGGCGTCGGACCCCTGACTAGCCGGACCACGGCTACGTAATTCGTAGCCGCGTTCCGTTGTCTTCTCCGGAGAGGTAACCCTCTACTACAGGCTTGAGAGAGAGACATAGGGAATATAATTCTTGCTTGATTCAAAAGACAGAACTATAGTGATATAAATAGTCCAAGACCATAACTAACCTATCCTAGATTTAAGGAATCCCAACTGAACTAATCTCTTATCTAACAAAATCCCAACCGCTGCAACTAATCTCTTATCAAAAACCACCCTCTCTTATCCAATCTCAACCACCCCTGGTGGCCCCTTCCGGCGCACCCCCTGCGCACTCTGTGGCGCGGCGCACGTCACGGCGGAGCCTGTATGTGGGCCCCACTTGACAATGCCACTGATTTTCTTTTATTTGGCATCGTTGTTTCATACAGGTGGTGTTTCTGCAAACAGTCTGTCAAGTTATTAACCACCAGTTTGTTTCCTTTCCAACTCTATTAGGTACAACTTGAAGTTACTCCAAATGTTGAAGGTATTCTGAAGTTACTTGGGATAAGGTGGACACTCTCAAATTCAGTAGTAGGCTATCAATATTTTGAATTTGGCACAAAAAGGAAAAATAAGAAAGGGAAAAGGGGGCCTAACCATTCTTTGAACAACCGCCTGATTGTAATCAAGGTTCTCACTTGCCCAATTCTCTCTTTCACATATTTTGTTATTATGATATGTAAATAACTTTAATTTATTTGCAGGGCTTACCTAAACTTATGGGGTGTATTGAGCACTTGCCAACAAATGCATTTGCTGGTGATTTACGGCTCCTCAAGTTGAATCTGAGAAACCATTCAGAATATGCTGTCAAGGTCCAAATTATATCTTCTATCACCTTCTTTCCTTCTCTATCACAGATCACATGTGCGCTTTCACAAAACTACTACATGTTCTTCAACATACTTATCACAAATAACCCTTATGAACTTGCACAAGTCAGAATTCTGACCATCTGGGACCTCTTGTAAGGTACATGTGGTAATCTTTGCTGTGGAGTATACCACACACATGCAATGTTCAAGGATGACCTGGCTAATTTGGCAAACATAGGGTGGAGTAGCCCAAGGCCTATAGCCCCCTTGGTGCCATGCCATCAGGATGACAAGGGATTATTTGGCCTACATAGAGGTTGTCTTAATCACCATTTTAGTCGAAGGTTACCATATGTTACTTACAGACGGGCCTAGTTGGTGATAATTAGTTGACAGGAATGAGCTATAGTTTTTTTATGATGTCGCAATTATCCAAGAATGTGCAGTTTCATGAGAACTTTCCTTAAAAGTGTGGTGTTAGATTAGTCAATTTTTTGTGGCATTTACGCTTATTTTTTTTATGCAATTTTTTCATGTACTAATCATTTCGAATCTTTGTAATGCAGAACCTAAAAATGAAACTTAGCCATCCACGATTTATAATTCCTGGTGATTTATCAGAAGTTGACCTCGAGTTTCCCCAATGCTTAAGAAAGCATGTACAATCAGAAAGAGCTACTGTATCACCTAAACAAACTCAGGAAAACTTCAAGGGTTTGCTCTTTGCGTTTTCTCAGGTGAAGTGGTTGAAGCATTGCCAATTTTTCTGCTGCAAAAATCTGATATGCGTTGTCTGTTTCTCAACAAATATTTACATTACTCTCTTGCCAGGATATTAAAATTCAAGGAGGAGCTTCGTTCTCCTGGCCTATTTGGTTCCATGCTGCAACTCCTGGGAACTTTTCTTTTTATGTATCTCTGTATTATGAAATGGAAAGTCCTAGTGACATAACTTATAGAACATTGCGCATGCACTACAATATTGAGGTAATAGTTTGTGTCTGTATTTGTATGCATGATATTGTGTAAGTTAAGTTAATTAAACAGCTAAATTCGTAGTTATGGGTGTTAAGTGGATTCCTGAAGTTCAGGGAGCTAGAAGGGTGTTAAATGAACATATTCCTCAAAAACTGGAAGTACCTCGGAGGTACTAGGTATCTTTAATTATGTAAATTGGCTACAAATAGGATGTGCAGTGTGTTCATTTGCTGGTGAACACTTCAAAATCTTGGCTTGGCCTGGGGACCCTTTAAAATGGTCGCCATTTCCCACAACACACTAGACCGATTCAAATAGTTTTTCTTATTATTTGGAGAAAATATCTCTTATTTGCTCCGAATGGAACATTTTAATATATCCCATGAATAACACTTTACTGATAACAATAAATACTTGTTAATTTCGTTGAATTAGAATTTTCTAAGGATCTGCCAAAATTCCAGAAATTTCTCGGAAATAATAAAAGAATTTTGAATTAATACTAGCCAAAAATGGAAACTTTGGGATGTTACTAAGGATGGAGGATGAATATTGTTTTTAATTATTGGACAATGTGTTCTTATGCTAAGATAATATTTTTAATACAATGTGTTGTGACAAGTGGCTACAATTCTGAATGTCTTCTAACAAACCACGGATTTGCAATGGAGGAAATGGCAAAATTTTGTTATGTTCTATATTAAATTTTTTATTTTAATTAATGAAAAGAATTTCACCCAATGTTGACACCCATATGGCTGCACATCACATCAAGACATTTTTATAGCCAGAACTCTGTAATCTCTTGCAACTTTTTTATCTCTGAACAAATCTTAATTGCAGGTTTTGCCATCACTTGATGTATCCTTTGCCATAAGAATGTGTTCATCGAGATTGCAAGAGTATATCGTGCACATGGACATCCTGAACAGGACTCCATCAGAATCACTTATGCTTCATCAATTGTCATGCAGTGGCAGTAAATGGACAATTTCAACGTTGCCTTCGTGTGAATCTATCAACTCTGTTGAAACAGTGTCAGCAAATCAGGCTATGTCATGCTTCTTCAAGATAAAGGTTGAAGGTTTATTCTTTAAATAAGCGACAAATTATGATACACTTGTTGCATACTGTCATGTGCTATATGGGCTAGGACCACCAGGCCTAAGGGGGAACAGTACCGCTATGGGTCAGGGCTACCAGACCCAAGGGCGAACAGTACCACGTGATACTGTTCACATGAACAGGACCCGCGTGGCAGGCCATAAGTTAGTTAGGGTTAGTTAGAGTCTTGTTACTTTACTTATCCAATTGCAGTTAGAGTCGGTTAAAAATAAAGAGGATTCATACTCTATTTAAAAGGTCCATAGCGTTTAATTAGGAAGGAAGAAATAAAGATCAATCTATAGTTTTTACCTTAGTTCTCCGAAGTCTTTCTTGTTCTCTAAATTCTCCCCTGTTCTCCAACATATCTTGGCAAGGGGATTAATCCTACATCAACCTACCCTACCGTTACGATCTATGTAGTCAAGGGCCTCCAATCCTAGGTGCTGACACCCTTGACACATACCATGTCCTCCAATTATTTATTTCTTTTCTTGTCCATTATATCTGTCAATGTAAAGCTGTATTATGTTTCCAATGCATTCTTTTTCAGGAAGAGGCTGAAAATAATTCTTGTAGAAGTGATATGATTTTATCTCACGAGGGCAGTACTGAAGAGTTTGATGTTTCTCAATCTCCTATCACTGATTTCCACAATCAAGAGAGATACCAACAGGGAAAGTTGGCTAAGGTGAGCGCTGCCTAAGGTTATAAAAAAACATTTTGTATCACACTTGATGGTACCTTTACTGGCTGTCAAGGGTTTTGTACCCCTAATCTTCAAGCTGAAGTGAACACAAGTTGGGCTAGAAAAGTGATGAGTGACTTGATATCTGTTCTTATTTTTCATAAATTTTACCATTACTTAAAGTCTTAAACACATGTTGACATATGTATTGGTTTCATCACTGTCCAGGGGCGATGCAACCTTATTGATTTTATTCTTATCTCGAAAGCAGCAGGTGGTAATTATTCCAAGTCAGAACCACACATTCAACTACTTTCTCATCATGCATGCCATTGCAGGTATGTGCTAGAACCTCTGTTTGGACAATATACCTGTTGGGCTTTGGGTTTTCATATGCTGATTCAATCTGCTGTTTATCAGTGCGCTCGACCAGAGTCCTGTATGGTGGTTTATGGAAGGACCTAGAACAGTTACTCATGATTTCTTAAAGTCTTACTATGAAGCTAACATCCAGTTGGTAATTCACAATTCTGCTGAACATAACATTTCAGTGAGAGTGGTTACTTTTGACAGTGTGTCAGATAAAGGCCAAACCGCCAATTCACATGATTGTAACAGTAACCAGAGTGGATGGTATGATGTATCACTGGAAAATGACATTAAGGCTATCTCTACTGCCAAGGGGACACATTCTCAGAAACAACCATCAGAGAGCATTTCACCGTTTGTTTGGTGTTCGTTGAGTTGTGCTCAAGTTGACCTGAAACCTGAGAGTTCTACTAAAGTTCCTCTGAAAGTGTGCATATTTATGCCTGGAACGTACAATTTTTCGAATTATCAACTGCATTGGAAAGTGAATTCATCTGAGGGAAGAGAAGTGGATGAAAATGAAAGATCTGGTAGTGGCCAAGGGCATCCTTTTTATGTCACTGTCCTTCAGGATGGCCAATGAATTGCAAGGATGGCATGCGGCGACCTTCATATGGAGAAGCTGTCTTTGGTTTCTCGGTGAAGATGTACAATCGGACCAACCCAAACCAGTGGTGGCTGGCTGAAGATGTCTGCCTGAGTTATCGGTTGAATATAGAACATGAATATACGTGGATTTCAGCTTCAATACTGCCACAATTATACAAGCTCTTCTCGAGGGTAATTCTGGCGATTAGATGTATTAATGTATACCATTGGTTAAATTTTGGTGCTAGGAAGGATGCAGACAACAGAACTTTTGTCTGTCAATGTTGCTGTAACCGACAGGCTCTTCTTGTAAATGTTTTTAAGTTTGAGATAACTCACAGTTGTAGTATGTAGTCAGTTCTCAATCAAGGTATATTCTACCGGCGGCAGTTTTGACTGGCTAATTATGATGCCCATCATGTATTGTTATTTATTTTAAATGCCAGACCGTATATTGTATTTATTTTGTTTCAGAAGATTTAGTATAATCTTGAGAAGTTTGTTTTTTATAAAGTTTTCTGATAAAAAACCAACCAGTTGTTAGAGCTCGCCACCTGAACGCCCGTGATCTCTGTAGACCAACACATAACTCACACAAGCATAAGAAGCTAAGATGCAAGTTTTGGTGCTGCGAATAAGTAGTAGTTTCTGGTTTGATTGACACAATATATATAGTATAGACGTACAACTCATACCACTTAACACCACGACGTGAATGTCTATGACCATGCACAAACTACCTGATAACAGTAAACTAAATGACTCACTAACTGACTGCATGACAAGTATTCTACGACAATTCTCCTCCTAAGCCTTGTCATGCTTCACCAAAGAGACTTTCAAGCCAAAATGATTGTAGAACTCACTGAACTTATTCTTGCTCAAAGGTTTAGTGAGAATATCACCTAGTTGTTCTGTTCTCATGAATTCAATACTGATTTGGCCTGAATTTTCACTCCTTGGTTAGATGAAATCTTACATCAATCTTACATCAATGTGCTTGGATCAGTCGTGATGCACCGGATTTTTTATCAATGAAATGGTGGACTTATTGTCCACCCTCAACACTAGCACTTCCACCTCTGCATCTTTCAATTCTGAAAGCAGCTTGTGCCAACCACACTGCCTGACATGCAGCTGTTGCAGCAGCAATATACTCAGCTTCGCAGCTTGATAATGCCACTGCCCTTTGTTTAGTTGATTGCCAACTGATAGCACTCCTCCCAAACAAGAACAGGACCCTGTTGTGTTTTTTCGGCTGTCAATATCACCCACCAAATCAATGTCACCATATCACTGCAATTCAGCCTTTTCTCTTTCTCCTCTTGGATAGAACAAACCCAACTTGAGTGTTCCAGCTATGTACCGCAAATTGTTCTTCACTGCAGCCAAGTGATCAGAATGAGGCTCTTCTATGTACCTACTGACATAACCCACTGAAAATGCCAAATCAAGCCTTATATTTACCAAATACCTTAGGCTTCCAACCAAGCTTCTGAATTATGTAGCATCAACTAGAATCTCCTTGCTTTCCTTGCTCAATTTCATCTTTAGTTGCATAGGGACCAAACAATGATTGCAATCTACCAAGCCTGCTTTCTCCAAGATTTTCTTAGCATAATTGCTATGTGACAGGCCCTCAGCTCCCCTGTTTCACTTCAATTCCCAAATAATAAGAGAGTAGACCAAGGTCACTCATCTTAAATATGCCAGCCATCTGATCCTTGAACTTGCTAATACTATTACTGCTGGATCCAGTAATAATCAAATCATCCACGTAGACACCAACGATGAGCCTCTCATCTCTTGTACCCCGACAGTAGATAGAAGAATCAGATGGACACTTAATAAAACCCAAAACACCCAGTTTTTCATCTAGTTTATGATTCCAAGCCCTAGGAGCCTGATGCAATCCATACAAAGCCTTTTGTAGTTTCAATACCTTGTGTTCTTCTCCTTGACGTGCAAATCCTGATGGCTGTTGGACAAACACCACCTCCTGAAGATCTCCATTGATAAACGCAGTCTTCACATCCATATGATGGACTTCCCATCCCTTGTGTGCCGCTAGAGCCAGAAGCAGTCGCACCGCCTCCATGCATGCAACTGGAGCAAATACTTCATCACAGTCGATCCCTTCGTGCTGGGCATACCCCTTGACAACAAGTCATGCCTTGTACTGCACCACCACCCCACGCTTGTCCCGCTTGACCTTGAATACCCACTTGAGCCCTATGGCTCGTCGGCCGGGAAGGAGCTCTGTGAGTGTCCAGGTTCTATTTTCTTCAATGACCTTCAATTCTTCCTGCATCGCTCTACACCAAGATGCTTCCTGCGCCGCCTGTGTTACTGAGGACAGCTCCTCGACGCTCGCTGTATACACACGATCATCGTTGCTATTAGACAGCTCCCGCTCGACCCAGCCAAGTGGCACGGCCGAGCCAACCAACTCACTCATCAGGCGGAACCGTAGTGGCACATCATCACAATCAACATCTAGGTTCTCCTCCGCATCTGGCTCGAACAGGGGATTCTCCATCGCCTCCGGCTCGAGCAGAGGACTAGGATGGTGCACTCCTATTCCCAGCATTGCCGGATTCGCCATATCCTGGTGATCGTCATGTTCCTCCATCAACACCAGAGCGTTGCCCATATCTTCACTTGGGAATAACACTTGCCTGTACTGCACCGTGAACTCACCACCATCATGGTCGATCCTACTGCTTTTGCCTTCATCGCCGCCAGACCACTCCCAGGTCGCCATCTAGTCAAACACCACGCCGCGAGTCATCATGACCCGATTTGTGGTCGGATCATAGGCCCGATACGCCTTGCTTCCTTTCTCGTATCCCACGAAAATCATCTTCCGGCCCCGATCATCCAACGTTCGTAGGTGCGGCTTCGTGTTCTTCACATACATGATGCACCCGAACACCTTCAAAGGGTGCACTGCCGGCTTCCTCCCGTACCATAGCTCAAATGACGTTTTGCCATAGTTCGCCTTGCAGGCCACACAATTGAGGAGGTACACGGCCATGGTGATTGCCTCTCCCTAGAACCAACTGGACATCCCCTTGGCCTTCATCATGCTCCGTGCGGCGCCAATTACCATCGCATTGCAGCGTTCGACGACGCCATTCTGCTGTGGTGAGTACGACGCTGTCAATTGCCGATGGACGCCGCTAGATGCGCAATGTTGCGCGAATTCGGCCGAGTTGAATTCACCGCCATGATCAGTGCATAACGCCACCAGCTTGCACCTCGATTCAGCTTCGGCATGCTCCTGGAATGCCATGATTGTCGCCACCGCTCAATCCTTTGTCGTCAGGGCCATCAGCCACATGAAACAGCTTCGATCGTCGACGAGTAACAGAAAATAGGTGTTCCCGCTCGGAGTCACCAGCGATATCAGTCTGCACAGGTCGCCGTGAACAAGCTCTAGTGTGCGCTCCGCCCGCCACTATGCCTTCTCTAGGAACGGTGATCTCCTCTGCTTTCCCGCCATACACGCTTCACACACGCCATCCACGCTATCAATCAAAGGTAGACCACACACCACCTCTCCATGTGCCATCCTTCTTAGCTCCGGCAAATTGATGTGCCCGAGCCTAGCTTTCCACCGCATTGCCTCCGCCTCAGCCTTCGCTGTTAGACACTCCTCCCCTATGTTGCATGGATACGCGATACGGGTACGGCGATACGGATACAACGATACGTAATTTTCAAAAAACATGAATACGGCGATACGGCGAATATATACATATTAAAAAAATAAAATACAAAAGTTAAGGCGAGTATATATGGCTGTCGGATTGAGGTGAGGCAGCAGCAGGCGTGAGAGCCGGCGAAGGCTGGCGACCTGGCGGCTGGGAGGAGCAGCAGGCGTCCCGCGTCCAGGCGAGAGGAGCAGCGGGCGTCGCGTCCAGGCGGGAGGAGCAGTAGGCGTCCAGGCGGGAGGAGCAGCAGGCATCCAGGTGGGAGGAGCAGAGGAGAAGCAACGCGGCAGCCGGCAATGGGCTATAGCAACGGCCGCCGACCTGGCGGAGCAGCGGCTAGCGGGGCAGCGGGTGACCTGCGACTGCGAGGCTGCGTCGCTGCGACCGGGAGGAAGAGGATTACCTTGCGCCTGGTGGGATGGCGGTGATCTAGCGACACGGCGGAGCAACGGGGCAGCAACCGGCAACAGGGGTGGCCGGCGACGGGAGGCGGCCGGTGAGTCGGCGGCGATTCTGTGGGGGAGCAGGGAGCGGCCAGAGGGAGATACGACTGGCCGACTGGGTGATGGGTGGAGTGGTGAGAGAGTTATGGATTTAGGTTTTGTTATTGGGCCAGACTTTCAATGGGCCGAGGAAGTATCGGAGTATCGTAGAAGTATCAGAAAAATATCGAGAATTATTTCGATTTATTTTTAATTCTTATTATCCGATACGCCGCCGATACGCGTATCGGAGCCATATCGCCGTATCGGATACGTATCAGATACGGGAACATGAGTTTTGAGAAGTATCAGTGCATCACAGCTCCTCCCGCCGAGTGATTTCCACATTGAGCACATAGAGGCGATTTCTCTGCCTCTCCACTCTTGCAAGCAAGCTGCCGTTGGGATCACGAATGTCCATCCTTCCCCCTTTGATGTGTACATCAAAAACGACTTCATCAAGTTGGCCAATACTCACAATGTTGGCCGTCAGCCGAGGTATGTAGTACACCCTAGTGAATCGGCGTTCCCTTCTATATCGGCCACCGAATCATCGCCGAAATGGATGGTGCCCTTCACCACTACATCCATCTCCGCGAACGCCACCCAGGACCCCGATATGTGATTCGTGGCCCCGGTGTCACAAATCCACGCCCAAAAGTCACGATTCGCCTTCTCCCCGAGCTGAGCGAAGACTTTCTCCTCATGCAAATGCACAAGGTATGCTGCACTTGCCGACACCGCTGTCGTCAGCACCACTCGACTACCTCTGGATTCAGCGCCTCCCACCGATAGCCAAGCTCCAATAGATCCTCCTCCATCACGACCAGTACCGTATTGGTGAGGTGCCACCGACGTCGCTCTTCTCTCCGCTGTCACAGGTTGCTTGTTTTGGGGGAGGCTCTGAGGTAGACGAGTGTCGCTTCCACCTCTTGTGCTGTATACGCCACATTCTTCTTAGGCTTGGACCGTCACTCATTCCCCAAGTGGCCCATTTTTCCACACTAGTGACATTGGTGAGGATGGAACTTTCCTAGTCCAGTCGTAGGCGAAGAGGATCCACTTGAGCCTCTCCTTCCTCCGCCATATCCGCGCCCCCTTCCGCGTCGCCCACCACGACCGTGATCACCGCTGCTGCCGCGCCCTCCCGGTCCACTACCGGTAGACTTCTCCGACACGTGAAGCTTCCACTTCTCCTCCCATGCTTCCTCCGACAGATACAGCTTGCCGGTGTGGTTCACCGTCGGTAGTGGCGCTTCTAGCTCCTCCTCCGCCGACTTCGATCTCCCGGTCACGTTGGCCAACATGAGGGTGTCGACGTCGAGGAGTGTCTGAATGGCGAGCACAATCTGCTCGTAGCGATGAAGGGCGCTCCGCAAGAACTTGCCCACAACCTTTGCCTCGTCCACCTTCTCACCAAGCGTTGCAAGTTGCTACACCATACCACTCAACCACATCGAATAATCTTCGATGCTCTCGCCTTCCTTGAACGATGCCGTCTCGAATTGCCAGAGCAGAGTCTGAGCCGTCGAAGCACGAATTCGATCATCCCCAACGCGCATCGTCTTGATGATGTCCCAAGCCTCCCTCGCCGTGTCCTTGCTTGCCACGGCCAACACCATTTTTGGTGGCACCGCGCTTGACAGGACGTTGAGGGCCATCATGTCCTCCTGGGCGTCGCCGCCACCCAGATCCACCACCGACCACGAACCTTGGGCCTTGAGCTTCACCTTCATCAACAGGGCCCAATCGAAGTAATTCGTCTTAGTGAGGGTAGGGTAGCTACTCCCTCCTTCCACCTCGTGAATCACCTTTTGGATCGTGCCGCCACTCGACGGTTCCGTCTTCCCCGTTCCAGTGCCGTCGGCCTTGCTCGAGGTGATGACGTACTCCACCGCCTGTACCGTGCCACAATAGAGTCCTCGGTCAGATCTATCACCCGCTCTGATACCACTTGTCAGAGCTCGTCGGAGAACACTCATCACCCGAATGCCGGTGATCTCTGTAAACCAACACACAACTCACACAATCGTAAGAAGCTAAGATGCAAGTTTTGGTGCTGCGAACAAGAAACAATAGTTTCTGGTTTAATTGACATAATATTTATAGTACAGACGCACAACTCATACCACTTGACCACCACGACGCACATGTCTCTGATCATGCACAAACTACCTGATAACAGTACCTAAAGAACTGAGTAAAAACCATATTTGCAAAGGGAAATTCAGGAAATAAACTAAATGACCCACTAACTGACTGCATGACAAGTCTCTACTATTATAAAGCGGCTAATTTTCCGTTCCTCCGTCTGCTCCCCGCCACGCGCTCCGCTCCCTGCCATGCGCGCCGCGATTTTCCCGTCGCTACGGCTCGGCCCATCAAGTCCGAATCGCCGCGCCCAGTCAACGTCGCCTCATCGTCCCCTCGCGAAATCGCCGCCCCTCGCAAAGCATCGCCTCGTCGTCCCCTCACGAAATCACCGGCCCTCGCGAAATCTCCACGACAGCGAAAACCCTAGACGGCTAGCTCCATCCGTAACTCCCGCAGCCACAGCCATGCCGCGTTCCCCCTCCGTGCCCCCTCGCGAAATCGCCGCCCCTAGCGAAATCATCGCCGTGACCGCGAAAACCCTAGCTGGCTAGCTCCATCCGCAACTCCCGCATCCGCAGCCATGCCGCGTTCCCCCTCCGTGCCCCCTCCGCGACCGCGACCGCGACCGCAACAACCCTACTGCCGCCATCCTGCCGCGTTCTCCCTCGGATCCCCTCCCGCCGCCATACCATCGCCATCCCGCGCTGCTTGCACATCGCTCGGATCCCCTCCCGCGCCGCTCGCCCGTAGCCACACGCGTCCTCCCTCCCGCATCGCTCGCCCACTCGGCTCGGGCAGCAGTGGACGCGGACACGGCGGGAGGCGCTGGAGAGGGTAGGGTTTCGCAGAGGGAAGGACTGGGCGCGGCCAAGGGCCTTGCAAGGCGACGCACGGCGGGCGGCGTTGGAGGTACTCTCCCTAGATCCACCAAACCCTATCCCCTCTAGCGTCGCTCGTCACCATGCCCAGATCTGGCGGTTACTGCCTTGACCACAGCGCTGCCATCCCAGCCCATGTCTTGCTTGCAACCGTCCACCATGCTCGCTCTGCATGCATCGACCACGTCCGCAGCTCAATCGCTATTAAGGGGCGCCTGCTGCTTATTGAAGCTCTACCCTCAGAAGCGTAGAGAGAAGAACAAACACGTCAAGGTAGAAGAAGAGGAAGAAGAGGGCTCAAATTCAGGTTCGGTGCCATTTCTATCACATCTTTTCTTCAATTCTGGATAAATGTTCATTTTGTGATGCCACTCAGAATGTTGTACTTATACATTTCTATCATATCTTTTCTTCAATTGTGGATGAATGTTCATTTTGCGCTGCCACTCAAAATGTTGGACTTGTACTGTTGTAGATGGACTTGTACTCAAAATGTTGGACTTGTAATGTTGTACTGTTGCGATGCCACTCAAAATGTTGGACGTGTTTGCAATTTAATCAACATCTTTTTTATCAATTTATCATAAGAGTTATGTTTAGTTTATGTTGGCACTTGGATGTTTGGTTTCTCATGGAAAGTAACAAGAGTATCTCTTATTTTGCTGTTATGGGTTTGCTTGCTGTTATGAGTTTGCTTGTGCATTGCGTTAATTAATTGGGGGTGGAAACATTTTCAAACAGCATCAATGGCGTATTATTCATGTTTAGTACACACATGTCGACTGAGTGGTACAAAACATGTCGACCGAGTGGTACAGTTGTAGCTACTTGCTATATCTCATCTGATGTCAATCCTCGTGTGTCACCATTGCCCTGGGGCATGATTAGCTATGGAATAGTGTACCAGCAATTAGTTTAAGTGGGGCAGCAACATGGCGTAGATTCTAGCATAAGCTAAACTATGAAGATGAAGGTTGCTCACTTAATAAGCAACTTTGGATGTTCAACGGACCCTTTCTCCCCTCTTCATTGAAAATTCTTTTCAAGGTGCAACACATTCTAGCTTATGTAGCATTTATTTATTGATGCACAGCTTATGTTTTTATGATGTGCTTGATTTGATTGATTGACGCATAAGAGCCGAGGTTTGACATACGAAACTTGGACAACTTTACCCGATTTGGATATCAGTTGGTTTCGTTATGTAATATTTTTGTTGCCGTTTGCTTTGATGAATCACCACCTGTAAATAATGCTCCCAATCAGTTACACTATCAGGTATCACACAATGTGTCGAAAAATATTAAATTTCATTCATGTACGATTTGCAGCAAATAATTTCAATACTCTCGCCATAGCCCATAAGTCACCCTGTACTTTCATAGTGCTGTAGCCCGTAGGTACAGTGAAACGCTGCTGTTCATAGCATTATTTACATCTCACGATTACAGAGCGACATCCCTAGCTCTCTCGGTATGTCCAGTTTTTTTAATAGAAAATTGTAGTTTCGGCAATAGTCGTGGTCTCATGGATCAACTTGTGTAAATTCGAAATTTTAATAGAAAATTGTAGTTTCGGCAATAGTCGTGGTCTCGTGGATCAGCTTGTGTAAATGCGAAATTTGACACTTGTAGATAATACTGGTGTTATGCACCTTCAACAGTATTGTACCACTCGGTGTGTATCCCTACTTGCATGCACAGTAATTACAAAAGGATTCGTTCATTTCTGGCTCACTCCCTTTATTTGTTAGGCCTGAAAAAGTGAGGATATATAATATATTATAGAAGATTCGACTCTTTAAACAGTTTAGATGTTAAAACATACAAAATTAATGTCAAAAAATTGGTAAGCAGTTTTAGTTTATATATATAAATGTTTTTAACAACATTAAATATAATTTATTGGATATTTTATAAGGGAGTTTGGAATAACACGATAATCTAAAGTCAAAGAAGCGAATCTCTCTGGACTGAGAAAAAACAAATGTTAGACTGAATTATAGGACCCATTTTAATAAATCATGCAACAAACATCGATAAAACAAACATCAAAGACTATTTTGTTCATTTAATCATGCTAGACTACTGTAGCATTGTTGTTCGTTCGTTTTTTGAATTTACACAAACCAGAATTTTTTTTCAGTAGTCTAGCACATCGATAAAACAAACATCAAAGACAAACGAAAGAATAGTATAGCATGTTTTATCTACAAAACAATGGAGATAATGACTCTTTTTCATCGTAAGGGCTGATAAATCTTTGAGCAATGCAAGGCATAGATGAACCAAATATGATGTTCTTCTAGCATGTTCTTCTAGCTATTACTAACTTAATATTATTTTTTTGCAGATTTGAAAGGAGTAAGAGATATTCAAAGCAGTTCAAAGCATTATTCTTAAATTTCGTTAGAACAGGTTTTATATAGCCTCTGGTTCTGTCAGATGCTCGTGTTTTGCAATTCTCTTGTTGGTTGTTGTATTGCCCAACAATTCTGTTTTTGTATGTTCCTGATGAATAATTTTGTGATGATAAAACCTGCTCAAATGTTAAACATATTTTGGAATATGAGACAATGATGATAAAGACATTCCTGCTTGAAATTGAACTAACAGTCAAGATTCCATGTGACAAGGGGCAAATTAAGTTAGTAGAATAATAAAAGAGTGTCGAATCATTGATATATAGAGATATACACATATACTATTTGCTGTTAAATATGCAGAAACAAATGGTGATATGCAGTTTGGACACCAAATTCAGACCCATTATCTTTCCTTGCTGAAAATTTGACATTGCAATAATCACACAGGTTATTAACATGATAGGGTATTTTCACAATGAATCTAAATATTTGGCCTATCTTTTAAATAAATTTAACCATTGCATGATGGGAATTTTTTGACGATGTTTACTGAGGCTACAATCAGCGTAGAAAAATATCTATAACGGAAGCATCTTTTGTAGATACATGACTAATATTGCTATTTTTTCTGGATCCCACATAAATCTGTCTTGTTTAGCCACGTAACGTCACATTGCTGTTAGTACTATCCTAGAGTTATGTTCAATACCACTGTTCTGAATTTTTTGAGCAATTTTATGAGTCTTTTTCTGAATTTTTTAGAGTCATGTTCAATACCACTGTTCTGAATTTTTTGATCAATTTTATGAGTCTTTTTCTGAATTTTTTAGCATTTTTATGAGTTATTTCCCTGTTTATTATGTAATATTTGCTCCTATTTATTTTTTTATTTTTTTTTAATATTTCCCCTATTTATTATTTTAATATTTTCTCCTGTTTATTTTTTTCACTATTACAAAATTACCATCATGCGTGCAATACTTTTTTAATTGACTATGGTATTAAATCTACTTATATTCTGTTGTCAAATATGTTTAGAGTATGATCATGTCTTATAATCTAGATTATAATACATATTTGATTACACCTCAATGGTCTCAAGTATAAATGTCGAGTCTCATCATCATGTTTTGACCAATCAAAATAAAGCTTTCTTATAATTTAAGTTTTGACCTACCTAGATATATTAAGGCATGCGAAAGAGAATTTACGCTGACCGTCCAACTCGTAATGAGGTGGTCCCTAGGTGAGCCTACATTACTAAAAACAACTTAGTTGCAACAATGAAAAATGTTCTAATTTTATTCTTTTGTTAAGGTTTATGAAATTTGACGAGATAGAGTTCCAGCACATAGGCCATCCATGGAGTGTCGTCGTCAGAGTAGATGTTAAGTTTCGCCCTGATGAATATGGAGAAAAACAATGATTTATTTTAATGGATATTACTGTAAGTTGCACATACGTCTGACTAAATCTTACATAGTAGTTAACATATGACATATTTTAAACCCTAACATTGTACGTAGGGTGCTAAAATAGAAGTCATTGCATGGGAGCGGGAGGATGTTCATAGGTTTAACATTCTCCTAAATGAAGGACAATGTTATACTATTCATTGTCTATATTTTCAACCCAATCTTGAAGAGGCATTGTATTATCGAAGCATTGCCCATGCCTATGAAGGTTCTCTTCGAAGAAATACAATAGTTGAGCCATACATTCTTCCAATCCAATTCCCCCCGTATCCAAAATATTTATTGACGTTTCATGACACGTGGATTCGTCCGAATAAGACGTTTGTGGGTACGTTCGTAAATTAAATCGGCGATGCATAGTTTCTAAAAAAAATAGTTGTCTTACTTATAGTAGGATATGATTATTTGCACAGACATAGCTGGAGTGGTTGTCTATTGGGGGAAATTGGAACGTATTGGAGGCCTATATAGGGAGATAACACTGATGGACATTAGGTAATTCATAAGTAGATACAACCACTTATATCGTCATAAAAAATCACATTGTTGTTGCAAATCGAAAGCTAATGAAAATTTGATCTTTTTTAGATTGAACATGATGGTTGTTGGAATTTGGGGTGACTGCCTCACTAATCACACGTCTGAATGGACAGAGGCTCATTGTAACGACCACATTGTTTTAGGAACTATGCTTCGACTTCACAAAAAGCACAGTAATTCAGTCCTAACCCATTTTATCATTCATAAAGATATAGTGATGAATTACACTAATATTTGTTCTATTTGGCGATAGGATGTTTAGAGACTTCAGAACACACTACAGTAAAGTTTAATCCGATTCATCCAGCCACACTACCTTTGCAAAGTAAGTAGTTCCACCAATACAAACATAATATAATTATAATGGCAATACATCACATAATAGAATAGATATTGTTAATTATTTTTCTTCGAAATAATTATGCAGACTTACGGCAACGTGTGAGTTCAGGAACTATGGATCTAAGATTTTTCAATAGGTTCATGGAAGCTAGATGGTGATATTTGGCAACGATTTTTGGATCTGACTATCCATAGTGTTACAGTCTTGTGTGTGTATCATGATGTGCGTTGTTTATGTACTTCCCCATATTCGGGTGTTTTGTGTTTACTTCTATTGTGTACTCCCTTTGAAGTTATTTGAATGTAATATTTGGTTTTTGTGTTCATTTCGTTGAATCTATTGTGTACTCCCTTTGACTTTGAAGTTATTTGAATGTGGTATTTGGTTTTGTGATCACTCGTTGAATATATTGTGTATTCCCTTTGAAGTTATTTCAATGTAATATTTGTATTGGAATACATGTCTCAAATTCAAATACGCTTATTTACAAACTGAAAACATCATTCACTGTAATACTCTCATTCCTAACCTTGAAGAATATTTTCTTTCCTCTAACACAATCTCGAGATCCAATCTTGATTAATAGTCATCCAATACCCTATTTAAAATAACAAATTTGTAATCCTAACCCTCAAAATAACCCTTTCATCCAAAACAAGTATTCTAAATCACTCTTTGGTACCAAGAAAAATAAATTAAAACACCCAAACACTTCTCTCATTTAAATTCATGTTCCATCTCTAATGTTTCCACTCAAGTATCGTTTGTTTGGTGGGTAAACAGGTCGCTCAACGCCGTGAGAACAAAGCTATCAACCATGTCAGAAAATATAGTGAGGAGAGAGGGGAAAGAAGGTTATTTTATTTTATGCGCCTAATTTATCCTGTTTATTTGTCTATTGAGATATTTGTGCTACAACATTACACTAAAATTATTGTCTAAAAATGTGTACTCATTTCAAATTTTTATAGTCGTTGATGGTCGTCATAGACAAAAGAGAAATCGAAGTAACAATTTGCCTCACGACCCTTCTGGAATTTTTATTCGACAACCATCGCACACTCCATCAGAAAGTTCATCGGACAGTGAAGATGTGACATGTCGACCATCGTCCTCATTTTTTATTCCTACGCGCAGTACCATTACATCATTGGGATTATTTCCAGGATAAAGCTCTAATGGTATGAACTACTACTAAGTAATTTGTGCAATTACTAATAACATAATTTATGTCTCATGTGATTACATAAACATTGTCCAGGTGCAAAATCTGCTATGGTACCAACTGCAACTATCGACTCACAAGATCAACAATCAATTCTCTCTGTTCAACAAAACCCTATTGACCGATCGGTAGATCGTGCTGAAATAAGGCGAGCACGTGAAAGATCACGATATGCAAGGTTGACACCAGAGCAACGTAATAATAGACGTGCAAGTGACAAAGCTAGATATGCAAGTATGACGGATGAGCAAAGGCTTGTGATGCGAGAACAAAATAACCAACGATATGCAAGCTTGACACTAGAGCAAAGAAACAACAGATGTGCACGTGATAGAGCTCGGTATGCAAGTATGCCGGATGAGCATAGGCAGGTGAAGAGAGATCAAATGAACCGATGAAATTCTGCAAGATGAAGAACTCTTGATCCAAATTGTATTTATGCTAATGCAACACATGGCTCCACTAATGTTATCTACCAGAACCTACCAGGTAGCACTCACTTATTAAAGATTCAGCCAGACTGTGGTCACTGTGGTGCGAAGAGGTTTGAATATGAGCCACCAGGATTTTGTTGCACGAATGGCAAGGTCAAACTTGAAATTCCTGAGCCACTTGAGGAGCTTCGACGGTTGTACACAGGTGAAGCCGTTCAATCACAATATTTTATGGAGAATATTAGATATTTCAACAGCCATTTTTCCTTCACCACAATGTACTGTGATTATGACAAGAACCTCACAAGTGCAAGGGATGGAGTGTACACATTTAAAGCACATGGGCAAATGTACCATAACATACACTCTTTCGAGAATGGAGACAATGAACCTAGCCACTTGCAGTTGTACTTCTATGATGATGATCCTAGCTTATCACATCGTTTTCGTCGTGCTCGAGACGAGACATATAGAGAAAGAGACATATTTATTATTAGATGTTTGGTACATATCCTGAGAGATAATCCCTATTCTGAAACATTCAGAAGCCTAGGACAGGTTGAAGACATGGACGAATATCGTATTGTGCTAAACATGGACTACAAGCTAGACCAGAGAACTTATAACAGAACATTAACATCAAAGGTTGCTGCTATGTTGGTTGAGGGGAATGATATTCACAAACATTTTGATCGTAGCATCACCTTGTTTGGCAATAACAACAACTGCTATTCAATTAGACCGAGTGATGGGTGCTATGACCCTTTGTCATACCCCCTATTTTTTCCAAGAGCAGAGCTCGGTTGGCATTCTGATATACCAAGAGAAGGTATTGACATTAGTCAGATAAGTACAACCCGACAAAGAAATGCTGACAACTCAGGTTAGCTAAGTGACCCATATTCATGTTACTACGATATTATTAATCCATAAGCTAATCACCTAACTGATTTCTCTTTGCTTTGTAGATACAACCAGCAAATTGTGTGTTTCGATGCGTGAGTATTATTGCTATAAATTTCAGATGCGTCGTGGAATCTTCAACACGGTCTTGCATGGGAGACGTCTATTCCAACAGTTTGTAGTTGATACCTACATAAAGATCGAAACGTCTCGACTGAATTACTTCTTGTACAATTAGAAGAAAATTCGTGCAGATCTTTACGAGGGCTTGATGGATAGTGTATCTGTTGGAGAACATAGAGCGAGCAGATTGGGAAAAAGATGGGTCCTGCTTGCATCATTTATCGGTGGCGGGAGGGATATGAGACGAAGATACATGGATGCTATGGCCTTGGTGCAGAAGTATAGAAAACCAGACATATTTGTCACAATGACTTGTAATCCTAATTGGGAAGAGATAAGTAGGGAGCTTGGACCTGGCCAAACACCACAAGATCGTCCTGATCTTGTTGTGCGTGTATTTAAAGCCAAGCTAGAGGATCTCAAATTCCAGCTATTTCGTAAACATATCCTTGGAATCATTGCAGCACAAGTCCATGTAATCGAGTTCCAAAAAAGGGGTCTACCACATGCACATTTCCTCCTTATCATGGAGTCAACATACAAATTGAGTTGTCCCGATGAGTATGATAATGTTATCTCAGCAGAACTTCCAGATAAGGATATATACCCGGAGCTATATGAAATGGTAGTGAAACATATGATGCATGGCCCGTGTGGCCCACTAAATAGGAAGAGTCCATGCATGAAAAATGGTAGTTGCAATTGCTATTATCCACGCCAATTTAGTGACACAAGTATCCAAGGCGAAGATTCTTACCCTATCTACAGGAGAAGGGATGACAGACAAAGGGTAAGAGTGAGAGGTCATGACTTAGATAATAGATGGGTTGTTCCATATAATCCTATGCTTCTAAGAAGGTATGACTGTCACATCAATGCAGAGTTTTGTTCGAGTATTAAGGCTGTTAAGTACCTCTACAAGTATATTTATAAGGGTCATGATAGGGCGTCTGTGTCCGTCAATGAAGCTGATGAAAACCGCGAGATTAACGAGATCAATGAATATAGGGATGCTAGGTGGGTAACACCACGGGAGGCATTGTGGAGAATATTTGGATTTGATCTTAGCGGGATTTCTCCACCAGTGCTACAGTTACAGCTCCACCTCCCAGGAATGCATCTTGTGTCCTATAGAGAGAATGCTGATGTACGTGAAGTTCTCGACCAACAGGGTGCCTCAAAAACCATGTTGACTGAGTATTTCAAGGCAAATCAAGAATTTACGTGGGCACACACATTACTTTATAGGGATTTCCCACAATATGCAGTGCGGTTGCCTGGACGTAAGCTTTGGAAAATAAGAGAACGAAGCACGCAGGTTGGGAGGATCATCTCAGCACATCCAGCAGAGGGAGAGAGATACTACTTGAGGGTGCTATTAAACCATGTGGTTGGTGCTACTTCATTTGAGAATTTGAGGACATATGATGGTATTGTATACCCTACATTTCGAGAAAGCGCTGAGAAAAGAGGTATTATTGAGTCAGATAACAGCATTGATGAGTGCCTCTCTGAATCTGAAGTTTTTCATATGCCTTCGTCCCTCCGAAGGTTGTTTGCTACAATATTGGTTTATTGTGAACCTAGCGATGTGCGTGGACTCTGGAACACACACTTCGAAGCAATGTCTGATGACATCCGACGATCCCAGATGAATGCATATGCAGTTGAACAAATGGTGTTATTGGATATCAAAAAATTGCTTCAGTCAATGGGTAAAGAGATAACATCATTTCCTCTTCCAGAAATTGATGAATCATATGACACCATTGAGGAGCCATGCCGAATAGCATGGGCCTCATGGCTCCAGAAGTGATGAGTCATTGTCAACGATAGACAAATAGGACAAAAGAAGAAGAGATCTGCTGTTTCATGGGCCGCGTGTGACTCAGGTACACGGGCAGCAAGCGACTGTCGGGCAGAGGAGGCAGCGAAGTCGGGCTGGCCCAATCCGGGTACATGGGCCAGAAGCAGTAGAAGACCCACTGGGCTGTTGACCAGGACTGACTCAGGTACACGGGCGGTGAGCGATTGCCGGGCTGAGAGAGCTGCGGAGTCGGGCCGGCCCAATCCGGGTACCTGGTGCAAAGCCGGTGGAGGCTTTGTCAGTTTTGGTGCAAAACTGACAACCGTTGATCTTGTATCCGACTGTCCAGAAGAGAAGCCGTAGTCGCTACGAAAGCTGAGCTTCCGGATAAGTCATCTGTAACTCTAGGCCCACAGTCAGTCAGTCATGTCTATAAAAATACCTAAGGGCAGTAGAGTCTTTGCCTTTATTATTGCGTCTGTAAAAACCCTAAGGGGCAGGTGGAATGTTCCTAGTGTTGGGAGCCTATAAATAGGACCCCAATCCCTATGGTTTGGACTACCCTTTTTGCTGAAATCAATACTACTCCTTTGGGTCACTTTTTGTCTCTTGCATTCTCCCTTCTCTCTCTTGTTGTGCGCAGCCAGGCTGCATGTTCATGAGATTTTTGCCTTGCATTTATTTCTCTCCTACTGTGCGTTGAAGCTTCGATTCTCCATCTGTGCACAGCATCATTTTGTTGTTTCGATTCACGTGCACAAGCAATCTCTGATGAGTTTTTGGGCTTCGGCAGGCATGGGGAAGCTTCTGTTCTTCACGAGCAGAGTACTAGTTCTTGCTGTTTGCAAGTAGTACTCCACTGTAGCTACAGTACTCCTGTGCCAGCTTTTTGCTTTTACTGCTCAACTTTTCGATTGGGTTGACAGGACTGAAGTCACTTTCCTGGCTGCTTCCAGGCGAAGCCATCTTCTCTGTTCGAAGCCCCTCAGCTCCATGAGGCAGGGTTCGATCCGACCATACTCGAAGGCTTCGTTTCGATCTTCGAACTTTGTTTTGTGTTCTGTGTTGCTAGCTTCGAAGTACTCTTTGAACGGACAGCATCTCATACTTCGAACGACAGTGTGAAGGTGCTTCGGCTCTAGCTGTTCGAAGTCCATACTTCGATAGATTTCGAAGTTGGCTTCGAAGCTTGTCGTTCTGCTAGGCCTCGCATTGATTTCTTGTGGCGTGTCAGCCTTCGCTTCTCTTCTTGAAGCTTTCTCTTTTCGAAGGTAGAGTGTAGGCTTCGATTTTGGTGCCTCTGTCGTGTGACAGGCTTCACTTCTTTGTTCGAAGGTAGTCCGTCTGTGTGTTGCTTTCGAAGTTCTCTGTTCGAAGGTTTTGTTTCGAAGCACTTGGTTCGAAGCTGTGTCCGAAGCCTTGCCTTCGAAGTACATACTTCGAACCAGGCTCCAACATTGTCATACTTCGCTTCGAAGCATACTTCGCTTCTTGCCACTTCGAACTAGGCTAGACCAAAACATACCTTCGACATTTTTCACAACACCTTCGACAGACTTCGACTACCACCTCCGAACCAGTTTTTGTCCTGCGAAGTAGGCCTCGACCTCCGAAGCAGGCTTCGACCAGCGAAGCAGGCTTCGATCTGCGAAGCAGGCTTCGACGAGTTTCGAACAGGAGACATATTTGAAAAGGTAACTTCTCTTCTCACACATAGTGCACCGATATTGCTTTACTGAAAAGTTTGTCTTGCCTAGTCTAGTGTATACTGTTTATCTATCTATTAGCACTGCTTTGATAGTCTTCTGTTTGTCATCAGCTGCTTCTAGGCTAGATACCTTATAGACCTGGCTATCTGCTTATTTTCTGCTGCTTGGTCTTTTGAGGTGCGTTGGGTATTGGGAACAGGCCATAGATTCGAAAGAATTTTTTAAGGCGCCCATTCACCCCCCTCTGGTCGCTACTTTTGGTCCTACAAGTGGTATCAGAGTGAGGTTAGGGTTTTTCCATACCTTAACCGGTTCTAAACCCCAGTAGTGACCATGACGTCCCCTGGCAAGGTCCCGTCCTTGGAAGCCTATGGCTATAATTATTGGAAGACTCGCATGCGAGCCTATCTCATGAGCCAGGGATCGGACATATGGGACATTTGCGTTCACACCACGTTTGTCATTTTGCCAGTCGCTGAGCATGGTACTGCTGGTATCATTGCTCAGCATCTGAGCAACAGTAAGGCTGTGAACATTCTGTTTTCTAGTTTAGGTCCCACTGAGTTTGAGCGTGTGAGTCATCTCTCCACTGCAAGAGAGATCTGGGCTACCCTCAAGGCACATCATGAGGGGACAGCACAGGTCAAGGCTCGGCTCTACCAGACCTACCGGCGTGAATATGAGAATTTCACACAGAAGCCGGGTGAATCTGTTGAGGCTTTGTTTGGTCGTTTTCAGTCGATCATAAACAAGCTTCGGGACAACAAGGGTGAGGGTGCTCAGTTAGTCTCAGATCATGAGCAGGCGCTCAAGGTTCTCCATACCTTGGACCCAAAGATCTGGGAGATCAAGGTATCCTCTATCGTTGAGAGCACTTCTTACAATACCTTGACCATTTCTGAGTTATTTAGCAAGCTGAAGGCCACTGAGGTAGATAACCAGCTGAGATCAAATCTCACTGGTTCTGGATCAAAATCCCTGGCCCTTGCTACACCTTCTGTTGATCCCTCTTCTGTGAGTTGTACTGGGTTCTCTTTGATGTCTATCACTGAGGACCAGCTAGAGTTATTGGGAGATGATGATTTGTGTCTTTTTAACAACCGGGTGCGTCGTGTCTATGATAAGAGAATGTTCAAAAGACACGGCACAAAATCCAGATGCTTTGAGTGTGGTGATCGAGGACACTTCATCGCCGACTGCCCCAAGCGCAATGGATACAAGAAGGGCATCGGTGGCAGCTTCCATGACTCCGGCAAGCACGAGAGCTCTTCAACAAGGGCAAGCCGAAGACTCGATTCTTCAAGAAGGCCCTGAAGGACTACCGGCGAGAGAACAAGAAGCGCGACAAGGCCTTCTTCGCCGAGATGGAAAAGAGCTACTCCAAGTAGTCCACGTCTTCTTCCTCTTCATCGAGCTCAAGCGATGAGGAGATCACCATCAGGAAGGGGAAGGACAAGGACGATTCGGCGGGCCTCTGCTTCATGGCCTTCGGAGACAAGCCGAAGAGTCGCTCACACCAGCGCCGAAGATCCCGCAAGAGCTTCTGCTCAATGGCTCTTGGGGATAGGGAAGAAAAGAGCTCCTCCGACGACTCCGATGACGACGACAACAAGGTATCATCTTACGAGCGAGAAATTGTTGATTTACTTGAGAGCAATCGTCAGGAGTTAAAGTATCGGGAAAAACTGCTTAGGGGGGCTAAGAAGAGGATAGACGAGTTAGAGAGTGAGCTTGCCGTAGCCAACGGCAGAATTGAGAGTCTATCTTCTTCCCCTTGCTTGGGTGATAGCAGTGAGTGCCCGAAGTGTGAGGTGCTTCTGTGTGACCTGTCGACTCTGAAGTCCAAGTACACAGAAAGGGTTGATGCGAGGGACACTTTGGCTACTGAGCTTGAAAGCGCTCAGCTGGAGCTGAAAGATGCTCAAGCCGCTGTCGTCGCACCCTGTGTTGATTGCCCATCTCATCTAGCTGCCTTAGCTGAGCTGAAATCCAAGGGCAATGAACAGTTGGGTGATTTGGAGAGGTTGAGAGATGAGCTTGCCCAGACTAGGCTAGAGCTTGAGACACTGTCAGTTCCACCCACTGTCTGTGAGAACTGTCTGTCTCTTAGAATGGAATTGATCAAGCTAAAAGCCGAAAAGTCTGTCCAAGTAGAAAGTGAGTGTGAGACCTGCTTGTCTCAGGTGGAGGTTCTAGCTTCCTTGAGAGAAGAGCTAGCAGATTCTCAGAATGAGAATTTTTACCTCCGTTCAATCCTGAGTTGGATCAGTGCCAGAGAGGCACAGCTTGGCATGATGATCCAGCAGTTCAAGAGGTAGGATGGGTTTGGGGTAGGTTACACCTACACCAAGGCTGACTTTGAGAGTGCCATTAGCCGGGCAGTGGAGTGGAGTAAAATGACTCCTGAGCAGAGATACCCCAAGACTCACTCCACTGAGACCTCCCAGGCTTGTCAGCCCAAGGATGGAGTGATTCATGAACCACCCAAAGCTCCACCCAAAAAGCCTATCTGGGTTCCTAAGCCCAAACACCTCCACTCTTCTCTAGACTCTCTTCCTGGACCTTCTCAACCCAAGAAGACTACACCTAACACCACCAAGCCCAAACATCCCAAGCCTCAACCACAACCCAAGAAGCCCACCTATCATTGTGAGTACTGTCAGAGAGACGGGCATCTTGCGGAGTTTTGCTTCAGGAGGAAGCGGGTTGAGAGAGCAGAGAGGGCTCGCAGTGATCAGGAGCAGTTCTACCAGCAGGGTGGTAGACTGCGTGTTCCTCGGTGCGGGGAGAGGCTGGAGGCCAGGCCGCGTCATGTAGGTGGTGGTAGAGGAGACGACTTTCTTGCCCGTGATCCAGTTGGTGGTGTCCGTTCAGGAAGAGTTCCAGGCCGTGTTGGCTACGGTCCTGGACCTCGTGGCTGCAGGATTAGGCAGAATCAAGGACCGCGCTTTTAGCCGCGTTTTGGTCCAAACTCTTTTGATGGTTTTCGCTTTCCATCTTTTGAGCAGATGGCACGACACTGGTTTAGCTTTTTTGCTAAACCTGGTGCCGAACCATTTGCTCCCACTTACAGCCACTGATTGTGCAGGACCGGGGACTGGAGGATGTTTGGATCATGGACTCAAGATGCTCTCGCCACATGACGGGACATCGCAGATGGTTCTCCAGTCTCACTTCCCCGAGCTCCAGAGAAAACATCACGTTCGGGAACAGCGGTCAAGGGAAAGTAAGTGGCATAGGCTAAATTCGCATTTCAGATCATTTCTCCTTGAAGAATGTTGCTTTGGTTAAGAATTTGAACTTCAATTTGATTTCTGTTTCGCAACTTCTTGAGGATGGTTTGGAAGTGCGTTTTAAGAAGGGTAATTCTTCTGTGGTTGATTCTAGAGGGTCTTTGGTTTGTCAGATTTTACCTTTCGGTAAAGTTTTTCGAATTGACTTCTCTAGTTCTTTTGGCCCTTCTCGTTGTTTGATTGCTGGATCTTCTTCTGAGCTCTGGAAGTGGCATAGGAGATTAGGTCATTTATGTTTTGATCTGCTAGTCAGGTTAAGCTCTATGGACCTCATCCGAGGACTACCCAAGCTTAAGATGGAGAAGGATCTAGTTTGTCATCCCTGTCGTCATGGGAAAATGGTTGCCGCTTCTCACTCACCTGTGACTCAGGCGATGACTTCGTATCCAGGCGAGCTTTTACATTTGGACACTGTAGGTCCTGCTCGGGTACGCTCAGTCGGTGGGAAGTGGTATGCACTTGTGATTGTTGACGAATTTTCTCGATTCTCGTGGGTTTTCTTTTTGGAATCTAAGGATGAGACTTTTCATTTTGTTCATGACCTGATTTTGAAGCTGAAGAATGAGAACAATGGTCGGATGCGAGCAATTCGTTCCGACAACGGTTCCGAGTTCAAGAATTCTCAGTTCGTCAGCTTCTGTAGTGATCAGGGTCTGGACCATCAGTTTTCTTCTCCTTACACTCCCCCACAGAACGACGTTGTGGAACGTAAAAACCGCACGCTAGTCGAGATGGTCAGGACGATGCTCGATGAGCACAGGACTCCTAGGCGGTTTTGGGCTGAAGCCATGAACACGGCTTGCTATCTGGCCAACCGCATCTTTCTTAGAGCTTACCTTGGTAAGACATCATATGAATTGTGGTTCGGCAGACAGCCCAAGGTGAGCCACTTGCGAGCGTTTGGCTGCAAGTGCTTTGTGCTCAAGAAGGGAGGGCACTTGGACAAGTTTGAGTCTCGTTGCTGGGATGGTGTTTTTCTTGGCTACGCTTTGCATTCTCGAGGTTTTCGTGTTTGGAACCTCGAATCCCAGCTGCTTGTCGAGACTTGTGAGGTTTCATTTGATGAGTCCTTGCCTTCTTTGACTCCTTCTTTTGAGCTTTCTGGTGACGATGAGCTCGGAGAGTCCATCTTCGAGGAAGATGAGGATACTCCAGCTGCTGATGAGGGTGGGCCTTCTGCATCCCCCGTAGAGCCCACACCTTCTGAGACTTCGACTAAGGATGAGGGCGGACCTCTGATCACTTCTTCCACTACGATCGAGCCCCCTCAGTCGAGTCTAGAGGTGCCAGCTGCTGACTCCGGTGAGGTGACTTCGGATCACCAGGGAACCCGAGCAGTTCAGCGTGATCACCCCTCAGAGCTCATCATTGGTGATTTGACTGAGAGAACTTTGCGTTCTTCTGCCTCTCTTGCTGTGTTTGCTGAATCTGCGTTTGTTGCATCTTTTGAGCCCAGAGACGTTTCTCATGCTCTTTCTGATTCTAATTGGATTAATGCTATGCAAGAAGAGCTTGAGAATTTTGTCCGTAATCGGGTTTGGACACTAGTTGAGCCGCCACCAGGATGCAACCCCATAGGCACCAAATGGGTATTCAAGAACAAACAAGGTGAAGATGGGGTTGTGGTGCGCAACAAGACTTGATTAGTTGCCCAGGGTTATTGCCAGAAGGAAGGTATTGACTTTGAAGAAACCTTCGCTCCTGTTGCCCGTCTTGAGTCCATTCGTATTCTTCTAGCTTTTGCCGTTTCGAAGGGTTTTAAGCTTTTTCAAATGGATGTTAAGAGTGCTTTTCTGAACGGGTACATAGAAGAGGAGGTTTATGTTAGGCAACCCCTCGGTTTTGAGAACCCTAAGTTTCCTCGACATGTTTTTAAATTGCAAAAAGCTTTATACGGGTTAAAGCAAGCCCCCAGGGCTTGGTATGACCGGTTAAAGCAATTTTTGTTGGGGAAAGGCTTTGTGATGGGTTCTGTGGACAAAACTCTCTTTTTGCTCAGAGTTGCTTCAGATTTCTTAGTCGCTCAGATTTACGTGGACGATATTATCTTTGGCGGTACTACTAATGATCTTGTATCAAAGTTTTCTTAGCAGATGCACAGTGAGTTTGAGATGAGCCTCATGGGTGAGCTCAAGTACTTCTTAGGGCTCCAGATCAAGCAGACCAAGGACGGCACCTTCATCCACCAAGGTAAGTACACTCGTGATATGTTAAAGAAATTTGACTTTGGTGGTGAATTGAAGCCGCAGATGACCCCGATGGGCACTTCTGGGGGTCTGGACAAGGACGAGAGCGGCGTCAAGGTCAATGAGAGAGAGTTTCGAGGGATGATCGATTCGCTGCTGTACTTGACGGCAACGAGGCCAGATATACAGTTCGCCGTGGGACTGTGCGCGCGCTTCCAGTCTTCACCACGCGCGTCTCATCGGCAAGCTGTCAAGCGTATCTTCAGGTATCTTACCTATGCGCCTGATCTTGGTCTCTACTATTCAGCATCATCATCTCTTGATTTATCTGGCTTTTCGGACGCTGACTTTGGTGGGTGCCGATTGGATCGCAAGTCAACTTCTGGTACTTGCCAGTTTCTTGGTTCTTCTCTTGTCTCTTGGTCTTCTCGAAAGCAATCTGGAGTTGCTCTTTCGACCACAGAGGCTGAGTACGTAGCTGCTGCTAGCTGCTGCTCACAGTTGGTTTGGATGATTTCCACTTTACAAGATTTTGGGTTGTTCTTTCCTACCAGAGTTCCATTGTTTTGCGACAGCACCAGTGCTATTAGTGTAGGGAAAAACCCATGTCTCCATTCAAAAACCAAACATATTGATGTGCGCTTTCACTTCTTGCGGGATCAATACGAAAAAGGTGTCATTGACCTTGTTCATGTTGATACCCATCATCGGTTGGCTGATATTTTCACCAAACCCCTAGATCAGTCTACATTCGAGCGTTTACGAGGGGATTTGGGTGTTGTGTATCCTTTTTAGGATATTTTGCATCAGTTTTCTTTCTTCTTTACTCTTTTCTTGAGTATTTTTTGTGTGTGTTCATATCTTGCATATTCACATATCACACTTTTGAGCTTGCTTCTGTTATATGATTGAACTGCTTTACTTATTCTAGCTGGTACATGCTTTTGATTACTTGTCGATGATCATGCTTTGCTTCAGTTCAAATGATATGTCTGATATCTGTCATATGCATGGCTTTTATGCTTTAAAATTGAAAAATGATCACCATTGTTTCTGGTAACTAGCATGCGTAGGCTGAATGTTCTTGCTATCTGTTACATGCCTTGTAGCTAGTTTCTGACTGAGATGCAAATATGCAACTTAGACATCTGTATGCTTTAAACATGGAAATGTGCTATAAAAATGATGTAAATTCGAGAACAATGAAAATTCCATGCCTTTTTGTGCATAACTTGAAAAGATCCAGGTGGGTTTGCTTTGTCGCATTACATTTGTTCTGGACTGCATATCATAGCACTTTGGTATGAACTAGGACAGTGTAGTGTATGCCAAGACCAATGTCTTAAGCTTCTGATGGTCCAGTTCTGGCCTAGGCTTGACGTGGTCGGTCAGCATAAGGTTTGACATGCAAATAACCCCTGGCAAAAATGAAAAAGGAAAAAGAAAAAGCTTGAAAATTGAAATGATAACAAGTTTGCTTAAGCACTTTGTTTTGGACAATGCTTATCTTGGTAGATATCAGTTAGCTTCTGCATCTCATGCTTTACCTTGCTTATTTACTGGAAAATATGATGATGCTTTTTGTTTGCAAAAACTGAAAAATGCGTGCAAATGACTTTCTTTAGATATCATCTGTTGCACTGATCATGCCATGTATCGTTACAGTATGTCTTTTGCTGTATCTATTAGATGTTGTAATTGTAGTCAATCATATTTGAGAAGCATGCTTTCTACACTCCTTATGCACTCCAGTTGAATTCAATGCATATTTTGAGGGGGAGTTGCATTTCAGGGGGAGTCTGTGTCTCTATTGAGTGCTTGATGAGTTCACTTGTCAACAAGGGGGAGAAAATTTGGGATCAGAAGGGGGAGTTTTTACTCTGTTGATATCCTTGTTGTTCTGTAATCGCACTCATTTTGAGCTTTTACGTTTTGGTTAACCATAATGACCGCTTCTTGCTTTTGTTCGGCTTTTGGTCATTAGGGTTAAACTTTTTACCTTATTTTTCTTCTTCTTTGTTTTCTTGTGTTTTGTTTTCGTGTTTCCACAGTTGTTCGCAGGTGCTGAAGAGCTGAAAAAGAGGAGTGTTGACAATGCACTCATTAAGGGGGAGATTGAGGAGCCATGCTGAATAGCGTGGGCCTCATGGATCCAGAAGTGATGAGTCATTGTCAACGATAGTCAAAGAGGACAAAAGAAGAAGAGATCTGCTGTTTCATGGGCCGCGTGTGACTCAGGTACACGGGCAGCAAGCGACTGTCGGGCAGAGGAGGCTGCGAAGTCGGGCTGGCCCAATCCGGGTACATGGGCCAGAAGCAGTAGAAGACCCACTGGGCTGTTGACCAGGACTGACTCAGGTACACGGGCGGTGAGCGATTGCCGGGCTGAGAGAGCTGCGGAGTCGGGCCGGCCCAATCCGGGTACCTGGTGCAAAGCCGGTGGAGGCTTTGTCAGTTTCGGCGCAAAACTGACAACCGTTGATCTTGTATCCGACTGTCCAGAAGAGAAGCCGTAGTCGCTACGAAAGCTGAGCTTCCGGATAAGTCATCTGTAACTCTAGGCCCACAGTCAGTCAGTCATGTCTATAAAAATACCTAAGGGCAGTAGAGTCTTTGCCTTTATTATTGCGTCTGTAAAAACCCTAAGGGGCAGGTGGAATGTTCCTAGTGTTGGGAGCCTATAAATAGGACCCCAATCCCTATGGTTTGGACTACCCTTTTTGCTGAAATCAATACTACTCCTTTGGGTCACTTTTTGTCTCTTGCATTCTCCCTTCTCTCTCTTGTTGTGCGCAGCCAGGCTGCATGTTCATGAGATTTTTGCCTTGCATTTATTTCTCTCCTACTGTGCGTTGAAGCTTCGATTCTCCATCTGTGCACAGCATCATTTTGTTGTTTCGATTCACGTGCACAAGCAATCTCTGATGAGTTTTTGGGCTTCGGCAGGCATGGGGAAGCTTCTGTTCTTCACGAGCAGAGTACTAGTTCTTGCTGTTTGCAAGTAGTACTCCACTGTAGCTACAGTACTCCTGTGCTAGCTTTTTGCTTTTACTGCTCAACTTTTCGATCGGGTTGACAGGACTGAAGTGACTTTCCTGGCTCCTTCCAGGCGAAGCCATCTTCTCTGTTCGAAGCCCCTCAGCTCCATGAGGCAGGGTTCGATCCGACCATACTCGAAGGCTTCGTTTCGATCTTCGAACTTTGTTTTGTGTTCTGTGTTGCTAGCTTCGAAGTACTCTTTGAACGGACAACATCGCATACTTCGAACGACAGTGCGAAGGTGCTTCGGCTCTAGCTGTTCAAAGTCCATACTTCGATAGATTTCGAAGTTGGCTTTGAAGCTTGTCATTCTGCTAGGCCTCGCATTGATTTCTTGTGGCTTGTCAGCCTTCGCTTCTTTTCTTGAAGCTTGCTCTTTTCGAAGGTAGAGTGTAGGCTTCGATTTTGGTGCCTCTGTCGTGTGACAGGCTTCGCTTCTTTGTTCGAAGGTAGTCCGTCTGTGTGTTGCTTTCGAAGTTCTCTGTTCGAAGGTTTTGTTTCGAAGCACTCGGTTCGAAGCTGTGTCCGAAGGCTTGCCTTCGAAGTACATACTTCGAACCAGGCTCCGACATTGTCATACTTCGCTTCGAAGCATACTTCGCTTCTTGCCACTTCGAACTAGGCTAGACCAAAACATACCTTCGGCATTTTTTCACAACACCTTCGACAGACTTCGACTACCACCTCCGAACCAGTCTTTGTCCTGCGAAGTAGGCCTCGACCTCCGAAGCAGGCTTCGACCAGCGAAGCAGGCTTCGATCTGCGAAGCAGGCTTCGGCGAGTTTCGAACAGGAGACAGATTTGAAAAGGTAACTTCTCTTCTCACACATAGTGCACCGATATTGCTTTACTGAAAAGTTTGTCTTGCCTAGTCTAGTGTATACTGTTTATCTATCTATTAGCACTGCTTTGATAGTCTTCTGTTTGTCATCAGCTGCTTCTAGGCTAGATACCTTATAGACTTAGGCTATCTGTTTATTTTCTGCTGCTTGGTCTTTTGAGGTGCGTTGGGTATTGGGAACAGGCCATAGATTCGAAAGAATTTTTTAAGGCGCCCATTCACCCCCCTCTGGTCGCTACTTTCGGTCCTACAACCATGGCAGGTGAGGTGAGGGAGATTTGTGAAGAGTCCTCTATACAAGTAGATAATGAGCTACTAGCGAACACATCCTCTCTTAATGCAGAACAGAGATATGCTTATGATGTTATACTATCATCCGTTGACAACAATAGTGGAGGTGTGTTTTTTGTTGATGGCCCGGGAGGAACAGGAAAAACCTTTCTATACAAAGCTTTATTAGCAAAAGTCCGTAGCGAGGGAAAGATAGCTATTGCTACTGCAACATCTGGTGTTGCTGCTTCCATCATGCCTGGAGGTAGGACAGCTCATTCAAGGTTCAAGATACCACTAAGCATACAAGATAATGCAGTGTGTAACTTCACCAAACAAAGTGGTACTGCGAAGCTTCTTCAAAAAGCTTTGCTTATATTATGGGATGAAGTCTCCATGACAAAAAGACAGGCAATAGAGGTGTTGGACAAGAGCATGAGGGACATAATGGAAAAGCCCAATCTACCATTTGGAGGAAAAACAATGGTTTTTGGAGGTGACTTCAGACAAGTTCTTCCAGTTATACGAAAGGGGAATAGGGCTCCAATTGTAAACGCAACATTGCGTAGATCTTACCTATGGGATAACATGCATCAATTGAGACTTGTCCATAACATGAGAGCTCGATCAGATATATGGTTTTCAGACTACCTGCTACGGATTGGCAATGGCATTGAAGAGACCATCGATGATGACTATGTAAATTTGCCCGACGAAATATGTGTACCCTACACTGGTGCAGAATCAGACATTGATAGTCTTATTGACATGGTATTTCCAATGTTAGGTGCAAACATGACTGATGCAGACTACATCACATCTCGAGCTATTTTGTCAACGAGGAATGAGAACGTTGATGCAATAAACATGAAGCTTATCGAACGTTTTCCTGGTGACGAGATGATTTATCACAGTCATGATCGTGCAGTCGATGATCCATGCAACCATTATCCGTCTGAGTTCTTGAATTCATTAACGCCAAATGGGTTACCTCCACATATATTAAAACTCAAGGTTAATTGTCCTGTGATTTTGCTCAGAAATCTTGACCCGGCCAATGGTTTGTGTAATGGGACTAGGTTGATAGTCCGAGCATTTTAAAGGAATACTATTGATGCGGAAATTGTATTGAGACAACATGCTGGTGAGAGAGTCTTCCTTCCACGCATACCTTTGTGCCCCTCCGATGATGAAATGTTTCCCTTCAAGTTTAAGAGAAATCAATTTCCTGTTAGGGTGAGTTTTGCAATGACAATTAATAAAGCACAAGGTCAAACAATACCACATGTTGGAATCTACCTCCCGAACCCGGTGTTCTCTCATGGACAGCTATATGTAGCTCTGTCACGAGCAACTTCTCGTAGCAACATCAAAATACTCGCTGCTATGGAGAAAAATAGGGGAATCAATTAAACAAGCACGCTAACGAAGAATATCGTCTACAAGGAAGTGCTCACTGAGTAGATAAAAAAATATGTGCTCACTGTATAGTATATTGTACAATTTCATGTCAGATCTGTAATTATAAATATGCAATGACACTTTATATAGAAAGCATACTTCTATGTATTGTCCATAACAATAATATATTACTTTGTTTCTTATCATCGCAATATTATTAAATAAATGTGTTCGACAAATATAACATTCTCTAAATATATTACCATTAAAATTATGACGACGTTGCAACGCACGTGCACCTTACTAGTATTATACCACACGAGTGCCTTTCATTTCATCTGATATCAACCACCGAGCTCAAACCTCAAAAATTTTGGACTCTAAAGTAATTGCGCACATTCGTTCCAGTAGTGGTTCGGCTAATTCGATCTAAGCAGAAAAGAATCTTCTTGCTTCTTTGTGGATTAATAGATTGACAGCATGGCGTCAAGAGGCGTTACATCAGATAGACTAATCTATTTTTAAAATGCATAAAATCAGATAGACTAATCTATTTCAAATAAAAAATGCATAGAAATACTCCAAATCTACAGCTCAGCCCATAGTACTCCAACGAAATCCCAAGGGGCGTTACGTCAGATATTTGTGGGGCAAACGAAAGCGGAAAAGGAACGTCGATCCTTGCGACCGCCCTGGCATCTCGTCTTGTTGCAGTGGTTTATAGCAAGCAGACACATGCAAGGGCTCAGGGAGTATGATTGGCAATTTGGCATTTGAGACGCCCAACGATCACGACCCGCACCTACCCTGTAAATACTAAACTCTCCTTGTACTCATCACTACAACAAAACAGAACATTTTCGTCGGCCAAATCAACTTCCATCGGCTCCTGGAGGCCGACGGAAGTTAACTTAACTTCCGTCGGCTTCTCACAGTGGCCGTCGGCTTTAATGCTGGCCGACGGAAGTTAGGGGATCCGATCGGCCGTGGAAAAATCCCCCGCTAACTTCCGTCGGCTAACTTCAGTCGGCTTTAATGCTGGCCGACGGAAGTTAGGGGGTTTTTCCCCAACCGTGCGCGCGTACAGGGAGACCTAACTCCCTGTACGCGCACAGTACCCGCCGCCGCCTCCCGCGCCCAGCCCGCACCACCGCCACCGCCCGCCTCCGGCTCGCGCCACCACTCCGGCCGCCGGCCACCCGCCGGCCGCCCGCCCGCCGCCTCCCGCCGCCCCGGCCAGCCGCCTCTGGCCCATCTCGCCTCCCGCCGCCGCCGCCTCCCAACTGCATCCCGCCCGCGCCGCCTCCCCCGTTGCCTCCCGCCGCCGCCTCTTGCCTGCGCTGCCGCCTAGCCACCCACCACCGCCTAGCCACCCGCCACCGGCCCACCACCGGCCGGCACCGCCGCCCCGGCCACCGCCCGCAGCCACCCACCGCGCCTCCACTGTCCGCCTCCCACCGCCGCCGCCTCCCACGCTCACCACCGCTCGGACGCCCGCCTCCTACTGGCACCGCCGCCCCGACCACCATCGCGGCCACCCACCGCGCCTCCACTGTCCGCCACCCGTCGACGCCTCCGCCTGTCCGCCGGTCCCGTCGAAGCCCGTCGGCGTCACCATCTCCACCACACCGGTATGGATAATTGTGAATTTGGGCTGAGATGCATGTCAACTTGGAATATATGTCGAGAATGTGGGCTAGGAATATATGTTGTGGCTGATTTGAATTGAATTGAATTGTGAATTGGAGAGAGCATGTCAATTTGGGCTAAGAATGTCAATTTGGGATGACAATATCAATTTGCATTATATGTTGAGAATGTGGGCTGAGAATATATGTTGTGGCTTATTTGAATTGAATTGAATTGGGCTGAGAATTTGAGATGTCACATGTTGTGGATTATTTGAATTGAATTGAATTGGGCTGATATCATGTGGTGTTTATATGCAATATATGTTGTTATGTTAAAATTTTCTTCATGTATTAATATGCTTCGATTCATATGTGATGTTCAGCCGGTGCCCGTTGCCCCCCCCGTCGAGCAGAGGGGGCAAAAGCCATGGACGGTGAGACAGTGTTTTATTAATGGTTTGTGTATGGTATTGTGATGGTAACTAACTCATTCAATGTTGCAGGTACTCCATGTTCAATGGAGTTATTGACTCGAGAGCGGTGAGAGCTCAGAAGTCAGCTCAGTCATCGCAGAGCTCCGTCGGAGTTGGCTCCAGCCGTCGTCGCTCTTCAGAAACCCCGGAGGTGGTTCGGGTGAGGGAGGAAATGAGGCGGCTATACGAGCACAACAGGAAACAACAAGAGTACTATACCGCCTGCTTAGCACAACAGCGGGCGATGATCCAAGTAAGTTTAGTTTAGAGTGTTGCAGTTCAAAAGTATTCAGAAATAGGTTTAGAACTAACTGATTACATTACAACATATGTAGCAACTAGCCCAGCAAAATAGTGGATTTGACATGTCCATGTTCCAACCACTACCTCCCCCGCCACCACCACTATCTCCTACATCACCTGAGGTACCTCCTAGATACTTAAGTTAGCGTTTAGAAGGGTAGTTGAGTTCGTTCTCTAATTTTGTCTATTTCTTCAGAGTTTCCGTACGCCTGGTCAGGATGGAGCCTCCGGGGCAAATGTGGATGAAGCGGGAGGCAGTGGCGGCACCCACGACCCAAATGTGGGCGATCAGTTAGTATGGATGTGTATTGTGAACCTGGATTGAATCTCGATGTGTTATGTGACTTTGTATGTGAATTTGGATGGTATATGTGAATGCGGATGTGTATTGTGACTTTGAATGTGAATTAAGTTGTGTTATGTGATTTTGGATGTGATGTGTGAAGTTTTGGATGTGAGATGTGATTTTGGATGTTATATGTGAAGTTTGAATGTGATTTTGGATGTGAAATGTGAATTTGGATGTGTATTGTGAATGTGATTGAAATTGTGGTTGGATGTGAGTGTGAGTAGGGGAACTAGGAAAAAACAAAAAAAATACCAGCTAACTTTCGTCGGCTTTTACCATAGCCGACGGAAGTTAGCTGCTTTTGGCCACATGGGCAGAAAGGCTAACTTCCGTCAGCTAGGGCCAAAACCGATGGAAGTTAGGTGCCCCTAACTTCCATCGGCCAGGCTGGCCGACAGAAGTTAGCGCCCCTCTGCTGACGTGGCAGAGTTTGGGGCTAACTTCCGTCGGCCACGTGAAGCCAACGAAAGTTAGCTAACTTCCGTCGGCCGCCGACGGAAGTTAGCTAACTTCCATCTACTCGCTTCCGTCGGCCAAAGGCCGATGGAAGTTAGCCCTTTGCCGATGGAAGTTAGCTTCTTCCGTCGGGAAAGGGCTAACTTCCGTCGGCTTTGGCCGACGGAAGTTCCCTATTTTGTTGTAGTGCGTATTGATTTATCTGTTTTCTTTTTCGTGGTCAAGCTGGATAGGTGCTCTTGCTCCTCTCATAGCCTGGATGATCCGGTTCAAAACGACCAGCTGAATGATGGACCGATGACTTACGCAGTTACGCCATCCAACTATCCAATGTTTTTTAAAAAATAACCACTTATTCAAAACTACATCATTGGTTTGGGCTTTTGAAAAGTTGTAAAATTGAATATCTGTCGATCAAACATTTGGTGATAGAGGTCATGTCGATTATTGGTTTGGCAACAAGACACCTATCGCCAAATGGTTGGTCAACATGTGTCATTATTTAATTATTGAGTCCCTATCGACCATCATCTATGTTAAGGGTAACCATCAGTCAATAAGATTCTTATCATCAAATGGTTAGTTGGCAGAGATCTTTTTTTATTTTTTTTAATAAGTTTTGCAAGAACTTAGTCGTCATTCAAAATTCTACCGTTATTGTATATGATAATGTGCATATTACAAAGTACGTAGTTCAAACAGTGCAAACAAATAGATAAAAGTACAAATGTACAATACCATTTATTTACTTTGCACACATTTGCACTAATGGTATCTTCTATGTCGTCTAGCCTCGTTATAAAGGTTTTTTCTTACCTCCTCTTGTATTATAATGCAGTTTTAGCATCTGTCATCATTCCATCTTCATAGTTTGGTGTCACAATGTCAACCAACTACCACAAAACTGCCTGTAGTGATGGGTAATAACCTCAGTTAGTGGTGGACATATCTCTTATTACTCTTATAATGTCAGTAAACTTAGTCATTAGTGATGGATAAACACGCATCACTAAAAGGACCCTTTATTGATAGACGGCAATTTTCATCCGTCACTATATGTACCCTTTAGTAATGGATGTACCTGTTGGCTCATCACTAAATGGTGTCATGCTAGCATGAACGTGGACCTGTATGAAACCCTTTAGTGATGCGCCAACATATACACCAGTCACTATGGGACACCTTTAGTGACACATATTTACCGTAAAGTGCTTCGAACGGGGACATTTGCAGGCTGGCTTGATAGCTATTGTTGTAGGAGAACTCCGCATAGGGAAAGTTCTTGTCCCACATTCCGCCAAAGTCTAGAGCGCAAGCTCTAAGCATATCTTCCAGTATCTGGTTGACCCTTTCGGTTTGACCGTCGGTCTGTGGATGATAGGCGGTGCTAAAGTTCAGTCGGGTGCCGAGTTCCTCTTGAAGGTTCTTCCAAAACTTAGAGGTGTACTGACTCCCACGGTCAGATACGATCTTCTTAGGAACTCCGTGCAGGCACACGATCCGGGTCATATACAACTCGGTCAACTTGGCGACGGTGTAAGTTGTCTTGACGGGGATGAAGTGAGCCACCTTGGTGAGTCGGTCGATGATCACCCAGATAGAATCATGACCGTCTTGGGTCCTGGGTAGTCCCGTGATGAAGTCCATTCCTATCTCTTCCCACTTCCATTCAGGGACCTTGAGAGGTTGCTGTAGGAACGAAAGTAGCGACCAGAGGGGGGGGTGAATGGGCGCCTTAAAAAATTCTTTCGAATCAATGGCCTGTTCCCAATACCCAATGCACCTCAAAAGACTACGCAGCAGAAAATAAACAGAAGGCCTAAGTCTAAAGGTTTCTAACCTAGAAGCAACTGATGATAAACAGTGTAAAAACTAAAGTAGAGCAACTAGGCAGATGAACAAGTTGTAACAGGCCTAAACTTCTCAATGAAATGATCTAAGTATGTGTAAGATGAGAAGAGAGGTTACTGTCCAAATTTGTCTCCTGTTCGGAACTTGGCGAAGCCCCCTTCGCACGTCGAGGTCTGCATCGGAGGTTGGTGACGGAGCCTGTCTGAGATGCCGAAGATGTCACGGTCTAGCCTAGTTCGAAGTGGCAAGTTGCGAAGTGTACTTCGGAGCGAAGTATGACAATGCCGGAGCCTGGTTCGAAGTATGTACTTCGAAGACAAGGCTTCGAACACAGCTTCGACCCAAGAGCTTCGGAGCAAAGTGACAGAGTCGGAGCCTGCTTCGAAGTGCACTTCGAAGACAAAACTTCGAACACAACTTTGAACCGAAAGCTTCGAAGCAAAACCTTCGAACAGAAAGCTTCGAACACAACCCACAAAAGGACAACCTTCGAACACAGAAGCGAAGCCTGTCACACAACAGAAAAACAAGTCCGAAGCCAATGCTCTACCTTCGAAAAGAGCAAGCTCCGAAAAGAGAGGCGAAGGGAGGGACGCTACACAGAAGTCAGTGCGAGGCCTAGTGGAGCTACAAGCTTCGAACCCAACTTCAAAACTTGTCGAAGTATGGACTTCGAACAGATAAGGCCGAAGCCCCTTCGCACTATTGTTCGAAGTATGCGATGCTGACGATCAGAAAGATGCTTCGAAGCTTAGCAACACAGAACGCAAACCAAATACCGAAGATCGAACGAAGCTTTCGAAAGAGATAAATCGAAGCCTACCCCGCGAAACTGAGGGGCTTCGAACAGAGAGTAGCTTCGCTCGAAACACATCCAAAAAGGTGACAGACCCTGTCAGCTTCGATCGAAAAGGCTGTGCAGTAGAAGGTGAAAAGCTGCACAGACTACTGTAGCTACAGGAAAGTAGTACTACTTGCAAAAGCAAGAACTAGTACTCAGATTGTGAAGAACAGAAGCAACAGAAGAAGCTTCTCCTCACGAAATAAATTCAGCAGCCCGTAGATGAAGCAATAACTCCCCAAACCAAACAAGTGCAACAGATAAAATCAGCAGGGACCAAGGCTTTAATGCATCCAAGAGATTAGAGCAAATACCATGGAAAAACAGCAAGGAGCAGAGCCTGGCGGCGCACATAGGAGAGAGAAAAACGAGAGACAAAATGACCCAAAGAGTGGATTTGATTTCAGCACAAAAGGGTTGTCCAAACCCTAGGGATTGGGGTCCTATTTATAGGCAGCCCAACGCTAGGAATATTCTACCAACCCCTTAGGGTTTTTACAGACTCAAAAATAAAGGAAAAGACTCTACTGCCCTTAGGAATTTTTATAGACACAACTGACTGACTGTGGGCCTAGAGTTACAGATGACTTATCCGGAAGCTAAGTTTTCGTAGCGACTACGGCTTCTCTTCTGGACAGTCGGATACAGAATCAACGGTTGTCAGTTTTACGCCGAAACTGACAAAGCCTCCACCGGCTTTGCACCAGGTACCCGGATTGGGCCGGCCCGACTCCGCAGCTCTCTCAGCCCGGCAATCGCTCACTGCCCGTGTACCTGAGTCAGTCCTGGTCAACAGCCCAGTGGGTCTTCTACTGCTTCTGGCCCATGCACCCGGATTGGGCCAGCCCGACTTCGCAGCCTCCTCTGCCCGACAGTCGCTCGCTGCCCGTGTACCTGAGTCACACGCGGCCCATGAAACAGCAGATCTCTTCTCTTCTTCGGTCCTCATTGACTATCGTTGACAATAACTCATCACTTCTGGAGCCATGAGGCCCACGCTATTCAGCATGGCTCCTCAATCTCCCCCTTGATGAGTGCATTGTCAACACTCCTCTTTTCTCAGCTCTTCAGCACCTGTGAACAAATGTGGAAACACGAAAACAAAACACAAGAAGACAAAGAAGAAGAGAAATAAGGTAAAAGTTTAACCCTAATGACCAAAAGCCAAACAAAAGCAAGAGACGGTCATTATGGTTAACCAAAACGTAAAAGCTCAAAAATGAGTGTGATTTCAGAACAACAAGGATATCAACAGAGTAAGAACTCCCCCTTAAACTCTGATCCCAAATTTTCTCCCCCTTGTTGACAAGTGAACTCATCAAGCACTCAAAAGAGACACAGACTCCCCCTGAAATGCAACTCCCTCTCAAAATATGCAGTGAATGCAACTGGAGTGCAGAAGGAGTGTAGAGAACATGCTTCTCAGATATGATTGACTGCAATTACAACATCTAACAGATACAACAAAAGAGATACTGTCGAAGACACATGGCATGATCAGTGCAATAGATGATATCTAAAGAAAATCATTTAGCACTCATTTTTCAGTTTTTGCAAATAAAAGTATCACCACATGTTCTAGTAAACAAGCAAGGTAAAACATGAGATGCAGAAGCTAACTGAAATCTACCAAGTTAAGCATTGTCCATACCAAGGTGCTTCAGCAAACATGTTATCTTTTAAATGTTCAGGCTTTTTCAGATTTCCTTTTTCATTTATGCCAAGGGTTATTTGCATGTCAATCCTTATGCTAACCGACCAAGTCAAGCCTAGGCCAGAACTGGACCATCAGAAGCTTAAGACACTGGTCTTGGCATACACTACACTGTCCTAGTTCATACCAAAGTGCTATGGTAAGCAGTCCAGAACAATGTAATGCGACAAAGCAAACCCACTTGGATCTTTTCAACTTAAGCATAAAAAGGCATGGAGTTTTCATTCATTTTGATTTTTATCATTTTTATCGCTCATTTTCCATGTGAAAGCAAAAAGATGTCCAAGTTGCATATCTGCATCTATGTGATGAACTGGCTACAAGGCATGTAACAGATAGCAGAAGCACTCAGCCTACACATGCTAGTTACCAGAAGCAAAGGTGATCATTTTTCAAGTTGAAAGCGTAAAAGCCATGCTCATGACAGATATCAGATATATCATTTGAACTGAATCAAAGCATGATCATCGACAAGTAATCAATAGCATGTACCCGCTAGAATAAGTAAAGCAGTTCAATCATATAACAGAAGCATCTCTAAAGTGTGATACGTGAATATGCAAGATATGAACACACACAAAAAGACTCAAGAAAAGAGTAAAGAAGAAAGAAAACTGACGCAAGATATCCTAGAAAGGATACACAACACCCAAATCCCCTCGAAAACGCTCAAAAGAAGACTGATCTAGGGGTTTGGTGAAAATGTCAGCCAACTGATGATGGGTATCAACATGAATAAGGTCAATGACACCTTTTTCATATTGATCCCGCAAGAAGTGAAAGCGCACATCAATATGTTTGGTTTTTGAATGAAGACACGGGTTTTTCCCTACACTAATAGCACTAGTGCTGTCGCAAAACAATGGAACCCTGGTAGGAAAGAATAACCCAAAGTCTCGTAGAGTGGAAATCATCCAAACCAACTGTGAGCAGCAGCTAGCAGCAGCTACGTACTCAGCCTCTGTGGTCGAAAGAGCAACTCCAGATTGCTTTCGAGAAGACCAAGAGACAAGAGAGGAACCAAGAAACTGGCAAGTACTGGAAGTCGACTTGCGATCCAACCGGCACCCACCAAAGTCGGCATCCGAAAAGCCAGATAAATCAAGTGATGATGATGCTGAATAGTAAAGACCGAGATCGGGCGCATAAGTGAGATACCTAAAAATGCGCTTGACAGCCTGTCGGTGAGATGCGCGTGGTGAAGACTGAAAACGCGCGCAAAGTCCCACGGCGAACTGTATGTCTGGTCTTGTTGCCGTTAAGTACAACAGCGAACCAATCATCCCTCGAAACTCTCTCTCATTGACCTTGACACCGCTCTCATCCTTGTCCAGACCCCCAGAAGTGCCCATAGGGGTCATCTGCGGCTTCAATTCACCACCAAAGTCAAATTTCTTAAGCATATCACGAGTGTACTTACCTTGGTGGATGAAGGTGCCGTCCTTGATCTGTTTGATCTGGAGCCCTAAGAAGTACTTGAGCTCACCCATGAGGCTCATCTCAAACTCACTGTGCATCTGCTCAGAAAACTTGGACACAAGAGAATCAGTAGTACCGCCAAAGATAATATCGTCCACATAAATCTGAGCGACTAAGAAGTCTGAAGCATCTCTGAGCAAGAAAAGAGTTTTGTCCACAGAACCCATTACAAAGCCTTTCCCCAACAAAAACTGCTTTAACCGGTCATACCAAGCTCTGGGGGCTTGCTTTAACCCGTATAAAGCTTTGTGCAATTTAAAAACATGTCGAGGAAACTTAGGGTTCTCAAAGCCGGGGGGTTGCCTAACATAAACCTCCTCTTCTATGTACCCGTTCAGAAAAGCGCTCTTAACATCCATTTGAAAAAGCTTAAAACCCTTTGAAACGGCAAAAGCTAGAAGAATACGAATGGACTCAAGACGGGCAACAGGAGCGAAGGTTTCTTCAAAATCAATACCTTCCTTCTGGCAATAACCCTGGGCAACTAATCGAGCCTTGTTGCGCATCACAACCCCATCTTCACCTTGTTTGTTCTTGAATACCCACTTGGTGCCAATGGGGTTGCATCCTGGTGGCGGCTCAACTAGTGTCGAAACCCGATTGAGGACAAAGTTCTCAAGCTCTTCTTGCATAGCATTAATCCAATTAGAATCAGAAAGAGCATGAGAAACATCTCTGGGCTCAAAAGATGCAACAAACGCAGATTCAGCAAACACAGCGAGAGAGGCAGAAGAACGCAAAGTCCTCTCAGTCAAATCACCTATGATGAGCTCTGAGGGATGGTCACGCTGAACTGCTCAGGTTCCCTGGTGATCTGAAGTCACCTCACCGGAGTCAGCAGCTGGCACCTCTGGACTCGACTGAGGGGGCTCGATCGAAGTGGAAGAAGTGATCAGAGGTCCACCCTCATCCTCAGTCGAAGTCTCAGAAGGTGTGGGCTCTGCGGGGGATGCAGAAAGCCCACCCTCATCAACAGCTGGAGTATCCTCATCTTCCTCGAAGATGGACTCTCCGAGCTCATCATCGTCACCAGAAAGCTCAAAAGAAGGAGTCAAAGAAGGCAAGGACTCATCAAATGAAACCTCACACGTCTCGACAAGCAGCTGGGATTCGAGGTTCCAAACACGGAAGCCTCGAGAATGCAATGCATAACCAAGAAAAACACCATCCCAACAACGAGACTCAAACTTGTCCAAATGCCCTCCCTTCTTGAGCACAAAGCACTTGCACCCAAACGCTCGCAAGTGGCTAACCTTGGGCTGTCTGCCAAACCGCAACTCATATGATGTCTTACAAAGGTAAGCTCTAAGAAAAATGCGGTTGGCCAGATAGCAAGCCGTGTTCATGGCTTCAGCCCAAAAACGCCTAGGAGTCCTGTGCTCATCGAGCATCATCCTGGCCATCTCAACTAGCGTGCGGTTCTTTCGTTCCACAACGCCGTTCTATGGGGGAGTGTAAGGAGATGAAAACTGATGGTCCAGACCCTGATCACTACAGAAGCTGATGAACTGAGAGTTCTTGAACTCGGAGCCGTTGTCGGAGCAAATTGCTCGCATCCGACCATTGTTCTCATTCTTCAGCTTCAAAATCAGGTCATGGACAAATTGAAAAGTTTCATCCTTAGACTCCAAAAAGAAAACCCACGAGAATCGAGAAAAGTCATCAACAATCACAAGTGCATACCACTTCCCACCGACTGAGCGTACCCGAGCTGGACCTACAGTGTCCAAATGTAAAAGCTCGCCTGGATACGAAGTCATCACCTGAGTCACAGGTGAGTGAGAAGCGGCAACCATTTTCCCATGACGACAGGGATGACAAACTAGATCCTTCTCCATCTTAAGCTTGGGCAATCCTCGGATGAGGTCCATAGAGCTTAACCTGACTAGCAGATCAAAACTCAAGTGACCTAACCTCCTATGCCACTTCCAGAGCTCAGAAGAAGATCCAGCAATCAAACAGCGAGAAGGGCCAAAAGAACTAGAGAAGTCAATTCGAAAAACTTTACCGAAGGGTAAAATCTGACAAACCAAAGACCCTCTAGAATCAACCACAGAAGAATTGCCCTTCTTAAAACGCACTTCCAAACCATCCTCAAGAAGTTGCGACACAGAAATCAAGTTGAAGTTCAGATTTTTAACCAAGGCAACATTCTTCAAAGAGAAATGATCTGAAATGCTAATTGAGCCTATGCCACTTACTTCCCTTGACCGCTGTTCCCGAAAGTGATATATTCTTTGGAGCTCGGGGGAGTGAGACTGGAGAACCATCTGCGATGTCCCGTCATGTGGCGAGAGCATCCTGAGTCCATGATCCAAACATCCTCCAGTTCCCGGTCCTGTACAATCAATGTCTGTAAGTGGGAGCAAATGGTCCGGCACCAGGTTTAGCAAAAGAGCTAAACCAGTGTCGAGCCATCTGCTCAAAAGATGGAAAGCGAAAACCATCAAAAGAGTTTGGACCAAAACGCGGCTCAAAGCGCGGTCCACGGTTCTTCCTAACCCTGCGGCCACGAGGTCCAGAACCGTAGCCAACACGGTCTGGAACTCTGCCGGAACGGACACCACCAACTGGAGCACGGGTACGAAAACCGTCTCCTCTACCACCACCTACACGACGCGGCCTGGCCTCCAGCCTCTCCCTGCGCCGAGGAACACGCAGTCTACCACCCTGCTGGTAGAACTGCTCCTGATCACTACGAGCCCTCTCTGCTCTCTCAACCCGCTTCCTCCTGAAGCAAAACTCCGCAAGATGCCCGTCTCTCTGACAATACTCACAATGATAGGTAGACTTCTTGGGATGTGGTTGAGGCTTGGGATTCTTGGGCTTGGTAGTGTTTGGTGTGGTCTTCTTAGGCTGAGAGGGTCCAGGAAGAGAGTCAAGAGAAGTGTGGAGATTTTTGGGCTTTGGAACCCAGATAGGTTTCTTGGGTGGAGCTTTAGGTGGCTCATGAATCACTCCATCCTTGGGGTGACAAGCCTGGGAAGACTCAGTGGAGTGAGTCTTGGGATACCTCTGCTCTGGAGTCATTTTACTCCACTCCACTGCCCGGCTGATGGCACTCTCAAAGTCAGCCTTGGTGTAGGTGTAACCTACCCCAAACCCATCCTGCCTCTTGAACTGCTAGATCATCATGCCACGCTGTGGCTCTCTGGCACTGATCCAACTCAGGATAGACCGGAGGTAAAAGTTCTCATTCTGAGAATCAGCTAGCTCCTCTCTCAAGGAAGCTAGAACCTCCACCTGAGACAAGCAGGTCTCACACTCACTCTCTATTTGGACAGACTTTCCGGCTTTTAGCTTAATCAACTCCATTCTAAGAGACAGACAGTTCTCACAGACAGTGGGTGGAACTGACAATGTCTCAAGCTCTAGCCTAGTCTGCGCAAGCTCATCTCTCAACCTCTCCAAGTCACCCAAATGTTCATTACCCTTGGATTTCAGCTCAGCTAAGGCAGCTAGATGAGATGGGCAATCAACACAGGGTGCGACGACAGTGGCTTGAGCATCTTTCAGCTCCAGCTGAGCGCTTTCAAGCTCAGTGGCCAAAGCATCCCTCTCATCAACCCTTTCTGTGTACCTGGACTTCAGAGTCGACAGGTCACACAGAAGCACCTCACACTTCGGGCACTCACTGCTATCACCCAAGCAAGGGGAAGAAGATAGACTCTCAATTCTACCGTTGGCCACGGCAAGCTCACTCTCTAACTCGTCTATCCTTTTCTTAGCCCCCCTAAGCAGTTTCTCCCGATACTTCAACTCCTGACGATTGCTCTCCAGTAAATCAACAATTTCACGCTCATAAGATGATACCTTGCTGTCGTCGTCGTCGGAGTCATCGGAGGAGCTCTTTTCTTCTCTATCCCCAAGAGCCATTGAGCAGAAGATCTTGCAGGATCTTTGGCGCTGGTGTGAGCAGCTCTTCGGCTTGTCTCCGAAGGCCATGAAGCAGAGGCCCGCCGGATCGTCCTTGTCCTTCCCCTTCCTGATGGCGATCTCCTCATCGCTTGAGCTCGATGAAGAGGAAGAAGACGTGGATCTCTTGGAGTAGCTCTTCTCCATCTCAGCGAAGAAGGCCTTGTCGCGCTTCTTATTCTCTCGCCGGTAGTCCTTCAGGGCCTTCTTGAAGAACCGGGTCTTCGGTTTGCCCTTTTTGAAGGAGGGGCTCTCATGCTTGCCGGAGTCGTGGAAGCTGCTGCCGGTGCCCTTCTTGTATCCACTGCGCTTGGGGCAGTCGGCGATGAAGTGTCCTGGATCACCACATTCAAAGCATCCGGATTTTGTGCCGTGTCTTTTGAACATTCTTTTATCATAGACACGACGCACCCGGTTGTTAAAGAGACACAAATCATCATCTCCCAACAACTCAAGCTGGTCCTCAGTGATAGACATCAAAGAGAACCCAGCACAGCTCACAGCAGAGGGATCAACTGAAGGTGTAGCAAGGGCCAGGGATTTTGATCCAGAGCCAGTGAGATTTGATCTCAACTGGATATCTACCTCAGTGGCCTTCAGCTTGCTAAATAACTCAGAAATGGTCAAGGTATCGTAAGAAGTGCTCTCGACGATAGAGGATACCTTGATCTCCCAGATCTTTGGGTCCAAGGTATGGAGAACCTTGAGCGCCTGCTCATGATCTGAGACTAACTGAGCACCCTCAGCCTTGTTGTCCCGAAGCTTGTTTATGATCGACTGAAAACGTCCAAACAAAGCCTCAACAGATTCACCCGGCTTCTGTGTGAAATTTTCATATTCACGCCGGTAGGTCTGATAGAGCCGAGCCTTGACCTGTGCTGTTCCCTCATGGTGTGCCTTGAGGGTAGCCCAGATCTCTCTCGCAGTGGAGAGCTGACTCACACGCTCAAACTCAGTAGGACCTAAACCAGAAAATAAAATGTTCACAGCCTTACTGTTACTCAGATGCTGAGCAATGATACCAGCAGTACCTTGCTCAGTAACTGGCAAAATGACAAACGTGGTGTGAACGCAAATGTCCCATATGTCCGAACCCTGGCTCATGAGATAGGCTCGCATGCGAGTCTTCCAATAATTATAGCCATAGGCTTCCAAGGACGGGACCTTGCCGGGAGACGTCATAGTCACTACTGGGGTTTAGAACCGGTTAAGGTATGGAAAAACCCTAACCAATCTCTGATACCACTTGTAGGACCGAAAGTAGCGACCAGAGGGGGGGTGAATGGGCGCCTTAAAAAATTCTTTCGAATCAATGGCCTGTTCCCAATACCCAACGCACCTCAAAAGACTACGCAGCAGAAAATAAACAGAAGGCCTAAGTCTAAAGGTTTCTAACCTAGAAGCAACTGATGATAAACAGTGTAAAAACTAAAGTAGAGCAACTAGGCAGATGAACAAGTTGTAACAGGCCTAAACTTCTCAATGAAATGATCTAAGTATGTGTAAGATGAGAAGAGAGGTTACTGTCCAAATTTGTCTCCTGTTCGGAACTTGGCGAAGCCCCCTTCGCACGTCGAGGTCTGCTTCGGAGGTTGGTGACGGAGCCTGTCCGAGATGCCGAAGATGTCACGGTCTAGCCTAGTTCGAAGTGGCAAGTTGCGAAGTGTACTTCGGAGCGAAGTATGACAATGCCGGAGCCTGGTTCGAAGTATGTACTTCGAAGACAAGGCTTCGAACAAAGCTTCGACCCAAGAGCTTCGGAGCAAAGTGACAGAGTCGGAGCCTGCTTCGAAGTGCACTTCGAAGACAAAACTTCGAACACAACTTTGAACCAAAAGCTTCGAAGCAAAACCTTTCGAACAGAAAGCTTCGAACACAACCCACAAAAGGACAAACCTTCGAACACAGAAGCGAAGCCTGTCACACAACAGAAAAACAAGTCCGAAGCCAATGCTCTACCTTCGAAAAGAGCAAGCTCCGAAAGAGAGGCGAAGGGAGGCACGCTACACAGAAGTCAGTGCGAGGCCTAGTGGAGCTACAAGCTTCGAACCAACTTCAAAACTTGTCGAAGTATGGACTTCGAACAGATAAGGCCGAAGCCCCTTCGCACTATTGTTCGAAGTATGCGATGCTGACGATCAGAAAGATGCTTCGAAGCTTAGCAACACAGAACGCAAAACCAAATACCGAAGATCGAACGAAGCTTTCGAAAGAGATAAATCGAAGCCTACCCCGCGAAACTGAGGGGCTTCGAACAGAGAGTAGCTTCGCTCGAAACACAGCCAAAAAGGTGACAGACCCTGTCAGCCTCGATCGAAAAGGCTGTGCAGTAGAAGGTGAAAGCTGCACAGACTACTGTAGCTACAGGAAAGTAGTACTACTTGCAAAAGCAAGAACTAGTACTCAGCTTGTGAAGAACAGAAGCAATAGAAGAAGCTTCTCCTCACGAAATAAATTTAGCAGCCCGTAGATGAAGCAAT
>JAAALK010000286.1:13106955-13247714 GCA_019279435.1 Zizania palustris
TAATTTATTACGTGTGTTTTCTAGGATTTAAATTGAAATAGGTGAATTTTGAACTACATGTGCCTGAAGTAAGCAAAAACAATTAACAGAAAAATCATATTCATGTTTTTAGTCCATTTTTAGTTCTTATTCAATAAAATTAAAGATATTATGAAAAATCTAGGTTGCGACACTCGCTCAACAACATAGAGCTTGAAGGTTTTTCAATTCTAAAAATCCAATGAGTCTAAAAAAGATGTGATTTTCCATGGTGTTATGATATGACATTTAGATGCTGTGATAAAAATTTTAAAAAGTTTTGAGAAAGTTTTCATGTAGGATGTTAAGAAACCGGAGATTCCTAAGGACCAATTAAGTTTTAGAGAGGGAATGAGTTAGGTTTAAAAGAAAATTGATGGTTAGTTTCTCATTTGAATTTGAAACTTTTTTAAAATAAAAATACAACCTAATTATCCAATGTAAAAATTGTTATTTTTCTAGGTAAGTTTACTATTTTTAATTCATTAAGTGTGTTTTTAGAATTTAAACTGATATTGGATAATTTTGAACTACAAGTGCATGAAGTAATCAACAAAAATTTATCAAAAAATAATATTCATGTTTTTAGTCCATTTTTAGTTCTTATCCAATAAATTTAAAGATATTATGAAAATCTACGTTGCGACACTCGATCAACAACATGGAGCTTGAATTATCTTTAATTCTAAAAAATCCAATGTAGTCTAAAAAGACGAGATTTGCCATGGTGTTATGATATGACACATAGATGTTGTGATAAAAATTTAAAAATGTTTCGAGAAACTTTTCATGAAGAATGGTAAGAAACCCGAGAATCTCCAAGGATCAACTAAGTTTTAGAGAAGGAATGAGTTAGGTTTAAAGGCAAATTGCTGGTTAGTTCCTCCTTTGAATTTGAAACTTTTTTTACAATCAAAATAAAACATAAATTATCTAATGGAAAATTTTGGTATTTTTCTAGGTATGCTTACTATTTTTAATTTATTACGTGTGTTTCTAGGATTTAAATTGAAATAGGTGAATTTTGAACTACATGTACCTAAAGTAAGCAAAAACAATTAACAGAAAAATGATATTCATGTTTTTAGTCCATTTTTAGTTCTTATTCAACAAAATTAAAGATATTATGAAAAATCTAGGTTGCGACACTCGCTCAACAACATAGAGCTTGAAGGTTTTTCAATTCTAAAATATCCAATGAAGTCTAAAAATATGTGATTTTCCATGGTGTTATGATATGACATTTAGATGCTGTGATAAAAATTTTAAAAAGTTTTGAGAAAGTTTTCATGTAGGATGTTAAGAAACCGGAGATTCCTAAGGACCAATTAAGTTTTAGAGAAGGAATGAGTTAGGTTTAAAAGCAAATTGATGGTTAGTTTCTCATTTGAAGTTGAAACTTTTTTAAAATAAAAATACAACCTAAATTATCCAATGTAAAAATTGTTATTTTTCTAGGTAAGTTTACTATTTTTAATTCATTAAGTGTGTTTTTAGGATTTAAACTGATATTGGAGAATTTTGAACTACAAGTGCATGAAGTAATCAACAAAAATTTATCGAAAAATAATATTCATGTTTTTAGTCCATTTTTAGTTCTTATCCAATAAATTTAAAGATATTATGAAAAATCTACGTTGCGACACTCGATCAACAACATGGAGCTTGAATTATCTTTAATTCTAAAAAATCCAATGTAGTCTAAAAATACGAGATTTGCCATGGTGTTATGATATGACACATAGATGTTGTGATAAAAATTTAAAAATGTTTCGAGAAACTTTTCATGAAGGATGGTAAGAAACCCGAGATTCTCCAAGGATCAACTAAGTTTTAGAGAAGGAATGAGTTAGGTTTAAAGGCAAATTGCTGGTTAGTTCCTCCTTTGAATTTGAAACTTTTTTTACAATCAAAATAAAGATAAATTATCTAATGGAAAATTTTGGTATTTTTCTAGGTATGCTTACTATTTTTAATTTATTACGTGTGTTTCTAGGATTTAAATTGAAATAGGTGAATTTTGAACTACATGTGCCTGAAGTAAGCAAAAACAATTAACAGAAAAATCATATTCATGTTTTTAGTCCATTTTTAGTTCTTATTCAATAAAATTAAAGATATTATGAAAAATCTAGGTTGCGACACTCGCTCAACAACATAGAGCTTGAAGGTTTTTCAATTCTAAAAAATCCAATAAGTCTAAAAAAGATGTGATTTTCCATGGTGTTATGATATGACATTTAGATGCTGTGATAAAAATTTTAAAAAGTTTTGAGAAAGTTTTCATGTAGGATGTTAAGAAACCGGAGATTCCTAAGGACCAATTAAGTTTTAGAGAGGGAATGAGTTAGGTTTAAAAGAAAATTGATGTTTAGTTTCTCATTTGAATTTGAAACTTTTTTAAAATAAAAATACAACCTAAATTATCCAATGTAAAAATTGTTATTTTTCTAAGTAAGTTTACTATTTTTAATTCATTAAGTGTGTTTTTAGAATTTAAACTGATATTGGATAATTTTGAACTACAAGTGCATGAAGTAATCAACAAAAATTTATCGAAAAATAATATTCATGTTTTTAGTCCATTTTTAGTTCTTATCCAATAAATTTAAAGATATTATTAAAAATCTACGTTGCGACACTCGATCAACAACATGGAGCTTGAATTATCTTTAATTCTAAAAAATCCAATGTAGTCTAAAAAGACGAGATTTGCCATGGTGTTATGATATGACACATAGATGTTGTGATAAAAATTTAAAAATGTTTCGAGAAACTTTTCATGAAGGATGGTAAGAAACCCGAGATTCTCCAAGGATCAACTAAGTTTTAGAGAAGGAATGAGTTAGGTTTAAAGGCAAATTGCTAGTTAGTTCCTCCTTTGAATTTGAAACTTTTTTTACAACCAAAATAAAACATAATTATCTAATGGAAAATTTTGGTATTTTTCTAGGTATGCTTACTATTTTTAATTTATTACGTGTGTTTCTAGGATTTAAATTGAAATAGGTGAATTTTGAACTACATGTGCCTAAAGTAAGCAAAAACAATTAACAAAAAATCATATTCATGTTTTTAGTCCATTTTTAGTTCTTATTCAACAAAATTAAAGATATTATGAAAAATCTAGGTTGCGACACTCGCTCAACAACATAGAGCTTGAAGGTTTTTCAATTCTAAAATATCCAATGAAGTCTAAAAAGATGTGATTTTCCATGGTGTTATGATACGACATTTAGATGCTGTGATAAAAATTTTAAAAAGTTTTGAGAAAGTTTTCATGTAGGATGTTAAGAAACCGGAGATTCCTAAGGACCAATTAAGTTTTAGAGAAGGAATGAGTTAGGTTTAAAAGCAAATTGATGGTTAGTTTCTCATTTGAAGTTGAAACGTTTTTAAAATAAAAATACAACCTAAATTATCCAATGTAAAAATTGTTATTTTTCTAGGTAAGTTTACTATTTTTAATTCATTAAGTGTGTTTTTAGGATTTAAACTGATATTGGAGAATTTTGAACTACAAGTGCATGAAGTAATCAACAAAAATTTATCGAAAAATAATATTCATGTTTTTAGTCCATTTTTAGTTCTTATCCAATAAATTTAAAGATATTATGAAAAATCTACGTTGCGACACTCGATCAACAACATGGAGCTTGAATTATTTTTAATTATAAAAAATCCAATGAAGTCTATATTAACAAGATTTGCCATGATGTTATGATATGACACATAGATGCAGTGATAAAAATTTAAAAATGTTTTGAGAAACTTTTCATGAAGGATGGTGTAGGACCGAAAGTAGCGACCAGAGGGGGGTGAATGGGCGCCTTAAAAATTCTTTCGAATCAATGGCCTGCTCCCAATACCCAACGCACCTCGAAAGACTAAGCAGCAAAGTGTGAACAGATTGCCTAAGTCTAAAAGTATCTAGTCTAGAAGCAATAGATGATAACACCAAAGCAGTGCCACTAGGTAGATAAACAAGGATATTCAAGACATGGCAGGTTAAACTTCTCAATGGATGATCTAAGTATAAATAAAGTGAGATGAGAAGTTACTGTTCAAATCTATCTCCTGTTCGAAACTTGTCGAAGCCTGCTTTGCTGGACGAAGCCTGCTTCGCTGGTCGAGGCCTGCTTCAGAGGTAGTGGCGAAGTCTGCCGAAGCCTATTGTGAAAGTGCCGAAGGTTTGTAGTCTATCCTAGTTCGAGTGCGACTGAGAGCAAAGTATGCTTCGAAGCGCTAAGTATCACAGTGTCGAAGCTTGCTTTGAACAGTGTACTTCGAAGGCTGGACTTCGAACAGAAGGCTTCGAACAAGCTCACAGAAAAACAACCTTTGAAAGAGTAGCGAAGCTCAACACACGACAGAGAAACCAAATCGAAGCCTTCACTCTACCTTCGGAGCTAGCAAGATCGAAGAAGGTTCGCTGAAGTGATAACCTTCGACACATACAGATCAACTTCGAAACGAAGTTTGTAAGAGTTGTCACACAAGAAATCGAAGGTGACAAACACACTTCGAATGACAAGCTTCGAACTCACAAGTTGTAGTCCTCAAAAATGACACCAGCAGAAAGATCTCAGAGACTACACGTCGAGCGAAGTATATCCGAGAGACTAGCTTTGAAGTCAACTTCGAAGCCTGTCGGAGTATACCTTCGCACAGACGGTCGAAGTATGACAAGCGAACAGATTACACACAAAACATACTTCGCAGCTAGCACATAAACTAAGCACAAGACATACTTCGAAGCAAGATTCACAGAGCAAGTGCAAAGTCGAAGTTCTGTCGGAGCCCTCGAATGAAGTCAGATCAAAGCCTGCCTCACGAAGCTGAGGGGCTTCGAACAGATAAGGGGCTTCGCCAGAAAAACTGCCAGAAAAGTTACTTGGTGTTGTCTACTCGATCAAAAAGCAACAAAGTAAAAATCAAGGCTATAGTACTTGCAACAGGCACGAACTAGTACTACTTCCGTGAAGAACAGAAGCAACAGAGAGCATTCAGGAATAAGAAGCTGCTGCCCGTGGACCAAAGCATTAAACCCACACAACAAAATACTGCGCACCGAATGAAAATAGCAGGGAATAAAACTTCACAGCATCATGATGAACTGCAGAGATGCAAGAATGGAAAACAGCATAAGAAGAAGCCTGGCGGCGCACAAAAAGGAGAGAGAATGCAGGGAACAAAATGACCCAATAGAATAGAAAGTGATTTCAGCAAAAGGGGCGCACAAACCTAGGGATTGGGGTCCTATTTATAGGCTGCCCAAAGACCTAGAATATTCCACCAGCCCCTTAGGGTTTTTACAGACGCTAAAATAAAAGAAAAGACTCAACTGCCCTTAGGAATTTTTATAGACACAATTGACTGACTGTGGGCCTAGAGATACAGATGACTTATTCGGAAGCTAAGCTTTCGTAGCGACTACGGCTTCTCTTCTGGACAGTCCGATACAGAATCAACGGTTGTCAGTTTTGCGCCGAAACTAACAAAGCCTCCACCGACTTTGCACCAGGTACCCGGATTGGGCCGGCCCGATTCCACAGCTCTCTCAGCCCGGCAATCACTCACCGCCCGTGTACCTAAGTCAATCCTGGTCAACAGCCCAGTGGGTCTTCTGCTGCTTCTGGCCCATGTACCCGGATTGGGCCAGCCCGACTTCACAACTCTCTCAGCCCGACAGTCGCTCGCTGCCCGTGTACCTGAGTCAAACGCGGCCCATGAACCAGCAAATCTCCTTTCTTCATCTGTCCTCTTGACTATCGTTGACAATGACTCATCACCTCTGGAGCCATGAGGCCCACGCTATTCAGCATGGCTCCTCAATCTCCCTCTTGATGAGTGCATTGTCAACACTTCATTTCTTCAACTTTTCAGTACCCGCGAACAACTGTGGAAACACAAAAAAAAAGCACAAGAAAGCAAAGAAGAAGAAAATAAAGTAAAAGTTTAACCCTAATGACCAAAAGTCGAACAAAAGCAAGAAGCGGTCATTATGGTTAACCAAAGGTAGAAGCTCAAAATGAGTGTGATCTTAGAAACATCAACAAGGATATCAAAGAGTAAGAAACAAATCCCAGAGAAAGCCAAACCTCCCCCTTGAACTCTTATCCCAAAATTTCTCCCCCTTGTTGACAAGTGAACTCATCAAGCACTCAAAAGAGACACAGACTCCCACTGAAAAGCAACTCCCCCTCAAAATATGCAATGAATGCAACTGGGGTGCATGTGGAGTGTAGAAATCATGCTTCTCAGATATAATTGACTGCAATTACAACATCGAATAGATACAGCAAAAGACATACTGTCTAAGATACATGGCATGATCAGTGCAACAGATGATATCTAAAGAAAGTCATTAGCACGCATTTTCAATTTTTACAAACAAAAACATCACCACATTTTCCGGTTGACAAGCAAGGTAAAACATAAGATGTAGAAGCTAACTGATATCTACCAAGATAAGCATTGTCCAAAACAAAGTGCTTCAGCAAACTTGTTATCATTTCAATTTTTAGGCTTTTTATTTTCCTTTTTCATTTTTGCTAGGGGTTATTTGCATGTCAAAACCTTATGCTGACCGACCAAGTCAAGCCTAGGCCAGAACTGGACCCTTAGAAGCTTAAGACATCGGTCTTGGCATACACTACAGTGTCCTAGTTCATACCAAAGTGCTATGGTACGCAGTCCAGAACAATGCAATGCGACAAGACAAACCCACCCGGATCTTTTCAAGTTATGCATAAAAAGGCATGGAATTTTCATTTTTCTTGATTTTTTATCATTTTTATAGCACATTTCCATGTTGTAAAGCAGAAAGATGTCCAAGTTGCATGTTTGCACTTAAGTCAGGAACTAGCTACAAGGCATGTATCAGATAGCAAAAACATTCAGCCTACACATGCTAGTTACCAGAAGCAATGGTGATCATTTTTCAAGTTTTAAAGCATAAAAGCCATGCATATGACAGATATCAGACATATCAAGTGAACTGAACTGAAGCACGATCATTGACAAGTATTCAAAAGCATGTACCAGCTAGAATAAGTAAATCAGTTCAATCATATAACAGAAGCAGCTCTAAAGTGTGATATGTGAATATGCAAGATACGAACACACACAAAAAGACTCAAGAAGAGAGCAAAAAGAAAGAAAACTGACGCAAAATATCCTAGAAAGGATACACAACACCCAAATCCCCTCGTAAACGCTCAAAGGTAGACCGATCTAGGGGTTTGGTGAAAATGTCAGCCAACTGATGATGGGTATCAACATGAACAAGGTCAATGACACCTTTCTCATATGGGAAATTTGGATCCATGCCATTACAATTTTGCGACTTTGGAGAAATGCCATTACAATTCACGTATTTAGATTCATGCCATTACAAATTCAGAAAACTCCTAACTATACCATTATAAATTTAGAAAATTCTGAAATATGCCATTACAATTTTAGAGAAATATGAAATATACCATTAGATTTTGTGAGAGCTGCAATTCCGAAATGACATATATCCAAATAGACGAATTGTAGTGGCAAAGTTCCAAAGCACGGTAATTGTAATGGCATATATCTAAAAAACCCTTCTCATATTGATCCCGCAGAAAATGAAAGCGCACATCAATGTGTTTGGTTTTTGAATGGAGACAAGGGTTTTTCCCTACACTAATAGCACTGGTGCTGTCGCAAAACAATGGAACCCTGGTAGGAAAGAACAACCCAAAATCTCACAAAGTAGAAATCATCCAAACTAACTGTGAGCAGCAGCTAGCAGCAGCTACATACTCAGCCTCAGTGGTCGAAAGAGCAACTCCAGATTGCTTTCGAGAAGACCAAGAGACAAGGGAAGAACCAAGAAATTGGCAAGTACCGGAAGTCAACTTGCGATCCAACCGGCACCCACCAAAATCGGCATCCGAAAAGCCAGATAAATCGAGAGATGATGATGTTGAATAGTAAAGACCGAGATCAGGCGCATAAGTGAGATACCTGAAGATGCGCTTGATAGCTTGCCGATGAGACGCGCGTGGTGAAGACTGAAAACGCGCACACAGTCCCACGACGAACTGTATGTCTGGCCTCGTCGCCGTCAAGTACAGCAGCGAACCGATCATCCCTCGAAACTCTCTCTCTCTCGTTGACCTTGACACCGCTCTCGTCCTTGTCCAGGCCCACAGATGTGTCCATTGGGGTCATCTGAGGCTTCAGCTCTCCACCAAAGGCGAATTTCTTCAACATGTCCCGAGTATACTTACCCTGGTGGATGAAGGTACCATCCTTGGTTTGTTTGATCTGGAGCCCTAGGAAGTACTTGAGCTCACCCATGAGGCTCATCTCAAACTCACTGTGCATCTGCTCAGAAAACTTGGACACAAGATCATTAGTAGTACCACAAAAGATAATATCGTCCACGTAAATCTGAGCGACTAAGAAATCTGAAGCATCTCTGAGCGGGAAAAGAGTTTTATCCACAGAACCCATCACAAAGCCCTTCCCCAACAAAAACTGCTTCAACCGGTCATACCAAGCCCTGGGGGCTTGCTTCAACCCGTATAAAGCTTTTTGCAATTTAAAAACATGTCGAGGAAACTTGGGGTTCTCAAAACCAGGGGGCTGCCTAACATAAACTTCCTCCTCTATGAACCTGTTCAGAAAAGCACTCTTGACGTCCATTTGAGAAAGCTTAAAACCCTTCGAAACGGCAAAAGCTAAGAGAATGCAAATGGACTCAAGACGAGCAACAGGAGCGAAGGTTTCTTCAAAGTCAATACCTTCCTTCTGGCAATAACCCTGGGCAACTAATCGAGCCTTGTTGCGCACCACAACCCCATCTTCACCTTGCTTGTTCTTGAACACCCACTTGGTGCCTATGGGGTTGCATCCTGGTGGCGGCTCAACTAGTGTCCAAACCCAATTGCGGACAAAGTTCTCAAGCTCTTCTTGCATAGCATTGATCCAGTTAGAATCAGAAAGAGCATGAGAAATATCTCTTGGCTCAAAAGATGCAACAAAAGCAGATTCAGCAAACACAGCAAGAGAGGTAGACGAACGCAAAGTTCTCTCAGTTAAATCACCGATGATGAGCTCTGAGGGGTGATCACACTGAACTACTCGAGTTCCCTGGTGATCTGAATTCACCTCACCGGAGTCAGCAGCTGGCACCTCTAGACTCGACTGAGGGGGGCTCGATCAAAGTGGAAGAAGTGATCAGAGGTCCGCCCTCATCCTCAGTCGAAGTCTCAGAAGGTGTGGGCTCTGCAGGGGGTGCAGAAGGCCCACTCTCATTAGCGGCCGGAGTATCCTCATCTTCCTCGAAGATGGACTCTCCGAGCTCACCATCAGAAGGCTCAAAAGAAGGAGTTAAAAAAGGCAAGGACTCATCAAATGAAACCTCACAAGTCTCGACAAGCGGCTGGGAGTCGAGGTTCCAAACACGGAAGCCTCGAGAAAGTAAAGCGTAGCCAAGAAAAACACCGTCCCAGCAACGAGACTCAAACTTGTCCAAATGCCCTCCCTTCTTGAACACAAAGCACTTGCAGCCAAACGCTCGCAAGTGGCTCACCTTGGGTTGTCTGCCAAACCGCAACTCGTACAAGGTCTTACCTAGGTAAGCTCTAAGAAAAATGCGGTTGGCAAGATAGCAGGCCGTGTTCATGGCTTCAGCCCAAAAACGCCTAGGAGTCCTGTGCTCATCGAGCATTGTCCTGGCCATCTCGACTAGCGTGCGGTTCTTTCATTCCACAATGTCGTTCTGTTGGGGAGTGTAAGGAGAAGAAAACTGATGGTCCAGACCCTGATAACTACAGAAACTGACAAACTGAGAATTCTTGAACTCAGAGCCGTTGACGAAGCGAATTGCTCGCATCCGACCATTGTTCTCATTCTTCAGCTTCAAAATCAGATCATGAACAAACTGAAACGTTTCATCCTTAGACTCCAAAAAGAAAACCCACGAGAATCGAGAAAAGTCGTCAACAATCACAAGCGCGTACCACTTCCCACCGACTGGGCGCACCCGAGCTGGACGTACAGTGTCCAAATGTAAGAGCTCGCCTAGATACGAAGTCATCACCTGAGTCACAGGTGAGTGAGAAGCGGCAACCATTTTCCCATGATGACAGGGATGGCAAACTAGATCCTTCTCCATCTTAAGCTTGGGCAATCGTCGGATGAGGTCCATAGAGCTCAACCTGACTAGCAGATCAAAACTCAAATGACCTAACCTCCTATGCCACTTCCAGAGCTCAGAGGAGGATCTAGCAATCAGACAGTGAGAAGGCCCAAAAGAACTAGAGAAGTCAATTCGAAAAACTTTACCGAATGGTAAAATCTGGCAAATCAAAGACCCTCTAGAATCAACCACAGAAGAGTTGCCCTTCTTAAAACGCACCTCTAAACCATCCTCAAGAAGTTGCGAAACATAAATCAAATTGAAGTTCAAGTTTCTAACCAAAGCAACGTTCTTTAAAGAAAAATGGTCTGAAATGCGAATTGAGCCAATGCCACTTACTTTCCCTTGACCACTGTTCCCGAATGTGATGTACTCTTTGGAGCTCGGGGGAGTGAGACTGGAGAACCATCTGCGATGTCCCGTCATGTGGCGAGAGCATCCTGAGTCAATGATCCAAATGTCCTCCAGTCCCCGATCCTACACAATCAGTGGCTGTAAGTGGGAGCAAATGGTCCGGCACCAGGTTTAGCAAAAGATCTAAACCAGTGTCGAGCCATCTGCTCAAAAGACGGAAAGCAGAAATCATCATGAGAGTTCGGACCAAACGCGGCTCAAAGCACGGTCCTTGGTTCTGCCTAAAGCCTCGGCCACGAGGTCCAGGACCGTAGCCAAAACGGCCTGGAGCTCTGCCGGAACGAACACCACCATCTGGAGCACGGGCATGAAAGCCGTCTCCCCTACCACCACCTACACGACGCGGCCTGGCCTCCAGCCTCTCCCCGTGTCGAGGAACACGCAGTCTACCACCCTGCTGGTAGAGCTGCTCTTGACCACCACGAGCTCTTTCTGCTCTCTCAACCCGCTTCCTCCTGAAGCAAAACTCCGCAAGATGCCCGTCTCTCTAACAGTACTCACAATGGTAGGTGGGCTTCTTGGGATGTGGTTGAGGCTTGGGGTTCTTGGGCTTAGTAGTGTTAGGTGTTGTCTTCTTGGGATGAGAGGGTCCAGGAAGAGAGTCTAGAGAGGTGTGGAGGTGTTTGGGCTTTGGAACCCATATAGGTTTCTTAGGTGGAGCTTTGGGTGGTTCATGAATTACTCCATCCTTGGGCTGAAAAGCCTGGGAAGACTCAGTGGAGTGAGTCCTGGGTATCTCTGCTTAGGAGTCATTTTACTCCACTCCACTGCCCGGCTAATGGCACTCTCAAAGTCAGCCTTGGTGTAGGTGTAACCTACCCCAAAACCATCCTGCCTCTTGAACTGCTGGATCATCATGCCGAGCTGTGGCTCTCTGGCACTGATCCAACTCAGGATAGAACAGAGGTAAAAGTTCTCATTCTGAGAATCAGCTAGCTCCTCTCTCAAGGAAGCTAGAACCTCCACTTGAGACAAGCAGGTCTCACACTCACTCTCTACTTGGATAGACTTTTTAGCCTTCAGCTTGATCAATTCCATTCTAAGAGACAAACAGTTCTCACAGACAGTGGGTGGAACTGATAGTGTCTCAAGCTCTAGCCTAGTCTGCGCAAGCTCAGCTCTCAACCTCTCCAAATCACCCAAATGCTCATTGCCCTTGGATTTCAGCTCAGCTAAGGCAGCTAGATGAGATGGGCAATCAACACAGGGTGTGATGACAGTGGCTTGAGCATCTTTTAGCTCCAGCTGAGTGCTTTCAAGCTCAGTGGCCAAAGCATCCCTCTCATCAACCCTTTCTGTGTACCTGGACTTTAGAGTCGATAGGTCACACAGAAGCACCTCACACTTCGGGCACTCACTGCTATCACCCAAGCAAGGGGAAGAAGATAGACTCTCAATTCTGCCGTTGGCTACGGCAAGCTCACTCTCTAACTCATTTATCCTCCTCTTGGCCCCCCTAAGCAGTTTTTCCCGATATTTTAACTCCTGACGATTGTTCTCAAGTAAATCAACAATTTCACGCTCATAAGATGATACCTTTTCATTGTCGTCGTCGGAGTCATCAGAGGAGCTCTTCTCTCCCTTATCCCCAAGAGCCATTGAGCAAAAGCTCTTGCGGGATCTTCGGCGCTGGTGTGAGTTGCTCTTCGGTCTATCCCCGAAAGCCATGAAGCAGAGGCCTACCGGATCGTCCTTGTCCTTCCCCTTCCTGATGACGATCTCCTCATCGCTTGAGCTCGATGAAGAGGAAGAAGACGTGGACTGCTTGGAGTAGCTCTTCTCCATCTCAGCGAAGAAGGCCTTGTCGTGCTTCTTGTTCTATCGCCGGTAGTCCTTCAGAGCCTTCTTGAAGAATCTGTTCTTTGGCTTGCCCTTGTTGAAGGAAGAGCTGTCGTGCTTGCCGGAGTCGTGGAAGCCACCACCGATGCCCTTCTTATGTCCATTGCGCTTGGGGCAGTCGGTGATGAAGTGTCCTGGATCACCACACTCAAAGCACCCGGATTTTGTGCCGTGTCTTTTGAACATCCTTTTGTCATAGACACGACGCACCCGGTTGTTAAACATACACAAATAATCATCTCCCAAAGACTCAAGCTGGTCCTCAGTGATAGACATCAAAGAGAAACCAGCACAACTCACTGAAGTGGGATCAACAGAAGGTGTAGCAAGGGCCAAGACTTCGATCCAGAACCAGTGAGATTTGATCTCAGCTGGATATCAACCTCAGTGGCCTTTAGCTTGCTAAACAACTCAGAAATGGTCAAGGTATCATAAGAAGTGCTTTCAACGATAGAGGATACCTTGATCTCCCAGATCTTTGGGTTCAAGGTATGGAGAACCTTGAGCGCCTGCTCGTGATCTGAGACTAACTGAGCACCCTCAGCCTTGTTGTCCCGAAGCTTGTTTATGATCGATTGAAAATGACCAAACAAAGCTTCAACAGATTCACCCGGCTTCTGTGTGAAGTTTTCATATTCACGCCGGTAGGTCTGATAGAGCCGAGCCTTGACCTGGGCTGTTCCCTCATGGTGTGCCTTGAGGGTAGCCCAGATCTCTCTCGCAGTGGAGAGATGGCTCACACGCTCAAACTCAGTGGGACCTAAACCAGAAAAGAGAATGTTCACGGCTTTACTATTGCTCAGATGCTGGGCAATAATACCAGGAGTACCATGCTCAGCAACTGGCAAAATAACAAATGTATCGTGAACACAGATGTCCCAGATGTCCGAGCCTTAGCTCATAAGATAGGCTCGCATGCGAGTCTTCCAATAGTTATAGCCATAGGCTTCCAAGGACGGGACCTTGCCAGGAGAAGTCATGATCACTACTGGGGTTTAGAACTGGTTAAGGTATGGATAAACCCTAACCAGGCTCTGATACCACTTGTAGGACCGAAAGTAGCGACCAGAGGGGGGTGAATGGGCGCCTTAAAAATTCTTTCGAATCAATGGCCTGCTCCCAATACCCAACGCACCTCAAAAGACTAAGCAGCAAAGTGTGAACAGATTGCCTAAGTCTAAAGGTATCTAGTCTAGAAGCAACAGATGATAACACCAAAGCAGTGCCACTAGGTAGATAAACAAGGATATTCAAGACATGGCAGGTTAAACTTCTCAGTGGATGATCTAAGTATAAATAAAGTGAGATGAGAAGTTACTGTTCAAATCTGTCTCCTGTTCGAAACTTGTCGAAGCCTGCTTTGCTGGTCGAAGCCTGCTTCGCTGGACGAAGCCTGCTTCGCTGGACGAAGCCTGCTTCGCTGGTCGAGGCCTGCTTCGGAGGTAGTGGCGAAGTCTGCCGAAGCCTGTTGTGAAAGTGCCGAAGGTTTGTAGTCTATCCTAGTTCGAGTGCGACTGAGAGCAAAGTATGCTTCGAAGCTAAGTATCACAGTGTCGAAGCTTGCTTTGAACAGTGTACTTCGAAGGCTGGACTTCGAACAGAAGGCTTTGAACAAGCTCACAGAAAAACAACCTTCGAAAGAGTAGCAAAACTCAACACACGACAAAGAAACCAAATCGAAGCCTTCACTCTACCTTCGGAGCTAGCAAGATCGAAGAAGGATCGCTGAAGTGATAACCTTCGACACATACAGATCAACTTCAAAACGAAGTTTGTAAGAGTTGTCACACAAGAAATCGAAGGTGACACACACTTCGAACGACAAGCTTCGAACTCACAAGTTGTAGTCCTCAAAAATGACAGCAACAGAAAGATCTCAAAGACTACACGTCGAGCGAAGTATATCTGAGAGACTAGCTTTGAAGTCAACTTCGAAGCCTGTCGGAGTATACCTTCGCACAGACGGTCGAAGTATGACAAGCCAACAGATTACACACAAAACATACTTCGCAGCTAGCACATAAACTAAGCACAAGACATACTTCGAAGCAAGATTCACAGAGCAAGTGCGAAGTCGAAGTTCTGTCGGAGCCCTCGAATGAAGTCAGATCAAAGCCTGCCTCACGAAGTTGAGGGGCTTCGAACAGATAAGGGGCTTCGCTAGAAAAACTGCCAGAAAAGTTACTTGGTGCTCTCTACTCGATCAAAAAGCAACAAAGTAAAAAGCAAGGCTATAGTATTGGTGTGCTGTTGCTACAGTGTAGTAGTACTACTTGCAACAGGCACGAACTAGTACTACTTCCGTGAAGAACAGAAGCAACAGAGAGCATTCAGGAATAGAAGCTGTTGCTCGTGGACCGAAGCATTAAACCCACACAACAAAATACTGCGCACCGAATGAAAATAGCAGGGAATAAAACTTCACAGCATCATGATGAACTGCAGAGATGCAGGAATGGAAAACAGCATAAGAAGAAGCCTGGCGGCGCACAAACAGGAGAGAGAATGCAGGGAACAAAATGACCTAATAGAATAGAAAGTGATTTCAGCAAAAGGGTCGCACAAACCTAGGGATTGGGGTTTTTACAGATGCTAAAATAAAAGAAAAGACTCAACTGCCCTTAGGAATTTTTACAGACACAATTGACTGACTGTGGGCCTAGAGATACAGATGACTTATCCGGAAGCTAAGCTTTCGTAGTGACTACGGCTTCTCTTCTGGACAGTCCGATACAGAATCAACGGTTGTCAGTTTTGCGCCAAAACTAACAAAGCCTCCACCGACTTTGCACCAGGTACCCAGATTGGGCCAGCCCGATTCCGCAGCTCTCTCAGCCCGGCAATCACTCACCGCCCGTGTACCTGAGTCAATCCTGGTCAACAGTCCAGTGGGTCTTCTGCTGCTTCTGGACCATGTACCCGGATTGGGCCAGCCTGACTTCGCAGCTCTCTCAGCCCGATAGTCGCTCGCTGCCCGTGTACCTGAGTCACACGCGGCCCATGAACCAACAGATCTCCTTTCTTCATCTGTCCTCTTTGACTATCGTTGACAATGAGTCATCACCTTTGGAGCCATGAGGCCCACGCTATTCAGCATGGCTCCTCAGATGGTAAGAAACCCGAGATTCTCCAAGGATCAATTAAGTTTTAGAGAAGGAATGAGTTAGGTTTAAAGGCAAATTGCTGGTTAGTTCCTCCTTTGAATTTGAAACTTTTTTTACAATCAAAATAAAGATAAATTATCTAATGTTTAATTTTGGTATTTTTCTAGGTATGCTTACTATTTTTAATTTATTACGTGTGTTTCTAGGATTTAAATTGAAATAGGTGAATTTTGAACTACATGTGCCTGAAGTAAGCAAAAACAATTAACAGAAAAATCATATTCATGTTTTTAGTCCATTTTTAGTTCTCATTCAACAAAATTAAAGATATTATTAAAAATCTAGGTTGCGACTCTCGCTCAACAACATAGAGCTTGAATGTTTTTCAATTCTAAAATATCCAATGAAGTCTAAAAAAGATGTGATTTTCCATGGTGTTATGATATGACATTTAGATGCTGTGATCAAAATTTTAAAAAGTTTTGAGAAAGTTTTCATGTAGGATGTTAAGAAACCGGAGATTCCTAAAGGACCAATTAAGTTTTAGAGAAGGAATGAGTTAGGTTTAAAAGCAAATTGATGGTTAATTTCTCATTTGAATTTGAAACTTTTTTAAAATAAAAATACAACCTAAATTATCCAATGTAAAAATTGTTATTTTTCTAGGTAAGTTTACTATTTTTAATTCATTAAGTGTGTTTTTAGGATTTAAACTGATATTGGAGAATTTTGAACTACAAGTGCATGAAGTAATCAACAAAAATTTATCGAAAAATAATATTCATGTTTTAGTCCATTTTTAGTTCTTATCCAATAAATTTAAAGATATTATGAAAAATCTACGTTGCGACACTCGATCAACAACATGGAGCTTGAATTATTTTTAATTCTAAAAAATCCAATGAGTCTAAAAAGACGAGATTTGCCATGGTGTTATGATATGACACATAGATGCTGTGATAAAAATTTAAAAATGTTTCGAGAAACTTTTCATGAAGGATGGTAAGAAACCCGAGATTCTCCAAGGATCAACTAAGTTTTAGAGAAGGAATGAGTTAGGTTTAAAGGCAAATTGCTGGTTAGTTCCTCCTTTGAATTTGAAACTTTTTTTACAATCAAAATAAAACATAAATTATCTAATGGAAAATTTTGGTATTTTTCTAGGTATGCTTACTATTTTTAATTTATTACGTGTGTTTCTAGGATTTAAATTGAAATAGGTGAATTTTGAACTACATGTGCCTGAAGTAAGCAAAAACAATTAACAGAAAAATCATATTCATGTTTTTAGTCCATTTTTAGTTCTCATTCAACAAAATTAAAGATATTATGAAAAATCTAGGTTGCGACACTCGCTCAACAACATAGAGCTTGAAGGTTTTTCAATTCTAAAATATCCAATGAAGTCTAAAAAGATGTGATTTTCCATGGTGTTATGATATGACATTTAGATGCTGTGATAAAAATTTCAAAAAGTTTTGAGAAAGTTTTCATGTAGGATGTTAAGAAACCGGAGATTCCTAAGGACCAATTAAGTTTTAGAGAAGGAATGAGTTAGGTTTAAAAGCAAATTGATGGTTAGTTTCTCATTTGAATTTGAAACTTTTTTAAAATAAAAATACAACCTAAATCATCCAATGTAAAAATTGTTATTTTTCTAGGTAAGTTTACTATTTTTAATTCATTAAGTGTGTTTTTAGGATTTAAACTGATATTGGAGAATTTTGAACTACAAGTGCATGAAGTAATCAACAAAAATTTATCGAAAAATAATATTCATGTTTTTAGTCCATTTTTAGTTCTTATCCAATAAATTTAAAGATATTATGAAAAATCTACGTTGCGACACTCGATCAACAACATGGAGCTTGAATTATTTTTAATTCTAAAAAATCCAATGAAGTCTAAAAAGACGAGATTTGCCATGGTGTTATGATATGACACATAGATGCTGTGATAAAAATTTAAAAATGTTTCGAGAAACTTTTCATGAAGGATGGTAAGAAACCCGAGATTCTCCAAGGATCAACTAAGTTTTAGAGAAGGAATGAGTTAGGTTTAAAGGCAAATTGCTGGTTAGTTCCTCCTTTGAATTTGAAACTTTTTTTACAATCAAAATAAAACATAAATTATCTAATGGAAAATTTTGGTATTTTTCTAGGTATGCTTACTATTTTTAATTTATTACGTGTGTTTCTAGGATTTAAATTGAAATAGGTGAATTTTGAACTACATGTGCCTGAAGTAAGCAAAAACAATTAACAGAAAAATCATATTCATGTTTTTAGTCCATTTTTAGTTCTTATTCAATAAAATTAAAGATATTATGAAAAATCTAGGTTGCGACACTCGCTCAACAACATAGAGCTTGAAGGTTTTTCAATTCTAAAAAATCCAATGAAGTCTAAAAAAGATGTGATTTTCCATGGTGTTATGATATGACATTTAGATGCTGTGATAAAAATTTTAAAAAGTTTTGAGAAAGTTTCATGTAGGATGTTAAGAAACCGGAGATTCCTAAGGACCAATTAAGTTTTAGAGAGGGAATGAGTTAGGTTTAAAAGAAAATTGATGGTTAGTTTCTCATTTGAATTTGAAACTTTTTTAAAATAAAAATACAACCTAAATTATCCAATGTAAAAATTGTTATTTTTCTAGGTAAGTTTACTATTTTTAATTCATTAAGTGTGTTTTTAGGATTTAAACTGATATTGGAGAATTTTGAACTACAAGTGCATGAAGTAATCAACAAAAATTTATCGAAAAAATAATATTCATGTTTTAGTCCATTTTAGTTCTTATCCAATAAATTTAAAGATATTATTGAAAAATCTACGTTGCGACACTCGATCAACACATGGAGCTTGAATTATTTAATTCTAAAAAATCCAATGAAGTCTAAAAGACGAGATTTGCCATGGGGTTATGATATGACACATAGATGCTGTGATAAAAATTTAAAAAATTTTCGAGAAACTTTTCATGAAGGATGGTAAGAAACCCGAGATTCCCAAGGATCAACTAAGTTTTAGAGAAGGAATGAGTTAGGTTTAAAGGCAAATTGCTGGTTAGTTCCTCTTTGAATTTGAAACTTTTTTACAATCAAAATAAAACATAAATTATCTAATGGAAAATTTTGTTATTTTCTAAGTATGCTTACTATTTTAATTTATTACGTGTGTTTCTAGGATTTAAATTGAAATAGGTGAATTTTGAACTACAAGTGCCGAAGTAAGCAAGAACATTAACAGAAAAATCATATTCATGTTTTTTGTCCAGTTTTAGTTCTTATCAAACAATTTGTATTTATTATGAAAAATCTACGCTGCGACACTCGATCAACAACAGGGAGCTTGAAGGTTTTTTAATTATAAAAATATATTGAAGTCTAAAAAAGATGAGATTTTCCATGGTGTTGTGATATGACACGTATTTGCTGTGATAAATATTTAAAAAATTTTCGTGAAATTTTTAATGTAGGATGTTAAGAAACCGGATATTCCCAAGGACCAATTAAGTTTTAGAGAAGGAATGAGCTAGGTTTAAAAGCAAATTGATGGTTAGTTTCTCGTTTAATTTGAAATTTTTTACAATAAAAATACAACATAAATTATCCAATGTAAAAATTGGTATTTTTCTAGGGAAGTTTACTATTTTTAATTCATTAAGTCTGTTTTTACGATTTAAACTGATATAGGTGAATTTTGAACTACAATTGCCTGAAGTAATCAACACAAATTTATAGAAAATAATATTCATTTTTTTAGTCCATTTTTAGTTCTTATCCAAGAATTGAAAGATATTATGAAAAATCTACATTGCGACACTCGATCAACAACATGGAGCTTGAATTATCTTTAATTCTAAAAATCCAATGTAGTCTAAAAAGACGAGATTTGCCATGGTGTTATGATATGACACATAGATGTTGTGATAAAAATTTAAAAATGTTTCGAGAAACTTTTCATGAAGGATGGTAAGAAACCCGAGATTCTCCAAGGATCAACTAAGTTTTAGAGAAGGAATGAGTTAGGTTTAAAGGCAAATTGCTGGTTAGTTCCTCCTTTGAATTTGAAACTTTTTTTACAATCAAAATAAAACATAAATTATCTAATGGAAAATTTTGGTATTTTTCTAGGTATGCTTACTATTTTTAATTTATTACGTGTGTTTCTAGGATTTAAATTGAAATAGGTGAATTTTGAACTACATGTGCCTGAAGTAAGCAAAAACAATTAACAGAAAAATCATATTCATGTTTTTAGTCCATTTTTAGTTCTTATTCAATAAAATTAAGATATTATGAAAAATCTAGGTTGCGACACTCGCTCAACAACATAGAGCTTGAAGGTTTTTCAATTCTAAAAAATCCAATGAGTCTAAAAAGATGTGATTTTCCATGGTGTTATGATATGACATTTAGATGCTGTGATAAAAATTTTAAAAAGTTTGGAGAAAGTTTTCATGTAGGATGTTAAGAAACCGGAGATTCCTAAGGACCAATTAAGTTTTAGAGAAGGAATGAGTTAGGTTTAAAAGCAAATTGATGGTTAGTTTCTCATTTGAATTTGAAACTTTTTTAAAATAAAAATACAACCTAAATTATCCAATGTAAAAATTGTTATTTTTCTAGGTAAGTTTACTATTTTTAATTCATTATGTGTGTTTTTAGGATTTAAACTGATATTGGAGAATTTTGAACTACAAGTGCATGAAGTAATCAACAAAAATTTATCGAAAAATAATATTCATGTTTTTAGTCCATTTTTATTTCTTATCCAAAGAATTGAAAGATATTACGAAAAATCTACGTTGCGACACTCGGTGAACAACATGGAGCTTGAAGTTTTTTAATTATAAAAAATCTAATGAAGTCTAAAAAGATGAGATTTTCCATGGTGTTATGATATGACACATAGATGTTGTGATAAAATTTAAAAATGTTTCGAGAAACTTTTCATGAAGGATGGTAAGAACCCGAGATTCTCCAAGGATCAACTAAGTTTTAGAGAAGGAATGAGTTAGGTTTAAAGGCAAATTGCTGGTTAGTTCCTCCTTTGAATTTGAAACTTTTTTTACAATCAAAATAAAACATAAATTATCTAATGGAAAATTTGGTATTTTTCTAGGTATGCTTACTATTTTTAATTTATTACGTGTGTTTCTAGGATTTAAATTGAAATAGGTGAATTTTGAACTACATGTGCCTAAAGTAAGCAAAACAATTAACAGAAAAATCATATTCATGTTTTTAGTCCATTTTTAGTTCTTATTCAAAAAATTAAAGATATTATGAAAAATCTAGGTTGCGACACTCGCTCAACAACATAGGAGCTTGAAGGTTTTTCAATTCTAAAATATCCAATGAAGTCTAAAAAGATGTGATTTTCCATGGTGTTATGATATGACAATTAGATGCTGTGATAAATATTAAAAATGTTTCGAGAAATTTTTCATGAAGGATGGTAAGAAACCCGAGATTCTCCAAGGATCAATTAAGTTTAGAGAAGGAATGAGTTAGGTTTAAAGGAAAATTGATGGTTAGTTACTCCTTTGAATTTGAAACTTTTTTACAATCAAATAAAACATAAATTATCTAATGGAAAATTTTGGTATTTTCTAGGTATGCTTATTATTTTTAATTTATACGTGTGTTTCTAGGATTTAAATTGAAATAGGTGAATTTTGAACTACATGTGCCTGAAGTAAGCAAAAACAATTAACAGAAGAATCATATTCATGTTTTTAGTCCATTTTTAGTTCTTATTCAATAAAATTAAAGATATTATGAAAAATCTAGGTTGCGACACTCGCTCAACAACATAGAGCTTGAAGGTTTTTTAATTATAAAAAATATATTGAAGCCTAAAAAAGATGAGATTTTCCATGGTTGTTGTGATATACACGTATTTGCTGTGATAAATATTTAAAAATGTTTCGAGAAATTTTTAATGTGGATGTTAAGAAACCCGGATATTCCCAAGGACAACTAAGTTTTAGAGAAGGAATGAGCTAGGTTTAAAGGCAAATTGATGGTTAGTTCTCCGTTTAATTTGAATTTGTTTACAATAAAAATACAACATAAATTATCCAATGTAAAAATTGGTATTTTTCTAGGGAAGTTTACTATTTTTAATTCATTAAGTGTGTTTTACGATTTAAACTGATATAGGTGAATTTTGAACTACAAGTGCCTGAAGTAATCAACACAATTATAGAAAATAATATTCATGTTTTTAGTCCATTTTTAGTTCTTATTCAATAAAATTAAGATATTATGAAAAATCTAGGTTGCGACACTCGCTCAACAACATAGAGCTTGAAGGTTTTTCAATTCTAAAAAATCCAATGAAGTCTAAAAAAGATGTGATTTGCCATGGTGTTATGATATGACATTTAGATGCTGTGATAAATATTTTAAAAATGTTTCGAGAAATTTTTAATGTTGGATGTTAAGAAACCGGATATTCCCAAGGACCAATTAAGTTTTAGACAAGGAATGAGCTAGGTTTAAAAGCAAATTGATGGTTAGTTTCTCGTTTAATTTGAAATTTTTTACAATAAAATACAACATAAATTATCCAATGTAAAAAATTGGAATTTTTCTAGGGAAGTTTACTATTTTTAATTCATTAAGTGTGTTTTTAGGATTAAATTGATATAGGTCAATTTTGAACTACAAGTGCCTGAAGTACTCAACACAAATTTATAGAAAATAATATTCATGTTTTTAGTCCATTTTTAGCTATTAACCAAAGAATTGAAAGATATTACAAAAAAACTACGTTGCGACACTCGATCAACAACATGGAGCTTGAAGGTTTTTTAATTATAAAAATATATTGAAGTCTAAAAAAGATGAGATTTTCCATGGTGTTGTGATATGACACGTATTTGCTGTGATAAATATTTAAAAATGTTTCGAGAAATGTTTCATGAAGGATGGTAAGAAAGCCGAGATTCTCCAAGGATCAATTAAGTTTTAGAGAAGGAATGAGTTAGGTTTAAAGGCAAATTGATGGTTAGTTCTTCCTTTGAATTTGAAACTTTTTTACAATCAAAATAAAACATAAATTATCTAATGGAAAATTTTGGTATTTTTCTAGGGAAGTTTACTATTTTTAATTCATTAAGTGTGTTTTTACGATTTAAACTGATATAGGTGAATTTTGAACTACAAGTGCCTGAAGTAATCAACACAAATTTATAGAAAATAATATTCATGTTTTTAGTCCATTTTTAGTTCTTATTCAATAAAATTAAAGATATTATGAAAAATCTAGGTTGCGACACTCGCTCAACAACATAGAGCATGAAGGTTTTTCAATTCTAAAAAATCCAATGAAGTCTAAAAAGATGTGATTTGCCATGGTGTTATGATATGACATTTAGATGCTGTGATAAAAATTTTAAAAAGTTTTGAGAAAGTTTTCATGTAGGATGTTAAGAAACCGGAGATTCCTAAGGACCAATTAAGTTTTAGAGAAGGAATGAGCTAGGTTTAAAAGAAAATTGATGGTTAGTTTCTCATTTAATTTGAACTTTTCTACAATAAAAATACAACATAAATTATCCAATGTAAAAAATGGTTATTTTTCTAGGGAAGTTTACTATTTTTAATTCATTAAGTGTGTTTTTACGATTTAAATTGATATAGGTGAATTTTGAACTACAAGTGCCTAAAGTAATCAACACAAATTTATAGAAAATAGTATTCATGTTTTTAGTCCATTTTTAGTTCTTATCCAAAGAATTGAAAGATATTATGAAAAATCTACGTTGCGACACTCGATCAACAACATGGAGCTTGAATTATTTTTAATTATAAAAAATCCAATGAAGTCTAGAAAAGATGAGATTTTCCATGGTGTTATGATATGACACATAGATGCTGTGATAAATATTTAAAAATGTTTCGAGAAAATTTTTCATGAAGGATGGTAAGAAACCCGAGATTCTCCAAGGATCAATTAAGTTGTAGAGAAGGAATGAGTTAGGATTAAGGGCAAATTGATGGTTAGTTACTCCTTTGAATTTGAAACTTTTTTTACAAACAAAATAAAACATAAATTGTCTAATGGAAAATTTTGGTATTTTTCTAGGTATGCTTACTATTTTAAATTTATTACGTGTGTTTCTAGGATTTAAATTGAATTAGGAGAATTTTGAACTACATGTGCCTGAAGTAAGCAAAAACAATTAACAGAAGAATCATATTCATGTTTTAGTCCATTTTTAGTTCTTATTCAATAAATTTAAGATATTATGAAAAATCTAGGTTGCGACACTCGCTCAACAACATAGAGCTTGAAGGTTTTTCAATTCTAAAAAATCCAATGAAGTCTAAAAAAGATATGATTTGCCATGGTGTTATGATATGACATTTAGATGGTGTGATAAAAATTTTAAAAAGTTTTGAGAAAGTTTTCATGTAGAATGTTAAGAAACCAGAGATTCCTAAGGACCAATTAAGTTTTAGAGAAGGAATGAGCTAGGTTTAAAAGCAAATTGATGGTTAGTTTCTCGTGTTAATTTGAAATTTTTTACAATCAAAATACATCATAAATTATCCAATGTAAAAAATTGTTATTTTTCTAGGGAAGTTTACGATTTTTAATTCATTAAGTGTGTTTTTAGGATTTAAATTGATATAGGCGAATTTTGAACTACAAGTGCCTGAAGTACTGAACACAAATTTATAGAAAATAATATTCATGTTTTTAGTCCATTTTTAGTTATTAACCAAAGAATTGAAAGATATTACGAAAAACTACGTTGCGACACTCGATCAACAACATGGAGCTTGAAGGTTTTTTAATTATAAATAATCTAATGAAGTCTAAAAAAGATGAGATTTTCCATGGTGTTATGATATGACACATAGATGCTGTGATAAATATTTAAAAATGTTTCGAGAAATGTTTCATGAAGGATGGTAAGAAACCCGAGATTCTCCAAGGATCAATTAAGTTTTAGAGAAGGAATGAGTTAGGTTTAAAGGCAAATTGTTGGTTAGTTCCTCCTTTGAATTTGAAACTTTTTTTACAATCAAAATTAAACATAAATTTTCTAATGGAAAATTTTGGTATTTTTCTAGGTATGCTTATTATTTTTAATTTATTATGTGTGTTTCTAGGATTTAAATTGAAATAGGTGAATTTTGAACTACATGTGCCTGAAGTAAGCAAAAACAATTAACAGAAGAATCATATTCATGTTTTTAGTCCATTTTTAGTTCTTATTCAATAAAATTAAAGATATTATGAAAAATCTAGGTTGCGACACTCGCTCAACAACATAGAGCTTGATGGTTTTTCAATTCTAAAAAATCCAATAAAGTCTAAAAAAGATGTGATTTTCCATGGTGTTATGATATGACATTTAGATGCTGTGATAAAAATTTTAAAAAGTTTTGAGAAAGTTTTCATGTAGGATGTTAAGAAACCGGAGATTCCTAAGGACCAATTAAGTTTTACAGAAGGAATGAGCTAGGTTTAATATCAAATTTATGGTTAGTTTCTCGTTTGAATTTGAAATTTTTTACAATCAAAATACATCATAAATTATCCAATGTAAAAAATTGGTATTTTTCTAGGGAAGTTTACTATTTTTAATTCATTAAGTGTGTTTTTAGGATTTAAATTGATATAGGTGAATTTTGAACTACAAGTGCCTGAAGTAATCAACACAAATTTAAAGAAAATAATATTAATGTTTTTAGTCCATTTTTAGTTCTTGTCCAATAAATTGAAAGATATTATTAAAAATCTACGTTGCGACACTCGATCAACAACATGAAGCTTGAAGGTTTTTTAATTATAAAAAATCTAATGAAGTCTAAAAAAGATGAGATTTTCCATGGTGTTATGATATGACACATAGATGCTGTGATAAATATTTAAAAATGTTTCGAGAAATGTTTCATGAAGGATGGTAAGAAACCCGAGATTCTCCAAGGATCAATTAAGTTTTAGAGAAGGGATGAGTTAGGTTTAAAGGCAAATTGATGGTTAGTTCCTCCTTTGAATTTGAAAGTTTTTTTACAATCAAAATAAAACATAAATTATCTAATGGAAAATTTTGGTATTTTTATAGGTATGCTTATTTTTTTAAATTATTACGTGTGTTTCTAGGATTTAAATTGAAATAGGTGAATTTTGAACTACATGTGCCTGAAGTAAGCAAAAACAATTAACAGATGAATCATATTCATGTTTTTAGTCCATTTTTAGTTCTTATTCAATAAAATTAAAGATATTATGCAAAATATAGGTTGCGACACTCGCTCAACAACATAGAGCTTGATGGTTTTTCAATTCTAAAAAATCCAATGAAGTCTAAAAAGGATGTGATTTTCCATGGTGTTATGATATGACATTTAGATGCTGTGATAAAAATTTTAAAAAGTTTTGAGAAAGTTTTCATGTAGGATGTTAAGAAACCGGAGATTCCTAAGGACCAATTAAGTTTTACAGAAGGAATGAGCTAGGTTGAAAAGCAAATTGATGGTTAGTTTCTCGTTTGAATTTGAAATTTTTACAATCAAAATACATCATAAATTATCCAATGTAAAAAATTGGTATTTTTCTAGGGAAGTTTACTATTTTTAATTCATTAAGTGTGTTTTTAGGATTTAAATTGATATAGGTCAATTTTGAACTACAAGTGCCTGAAGTAATCAACACAAATTTATAGAAAATAATATTCATGTTTTTAGTCCATTTTTAGCTATTAACCAAAGAATTGAAAGATATTACGAAAAAACTACGTTGCGACACTCGATCAACAACATGGAGCTTGAAGGTTTTTTAATTATAAAAAATATATTGAAGTCTAAAAAAGATGAGATTTTCCATGGTGTTGTGATATGACACGTATTTGCTGTGATAAATATTTAAAAATGTTTCGAGAAATTTTTAATGTTGGATGTTAAGAAACCGGATATTCCCAAGGACCAATTAAGTTTTAGAGAAGGAGTGAGCTAGGTTTAAAAGCAAATTGATGGTTAGTTTCTCGTTTAATTTGAATTTTTTTACAATAAAAATACAACATAAATTATCCAATGTAAAAATTGGTATTTTTCTAGGGAAGTTTACTATTTTTAATTCATTAAGTGTGTTTTTATGATTTAAATTGATATAGGTGAATTTTGAACTACAAGTGCCTAAAGTAATCAACACAAATTTATAGAAAATAATATTCATGTTTTTAGTCCATTTTTAGTTCTTATCCAACGAATTGAAAGATATTATGAAAAATCTACGTTGCGACACTCGATCAACAACATGGAGCTTGAAGGGTTTTTTATTTATAAAAAATCTAATGAAGTCTTAAAAAGATGAGATTTTACATGGTGTTATGATATGACACGTAGATGCTGTGATAAATATTTAATAATATTTCGAGAAATTTTTAATGTTGGATGTTAAGAAGCCAAAAATCCTGCAAGGAGCAATTAAGTTTTAGAGAAGGAATGTGTTTGGTTTAAAAGAAAATTAATGGTTAGTTCCTCTGAATTTGATAATATTTTTACAATCAAAATACAACATAAATAATCTAATGTAAAAATTTAATATTTTTCTTGGTTAGTTTACTATTTTATTTCATTAAGTGTGTTTCAGGATTAAAATTGAAAAAGGTGAAATTTGAATTACAAGAGCCTGAAGTAATAAAAAAATTAAAGAAAAATCATATACATGTTTTAGTATATTTTTAGTTCAAATCCAATAAATTGAAAGATATTATGAAAAATCTAGGTTGTGACACTCGATCAACAACATAGATCTTGGAGTTTTTTAATTCTAAAAAATCCAATGAATTCTAAAAAAGACGTGATTTGCCATGGTGTGATGATATGACATGTAGATGTTGTGATAAAAAATTTAAAAAGTTTCGAGAAAGTTTTCATGTAGGATGTTAAGAAATCGGAGATTCCCAAAGACTAATTAAGTTTAAGAGAAAGAATGAGCTAGGTTTAAAAGCAAATTGATGGTTAGTTTCTCGTTTGAATTTGAAACTTTTTTACACTAAAAATACAACATAAATTATCCAATGTAAAATTTGGTATTTTTCTAGGTAAGTTTACTATTTTTAATTCATTTAGTGTGTTTTTAGGATTTATATTGATATAGTTGAATTTTGAACTACAAGTCCGTGAAGTAATCAACACAAATTTATAGAAAATAATATCCATGTTTTTAGTCCTTTTTTAGTTCTTATCCAACAAATTGAAAGATATTATGAAAAACCTACGTTACGACACTCAATCAACAACATGGAGCTTGAAGGTTTTTTAATTATAAAAAATTTTCAACTCAACGTCTTGTTCGACCTCCATGCGTACATCAGAGTCCACTCTCGACTTCAACTGACACCCTCAACCAACTGGAATTAGACTCCCCCTCTAACCCTGATCCCGTGCCATCGACAGTTAACAAGTAACTCAAGCCTGCACACACGAGATAAAACACAGACACACACATCATATCCATAGCATCCAAACACAACCCATGATTTCACCCTGTCAATCACTCATCATTACCTTGAACTATAGTGACAAACCTCACTATGTTCCTCAATCTCCCCCTTGATGAGTGCATTGACAACACAAGATTAAAAGAAGTATAAAGAAAATGTTCAGCACACAAGTGACCATGAAAGCTCTAAAGAGAGAAAAATGGAAGAAACATGTCACTTGCTAAATGATAAAGAAAAAACTACCTCAAAAGCTCAAAAGATCACAAACTCACCAAAAAGCTCAAGTACTCTCTCCCTTTTGCAATGCAGACATCAAGATAGCCCCATGAGTTGAGAAAGTACAGTGACCATGCAATGCTTCCATAATATGATTAAGTCCAATTACAGTACAAGCACTTCTTGTGCCACACAACCTGTCCTAACTAACTATATGCCAAGCTTTGAAGAAACACAATCTAAATATCCGTATGAGCAAGCATCTTGAAATTTACGCAAATAAAAACATCACTACCCAGACTAGTGTACTAGACATGGCAAGGTAAGAGATACAAAATCTATTCACAAAGAAACTCGAAAAGCACATCCCACTACAAGGAGCTGCAACAAACTTGAAATGCGAGAAAATTAAACTTTTTATTTTATTTTTTTAATGCTAGGGGTTATTTGCAAGTCAACCTTATGCTAACCGATCAAGCCAAGCCTAGGATAAACCATCGGAATCTTAAGGCATTGATCTTGGTATACACTCAATGTCCCAGTTCAAACCAAAGTGCAATGGTATGCAATCTAGAACAAACTAGTGTGACTATGCAAACCCACCTGGATCTTTTCAATTTTATCACCACTTTAGCATTTTTGATTCATTTTCATTTTTCATTTTTCAATTTTTCAATTTTTTATTTTTAATTTTTGAGCACAACATGTTCAAGTTGCATATGAGCATCCAAGTGAAAAGGACAAAGCTATCAAGTAAGAAATGAATAGCAAAAGCACCCTAGCCTATTCATGCTAGAATCCATACTTGGTAGTGATCATTTTCAAATTTTTGCAAAGAAAAGCCATGCTCAAACCATATAGATAGATGAGTTCATTCTAAGCACAATCAAACAATGAATACAAGACAATATTGTAAAGTGCACACACAAGCATGTACATGTAAAAGCATTTAATCATATTTCAAAAGCATATGCAAAAGTACACAACTCCCCCCTCACATGATGCCATAAGGATGACAAATGCCAAGCTCTCCCCTCAAAAATGCAAAGCGAGAAGCATCGAGAGGCTTGGTGAAAATATCTGCAAGCTGATTCTGAGTATCGACAAAGCGCAATTCAATATCACCTTTTTCATTGTGATCTCTCAAAAAGTGATAATGCACGTCAATGTGTTTGGTCGTAGAATGATGTACTTCCCAGCCCCTCTTTGGGCGTAAGCAACTTCGAACTATAGTCAAAGATTGTTAGGCGCAACGAAAAACTTAGGAGCACAATTTTGGAGGCTCGGAGCCCCTTAGCAATTTAAAGATTGATTAAAATCTTATAAAGTGTCTTCGACTACTTGAAGTCTGAAAACTGATAACTTAGTACCTTTTGTTTTGAAAGAAATCATTTCGGACAACTTTCCGGACACTTTAGTGTCCCAAACGGTTGGTCACTTTGGAGTCTTTTCACAGATATTTGAAGCTCATCAGCTCAAACTCTGTTTTGTTTTGGCCTCCTTCGGCTCTTTTTGCGAATGCTATCAAACCAGTGGTTTGGAATTCGCAGTGGTCTCCTTGGACTCTTTTTACGGATGCTTTCAAGCCGAAGCTTGGAATCTGCATTATTTGGTCTCCTTCGACTCTTTTTACGGATGCTTTCAAGCTGGTGGCTTGGAATCCGTTTTTCAGTGACTTTCCCACCTCGTCGGGAGCTTCGAACCAGTGGTCCGAAGTCCAAAAAAATGATTCAAATTAATGACACTTCCCTCCTAGCCAACTTCGTTCTTCCAGTGCGTCCACTAGAAGTAGGAAGTGTTGGGGGGTAGGCATTATCTGAACCATGAACTTTATTCATTCAGAAGGTGTTTACAAATGATTACAAAGAGCCCCTATGCGAAATATCGCTTTAAGTGCTCCGCATGCCATGTATGCGTTAGCTCCTCACCTTCTAAAGTAGCTAACTTAAAAGAACCAGGGCGTCCTGAACGGAGGATTATATATGGACCTTCCCACTTATTCACTAGTTTCCCTGGTGCTATAACACTTCGCACAACAAGATGACCCGGCTTAAGTTCGCTAAGCTTGACCTTCAGATCAAACCAAGTGAGAAACCAAGGGTGGTTTCGGTGTTTGTGATGAGTGATTGACAGGATTATTTACCCTCTGTTCAAAGGGTACCTCCGGAGGGGCTTCGGAGGTGGTACCTCCGAAGGGTGTTCGGAGGTGTGTCACCGGAGTGTGTTCGGTGTTTGCCTGCTGCGGCTGGGCAGCGGAGTGTACCTGTCGGAGGGGTCCGACAGTACGCGATGACTGGGTTCGTACCGAGGGCTTCGGTACTTTGGGCGGTACACCGGAGTGTGTGCCGGAGGTTGCTAACCCGGAGAGGTCTCCGGAGTACTGGATACACTTGTTTGCTTGTCGGTGGTGCGCAGGGACTTCGGAGGCGACGGACAGGGTTCGAGCCAGGTGAACCTGGGTCAAGCGGGTGGCTTGATGCCAGGGGAGCGGGGAGCTCCGTCACGGTGGCTGCGAAGGTGGTCCGGGTCTGTTGGACCGGAAACGGCGACCAGAGGGGGGGTGAATGGGAGCTTTTAAAAATTCGGGCTAAAAACTTAGCCTTCGGGTCTGTTCTGTCTTCTGCGGAACAGGCTTCGAACACAACCTTCGAAGGTCTGGTTCGGAGGTACTTCGACAGCTCCGAACACAGGCTTCGCAGGAGCAAAAGTTCGAAGCCAAGAAGACTTCGCTCCACTAACAACCCTCGAAAATCTACTCTGCAAAGTCAGTGCAGGCTCCGCACACGAGGTGCTTTGAGCAGGCTTCGCACTTCACCCTTCGCACGAGTGGACACCCCTCTGAGGACTTCGACCAAGTACTTAGCGACAGCAACTGGTGCTGGGCTTCGTACGCGAAGGTCTACACGCACACAAAAAGGGACTATGCTAAAGGCTTCGACACAAGAAGCAAAACGGGCCTCGGTCAGGGCTACGCTAGTAAGCAGCGAGGTTACACCTCCTGTTACACAGAGCGAATGCACACTGACAAAGCACACCACGCACGAAAAACTACCTTCGCATCAACAGGCTTCGGTGAACTAAAACTAGCGAGGTATGCAATACGAGCTCAAGCAAAAGCACACAGAAGCAGGGCTTCGCCGCTTGAACAAGGAACACAAAATGTATTGAACTCAGAATGAATACAGCGAGGTCTGTCTACAGGAGCTCAACAGTGAATGCTCAAAGTGTTGAATGTTACCTACTGAGCCCCCATATTTATAGCCCACGGCTTCATCCTAAGGAAGTGACTACTTTACCCCTAGGGTTTACAACAGATTTGTCTCTATAGAACTAAGGGGTACAAAAGGTAGTCCACCTTTATTTTGGAGGCTTCTCTGTCAGCTGCAGAGGGGACAGTGTCAGCCTTTTTCAGAACAGACAGTGTCAGCCTTTACAGTGTTGACTTCTGGAACCTCCCTTCGCACGCGAGGGGTGCGGAAGCTTCGGCGAGAAGCCTGCAGCCTGTTGGCCTTCGCTCCGCCGAAGAAGACCTTCGATACAGTGACGGTTTTGAGCCGAAGCCGTCAAAGCCCTTGGGCCTTCACACCACCACCTCCGGAGTGGATCACCATGGCTTCGCAGCTACTCCGAGCTCGAACATCGTCCGTCCGTGTACCGAAGCCATGCATGGCCGAAGCACCTCAAGTCAACCTCACTCCGAAGCCCACCTTCGGAGTACCACCCTTCGAAGTCCCTCCTTCGTCCAAGGCCTTCGCATGAAGCATTCCATGAGCACTCCGTCGCAGTGCCTCTCCCCGAGCACACTCCACGACGAGCCTCACCCGGACCATGCCTTCGATGCGCCTCGACTTCTGAGACCTTCGTCGGGTAACCTTCGAGTGTCTCCCTCCGGAGCACACTTCGAACTCCTTGCCTCCGCAGAGGACTTGGTCCACCAACTCCGAAGTCACTCCATCCGGAGTACCTTCGAAGTGCCTCACCTCCGAGGACTTTGTCTCGGAGTACCTTCAGCCGGAGCCACGCTCCGCACTCTCTGCCTTCACCTGGCACGACTTCGACCCGAGGACCGACCCGGACCACCTTCGCAGCCACCGTGACGGAGCTCCCCGCTCCCCTGGCATCAAGCCACCCGCTTGACCCAAGTTCACCTGGCTCGAACCCTGTCCGTCGCCTCCAAAGTCCCTGCGCACCACCGACAAGCAAACAAGTGTATCCAGTACTCCGGAGACCTCTCCGGGTTAGCAACCTCTGGCACACACTCCGGTGTACCGCCCAAAGTACCGAAGCCCTCGGTACGAACCCTGTCATCGTGTACTTCCGGACCCCTCCGACGAGCACACTCCGCTGCACAGCTGCAGCAAGCAAACACCGAACATACTCCGGTGACACACCTCCGAACACCCTTCGGAGGTACCACCTCCGAAGCCCCTCCGGAGGTACCCTTCGAACAGAGGGTAAAATCCTGTCAATCACTCATCACAAAACACCGAAACCAACCCTTGGTTTCTCAATCTCCCCCTTGATGAGTGCATTGACAACCAAATCCAAAATAAGGAAAATTGAAAAATTTTCAGCACACAAGTGACCATAAAAACTCAGAAAAGAGCCAAAGCATGTCACTTGATAAAATTTTTCTCCCCCTTTGTAAAAGAGTAAAAGCCCCTTTGGCAAATCTCCCCTTGAATAAAACTCCCCCTGAGTTGAGCAAATTTTTCTCCCCCTTTATGTCAAAAACTCTCCCCCTTTTTAAAAATCATGCCTTCTTGCGGCAGAGAACAAAGCAAACCTCTCCCGGAATTTCTCCCCCTTTGGCAATGCAAGCATCAAGGAGCATTCAAAAGATGCAAAGCTTTGAAATGAATAGAATTGCAAAGACATATAATGCAAAAATATGCCAAAATTAACACAAATGATCATGGGCTCAGCTCAATTTAACAATCTGTGAAACAAGATGATGGCATGTGATTTTGTCATTTTGAAGTAAAAACATCACCACTTAATCAAAGCAGCTAGACATGTGAAGGCAAGGACTGCGCAAAGCTAACAATTTCTACCCTAGACAGACAAGTCTTGTTCAAAAGGAGCTGTGAAAGCAAACTTGATGATCAATTAATTTTGTTGTTCTTTTTCTTAATGCCAGGGGTTATTTGTTTGTCCACCTTATACTTTCCAATCAGGCCAAGCCTAGGCAAGAAAGCCATCTGAAGCTTAAGGCTGTGATTTTGGCATACACTACACTATCCTAGTTCAGACCAATGTGCAATGGTAAGCAGTCTAGAATAGAGTAGTGCGACAAACAAACCCTCCTGGATCTTTTCATTTAAACCAGGCAAATCATGGATTTTTGATTTTGATTCAGATGAATGAAATATTTTGATGAATATCCATGAATAATGAACACATTTTTCAAGTTGCAAATTTTAGCATCCAAAGAACAGTGTCTTGCTGTCAAGTAGATAAAAGATAGCTAAAAGCAGTCCAGCCTAAACAAGCTAGATACAAGATTGTGCGATGAGCAAATTTCGATTTTTAGAAAATAAAACATCATGCACAATCAATGTTCCAGACATATTTCATAGAGCTGAGCTGACATGATTTCTTTGAATTAAAAGCAGGCATATAATAGCAAAAGATGTAAGTGCAATTCCACACATAATGAGCATATGCAAGACAATTAAAATCAGCTCCCCCTCACAAAATGCCGTAAGGGTGACAAATGCCAAGTTCCCCACGCAAGTAAGCAAATCGAGAAGCATCGAGGGGTTTTGTAAAAATGTCGGCAAGCTGGTGTTGGGTATCAACATATTGAAGTTCAATATCACCCTTCTCATTGTGATCTCTGAGAAAATGATACCGTACATCAATGTGTTTGGTTCTGGAGTGCTGAACCGGGTTGTTTGCAATACAAATAGCACTAGTGTTATCACAGAAAAGTGGAACACTCTTATAATCTAACCCGAAATCCCGCAAAGTGGAAACCATCCACAAAATCTGAGAGCAACAGCTAGCTGCAGCAACATATTCGGCCTCAGCCGTCGATTGTGCAACACTAGACTGTTTGCGGGAAGACCAGCAAACCAGAGAAGTACCCAGAAAATGACAAGTACCAGAGGTACTCTTCCTATCAATTCTACACCCAGCAAAATCCGCATCTGAATAACCTCTAAGACATAAAGATGAAGACGATGAATACCATATGCCAAATTCAAGGGTGTGTTTGAGATACCTTAAGATGCGCTTAACCGCTTGGCGGTGCGAAGCTCGTGGTGAAGCCTGAAAACGAGCGCACAGACATACTGCGAAGTGTATGTCCGGCCTCGTAGCAGTCAAGTAGAGGAGGGAGCCGATCATGCTTCGGAACTCCTTCTGATCTACGGCTTCTCCATCTTCGTCAGGGTCCAATGCTACAGATGTAGCCATTGGAGTGGCGAGGGGCTTCGCATCGGACATGTCGAATTTCTTGAGCAGGTCCTTGGTGTACTTTGTCTGGTGGACAAAAGTACCTTGTTTGCTTTGCTTGATTTGCAAACCAAGGAAAAAGGTGAGTTCACCCATCATTGACATTTCAAACTCCCTGCTCATGGTATCTGCAAACTCGGCAACCAAAGCATGAGAAGAGCCACCAAAGATGATATCATCCACATAAATCTGCACTAGGAGGAAATCTTTGCCATGCTTGAGAGTAAACAAAGTTTTATCAACAGAGCCCATCAAATACCCTCGCTCAAGCAGAAAAGACTTAAGTCTATCATACCACGCCCGAGGGGCCTGCTTGAGTCCATAAAGAGCCTTATGAAGTTTAAGGACTTTATGTGGGTACTTGGGGTTTTCAAAACCAGGGGGTTGTTTTACATAAACATCTTCACCTATGAAGCCATTAAGAAAAGCACTTTTGACATCCATTTGATAGAGTTTGAATCCCCGGGATGTCGCAAAGGCAAGCAAAATCCTAATGGCCTCAAGGCGAGCAACAGGTGCAAAAGTTTCAGTAAAATCAATCCCTTCTAGTTGAGAAAAGCCCTGAGCTACAAGTCTAGCCTTATTTCTAACAATTGTCCCATCCTCCCCTTGTTTATTTTTGAAAATCCATTTTGTTCCTATGAAATGAACATTTGGTGGAGGATCAACTAAAGTCCAGACTTGGTTTCTTTCAAAATTCTCAAGTTCCTCATGCATGGCATTGATCCAACTAGAATCAGAAAGTGCATGACTAACATCTAAGGGCTCGAAAGAAGCAACAAAAGCAGCATTAGTGAAATGGGCATGAGAACGTGTTACCCTTTGATCAAGCTCACCAATGATCTGCTCGGGAGGGTGCATCCTTTGAACATGATGTGGAGCCTCGCGGCGGGATGCAGTCTCCCCCTCAACTTGTGCGTTGGAGTGGTCCAAGATGACCGATGTTGAGGTAGTCGCTTCGGGACCTCGTGCCGAAGTAGTTGAAGCGGGGTCAGCTTCGGGGGTCGATGTCGAGGGTAGTAGGGGATCATCCTCGAATTCTCCGGGATCTTCGTCTTCGAATAAGGTCTGTTCCATGTCGTGTTCATTTGCCTGTTCAAGAGCAGAACTAACAGAGGGGGTTGATTCATCAAAAGTCACATCACATGACTCGATGACAGTGTTAGTTTCCAAGTTATAAACACGATAAGAATGACCATGAGTAGTATAACCCAAAAAGATCCCGTCAGAAGATCGCGACTCAAATTTATCCAAGTTACCACGTTTTAGGATAAAGCAGCGACAGCCAAAAACTCGAAGATGAGTAACCTTGGGCTGTCTCCCAAAACGCAGCTCATAAGATGTCAAATTTAAAATTGAGCGCAAGAAAATTCGGTTTGAGATGTAGCAAGCAGTGTTCATGGCCTCAGCCCAGAATTTTCTAGGAGTCCTATGCTCATCAAGCATCGTCCTAGCCATCTCAACCAAAGTGCGGTTTTTCCTCTCAACAACACCAGTTCTGTTGAGGAACCCGCGGAGCAGAGAATTGATGTTCTATGCCATGCTCCATGCAAAAGTCAACAAAGAGACTATTTTTGAACTCGGTGCCATTATCGCTTCGAATGAATTTTAATGCACCAGGGAGTTCAGTGAAAAGTCTCAAAGCCAAGCTCCGAAAGTGTGAAAACACTTCATCCTTGCTGGCAAGAAAGAAGACCCAAGAGTAGCGAGAGAAATCGTCGACAATAACAAGTACATACCACTTGCCGCCTAAAGAACTAACCCGAGAAGGACCTACAGTGTCCATATGGAGAAGTTCTCCGGGCTGTTCAGTCATCACTGTGGTGACTGGCGAATGCGAAGCAGGCAATCATTTTTCCATGTCGACAAGGAGCGCAAACTAAATTCTTCTCAAACTTGAGCTTGGGCAATCCTCGGATCAGACCTAGGGCGCTCAGACGAGCGAGCAACTCAAAGCTCATATGCCCTAGTCTCCTATGCCACTTCCAAAGCTCAGAAGTCGAATGTGCAACAAGACAATGAGAAGAACCAGACGACTCTGAAAAATCAGCTCCAAAAACTCTCCCAACCCTAAAGATCTTACAAACCACAACGCCATCAGAATTGAGCACTTGCGAAGTATCGCGATGAAATCGCACTTCGAAGCCCTCATCAAGCAACTGAGATACAGACAACAAATTGTATCCCAGGTTCTCAACCAAAGCAACATCTTTGAGAGTGAAGTTCGAGTTAATTCTTACCACACCTTTACCTTTCACTCTACTCCTTCGATTGTTTCCGAAGGTGATATGTTCCCTTTGCTTGGTTGTTGTGAGGCTGGAGAACCAAGCTGCATCTCCGGTCATGTGGCGCGAACAACCGGAGTCCATGATCCACGTGCCCTCCAAGCCTCGACCTGTCGCCTACACATGATAAGAACGCCTCGATCGCTCAGTGCTGGGGTGAGTAAAATAATGACGAGGCATCCAGCACTGAGTGACACGAGTAGTAGGCACAGTAAAAGTAGACGGTCTACGCACATAAAATCAGAATGATGCAAAGTGCGAGGTCTACCTACATGCAAAGAACGCAAAGCATGTCGAGGTCTCCTACTCTGACGAGGTACAAAGCTACTCGCCCGAGGTCTACCACCATATGGAACATGGTGAACACCTCGAGGAGCAAAACCTCTCCGAGAAGCACGAGGAGCCTCGAAAACAGGACGAGAGTAATACTCAGACTCATGCATACCTAAAGATGGGTAATGCATGTCCTGATAGCTCATCGCCTGTGCACGTCGCTCATCCTTGATGCGACGGAAACAGAAACCAATCAAATGACCCGCCCGCTGACAATAAGAACAGTGAAACACTCTCCTGGGGGCACTCTCATGGGTCATAGGAGCAACTCTCACAGGCTCCTTGGGTTTCTTCTGAGTGGTTTTCTTGGGAGGATTTTTCTTGGTAGGAGGAGTGGTTTTCTTTGGTGGATGGGTAGGCTTTTGGCTGATGGGGTGTCCAACAGAGCTCTCTCTTTCTCTAGGGTGGTAGGAGAGGTAAAAACAGTTTTGGTCTTACTGTCTGAAGCTATCCTCTCAAAACCCAAACCTAGAGCTACCCCGGCTCTATCAGCACACAACTTGGTCTTGGCCAAGAGCAAATCCATCCTACCCTTCCCTTCAGTGCATTTATTTACCACGGAAAGAAGGTATTCATTTTCTGACATGAGGTTTCTCAGCTCGCTCTCTAACAGTGCCTAGCTGGTCCTTAAGGGTAATGCAAGTGTCACACACAGGCTGCACATCCTTAGAACTACCGGCCCTCTCCAATCTAGCCTCCAAATCATGAACATGCTTATCACGTAAATTAATGCTATCGCGTAATAAAGAGCAGTTCATGCAATCAATAACATCATGAGGTCTAGAATCCACCTCCAAAAGCTGCTTCTGTGCAGTCTCAAGCTCAGAGAGAGTTTGAGCATGAACAGAACGCAACTGAGCAAGCTCACCCATGACAACAGAACATGACTCACATTCAGCATCATCAAATTTAGACTTAAGCATGGCATATTCAGTAGAACATATTTCTAGCCTAAGTCTAAGGTCTTTTCTTTCTCTAGCGGCTTGCACAAGTAATCTATCCTGACCAAGCACTACTTCATTCAGCTCATCTAATTTAATTAGAAGCTGGTCAGATGATAGGTTTACCTCAGATGAGTCAAGCTCATCGCCGCTGTGATCGCTGTCGGCCATGAAGCAAAGGCCGGTGAAGTCACGTCCCTTCTTGTCCTTCTTGTCCTCCTTCCTTGGGGACTCCTCCTCCTCAGAGCTCGACTCCTCAGTTGAGGATGTGTCGATGTCGCTGAGAGCAGCAACAAATGCTCTGGAAGCGGCCTTGGCTACTTTCTTAGCCATCTTGCCGCGCTTGCCCTTCACAAAGGGCTTCCTCTCCTTTTTGTGGAATTTGGGGCGGTCACTCTCATCTCTCTTCTTGACCTTGGGGCAATTGGCCTTAATGTGAGAGGTGTCGCCACATTCATAGCAGCCACTAAAACCACTTCTCCTCTGATCCCGTCTCTCATGATGAAAGCGGGTGAACCTCCGGGCAATGAGAGCAAGCTCATCATCAGCTAGAGTATCCACCTGCTCCTTTGTGACGGAGACCAGGGAGGACAAAGCAAAACCATCTGCAAGAACACAAGTGCCTGATGTGCTTGGTTCTGCAGTGGTGCCACGGCTAGTGCTAGAAACCAATGCCAATGGCTGTGGCAAAGAGCTTCTGTGCACAGCAAGAGATGCCTTGGCAATCTCTGTGGACTTCAGCTTGCTAAAGAGTTCGTCACAGGTCAATGTGTCATAGCCTGTGGACTCCTCAATGCTGGATATCTTCACCTCCCATATGCTACGGTCAAGAGCATAGAGAAGCTTGATAGCCCTATCGTGATCACTGTAAGCAAGCGTCCCGTTGGATCGCAAGTTACTCACTATCGCGTCAAAGCGAGAAAACATGGCATCTACAGATTCACCAGGTGCCTGCACAAACAGCTGATACTGTTGATTGTAGGTGCTTTGGCGCCTGGCCTTAATCTGAGCAGAGCCCTCATGAAAGACAGTGAGTGTTGTCCAAATCTCCCTAGCAGTCCTAAGGTGCTGCACCCTATCAAACTCACTCCGACTCAAACCAATGAACAGTATGTTCCTTGCCTTCGAGTTGGCAATATACTGATCTTTTTCGGTTTGAGTGGTGCGGGTATCAGGGATGGAGTATTGTGAGTCCACAATCTCCCAAATTGCATTTCCTTGGCTTAACAAGTAAGCCTCCATGCGCACCTTCCAGTATGCAAAATCTGTCCCATCGAACAGAGGAATTTTACTGCCTCTATCCATGTCGCCAACAGATCACAAAACCGGTTAAGGTCAACTGGTGATCTTAACCAGCTCTGATACCAATTGTTGGACCGGAAACGGCGACCAGAGGGGGGGTGAATGGGAGCTTTTAAAATTCGGGCTAAAAACTTAGCCTTCGGTTCTGTTCTGTCTTCTGCGGAACAGGCTTCGAACACAACCTTCGAAGGTCTGGTTCGGAGGTACTTCGACAGCTCCGAACACAGGCTTCGCAGGAGCAAAAGTTCGAAGCCAAGAAGACTTCGCTCCACTAACAACCCTCGAAAATCTACTCTGCTAAGTCAGTGCAGGCTCCGCACACGAGGTGCTTTCGAGCAGGCTTCGCACTTCACCCTTCGCACGAGTGGACAGCCCTCTGAGGACTTCGACCAAGTACTTAGCGACAGCAACTGGTGCTGGGCTTCGTACGCGAAGGTCTACACGCACACAAAAGGACTACGCTAAGGCTTCGACACAAGAAGCACTACGGGCACGATCAGGGCTTCGCTAGTAAGCAGCGAGGTCTTGCCTCGTGTTACACAGAGCGACAGCACACTGACAAAGCACACTTACGCGATAAAACTACCCTTCGCATCAACAGGCTTCGGTGAACTAAAACTAGCGAGGTATGCAATACGAGCTCAAGCAAAAGCACACAGAAGCAGGGCTTCGCCGCTTGAACAAGGAACACAAAATGTATTGAACTCAGAATGAATACAGCGAGGTCTGTCTACAGGAGCTCAACAGTAATGCTCAAAGTGTTAATGTTACCTACTGAGCCCCCATATTTATAGCCCACGGCTTCATCCTAAGGAAGTGACTACTTTACCCCTAGGGTTTACAACAGATTTGTCTCTATAGAACTAAGGGGTACAAAAGGTAGTCCACCTTTATTTTGGAGGCTTCTCTGTCAGCTGCAGAGGGGACAGTGTCAGCCTTTTTCAGAACAGACAGTGTCAGCCTTTACAGTGTTGACTTCTGGAACCTCCCTTCGCACGCGAGGGGTGCGGAAGCTTCGGCGAGAAGCCTGCAGCCTGTTGGCCTTCGCTCCGCCGAAGAAGTACCTTCGATACAGTGACGGTTTTGAGCCGAAGCCGTCAAAGCCCTTGGGCCTTCGCACCACCACCTCCGGAGTGGATCACCACGGCTTCGCAGCTACTCCGAGCTCGAACACCGTCCGTCCGTGTACCGAAGCCATGCATGGCCGAAGCACCTCAAGTCAACCTCACTCCGAAGCCCACCTTCGGAGTACCACCCTTCGAAGTCCCTCCTTCGTCCAAGGCCTTCGCATGAAGCATTCCATGAGCACTCCGTCGCAGTGCCTCTCCCCGAGCACACTCCACGACGAGCCTCACCCGGACCATGCCTTCGATGCGCCTCGACTTCTGAGACCTTCGTCGGGTAACCTTCGAGTGTCTCCCTCCGGAGCACACTTCGAACTCCTTGCCTCCGCAGAGGACTTGGTCCACCAACTCCGAAGTCACTCCATTCCGGAGTACCTTCGAAGTGCCTCACCTCCGAGGACTTTGTCTCGGAGTACCTTCAGCCGGAGCCACGCTCCGCACTCTCTGCCTTCACCTGGCACGACTTCGACCCGAGGACCGACCCGGACCACCTTCGCAGCCACCGTGACGGAGCTCCCCGCTCCCCTGGCATCAAGCCACCCGCTTGACCCAAGTTCACCTGGCTCGAACCCTGTCCGTCGCCTCCAAAGTCCCTGCGCACCACCGACAAGCAAACAAGTGTATCCAGTACTCCGGAGACCTCTCCGGGTTAGCAACCTCCGGCACACACTCCGGTGTACCGCCCAAAGTACCGAAGCCCTCGGTACGAACCCTGTCATCGTGTACTGCCGGACCCCTCCGACGAGCACACTCCGCTGCACAGCTGCAGCAAGCAAACACCGAACATACTCCGGTGACACACTTCCGAACACCCTTCGGAGGTACCACCTCCGAAGCCCCTCCGGAGGTACCCTTCGAACAGAGGGTAAAATCCTGTCAATCACTCATCACAAAACACCGAAACCAACCCTTGGTTTCTCAGGGTCGGTCCTCGAGTCGAGTCGTGCCAGGTGAAGGCAGAGAGTGCGGAGCGTGGCTCCGGCTGAAGGTACTCCGAGACAAAGTCCTCGGAGGTGAGGCACTTCGAAGATACTCCGGATGGAGTGACTTCGGAGTTGGTGGTTCAAGTCCTCTGCGGAGGCAAGGAGTTCGAAGTGTGCTCCGGAGGGAGACACTCGAAGGTACCCGACGAAGGTCTCAGAAGTCGAGGTGCATCGAAGGCATGGTCCGGGTGAGGCTCATCGTGGAGTGTGCTCGGGGAGAGGCACTGCGACGGAGTGCTCATGGAATGCTTCATGCGGAGGCCTTGGACGAAGGAGGGACTTCGAAGGGTGGTACTCCGAAGGTGGGGCTTCAGGAGTGAGGATGACTTGAGGTGCTTCGGCCATGCATGGCTTCGGTACACGGACGGACGGTGTTCGAGCTCGGAGTAGCTGCGAAGCCGTGGTGATCCACTCCGGAGGTGGTGGTGCGAAGGCCCAAGGGCTTTGACGGCTTCGGCTCAAAACCGTCACTGTATCGAAGGACTTCTTCGGCGGAGCGAAGGCCAACAGGCTGCAGGCTTCTCGCCGAAGCTACCGCACCCTCCGGTGCGAAGGGAGGTTCCAGAAGTCAACACTGTAAAGGCTGACACTGTCTGTTCTGAAAAAGGCTGACACTGTCCCCTCTGCAGCTGACAGAGAAGCCTCCAAAATAAAGGTGGACTACCTTTTGTACCCCTTAGTTCTGTAGAGACAAATGGATGTAAACCCTAGGGGTAAAGTAGTCACTTCCTTAGGATGAAGCCGTGGGCTATAAATATGGGGGCTCGGTAGGTAACATTTCAACACTTTGAGCATTTACTGTTGAGCTCCTGTAGACAGACCTCGCTGTATTCATTCTGAGTTCAATTTATTTCAGTGTTCCTTGTTCAAGCAGCGAAGCCCTGCTTCTGTGTGCTTTTGCTTGAACTCGCGTTGCATACCTCGCTAGTTTTTAGTTCACCGAAGCCTGTCTTGGCGAAGGGTGTTTTTCTCGCGAAGTGTGTTTTTCAGTGTGCTGTCGCTCTGTGTAACACGAGGCAAGACCTCGCTGCTTACTAGCGAAGCCCTGATCGTTTCCCGTAGTGCTTCTTGTGTCGAAGCCTTAGCATAGTCCTTTTGTGTGCGTGTAGACCTTCGCGTACGAAGCCCAGCACTAGTTGCTGTCGCCAAGTACTTGGTCGAAGTCCTCAGAGGGCTGTCCACTCTTGCGAAGGGTGAAGTGCGAAGCCTGCTCGAAGCACCTCGTGTGCGGAGCCTGCACTGACTTAGCAGAGTAGATTTTCGAGGGTTGTTCGTGGAGCGAAGTCTTCTTGGCTTCGAACTTTTGCTCCTGCGAAGCCTGTGTTCGGAGCTGTCGAAGTACCTCCGAACCAGACCTTCGAAGGTTGTGTTCGAAGCCTGTTCCGCAGAAGACAGAACAGAACCGAAGGCTAAGTTTTTAGCCCGAAATTTTAAAAGCTCCCATTCACCCCCCCCTCTGGTCGCCGTTTCCGGTCCAACAATTGGTATCAGAGCTGGTTAAGATCACCAGTTGACCTTAACCGGTTTTGTGATCTGTTGGCGACATGGATAGAGGCAGTAAAATTCCTCTGTTCGATGGGACAGATTTTGCATACTGGAAGGTGCGCATGGAGGCTTACTTGTTAAGCCAAGGAAATGCAATTTGGGAGATTGTGGACTCACAATACTCCATCCCTGATACCCGCACCACTCAAACTGAAAAAGATCAGTATATTGCCAACTCGAAGGCAAGGAACATACTGTTCATTGGTTTGAGTCGGAGTGAGTTTGATAGGGTGCAGCACCTTAGGACTGCTAGGGAGATTTGGACAACACTCACTGTCTTTCATGAGGGCTCTGCTCAGATTAAGGCCAGGCGCCAAAGCACCTACAATCAACAGTATCAGCTGTTTGTGCAGGCACCTGGTGAATCTGTAGATGCCATGTTTTCTCGCTTTGACGCGATAGTGAGTAACTTGCGCTCCAACGGGACGCTTGCTTACAGTGATCATGATAGGGCTATCAAGCTTCTCTATGCTCTTGACCGTAGCATATGGGAAGTGAAGATATCCAGCATTGAGGAGTCCACAGGCTATGACACATTGACCTGTGACGAACTCTTTAGCAAGCTGAAGTCCACAGAGATTGCCAAGGCATCTCTTGCTGTGCACAGAAGCTCTTTGCCACAGCCATTGGCATTGGTTTCTAGCACTAGCCGTGGCACCACTGCAGAACCAAGCACATCAGGCACTTGTGTTCTTGCAGATGGTTTTGCTTTGTCCTCCCTAGGTCTCCGTCACAAAGGAGCAGGTGGATACTCTAGCTGATGATGAGCTTGCTCTCATTGCCCGGAGGTTCACCCGCTTTCATCATGAGAGACGGGATCAGAGGAGAAGTGGTTTTAGTGGCTGCTATGAATGTGGCGACACCTCTCACATTAAGGCCAATTGCCCCAAGGTCAAAAGAGAGATGAGAGTGACCGCCCCAAATTCCACAAAAAGGAGAGGAAGCCCTTTGTGAAGGGCAAGCGCGGCAAGATGGCTAAGAAAGTAGCCAAGGCCGCTTCCAGAGCCTTTGTTGCTGCTCTCAGCGACATCGACACATCCTCAACTGAGGAGTCGAGCTCTGAGGAGGAGGAGTCCCCAAGGAAGGAGGACAAGAAGGACAAGAAGGGACGTGACTTCACCGGCCTTTGCTTCATGGCCGACAGCGATCACAGCGGCGATGAGCTTGACTCATCTGAGGTAAACCTATCATCTGACCAGCTTCTAATTAAATTAGATGAGCTGAATGAAGTAGTGCTTGGTCAGGATAGATTACTTGTGCAAGCTGCTAGAGAAAGAAAAGACCTTAGACTTAGGCTAGAATATGTATCTACTGAATATGCCATGCTTAAGTCTAAATTTGATGATGCTGAATGTGAATCATGTTCTGTTGTCATGAGTGAGCTTGCTCAGTTGCGTTCTGTTCATGCTCAAACTCTTTCTGAGCTTGAGACTGCACAGAAGCAGCTTTTGGAGGTGGATTCTAGACCTCATGAATGTTATTGATTGCATGAACTGCTCTTTATTACGCGATAGCATTAATTTACGTGATAAGCATGTTCATGATTTGGAGGCTAGATTGGAGAGGGCCGGTAGTTCTAAGGATGTGCAACCTGTTTGTGACACTTGCATCACCCTTAAGGACCAGCTAGGCACTGTCAGAGAGCGAGCTGAGAACCTCATGTCTGAAAATGAATACCTTCTTTCTGTGGTAAATAAATGCACTGAAGGGAAGGGTAGGATGGATTTGCTCTTGGCCAAGACCAAGTTGTGTGCTGACAGAGCCGGGGTAGCTCTAGGTTTGGGTTTTGAGAGGATAGCTTCAGACAGTAAGACCAAAACTGTTTTCACCTCTCCCACCACCCTAGAGAAAGAGAGAGCTCTGTTGGACACCCCATCAGCCAAAAAGCCTACCCATCCACCAAAGAAAACCACTCCTCCTACCAAGAAAAATCCTCCCAAGAAAACCACTCAGAAGAAACCCAAGGAGCCTGTGAGAGTTGCTCCTGTGACCCATGAGAGTGCCCCCAGGAGAGTGTTTCATTGTTCTTATTGTCAGCGGGCGGGTCATTTGATTGGTTTCTGTTTCCGTCGCATCAAGGATGAGCGACGTGCACAGGCGATGAGCTATCAGGACATGCATTACCCATCTTTAGGTATGCATGAGTCTGAGTATTACTCTCGTCCTGTTTTCGAGGCTCCTCGTGCTTCTCGGAGAGGTTTTGCTCCTCGAGGTGTTCACCATGTTCCATATGGTGGTAGACCTCGGGCGAGTAGCTTTGTACCTCGTCAGAGTAGGAGACCTCGACATGCTTTGCACTCTTTGCATGTAGGTAGACCTCGCACTTTGCATCATTCAGATTTTTATGTGCGTAGACCGTCTACTTTTACTGTGCCTACTACTCGTGTCACTCAGTGCTGGATGCCTCGTCATTATTTTACTCACCCCAGCACTGAGCGATCGAGACGTTCTTATCATGTGTAGGCGACAGGTCGAGGCTTGGAGGGCACGTGGATTATGGACTCCGGTTGTTTGCGCCACATGACCGGAGATGCAAATTGGTTCTCCAGCCTCACAACAACCAAGCAAAGGGAACATATCACCTTCGGAAACAATCGAAGGAGTAGAGTGAAAGGTAAAGGTGTGGTAAGAATTAATTCGAACTTCACTCTCAAAGATGTTGCTTGGTTGAGAACCTGGGATACAATTTGCTGTCTGTATCTCAGTTGCTTGATGAGGGCTTCGAAGTGCGATTTCATCGCGATACTTCGCAAGTGCTCAATTCAGATGGCGTTGTGGTTTGTAAGATCTTTAGGGTTGGGAGAGTTTTTGGAGCTGATTTTTCAGAGTCGTCTGGTTCTTCTCATTGTCTTGTTGCACATTCGACTTCTGAGCTTTGGAAGTGGCATAGGAGACTAGGGCATATGAGCTTTGAGTTGCTCGCTCGTCTGAGCGCCCTAGGTTTGATCCGAGGATTGCCCAAGCTCAAGTTTGAGAAGAATTTAGTTTGCGCTCCTTGTCGACATGGAAAAATGATTGCCGCTTCGCATTCGCCAGTCACCACAGTGATGACTGAACAGCCCGGAGAACTTCTCCATATGGACACTGTAGGTCCTTCTCGGGTTAGTTCTTTAGGCGGCAAGTGGTATGTACTTGTTATTGTCGACGATTTCTCTCGCTACTCTTGGGTCTTCTTTCTTGCCAGCAAGGATGAAGTGTTTTCACACTTTCGGAGCTTGGCTTTGAGACTTTTCACTGAACTCCCTGGTGCATTAAAATTCATTCGAAGCGATAATGGCACCGAGTTCAAAAATAGTCTCTTTGTTGACTTTTGCATGGAGCATGGCATAGAACATCAATTCTCTGCTCCGCGGGTTCCTCAACAGAACGGTGTTGTTGAGAGGAAAAACCGCACTTTGGTTGAGATGGCTAGGACGATGCTTGATGAGCATAGGACTCCTAGAAAATTCTGGGCTGAGGCCATGAACACTGCTTGTTACATCTCAAACCGAATTTTCTTGCGCTCAATTTTAAACTTGACATCTATGAGCTGCGTTTTGGGAGACAGCCCAAGGTTACTCATCTTCGAGTTTTTGGCTGTCGCTGCTTTATCCTAAAACGTGGTAACTTGGATAAATTTGAGTCGCGATCTTCTGACGGGATCTTTTTGGGTTATACTACTCATGGTCATTCTTATCGTGTTTATAATTTAGAGACTAACACTGTCATCGAGTCATGTGATGTGACTTTTGATGAATCAACCCCCTCTGTTAGTTCTGCTCTTGAACAGGCAAATGAACACGACATGGAACAGACCTTATTCGAAGACGAAGATCCCGGAGAATTCGAGGATGATCCCCTACTACCCTCGACATCAACCCCCGAAGCTGACCCCGCTTCTACTACTTCGGCACGAGGTCCCGAAGCGACTACCTCAACATCGGTCATCTTGGACCACTCCAACGCACAAGTTGAGGGGGAGACTGCATCCCGCCGCGAGGCTCCACATCATGTCCAAAGGATGCACCCTCCCGAGCAGATCATTGGTGAGCTTGATCAAAGGGTAACACGTTCTCACGCTCATTTCACTAATGCTGCTTTTGTTGCTTCTTTCGAGCCCTTAGATGTTAGTCATGCACTTTCTGATTCTAGTTGGATCAATGCCATGCATGAAGAGCTTGAGAATTTTGAAAGAAACCAAGTCTGGACTTTAGTTGATCCTCCACAAATGTTCATTTCATAGGAACAAAATGGATTTTCAAAAATAAACAAGGGGAGGATGGGACAATTGTTAGAAACAAGGCTAGACTTGTAGCTCAGGGCTTTTCTCAACTAGAAGGGATTGATTTTACTGAAACTTTTGCACCTGTTGCTCGCCTTGAGGCCATTAGGATTTTGCTTGCCTTTGCGACATCCCGGGGATTCAAACTCTATCAAATGGATGTCAAAAGTGCTTTTCTAATGGCTTCATAGGTGAAGATGTTTATGTAAAACAACCCCCTGGTTTTGAAAACCCCAAGTACCCACATAAAGTCCTTAAACTTCATAAGGCTCTTTATGGACTCAAGCAGGCCCCTCGGGCGTGGTATGATAGACTTAAGTCTTTTCTGCTTGAGCGAGGGTATTTGATGGGCTATGTTGATAAAACTTTGTTTACTCTCAAGCATGGCAAAGATTTCCTCCTAGTTCAGATTTATGTGGATGATATCATCTTTGGTGGCTCTTCTCATGCTTTGGTTGCCGAGTTTGCAGATACCATGAGCAGGGAGTTTGAAATGTCGATGATGGGTGAACTCACCTTTTTCCTTGGTTTGCAAATCAAGCAAAGCAAACAAGGTACTTTTGTCCACCAGACAAAGTACACCAAGGACCTGCTCAAGAAGTTCGACATGTCCGATGCGAAGCCTCTCGCCACTCCAATGGCTACATCTGTAGCATTGGACCCTGACGAAGATGGAGAAGCCGTAGATCAGAAGGAGTTCCGAAGCATGATCGGCTCCCTCCTCTACTTGACTGCTACGAGGCCGGACATACACTTCGCAGTATGTCTGTGCGCTCGTTTTCAGGCTTCACCACGAGCTTCGCACCGCCAAGCGGTTAAGCGCATCTTAAGGTATCTCAAACACACCCTTGAATTTGGCATATGGTATTCATCGTCTTCATCTTTATGTCTTAGAGGTTATTCAGATGCGGATTTTGCTGGGTGTAGAATTGATAGGAAGAGTACCTCAGGTACTTGTCATTTTCTGGGTACGTCTCTGGTTTGCTGGTCTTCCCGCAAACAGTCTAGTGTTGCACAATCAACGGCTGAGGCCGAATATGTTGCTGCAGCTAGCTGTTGCTCTCAGATTTTGTGGATGGTTTCCACTTTGCGGGATTTCGGGTTAGATTATAAGAGTGTTCCACTTTTCTGTGATAACACTAGTGCTATTTGTATTGCAAACAACCCGGTTCAGCACTCCAGAACCAAACACATTGATGTACGGTATCATTTTCTCAGAGATCACAATGAGAAGGGTGATATTGAACTTCAATATGTTGATACCCAACACCAGCTTGCCGATATTTTTACAAAACCCCTCGATGCTTCTCGATTTGCTTACTTGCGTGGGGAACTTGGTATTTGTCATCCCTACGGCATTTTGTGAGGGGGAGCTGATTTTAATTGTCTTGCATATGCTCATTATGTGTGGAATTGCACTTACATCTTTTGCTATTATATGCCTGCTTTTAATTCAAAGAAATCATGACAGCTCAGCTCTATGAAATATGTCTGGAACATTGATTGTGCATGATGTTTTATTTTCTAAAATCAAAACTTGCTCACCGCTCAATCTTGTATCTAGCTTGTTTAGGCTGGACTGCTTTTAGCTATCTTTTATCTACTTGACAGCAAGACACTGTTCTTTGGATGCGAAAATTTGCAACTTGAAACATGTGTTCATTATTCATGGATATTCATCAAAATATTTCATTCATCTGAATCAAAATCAAAAATCCATGATTTGCCTGGTTTAAATGAAAAGATCCAGGAGGGTTTGTTTGTCGCACTACTCTATTCTAGACTGCTTACCATTGCACTTTGGTCTGAACTAGGATAGTGTAGTGTATGCCAAAATCACCGCCTTAAGCTTCAGATGGCTTTCATGCCTAGGCTTGGCTTGATTGGACAGTATAAGGTGGACAAACAAATAACCCCTGGCATTAAGAAAAAGAACAGCAAAATTAATTGATCATCAAGTTTGCTTTCACAGCTCCTTTTGAACAAGACTTGTCTGTCTAGGGTAGAATTTGTTAGCTTTGCGCAGTCCTTGCCTTCACATGTCTAGCTGCTTTGATTAAGTGGTGATGCTTTTACTTCAAAATGACAAAATCACATGCCATCATCTTGTTTCACAGATTGTTAAATTGAGCTGAGCACATGATCATTAGTTTTAATGTTGGCATATTTTTGCATTATATGTCCTTGCAATTCTATTCATTTCGAAGCTTTGCATCTTTTGACTGCTCCTTGATGCTTGCATTGCCAAAGGGGGAGAGGTTTGCTATGTTCTCTACCGCAAGAAGGCATAATTTTTAAAAGGGGGAGAGTTTTTGACATAAAGGGGGAGAAAAATTTGCTTAACTCAGGGGGAATTCTTATCAAGGGAAGATTTGCCAAAGGGGCTTTTACTCTTTCACAAAGGGGGAGAAAAATTCTTTTATCAAGTGACATGCTTTGGCTCTTTTCTGAGTTTTTATGGTCACTTGTGTGCTGAAAATTTTTACATTTTCTTGAACTTCGATTTGGTTGTCAATGCACTCATCAAGGGGGAGATTGAGAAACCAAGGGTGGTTTCGGTGTTTGTGATGAGTGATTGACAGGATTATTTACCCTCTGTTCAAAGGGTACCTCCGGAGGGGCTTCGGAGGTGGTACCTCCGAAGGGTGTTCGGAGGTGTGTCACCGGAGTGTGTTCGGTGTTTGCCTGCTGCGGCTGGGCAGCGGAGTGTACCTGTCGGAGGGGTCCGACAGTACGCGATGACTGGGTTCGTACCGAGGGCTTCGGTACTTTGGGCGGTACACCGGAGTGTGTGCCGGAGGTTGCTAACCCGGAGAGGTCTCCGGAGTACTGGATACACTTGTTTGCTTGTCGGTGGTGCGCAGGGACTTCGGAGGCGACGGACAGGGTTCGAGCCAGGTGAACCTGGGTCAAGCGGGTGGCTTGATGCCAGGGGAGCGGGGAGCTCCGTCACGGTGGCTGCGAAGGTGGTCCGGGTCGGTCCTCGGGTCGAGTCGTGCCAGGTGAAGGCAGAGAGTGCGGAGCGTGGCTCCGGCTGAAGGTACTCCGAGACAAAGTCCTCGGAGGTGAGGCACTTCGAAGATACTCCGGATGGAGTGACTTCGGAGTTGGTGGTTCAAGTCCTCTGCGGAGGCAAGGAGTTCGAAGTGTGCTCTGGAGGGAGACACTCGAAGGTACCCGACGAAGGTCTCAAAAGTCGAGGTGCATCGAAGGCATGGTCCGGGTGAGGCTCATCGTGGAGTGTGCTCGGGGAGAGGCACTGCGACGGAGTGCTCATGGAATGCTTCATGCGGAGGCCTTGGACGAAGGAGGGACTTCGAAGGGTGGTACTCCGAAGGTGGGGCTTCGGAGTGAGGATGACTTGAGGTGCTTCGGCCATGCATGGCTTCGGTACACGGACAGACGGTGTTCGAGCTCGGAGTAGCTGCGAAGCCGTGGTGATCCACTCCGGAGGTGGTGGTGCGAAGGCCCAAGGGCTTTGACGGCTTCGGCTCAAAACCGTCACTGTATCGAAGGACTTCTTCGGCGGAGCGAAGGCCAACAGGTTGCAGGCTTTCCGCCGAAGCTACCGCACCCTCCGGTGCGAAGGGAGGTTCCAGAAGTCAACACTGTAAAGGCTGACACTGTCTGTTCTGAAAAAGGCTGACACTGTCCCCTCTGCAGCTGACAGAGAAGCCTCCAAAATAAAGGTGGACTACCTTTTGTACCCCTTAGTTCTGTAGAGACAAAATGGATGTAAACCCTAGGGGTAAAGTAGTCACTTCCTTAGGATGAAGCCGTGGGCTATAAATATGGGGGCTCGGTAGGTAACATTCAACACTTTGAGCATTTACTGTTGAGCTCCTGTAGACAGACCTCGTTGTATTCTTTCTGAGTTCAATTTATTTCAGTGTTCCTTGGTCAAGCAGCGAAGCCCTGCTTCTGTGTGCTTTTGCTTGAACTCGCGTTGCATACCTCGCTAGTTTTTAGTTCACCGAAGCCTGTCTTGGCAAAGGGTGTTTTTCTCGCGAAGTGTGTTTTTCAGTGTGCTGTCGCTCTGTGTAACACGAGGCAAGACCTCGCTGCTTACTAGCGAAGCCCTGATCGTTTCCCGTAGTGCTTCTTATGTCGAAGCCTTTAGCATAGTCCTTTCGTGTGCGTGTAGACCTTCGCGTACGAAGCCCAGCACTAGTTGCTGTCGCCAAGTACTTGGTCGAAGTCCTCAGAGGGCTGTCCACTCTTGCGAAGGGTGAAGTGCGAAGCCTGCTCGAAGCACCTCGTGTGCGGAGCCTGCACTGACTTAGCAGAGTAGATTTTCGAGGGTTGTTCGTGGAGCGAAGTCTTCTTGGCTTCGAACTTTTGCTCCTGCGAAGCCTGTGTTCGGAGCTGTCGAAGTACCTCCGAACCAGACCTTCGAAGGTTGTGTTCGAAGCCTGTTCCGCAGAAGACAGAACAGAACCGAAGGCTAAGTTTTTAGCCCGAAATTTTAAAAGCTCCCATTCACCCCCCCTCTGGTCGCCGTTTCCGGTCCAACACCAAGTCTTCGTCTGCTGATGATACTTTGATAAATTGGCGACAGCTCGAAGTCTTGTTTCTTCTGTTAAATCAAGTGAAGTTTGCCTTTCTGCTTCTATTTCTAGTTCGGTGCTGCGAAGGGATCCTCTTTTAAGCTCCGTCGGCGTCATAGCTTCGTCTCCGAATAATAGTCTAAAAGGAGTGAAACCGGTAGACCTTGTCTGAGTTGTCCGAATAGACCATAGGATCTTCGGGAGCTCTTTGGTCCACAATCCTTTTGCCAATCCCACTATTCTTCGATTCAGCCCTGACAAGATATTACCATTGGCTCTTTCAACAGCTCCGTTAGACTGAGGATGTCTTACCGCAGCAAAACATAATTGGATTCCTAGATCTTCACAAAATTTCCTAAAGGGTTCTGCATCGAATTGTGTTCCATTGTCAACTGTCAGCTGTCGAGGTACTCCGAACCGGCATATGATATTTTTCCAGAAAAATTTTTGTACATTATTCGAAGTGATAGCTGTTAGGGGCTCTGCTTCGACCCACTTGGAAAAGTACTCAATTGCTACCACTGTGAATTTCAAATTTCCTTTTGCTATTGGGAAGGGGCCAATAAGATCCATGCCCCATCTGGCCATGGGCCATACTGGAGCAATGACTTGAAGAGTTGTTGGTGGGCGATGACTTCTTCGTCCCATCCACTGACATCCTTAGCAGGTGCGGACTAAGCTCTCTGCATCAGCTACTATTGTAGGCCAATAAAGCCCCTGGCAAAGTGTCTTTCCTGCCAAAGCTCGAGGGGCCAAATGGCTACCGCAGAGTCCTTCATGAATTTCTCGAAGAATTTCTTGACCTTCGGCTTGAGATATACATCGGAGCAAAGGGGAACATACTCCGGCCTTGTACAAAATACCGTTGATTATATGATAATTCCGAATTCTGAGTTTCAACCTCGAAAGTTGTGGCCCTTCAGACATATTTGCTTCTCCTTGCAACAATTCCATAATTGAACTTCGCCAATCTGTACTTGGAATGCAAAGGACTTCCGCAGAAGGGATCTGTGGCACCGAAGGTGTATTGAGTTCTTCATAAAAAGCCTCTTCTGGAATGTCCATAGCTCCGGCTGCAGCTTTTGCCAAGATATCATCTTGCACATTTTCTGCTCTAGGTATACTCCGGATGGAAATCCCTTTAAATGCTGCTTCAATTTTACGGATCTCTTCCAAATATTTTGCAATATGTGGATGCCGAGCTTGAAAACTCTTTTCTACGTGCCCTGCTACAATCTGAGAGTCTGTCTTAATAACAACTCTTGTAGCCCCTAGAGCATGTGCTTTTCGAAGTCCTAGTAAAATTCCTTCATACTCCGATGTGTTATTGGTAGATTTAAAGTTGAGTCTTGCAGAGTACATTGCCTTTTGCCCTGAAGGCGAAATTATCACTGCTCCGACACCTGCTCCAGATGCTTGGAAAGCTTCGTCGGAGTAAATGGTCCAAATTCCTTCACTTGGCTTCTCTGGAGCCCATGCTGCAGGGGGAGTCCACTCGGCCACGAAGTCCGCCAACACCTGTGACTTAATTGCTGTCCTTGCCACGAAGGATATGCCAAAGGGTGCTAATTCAATGGCCCACTTCCCAATTCTTCCTGTAGAATCCTTACTTCGGAGCATATCTCCCAAGGGATATGAAGTTGGTACAATTACATTATGCGCTAAGAAATAATGCCTTAACTTCCTCGAAGCCATTATCAGAGCATAAGTGAACTTATCAAGCTCGGAATATCTTGTTTTCGCTCCGGACAATGCTTCGGACACAAAATAGACTGGATTCTGTACCAACTTCCCGTTGAAATCAACCTCTCTGACAAGGATTGCACTAACAGCAGAGCCAGTAGCTGCAAGGTAGAGGAGGAGGGTTTCGTCCGCAATAGGCAACGTGAGTGTAGAGAGATTACTGAGATAATTCTTAATATCTTCGAAGCTTTTTTGACACTCCGGTGTCCATGCAAAATCTTCGGATCCTTTCAATGCTTTAAAAATGGGCAAACTTCTCTCCGCTGTAGGACCGAAAGTAGCGACCAGAGGGGGGGTGAATGGGCGCCTTAAAAATTCTTTCGAATCAATGGCCTGTTCCCAATACCCAACGCACCACAGAAAAACTACACAGCAGAAAATAAACAGAAGGCCTAAGTCTAAAGGTTTCTAACCTAGAAGCAATTGATTATAAACAGTGTACATCTAAAGCAGTGCAACTAGGCAGATGAACGAGATGAACCAGGCCTAAACTTCTCAAAGAAATGATCTAAGAAAGTATGAGATGAAAAGAGAAGTTACTGTCCAAAGTTGTCTCCTGTTCGGTACTTGGCGAAGCCCCCTTCGCACGTCGAAGTCCGCTTCGGAGGATGGTGACGGAGTCTATCCGAAATGCCGAAGGTGACACTGTCTAGGCTAGTTCGAAGTGGTAAGAAGCGAAGTGTACTTCGGAGCGAAGTAAAACAGTGACGGAGCTTGGTTCGAAGTATGCACTTCGAAGACAAGGCTTCGAACACAGCTTCGAATCACGAGCTTCGGAGCGAAGTAAAACAGTGCCGGAGCCTGCTTCGAAGTATGCACTTCGAAGACAAAACTTCGAACACTCTTAGAACCGAAAGCTTCGAAGCTAAACCTTCGAACACAAAAACTTCGAACACAACACACACAAACAGACAACCTTCGAACAAAGAAGCGAAGTCTGTCACGTGACAGAAAATCAAGTCCGAAGCCTACAATCTATCTTCGAATAGGGAAAGCTTCGGGAGGAAAATCGAAGGCTGACACGCCACAAAGGAATCCAAGCGAAGTCTATCAGAACAGACAAACTTCGAACCCAACTTCGAAGCCTAACGAAGTGTGCACTTCGAATAGATAGATTCGGAGTATGCTAGTTCGAAGTATGCGATGCTTTCGATACAGGGTGAACTTCGAAGCTAGCAACTCAGACACTGAAGCCGAAGTTCGAAAACTGAGCGAAGCCTTTAAAGATGTTCGATCAAAGCCTGCCTCACGGAGTTGAGGGGCTTCGCACTGAACCGAGCTTCGCCAGACACACCCAGAAAAAGGTAAAAGAGACTGTCAGCTTCGATCAAAAAGCTGGGTAATAGAAGGTGAAAAGCTGCTGCAGAACACTGTAGCTACAGCAAAGCAGTACTACTTGCAACAGCAAGAACTAGTACTCCCACCGTGAAGAACACAAGCAACAGAAGAAGCTTCTCCCCAAGAAATAAATTCACCAGCTCGTGGCCAAGACAATAACTCCCCAAACCGAACAAAATGCAAGCAATAAATTCACCAGGGACCAAAGCATTAAAGCATCCAAGAGATTTGAGCCAAAATAATGCAAGAACAGTGAGAGGGAAGTCCTGGCGGCGCACACAGGAGAGAGAAGACAGGGAGCAAAGTGACCCAATGGGTGGATTTGATTTCAGCACAAAAGGGTAGTCCAAACCCTAGGGATTGGGGTGCTATTTATAGGCAGCCCAACACTAGGAATATTCTACCAGCCCCTTAGGGTTTTTACAGACTCAAAAATAAAGGAAAAGACTCTACTGCCCTTAGGAATTTTTACAGACACAACTGACTGACTGTGGGCCTAGAGTAACAGATGACATATCCGGAAGCTACTCTTCTGGACAGTCGGATACAGAATCAACGGTTGTCAGTTTTACGCCGAAACTGACAAAGCCTCCACCAGCTTTGCACCAGGTACCCGGATTGGGCCGGCCCGACTCCGCAGCTCTCTCAGCCCGGCAATCGCTCACCGCCCGTGTACCTGAGTCAGTCCTGGTCAACAGCCTAGTGGGTCTTCTACTGCTTCTGGCCCATGCACCCGGATTGGGCCAGCCCGACTTCGCAGCCTCCTCTGCCCGACAGTCGCTCGCTGCCCGTGTACCTGAGTCACACGCGGCCCATGAAACAGCAGATCTCTTCTCTTCTTCAGTCCTTGTTGACTATCGTTGACAATGACTCATCACTTCTAGAGCCATGAGGCCCACGCTATTCAGCATGGCCCCTCAATCTCCCCCTTGATGAGTGCATTGTCAACACTCCTCTTCTTTAGTTCTTCAGCATCTGCGAACAAATGTGGAAACACGAAAACAAAACACAAGAAAACAAAGAAGAAGAAAAAAATAAGGTAAAAGTTTAACCTTAATGACCAAAAGCCAAACAAAAGCAAGAAACGGTCATTATGGTTAACCAAAACACAAAAGCTCAAAATGAGTGCGATTTCAGAACAACAAGGATATCAACAGAGTAAGAACTCCCCCTTAAACTCTGATCCCAAATTTTCTCCCCCTTGTTGACAAGTGAACTCATCAAGCACTCAAAAAGAGACACAGACTCCCCCTGAAATGCAACTCCCCCTCAAAATATGCAGTGAATGCAATTGGGGTGCAGGTGGAGTGAAGAAAGCATGCTTCTCAGATATGATTGACTGCAAGTACAGTATCTAACAGGTATAGCAAAAGAGATACTGTCTAAGACACATGGCATGATCAGTGCAAGAGATGATATCTAAAGAAAGTCATTTAGCACGCATTTGTCAAGTTTTGCAAATAAAAGCATCACCACATTATCTAGTAAACAAGCAAGGTAAAGCATGAGATGCAGAAGCTAACTGATATCTACCAAGATAAGCATTGTTCAAAACAAAGTGCTTCAGCAAACTTGTTATCCCTTTAAAGTTCAGGCTTTTTCATTTTCCTTTGTCATTTTTGCCAAGGGTTATTTGCATGTCAAACCTTATGCTAACCGACCAAGTCAAGCCTAGGCCAGAACTGGGCCATCAGAAGCTTAAGACATTGGTCTTGGCATACACTACACTGTCCTAGTTCATACCAAAGTGCTATGGTAAGCAGTCCAGAACAATATAATGCGACAAAGCAAACCCACTTGGATCTTTTCAACTTAAGCATAAAAAGGCATGGAAATTTCATTTATTTTTGATTTTTATCATTTTTATAGCACATTTTCCATGTAAAAAGCATAAAGATGTCCAAGTTGCATATCTGCATCGATGTGATGAACTAGCTACAAGGCATGTAACAGATAGCAAAAGCACTCAGCCTACACATGCTAGTTACCAGAAGCAATGGTGATCATTTTTCAAGTTGAAAGCGTAAAAGCCATGCATATGACAGATATCAGACATATTTTGCGTCACTTTCTAGGATATTTTGCGTCAGTTTTTCTTTCTTCTTTACTCTTTTCTTGAGTCTTTTTGTGTGTGTTCATATCATACATATTCACATATCACACTTTTAAGCCTGCTTCTGTTATATGATTGAACTGCTTTACTTATTCTAGCTGGTACATGCTTTTGATTACTTGTCGATGATCATGCTTTGTTTCAGTTCATTTGATATGTCTGATATCTGTCATATGCATGGCTTTTACACTTTAAACTTGAAAAATGATCACCATTGCTTCTGGTAACTAGCATGTGTAGGCTGAGTGCTTTTGCTATCTGTTACATGCCTTGTAGCTAGTTCATCTCATAGATGCAGATATGCAACTTGGACATCTTTATGCTTTAACATGGAAAATATGCTATAAAAATGATAAAGAATCAAAAGTGAATGAAAATTCCATGCCCTTTTATGCTTGAGTTGAAAAGATCCAAGTGGATTTGCTTTGTCGCATTGCATTGTTCTGGACTGCTTACCATAGCACTTTGGTATGAACTAGGACAGTGTAATGTATGCCAAGACCAAGGTCTTAAGCTTCCGATGGTCCAGTTCTGGCCTAGGCTTGACTTGGTCGGTTAGCATAAGGTTTGACATGCAAATAACCCTTGGCAAAAATGAAAAAGGAAAATGAAAAAGCCTGAAAATTAAAAAGACAACAAGTTTGCTGAAGCACTTTGTTTTGGACAATGCTTATCTTGGTAGATATCAGTTAGCTTCTGCATCTCATGTTTTACCTTGCTTGTTAACTGGAAAATGTGGTGATGCTTTTGTTTGCAAAAACTGAAAAATGCGTGCTAATGACTTTCTTTAGATATCATCTGTTGCACTGATCATGCCATGTGTCTTAGACAGTATGTCTTTTGCTATACTTGTTAGATGTTGTAATTGCAGTCAATCATATCTGAGAAGCATGCTTTCTACACTCCACCTGCACCCCAGTTGCATTCATTGCATATTTTGAGGGGGAGTTGCATTTCAGGGGGAGTCAGTGTCGTTTTTAGAGTGCTTGATGAGTTCACTTGTCAACAAGGGGGAGAAATTTTGGTATAAGAGTTAAGGGGGAGTTTTGGCTTTCTCTGGGATTTGTTTCAGGGGGAGTTTTTGTCCCGTTTGTCCTTACTCTTTTGATATCCTTGTTGATGTTTCTGAGACTGCACTCGTTTTTGAGTTTTGACTTTTGGTTAACCATAATGACCGTCTCTTGCTTTTGTTCCGTTTTTTGGTCATTAGGGTTAAACTTTTACTTTATTTTCTTCTTCTTTGTTTTCTTGTGTTTTGTTTTCGTGTTTCCACAGTTGCTTGCAGGTTCTGAAGAGCAGATGAAGAGAAGTGTTGACAATGCACTCATCAAGGGGGAGATTGAGGAGCCATGCTGAATAGCGTGGGCCTCATGGCTCCAGATGTGATGAGTCATTGTCAACGGTAGTCAAAGAGGACTGAAATGAGAGAGAAGATCTGTTGCGTCTGGGCCGCGTGTGACTCAGGTACACGGGCAGCAAGCGACTGTCGGGCAGAGGAGGCCGCGAAGTCGGGCTGGCCCAATCCGGGTACATGGGCTAGGAGCAGCAGAGGATCCACTGGACTGTTGACCAGGATTGACTCAGGTACACGGGCGGTGAGCGATTGCCGGGCTGAGAGAGCTGCGGAGTCGGGCCGGCCCAATCCGGGTACCTGGTGCGAAGACGGTGGACGCTTTGTCAGTTTCGGCACAAAACTGACGACCGCTGATCTCGGATCTGACCGTTCTGAGGCGAAGCCGTAGCTGCTACGAAAGCTCCGCATCAGGACAAGTTACCTTTATTTAGGATTTTACTATTTTGCCTTTAGGCCCACAGTCTGTCAGTCGAGTCTGTAAAAATATCCTAAGGGCAGTTTCGGTCTTTTCCATTTTATTCAGCGTCTGTAAAAATCCTAGGGTTATTTCTGCATTTTACCCTTTTATTGGGCTGCCTATAAATAGGCCCCAATCCCTAGGGTTAAGGGAGAAAAACTTAATCACAAAAAAATCAGAGTTCTGTTTTATGTGCCTTCTTTGCGGCTGCCGAACCACTGTTCTTTCCTATTCTCATCCGCCGCCTCTGATTTTTCTCATCGCTGGTGTCGATTTTTTTCTCATGGCCACCGTGTTTCTTCGTACATCGGCGCGTGGAGGCTGCTACATCGTGTAGCGCTGGCACACAGGGACTCGGCGCGCGCAGCCGAAGCACTGCAGCGTGCGGCAAACGGTGAGGCGATGGCACTGTGAGTATCATAGCGCATCAGAAAAAACACCTCTGGATTCGTTTTTGAAGGCATTTTTGTGATGTTTTATCTGCAGTTCTTGGATCTGTAGTTCATACAACTTCTTTTGATCTTCATTCCAAGGTTCCATTTTCGAAGATTTCAATTTGTTTCAACATGTTCTTCATTATGTTCTTGTGTATTTAAAGTGCAGTACTGATTCTGAGATGAACTCTTCTATTGGAAATCTGTAACTGAATATACAGATGAGTTCTTGAAGAAATGCTACTCTTTATAATCTGCTGCATGATCCTTCTGATGTGAAACCCATTTTGACAAAAATACATTGTGAAGGTTCTTCTTCAATTGATGCCTTTCAGAAGATGAATAGTAAAAGATTAATTCTGCATTGAGCGGTTTTGTGTCCTGATGAGATTTCTTGATCATTTTTATTCCCTGCTGAGATAATAGTTATTACATCAGAATAACTTTTGATCTTATTCCTCAGCATGGTACTGTTTTGATCAAAAGAAACTCAGTTACACATTCTGTTCATACTGATGCGTGTGAGTACTTTTTCCTGGTTGAATCTGAATTGCTGTTGATCTTCAAAAGCTGTCAGCATTTTTATTTGGATCCTGCTTTACCATATCAAGAATAGTGCACAGAACTTTCTGCTGCAACTCAAAACTGAGCATTGAAAGCCGTATCCCTTTTCCTTCTTGCTGAATATAATTCATCTCAGTATTCATTAATCTCAGCAACATTTTTGGATCTATATTGTCACAGTTTTCTTATCTCATACAAATTTTCTAGAACCCTCTTGCAAATTCATGTGCATGCTTGCTGTGGAAGAAATCTGAAAGTTGTATTGTACTTCTAACTAGTTTGTCCTGGACAAAAATATATTCTGCTCATATGTTTGCACACTGAAAAGGGTCCTACCTGCTTACAACAGCAGTATCTTTTTTGTCCAGGTATCAGACAAGAAACAGTACACAGTCTGTCTTGACAGTCTTGCTTTTCAGAATTGTCTCCATTGTGTCCCCCTAACTTTCAAGAAGTATTCATCTGAAAAATATTGTGAAGGAGCTCTCTGTTTATATACTGAATTGATTCAGTCAAATATTAAACAGAACTCAAGTTGATTGCATGAGTACTTTCTTTTTGAGCTAGTTACATAATGAATTACTGAAACTATTCCTGATGTGTTGAATCTGAACATTTATTGCTGAGTGCTTTTCATCACATGTCTCTACTAAAGCAACAAGTGATTTGTGTTCTTGATCATCCTACTGCGAACAAGTTTCAAGACAAATGATATCAAAGAAAGTTAGTTAACCTAACTCACTCACAAGGACTGCACAGAATTAATTGAAAACTAAAAGTCAGGCTCCGACTTTCTTGGCTTCGGTAGCTACTATTTCTGGCTTCGCTCTGCACAGGCTTCATCAAGTACCTAACAGGAGACAACTTTGAACAGTAACCTCTCAAACTCAGATAAATTGCTGTGATGATTTATTTCTGTGAAGTTTGATCTGTCATGATTTGAATGCTTTATTTAATCTGCCTGTTAGCACTTTGTGGGTCTCTTTTCGATTAGGACACTGGTTGTTTTTAGGCTAGATCTTTTTAGGTCTTGTTGATCTGTTTACTTTCCCTGCTAAGTCTGTCGAGGTGCGTTGGGTACTGGGAGCAGGCCATTATTTCAAAAGAATTTTTTTTAGGCGCCCATTCACCCCCCCTCTGGTCGCTACTTTCGGTCCTACAAGTGGTATCAGAGCCTGGTTAGGGTTTTTCCATACCTTAACCGGTTCTAAACCCCAGTAGTGATCATGACGTCTCCTGGCAAGGTCCCGTCCTTGGAAGCTTATGGCTATAATTATTGGAAGACTCGCATGCGAGCCTATCTCATGAGCCAAAGCTCGGACATCTGGGACATTTGCGTTCACGCTACGTTTGTCATATTGCCAGTTGCTGAGCGTGATTCTCCTGGTATCATCGCCCAGCATGTGAACAATAGCAAAGCTGTGAACATCTTGTTTTCTGGTTTGGGTCCCACTGAGTTTGAGCGTGTGAGCCATCTTTCCACTGCGAGAGAGATCTGGGCTACCCTCCAGGCACACCATGAGGGGACAGCTCAGGTCAAGGCTCGGCTCTATCAGACCTACCGGCGTGAGTACGAGAACTTCACACAAAAGCCGGGTGAATCTGTTGAAGCGTTGTTTGGTCGTTTTCAGTCGATCATAAACAAGCTTCGGGACAACAAGGCTGAGGGTGTTCAGTTAGTCTCAGATCACGAACAGGCGCTCAAGGTTCTTCATACCTTGGACCCAAAGATCTGGGAGATCAAGGTATCCTCTATCATTGAGAGCACTTCTTATGATACCTTGACCATTTCTGAGTTGTTTAGCAAGCTGAAGGCCACTGAGGTTGATACCCAGTTGAGATCAAATCTCACTGGCTCTGGATCAAAGTCTTTGGCCCTTGCTACACCTTCTGTTGATCCCTCTTCTGTGAGCTGTGCTGGGTTCTCTTTGATGTCTATCACTGAGGACCAGCTTGATTCGTTGGGATATGATGACTTGTGTCTTTTTAACAACCGGGTACGTCGTGTTTATGATAAGAGGATGTTCAAAAGACACGGCACAAAGACCGGATGCTTTGAGTGTGGTGATCCAGGACACTTCATTGCCGACTGCCCCAAGCGCAATGGTCACAAGAAGGGCAGCGGTGGTGGCTTCCACGACTCCGGCAAGCACGACAGTTCCTCCTTCAACAAGGGCAAGCCAAAGACCAGATTCTTCAGAAAGGCCCTGAAGGACTACCGGCGAGAGAACAAGAAGCGCGACAAGGCCTTCTTCGCCGAGATGGAGAAGAGCTACTCCAAGCGGTCCACGTCTTCTTCCTCTTCATCGAGCTCGAGCGATGAGGAGATCATCATCAGGAAGGGGAAGGACAAGGACGATCCAGCAGGCCTTTGCTTCATGGCCTTCGGGGACAGACCGAAGATCCGCTCACATCAGCGCCGAAGATCCCGCAAGAGCTTCTGCTCAATGGCTCTTGGGGATAAGAAAGAGAAGAGCTCCTCCGATGACTCCGATGACGACGACAACGAAAAGGTATCATCCTATGAACGCGAAATTGTTGATTTACTTGAAAGCAATCGTCAGGAGTTAAAATATCGGGAAAAACTGCTTAGAGGGGCTAAGAAGAGGATAGATGAGTTAGAGAGTGAGCTTGCCGTGGCCAACGGCAGAATTGAGAGTCTATCTTCTTCCCCTTGCTTGGGTGATAGCAGTGAGTGCCCAAAGTGTGAGGTGCTTCTGTGTGACCTGTCGACTCTGAAGTCTAGGTACACAGAAAGGGTTGATGAGAGGGACGCTTTGGCCACTGAGCTTGAAAGCGCTCAGCTGGAGCTGAAAGATGCTCAAGCCACTGTCGTCGTACCCTGTGCTGATTGCCCATCTCATCTTGCTAGTTTAGCTGAGCTGAAAGCCAAGGGTGATGAGCATCTGGGTGATTTGGAGAGAATGAGAGCTGAGCTAGCGCAGACTAGGCTAGAGCTTGAGACATTGTCAATTCCACCCACTATCTGTGAGAACTGTCTGTCTCTTAGACTTGAGTTGATTAAGCTGAAAGCCGAGAAGTCTGTCCAGGTAGATAGTGAGTGTGAGACCTGCTTGTCTCAGGTGGAGGTACTAGCATCCTTGAGAGAGGAGCTAGCTGATTCTCAGAATGAGAACTTTTACCTCCGTTCTATCCTGAGTTGGATCAGTGCCAGAGAGCCTCAGCTCGGCATGATGATCCAGCAGTTCAAGAGGCAGGATGGGTTTGGGGTTGGTTACACCTATACCAACGCTGACTTTGAGAGTGCCATTAGCCGGGCAGTGGAGTGGAGTAAAATGACTCCTGAGCAGAGATATCCCAAGACCCATTCCACTGAGTCTTCCCAGGCTTGTCAGCCCAAGGATGGAGTGATCCATGAACCACCCAAAGCTCCACCCAAGAAACCCATCTGGGTTCCAAAGCCCAAACTCCTCCACACTTCTCTTGACTCTCTTCCTGGACCCTCTCAACCCAAGAAGACTACACCGAACACCACTAAGCCCAAGAATCCCAAGCCTCAACCACATCCCAAGAAGCCCACCTATCATTGTGAGTACTGTCAGAGAGACGGGCATCTTGCGGAGTTTTGCTTCAGGAGGAAGCGGGTTGAGAGAGAAGAGCGTGCTCGTGGTGGTCAGGAGCAGTTCTACCAGCAGGGTGGTAGACTGAGAGTTTCTCGACGCGGGGAGAGGCTGGAGGCCAGGCCGCGTCGTGTAGGTGGTGGTAGGGGAGACGGCTTTCATGCCCGTGCTCCAGATGGTGGTGTTCGTTCCGGTAGAGCTCCAGGCCGTTTTGGCTACGGTCCTGGACCTCGTGGCCGAGGCTTTAGGCAGAACCAAGGACCACGCTTTGAGCCGCGTTTTGGTCCAAACTTTTCTGATGATTTCTGCTTTCCATCTTTTGAGCAGATGGCTCGACACTGGTTTAGCTCGTTTGCTAAACCCGATGCCGGACCATTTGCTCCCACTTACAACCACTGATTATGCAGGATCGGGGACTGGAGGACGTTTGGATCATGGACTCAGGATGCTCTCGCCACATGACGGGACATCGCAGATGGTTCTCCAGTCTCACTCCCCCGAGCTCCAAAGAGTACATCACCTTCGGGAACAGTGGTCAAGGGAAAGTAAGTGGCATTGGCTCAATTCGCATTTCAGACCATTTTTCTTTGAAGAACGTTGCTTTGGTTGGAAACTTGAATTTCAATTTGATTTCTGTTTCGCAACTTCTTGAGGATGGTTTGGAGGTGCGGTTTAAGAAGGGCAATTCTTCTGTGTGTGATTCTAGAGGGTCTTTGATTTGCCAGATCTTACCTTTCGGTAAAGTTTTTCGGATTGACTTCTCTAGTTCTTTTGGCCCTTCTCACTGTTTGATTGCTGGATCCTCCTCTGAGCTCTGGAAGTGGCATAGGAGGTTAGGCCATTTGAGTTTTGACCTGCTAGTCAGGTTGAGCTCTATGGACCTCATCCGAGGATTGCCCAAGCTTAAGATGGAGAAGGATCTAGTTTGCCATCCCTGTCGTCACGGGAAAATGGTTGCCGCTTCTCACTCACCTGTGACTCAGGTGATGACTTCGTATCCGGGCGAGCTGTTACACATGGACACTGTCGGTCCAGCTCGGGTACGCTCAGTCGGTGGGAAGTGGTACGCACTTGTGATTGTTGACGATTTTTCTCGATTCTCGTGGGTTTACTTTTTGGAGTCTAAGGATGAAACTTTTCATTTTGTTCATGACCTGATTTTAAAGCTGAAGAATGAGAACAATGGTCGGATGCGAGCAATTCGCTCCGACAACGGCTCTGAGTTCAAGAACTCTCAGTTCATCAGCTTCTGTAGTGATCAGGGTCTTGACCATCAGTTTTCTGCTCCTTACACTCCCCCACAGAATGGCGTCGTGGAACGAAAGAACCGCACGCTAGTCGAGATGGCCAGGACGATGCTCGATGAGCACAGGACTCCTAGGCGCTTTTGGGCTGAAGCCATGAACACGGCTTGCTATCTGGCCAACCGCATTTTTCTTAGAGCTTACCTAGGTAAGACCTCATACGAGTTGCGGTTTGGCAGACAGCCCAAGGTGAGCCACTTGCGAGCGTTTGGCTGCAAGTGCTTTGTGCTCAAGAAGGGAGGGCATTTGGACAAGTTTGAGTCTCGTTGCTGCGATGGTGTCTTTCTTGGTTACGCTTTGCATTCTCGAGGCTTCCGTGTTTGGAACCTCGATTCCCAGCAACTTGTCGAGACTTGTGAGGTTTCGTTTGATGAGTCCTTGCCTTCTTTGACTCCTTCTTTTGAGCTTTCTGGTGATGGTGAGCTCGGAGAGTCAATCTTCGAGGAAGATGAGGATACTCCAGCTGCTGATGAGGGTGGGCCTTCTGCACCTCCTGCAGAGCCCACACCTTCTGAGACTTCGACTGAGGACGAGGGTGGACCTCTGATCACTTCTTCCACTTCGATCGAGCCCCCTCAGTCGAGTCCAGAGGTGCCAGTTGCTGACTCCGGTGAGGTGACTTCAGATCACCAGGGATCCCGAGCAGTTCAGCGTGATCACCCCTCAGAGCTCATCATCGGTGATGTGTCTTCAAGAACTTTGCGTTCGTCTGTTGACTCTCTTGCTGTGTTTGCTGAATCTGCTTTTGTTGCATCTTTTGAGCCCAGAGACATTTCTCATGCTCTTTCTGACTCGAACTGGATTAATGCCATGCAAGAAGAGCTTGAGAATTTTGTCCGCAATCGGGTTTGGACACTAGTAGAGCTGCCACCAGGATGCAACCCCATAGGCACCAAGTGGGTGTTCAAGAACAAGCAAGGTGAAGATGGGGTTGTGGTGCGCAACAAAGCTCGACTAGTTGCCCAGGGTTTTTGCCAGAAGGAAGGTATTGATTTTGAAGAAACCTTCGCTCCTGTTGCCCGTCTTGAGTCCATTCGCATTCTTTTAGCTTTTGCCGCTTCGAAGGGTTTTAAGCTTTTTCAAATGGATGTCAAGAGTGCTTTTCTGAACGGGTACATAGAGGAGGAGGTTTATGTTAGGCAGCCCCCCGGTTTTGAGAACCCCAAGTTTCCTAGACATGTTTTTAAATTGCAGAAAGCTTTATACGGGTTAAAGCAAGCCCCCAGGGCTTGGTATGACCGGTTGAAGCAGTTTTTGTTGGGAAAGGGCTTTGTGATGGGTTCTGTGGATAAGACTCTCTTCTTGCTCAGAGATGCTTCAGATTTTTTAGTCGCTCAGATTTACGTGGACGATATTATTTTTGGCGGTACTACTAATGATCTTGTGTCCAAGTTTTCTGAGCAGATGCACAGCGAGTTTGAGATGAGCCTCATGGGTGAGCTCAAGTACTTTCTAGGGCTCCAGATCAAGCAGACCAAGGACGGCACCTTCATCCACCAGGGTAAGTACACTCGTGACATGTTGAAAAAATTTGACTTTGGTGGTGAGCTGAAGCCGCAGATGACCCCGATGGGCACTTCTGGGGGTCTGGACAAGGACGAGAGCGGCGTCAAGGTCAACGAGAGAGAATTTCGAGGGATGATCGGGTCGCTGCTGTACTTGACGGCGACTAGGCCAGACATACAGTTCACCGTGGGACTGTGCGCGCGCTTCCAGTCTTCACCACGCGCGTCTCATCGGCAGGCTGTCAAGCGCATCTTCAGGTATCTTACCTATGCGCCTGATCTTGGTCTTTATTATTCAGCATCATCATCTCTTGATTTATCTGGCTTTTCGGACGCTGACTTTGGTGGGTGCCGGTTGGATCGCAAGTCGACTTCCGGTACTTGCCAGTTTCTTGGTTCGTCTCTTGTCTCTTGGTCTTCTCGAAAGCAATCTGGAGCTGCTCTTTCGACCACTGAGGCTGAGTATGTAGCTGCTGCTAGCTGCTGCTCACTGTTGGTTTGGATGATTTCCACTCTGCGAGATTTTGGGTTGTTCTTTCCTACCAGAGTTCCTTTGTTTTGCGACAGCACCAGTGCTATTAGTGTAGGGAAAAACCCATGTCTTCATTCAAAAACCAAACACATTGATGTGCGTTTTCACTTTCTGCGGGATCAATATGAGAAAGGTGTCATTGACCTTGTTCATGTTGATACCCATCATCAATTGGCTGATATTTTCACCAAACCCCTAGATCAGTCTACTTTTGAGCGTTTACGAGGGGATTTGGGTGTTGTGTATCCTTTCTAGGATATTTTGCGTCAGTTTTTCTTTCTTCTTTACTCTTTTCTTGAGTCTTTTTGTGTGTGTTCATATCATACATATTCACATATCACACTTTTAAGCCTGCTTCTGTTATATGATTGAACTGCTTTACTTATTCTAGCTGGTACATGCTTTTGATTACTTGTCGATGATCATGCTTTGTTTCAGTTCATTTGATATGTCTGATATCTGTCATATGCATGGCTTTTACACTTTAAACTTGAAAAATGATCACCATTGCTTCTGGTAACTAGCATGTGTAGGCTGAGTGCTTTTGCTATCTGTTACATGCCTTGTAGCTAGTTCATCTCATAGATGCAGATATGCAACTTGGACATCTTTATGCTTTAACATGGAAAATATGCTATAAAAATGATAAAGAATCAAAAGTGAATGAAAATTCCATGCCCTTTTATGCTTGAGTTGAAAAGATCCAAGTGGATTTGCTTTGTCGCATTGCATTGTTCTGGACTGCTTACCATAGCACTTTGGTATGAACTAGGACAGTGTAATGTATGCCAAGACCAAGGTCTTAAGCTTCCGATGGTCCAGTTCTGGCCTAGGCTTGACTTGGTCGGTTAGCATAAGGTTTGACATGCAAATAACCCTTGGCAAAAATGAAAAAGGAAAATGAAAAAGCCTGAAAATTAAAAAGACAACAAGTTTGCTGAAGCACTTTGTTTTGGACAATGCTTATCTTGGTAGATATCAGTTAGCTTCTGCATCTCATGTTTTACCTTGCTTGTTAACTGGAAAATGTGGTGATGCTTTTGTTTGCAAAAACTGAAAAATGCGTGCTAATGACTTTCTTTAGATATCATCTGTTGCACTGATCATGCCATGTGTCTTAGACAGTATGTCTTTTGCTATACTTGTTAGATGTTGTAATTGCAGTCAATCATATCTGAGAAGCATGCTTTCTATACTCCACCTGCACCCCAGTTGCATTCATTGCATATTTTGAGGGGGAGTTGCATTTCAGGGGGAGTCAGTGTCGTTTTTAGAGTGCTTGATGAGTTCACTTGTCAACAAGGGGGAGAAATTTTGGTATAAGAGTTAAGGGGGAGTTTGGCTTTCTCTGGGATTTGTTTCAGGGGGAGTTTTTGTCCCGTTTGTCCTTACTCTTTTGATATCCTTGTTGATGTTTCTGAGACTGCACTCGTTTTTGAGTTTTGACTTTTGGTTAACCATAATGACCGTCTCTTGCTTTTGTTCCGTTTTTTGGTCATTAGGGTTAAACTTTTACTTTATTTTCTTCTTCTTTGTTTTCTTGTGTTTTGTTTTCGTGTTTCCACAGTTGCTTGCAGGTTCTGAAGAGCAGATGAAGAGAAGTGTTGACAATGCACTCATCAAGGGGGAGATTGAGGAGCCATGCTGAATAGCGTGGGCCTCATGGCTCCAGATGTGATGAGTCATTGTCAACGGTAGTCAAAGAGGACTGAAATGAGAGAGAAGATCTGTTGCGTCTGGGCCGCGTGTGACTCAGGTACACGGGCAGCAAGCGACTGTCGGGCAGAGGAGGCCGCGAAGTCGGGCTGGCCCAATCCGGGTACATGGGCTAGGAGCAGCAGAGGATCCACTGGACTGTTGACCAGGATTGACTCAGGTACACGGGCGGTGAGCGATTGCCGGGCTGAGAGAGCTGCGGAGTCGGGCCGGCCCAATCCGGGTACCTGGTGCGAAGACGGTGGACGCTTTGTCAGTTTCGGCACAAAACTGACGACCGCTGATCTCGGATCTGACCGTTCTGAGGCGAAGCCGTAGCTGCTACGAAAGCTCCGCATCAGGACAAGTTACCTTTATTTAGGATTTTACTATTTTGCCTTTAGGCCCACAGTCTGTCAGTCGAGTCTGTAAAAATATCCTAAGGGCAGTTTCGGTCTTTTCCATTTTTATTCAGCGTCTGTAAAAATCCTAGGGTTATTTCTGCATTTTACCCTTTTATTGGGCTGCCTATAAATAGGCCCCAATCCCTAGGGTTAAGGGAGAAAAACTTAATCACAAAAAAATCAGAGTTCTGTTTTATGTGCCTTCTTTGCGGCTGCCGAACCACTGTTCTTTCCTATTCTCATCCGCCGCCTCTGATTTTTCTCATCGCTGGTGTCGATTTTTTTCTCATGGCCACCGTGTTTCTTCGTACATCGGCGCGTGGAGGCTGCTACATCGTGTAGCGCTGGCACACAGGGACTCGGCGCGCGCAGCCAAAGCACTGCAGCGTGCGGCAAACGGTGAGGCGATGGCACTGTGAGTATCATAGCGCATCAGAAAAAACACCTCTGGATTCGTTTTTGAAGGCATTTTTGTGATGTTTTATCTGCAGTTCTTGGATCTGTAGTTCATACAACTTCTTTTGATCTTCATTCCAAGGTTCCATTTTCGAAGATTTCAATTTGTTTCAACATGTTCTTCATTATGTTCTTGTGTATTTAAAGTGCAGTACTGATTCTGAGATGAACTCTTCTATTGGAAATCTGTAACTGAATATACAGATGAGTTCTTGAAGAAATGCTACTCTTTATAATCTGCTGCATGATCCTTCTGATGTGAAACCCATTTTGACAAAAATACATTGTGAAGGTTCTTCTTCAATTGATGCCTTTCAGAAGATGAATAGTAAAAGATTAATTCTGCATTGAGCGGTTTTGTGTCCTGATGAGATTTCTTGATCATTTTTATTCCCTGCTGAGATAATAGTTATTACATCAGAATAACTTTTGATCTTATTCCTCAGCATGGTACTGTTTTGATCAAAAGAAACTCAGTTACACATTCTGTTCATACTGATGCGTGTGAGTACTTTTTCCTGGTTGAATCTGAATTGCTGTTGATCTTCAAAAGCTGTCAGCATTTTTATTTGGATCCTGCTTTACCATATCAAGAATAGTGCACAGAACTTTCTGCTGCAACTCAAAACTGAGCATTGAAAGCAGTATCCCTTTTCCTTCTTGCTGAATATAATTCATCTCAGTATTCATTAATCTCAGCAACATTTTTGGATCTATATTGTCACAGTTTTCTTATCTCATACAAATTTTCTAGAACCCTCTTGCAAATTCATGTGCATGCTTGCTGTGGAAGAAATCTGAAAGTTGTATTGTACTTCTAACTAGTTTGTCCTGGACAAAAATATATTCTGCTCATATGTTTGCACACTGAAAAGGGTCCTACCTGCTTACAACAGCAGTATCTTTTTTGTCCAGGTATCAGACAAGAAACAGTACACAGTCTGTCTTGACAGTCTTGCTTTTCAGAATTGTCTCCATTGTGTCCCCCTAACTTTCAAGAAGTATTCATCTGAAAAATATTGTGAAGGAGCTCTCTGTTTATATACTGAATTGATTCAGTCAAATATTAAACAGAACTCAAGTTGATTGCATGAGTACTTTCTTTTTGAGCTAGTTACATAATGAATTACTGAAACTATTCCTGATGTGTTGAATCTGAACATTTATTGCTGAGTGCTTTTCATCACATGTCTCTACTAAAGCAACAAGTGATTTGTGTTCTTGATCATCCTACTGCGAACAAGTTTCAAGACAAATGATATCAAAGAAAGTTAGTTAACCTAACTCACTCACAAGGACTGCACAGAATTAATTGAAAACTAAAAGTCAGGCTCCGACTTTCTTGGCTTCGGTAGCTACTATTTCTGGCTTCGCTCTGCACAGGCTTCATCAAGTACCTAACAGGAGACAACTTTGAACAGTAACCTCTCAAACTCAGATAAATTGCTGTGATGATTTATTTCTGTGAAGTTTGATCTGTCATGATTTGAATGCTTTATTTAATCTGCCTGTTAGCACTGTGTGGGTGTCTTTTCGATTAGGACACTGGTTGTTTTTAGGCTAGATCTTTTTAGGTCTTGTTGATCTGTTTACTTTTCCCTGCTAAGTCTGTCGAGGTGCGTTGGGTACTGGGAGCAGGCCATTATTTCAAAAGAATTTTTTTTAGGCGCCCATTCACCCCCCCTCTGGTCGCTACTTTCGGTCCTACAAGAACCTTGAGCGCCTGCTCGTGATCTGAGACTAACTGAGCACCCTCAGCCTTGTTGTCCCGAAGCTTGTTAATGATCGACTGAAAGCGACCAAACAAAGCCTCAACAGATTCACCCGGCTTCTGTGTGAAATTCTCGTACTCACGCCGGTAGGTCTGATAGAGCCGAGCCTTGACCTGTGCTGTTCCCTCATGGTGTGCCTTGAGGGTAGCCCAGATCTCTCTCGCAGTGGAGAGATGACTCACTCGCTCAAATTCAGTGGGACCTAAACCAGAAAATAAATGTTCACAGCCTTACTGTTACTCAGATGCTGAGCAATGATACCAGCAGTACCTTGCTCAGTAACTGGCAAAATGACAAACGTGCTGTGAACACAAATGTCCCATATGTCCGAACCCTGGCTCATGAGATAGGCTCGCATGCGAGTCTTCCAATAATTATAGCCATAGGCTTCCAAGGACGGGACCTTGCCAGGAGATGTCATAGTCACTACTGGGGTTTAGAACCGGTTAAGGTATGGAAAAACCCTAACCTTGCTCTGATACCATCTGCAGACCTTGCTAAAAATCTGCTAAGTGCTGCAAGGCGACCCGTCAGCTTTTGTACTTGCTTTAAATTCTCTGGAGGAGCCATCCTTTGTAGTGCAGTTATCTGGGTGGGACTAGCTTCGATTCCCCTGCTCGAAACTAGATATCCTAACAATTTTCCAGCCTGAGCCCCAAAGATACATTTTTCGGGGTTAAGACGGATTCCACATGCCCAAAGGCTATTAAATGTTTCTGCTAGGTCTAGGCTATGTTGGTGCTTTAAAGCACTCTTTATTACAATATCATCCATATAGGCCTCCACATTGTGGCCTAGTTGATGACCTAGAGCCTTAGCAATTAACCTCGAAAAAGTAGCCCCGACATTTCTTAAGCCAAAGGGCATTCTTACATAACAGAAGACTCCCGAAGGAGTTATAAAGCTTGTCTTGATTTCATCTTCGCGCTTTAGCCAGATTTGATGATAGCCGGAATACGCGTCGAGGAAGCTTAATAACTCCGAACCAGCAGTAGAGTCAACCAATTGATCAATTCGGGGCATGGGGTAGGGGTCACGGGGGCATGCTTTATTCAAAGATGTAAAATCAATACACATGCGCCACTTCCCGGAGGATTTCTTCCTAACAAAGACTGGGTTGGCTAACCACTCCGTATGAGCCACTTCTCTGATAATCCCAGCCTTCAGCAGCTTTTCCACTTCATCTTTGGCAAGGATAGCCCTCTCCGCAGACAGCTTCCGGAGTCCTTGCTGAACAGGCCGAGCCTTCGGGTTCACAAGTAAACTGTGTTCAATAATATCCTGACTGACTCCGGTGATGTCTTCATCAGACCAAGCAAAGACATCCAGATTTTCCCCAAATACTCTTTCTAACGAAGTAGCTACTTCTGGAGGCAAGTCCTTGCCAAACTGAAATGAATATTCCTTGCCATCTTTGACAATAACCTTAGTTGCAATCTCTCCTTCAGGGCTTGGCATTGGGAAGGACTTCTTCGAAAATTCTACCGGAGCAGAAAAAACCTCTGGGTTATCTTGCACACTGTTCACCTATCTCGGGTCAAGAGGAGGGCCATGACCATACTCTGCTCTTCGCGCAGTGTCCTGATCTCCGAAAACAGTGAGCACTCCCGCCTGTGTGGGCATCTTCATACACAGATAATTATGATGCGCCACAGCTTCGAATTGATTCAACATGCCCCTTCCGAAGATTACATTGTATGCATACGGGGCGTCCACAACATCAAAGATCACTTCCTCCATCCTGGCTAGTAGCCCCTCTCCGAAAGTAACTTCCAAGCCAATTTGGCCGAGGGCATCGAGAGAGGCTCCTGCGAAGCCTTGCAAAGGACGTGCTGCTGGGAGAAGATGCTTCTTGGAGATGCAGAGTTGATCAAAAGCTTGGACAAAGATAATATCTGTTGAACTCCCTCCGTCAATTAACACTCTTCGGACCTCAGTCCCTGCTATGTCGACAGTGATGACAAGTGGGTCTGCGTGTGGAAACTTTATGCCAACTGCATCATTTGTGGAAAAAGATATCGGCACATGGGACCATTCAGGCATAGCAGCTGCATATGAAGAAGTTCCAATATAGCCCACCTCTCTAACATACTCTCTTCTTTGCCTCTTCGACATACTTCCGAGGGTCCCTCCTCCGGAGATGGGGAGGACTACTCTTTTCCCTCGATCTTGACCATCTTCCTGCTTCGGAGGTGGCATAACATTGACCACCGGATGCCGTCTTGCAGGGTCGAAGTTCTCTATCCATGCCACAGCCTGGACAGGATCTGGACGCACTTCGGTCGGAACTCGGTCAGTAGTGCCTCGACCCGAAGTTCTTTCCAGGTACTCGCCTTTTAAAGCAAGTATAGATTTGCACGCATCAGTCACGTGACTCCGATTCTCACCATGGACATAGCAGAAAAAGGTCTGGGCTTTTCCAGCCGGTTTCCCTGGCGGCCTCAGCCACTGGTCTTGCTTCCTGAAGGTTGCGAAGTCCTTGGGGCAAATTTCTGCGGAGGTGTAATGTTCAAGACTTCTGAACGAGGATGCTTTTTCCCCCGACGCCTGTCATGCTGAGCTTCGAAGCTAGGCCCCTGCGACTATGTTGAAGTCTTCACTTCCAACTTGACTTCTTGCACGATTGACGGAGTTGCGGCAGTTCTCCGAAGCCACCCCTCTTCTGACCTTGCATACTCCTCGAAATAAGACATCAACTGAGCAACAGAAGATATCTGCTTCCGGTGAAGTTTATCAAGGAGGCCCACATGGGTAACTCCCTCTCGAGCTACATCAACTACAGAGGATGTAGTTAACCCTCAAATTTGCGACTTCGTATGAGCGAAGCGCTTGAAATACTGCCTTAAGGTCTCTCCGGGGAGATGTTTCACCTAGAAAAGACTTCCTGTGGACATTGGAGGTACGAAGTGTCACGCCCCGATTTACTAAAACCGGGGATTTATTGAAATTCCATAGAAAATCAATAAACCAAGACGTTCATCATGCGACCACGTACAAATACGAGCAATCATTCACAGTTCGAACACCGTATTAGTACAAAAGTGAATAAAGATGAAGAGAAACTAATAAAACAAAGGGTCCTAGATGAACGCCTCCTTCCAGTCTCGTGCCTTGACTGGTCGCTACTCCAGACCTTCGCCCTCCTCGTAGTAGACTGCCTCTGGTGGTGTAAGTCAACAGGGGTGAGTACAATCGTACTCAGAAAGCCACCGAATGCAATAATAATGCAAGGTAATAACAAGGAAGGTAGTGGCTTACTTTTGCGGAAAAGCACAATTTGTAAAGCAATTAATGTAATCAAGTTATTATTGCAGAAAAGTAAACATGACTCATGCATCATCTTTCATCATCTTCTACCTCGAGGAGTACAGTCAGCCCACCCTCGCTCAACAGTCCTTACATCCCACAAATAACTCAAACATTCACATAAAAGTAAACTAACTGCGAGAGGTCACACAACCCGCCCTTGACCGTGGGCTCGGCTTTTCGAAAAGATTTATATCTCTAATCAGAGGTGTACTACTGTACCCACAAGGCACTCATTTCCCGCACACCGCAGTGTGTTAAATGACTCCTGTCACGAGAAGCTCGTGCCAAAACCTTCAGCATGGAACGCACCAATTCGATAACACCCTCTTATAGGTTTCGTAAGGTTTCCCAGTCACTTCGGGCCACGCCTTATCCCCCCTTGAGCCACGTCGGTACAAGTCACCCGCAGGCTTGTCCCTTGTACCCCTCCACTATGGTGTTCCAAGTTGATATTTTAATAAGAATATTTTGTGCCAAATAAATATATTGTTTTTATTGCATAAAAGTGTAGAGGATAAAAAGACAAATTTTCCAGAATTAAAATGGTGAAATTTGGAGTTAATTTGAGAAAGATAAGAATTTTTAAAGCTTAAATAGATTTTCCTGAATTTCTAAAATCATTTTTCTGAATTAAAACAGCTCTGGTCCACGGTGGACCGATCCCACTGTGCGCGGGGTCACTATTCCCGTGGACCCGATCGTTGTGGGCCGTCCGATCCAGATCCAAGGGCTAGCGGCGGGGCGGGTGGCTTAAATGAGATTGGAGGGCTCAGATTGCCTGATACCGGTCAACTCTGGTCAAAGCAATCCGGGCCCTCGATCTTGGGTTCTAATCGTGGCCGTCCCCCTCGGATCCGACGGTCTCGATTTGATCTGGCACGGTGGCGGCATGGGGGAGCCAGGGGGCTTCATCCCCGACTTCGGCCGAGCGGCGGCGAGGGTTTCCGGCGGCGGCGCGGGTTACCCGGTCGGGCTAGAGCCTAAAACGGAACCAGGAAGGCAAGGGGAGCTCAGGCGTACCGGCGGTGGCAGCGAGAAGTGACCGACGGTGATCGGCGATGAGAAGAGGTGGAGGAGGGCCTCGGGTCCGACGGCGGTGCGGCGATCTTGTGGTAATCCGGCCCAGCGGAGGTGGGGCCGGGGTAGAGGGGGCGACGATGGTCCCGGCGGTGGCCTCGGCGAGGGCAGCGGTGGCCCGGAGCGCCGGTGAGGTCCTGCCGGAGAGAGAGCAGAGGGGAAAACCAAAAAGGAGGGCGGTGGCCTTCGGGATTGCGCCAACTAGGGCTCGGGTGGTGTGATCGGGTTGCGGTGAGGCTAGGTATTTATAGGAGGCCGCCGGTGGTGAGGATGGAAATCCCAATCGAGGAAACGCGAGGAGGCTTCCATTGTTTCTCCACGCGAGGTCTCCATGTTCTCGGCAACATTCCATTTGGGGTGGAAACACGTGGGGAAATGGGGAAGGTGATCGCCGGAGGATGGGGGTCGAGATCCTGGTGCCAATTTGGCACGGGGGCCGGCCGGTGGCTGAAATCGGAAGGGGGGGCGCCGGCATAGAAGGGGATCCCCCTTTCCATCGAGGAAGACGGAGCTGACAGGTGGGTCCCACCTGTCAGCGGGCGCGCGCGAAGGAGAGGGGGATGACAAGCTGGCCCGATGTGGCAGCAGCAGAGGAGGGGGCGTCGGTGGCTGCCAGGTGGGGCCGGCCGAGGGCGCGGGAGAGGAGAGAGGGGGGTCGGCGCCGACAGGCGGGTCCCACCCGTCAGCTAGCGGGGCTGGACTGGGCCGGGCCGAAAGGCTCTTGGAGGGGAATTCAGGGTTTCGGCCCAATAAGACTAAAAATTGTTTTCTGATTAAAATAATTCCATAAAATTAATTATTTGATTTAGGCTTGAAGGACTGTTGTTAAAATTTTGTAAAAATTCTCAAAAATATTTCTTGGCCTCTAGATTCCACCATAAATTTTTTCAGCTTCTCATTTGAATTATTTCTCCCTGTTTTGCTTTAATAGGGTACTTTTAGACTTTTCTTTAATTATTTAAATTCCTTTTTCCAGAAAATTTATTTTTCTCATTTTTATTTTAATTTTAATTCTGGGGTTGTTACAATCCTATCCCCCTTACAAGGAATCTCGTCCTCGAGATTTGAAGCGAACCTCGGGAAACTAGGGGACGGGGTCCTACGGATGCTATGGATTAGGAGAAGGGGTTACATCAGAAATAAGCAAAGTGACCTCCGGATCTGGGTTGTTTGAGACCAAAATGGGAGTATCTTCGGTCGTACCTTGGTCTTCTTGGGCGGAGATGTGATGAACTTGGGCACGTCCCATCGGGTTTGGAACGGAAGATGGGGCCTGCTTGGGGTAGGGGCACATGTTGGAGAAGTGGCCTTCTTGGCAACAGTTGAAGCACACGATTGGGTTGCCGTGCCTGTCCCTCTTGTATCCGTCCGCTTGCACGGAAGCTCTTCCGGCTGGTGGTGCTTGGGGTGGAATGCCTGAGCTTGGTCCTCCAAGGGTGGTCCATGGCTCGGTAGTGGTTGGGGCTTGAGGTGGTATTACCAGACGCGGCTTCTGCATCATTACTTGCTGCTGGCGGTAGGCAATCATCCTTCGTTTCTTTAGGTCCACCTTGTTTTGTTCGGTTTCCTGAATGATAGCTTTATTTACCAATTTCTGAAAATTGGCGAAGTCCCCGGAGACCAACTGAAGGGAGAGTTCGTCCTTTAGTCCCCGAAGAAACTTATCTTGGTGGGCGGCGTCCGTGCGTACTTCTTCCGGTGCATAACGGGCCAACCGATTGAACTCGTGCAGGTATTCCGTAACGGTCCTGCTTCCTTGATTCAGGTCCCAGAATTCATGCTGCTTTTGGGCTACCACGCCATCCAGAATGTGGGCGGCCCGGAAAGCAGTGGTGAACTCAGCCCATGAAATTTCATGGCCTTCAGGCTGAGTCTCACGGAGATTGTCCCACCACTCCGCGGCAGGTCCTTGGAGCTGGTGAGCGGCGAATGCCACTCGCTCCTACTCAGAACATGGCAGAAGGTCTAGCTTCTTGCCGATGGTCCTCAGCCAGTCTCCTGCCTTCATTGGATTGGTGGTGCTGGAGAATGTTGGGGGCCGGACACGCAGAAACTCTGAGAGTTGAGAGACTGGTGACGGAGCATGGACGGCGGGGTGGAGAGGAAGCTCGGGCTGATGTTGATGGAGACGAAACAACTGTGCCTGCTGCTCTTGCATCTAGTTTTGTTGTTGTTGCATCTGAGCAAGTAGAGAGGTAATCAGCTGATTTTGGTTTACCACCACCTCTGCCAGTGTGGGGTGATTGGCAACGGGGGCCTGCCGTTGGCCAGTTTCTCCCCACTGAGGCAAGTTGCCCGAGGTGTTTCCATCGCGCGGGGCTTCAGATCCTTGGTCGTTGGCCATCCTAAAGTTGAAGGGTTCAAAAAGAAGGTGTCAAAATTTAAGGGGAACTGATATTGATTTTATTGCTCAAAATGAATATTAGACCTAGATGCTTACATCTTTTATTTTGATCTCTTATTAAATTTTACACTCATGCCTTATATTTCGACATGAGTGACACTACATTCCAAGCAATAAAAGAAAACAATCAACCATAGAACTACGTCTAGGGCAGCTCGGGGGATGACTCGATCACGGGCTCGATGGAGGTGGTCGGTGCAGGGGTGGTGGAGCTGGAGGGTCTGGCGGGAGGTGCACTGCGGGAAATCCTCTTGGGCTTCACTGTGGGAAACCGAAGCGATTTCCGCTTGTGGGGCGGAAGAGGGGTGACCTCCTCGAGATCCTTCTTCAGTTCCTTAAGCTGATGGTGAAGCTATGCGGTGACGAAGGCACCCTGACGTAGAAGCTCACTCTGACGCCTCAACTCCTCCACCTCGGTGCTCAGGTGATGGTTCTGTTGAACCTGGCGATGAAGGGCGGCGTTTTCGCGGTTCAGGTTCTCCGACGAGTGGTGGTAGTAGTCGATGGTGTCGTGATGGCTATCTGCGTCGAGGATGGCCTCCGTGTGAAGATTGTCCATAGCCTCCAACAGTCTCATGGTGCGGGCGATGGCGGAGTTGTTCTGAGTGAGGGAGCTGATGTACATGCTGTGGTGACTCCCCGGTGTGCACATAGGCAGGAAGCGGTAGACGGTGTTGCGAAGCTGGCGGTCGTACACCCATCTGAGCTCAGCGAGGGCCTGAAGAGCGGCGCATTGGTTGGCCACCATAAAGGAAGGTCCTCCGACTCCATGGGTGTAGAAGGGAGGCTACGTGGGGGAGGGGCGGATGACGATCGTGACCTCGCAGTAGCTCTCGTTCGCATCAGGAAAAATCTCGTGGAACGCGGGATCATGGACAAACCCGAGGAAGTTGACGAGCCTGCGAAGCTCGTGGATGAATCCAGCCTCATCGCGGAGAGTTCCACTCATGGTATGAACCGGCATCTACAAAAGAGAGGAAATTTTTGTGAAAACTTCAGGAGATGACAGGGTAAGTAGTTTTGTATAAAAATATGGTTAATATAAGTCCTAGGGTCAGGTCTGTTTGGCTTCCTACAGTCAAGTCGGCTCTGATACCATCTTGTCACGCCCCGATTTACTAAAACCTGGGATTTATTGAAATTCCATAGAAAATCAATAAACCAAGACGTTCATCATGCGACCACGTACAAATACGAGCAATCATTCACAGTTCGAACACCGTATTAGTACAAAAGTGAATAAAGATGAAGAGAAACTAATAAAACAAAGGGTCCTAGATGAACGCCTCCTTCCAGTCTCGTGCCTTGACTGGGTCGCTACTCCAGACCTTCGCCCTCCTCGTAGTAGACTGCCTCTGGTGGTGTAAGTCAACAGGGGTGAGTACAATCGTACTCAGAAAGCCACCGAATGCAATAATAATGCAAGGTAATAACAAGGAAGGTAGTGGCTTACTTTTGCGGAAAAGCACAATTTGTAAAGCAATTAATGTAATCAAGTTATTATTGCAGAAAAGTAAACATGACTCATGCATCATCTTTCATCATCTTCTACCTCGAGAGGTACAGTCAGCCCACCCTCGCTCAACAGTCCTTACATGCCATGAATAACTCAAACATTCACATAAAAGTAAACTAACTGCGAGAGGTCACACAACCCGCCCTTGACCGTGGGCTCGGCTTTTCGAAAAGATTTATATCTCTAATCAGAGGTGTACTATTGTACCCACAAGGCACTCATTTCCCGCACACCGCAGTGTGTTAAATGACTCCTGTCGCGAGAAGCTCGTGCCAAAACCTTCAGCATGGAACACACCAATTCGATAACACCCTTTTATAGGTTTCGTAAGGTTTCCCAGTCACTTCGGGCCAAGCCTTATCCCCCCTTGAGCCACGTCGGTACAAGTCGCCCGTAGGCTTGCCCCTTGTACCCCTCCACTATGGTGTTCCAAGTTGGTACGATCCATACCTCCAGTTAGGACTTACCCACTAGACTTGTGGTTAGTATGGAAGTGCTTTGCAACGGATCCCGCAGACCGGTCCTTATAGTGCCCCAGATGCGACCAACCAGTTCCCGAGCTTGCACCCGGAACCCACCATACTTATAACATAGCCAACTCCAACAGAGTCCAGAGACAAGAATAACGGGGAAATTCATATAACAGAATCCATTTATCTACGACTCATTCTTTTTATCCTATAGCAGTTGTGCCGGTACATTGGGCACTAGATAATATAATATTTGTAGAGTGACAAGGAGTTAAGGCTCAATAAGCATGGCTTGGGTTTTCACACAAGGACGGGGATCTATTAAATATAAGTGTAGGGCTTGATGTTTGACTAATGCAATATTATCCTATGAGTTATAGCGATAGTTAAGAAAAACTGGGCTCAATGATGATCAACTATTTCCACAGGAGGGTTCGATGACTTGCCTTGTTCCGCAAATGGTGAAGGTGGAACCTCGGGGTAAGACTCTGGATTGTCGACGCCGTAGTAGTCTTCTCGATACAGAAAAGTAAACATCACATTCAATAAACAACCCCAAAATCAAGCATACATGTTTTGTTGGATTAAATAAAGGAGATAGGGTTTTAAGTTCTATGAATTTATTACTTAAATATTTAAGATTAAGAGGTTCCTGAATATTATAACTTGATATAAGTATTTTTCCTAAGGGGGGTTTTTATTTCCCCCTTTTTAGAGTTGAAGTAAAAAGGTATAAAATAGCCTTGATGTTTTTATGGTATTTAAAAATAGTGAAATTAAATTATTAGGTCTTCTGAAGTTGTTATATAAGTTTGTAGGATATTTTCATAAAGTGTGGACTTTTATTATAAGAATTAATTACATATCCTAAAAGAGCTTTTGCATTATTATTTAATAGAATAAAGTGGGCAAAGTGAACATGCTATTTTTATTGCATTAAAACAGGGGAATAAAGTCATATTATCTTCTGAAATTAATATATAGATTTTTAATGGTTTTTCTAAGTTATTTAAATGAAATATTAATTAAATCCTAAAGGGGACTTTTCTTGATATTTTAATAAGAATATTTTGTGCCAAATAAATATATTGTTTTTATTGCATAAAAGTGTAGAGGATAAAAAGACAAATTTTCCAGAATTAAAATGGTGAAATTTGGAGTTAATTTGAGAAAGATATGAATTTTTAAAGCTTAAAGAGATTTTCCTGAATTTCTAAATCATTTTTCTGAATTAAAACAGCTCTGGTCCACGGTGGACCGATCCCACCGTGTGCGGGGTCACTATTCCTGTGGACCCAATCGCTGTGGGCCGTCCGATCCAGATCCAAGGGCTGGCGGCGGGGCGGGTGGCTTAAATGAGATTGGAGGGCTCAGATTGCCTGATGTCGGTCAACTCCGGTCAAAGCAATCTGGGCCCTCGATCTTGGGTTCTAATCGTGGTCGTCCCCCTCGGATTCGACGGACCCGATTCGATCCGGAACGGTGGCGGCACGGGGGAGCCAGGGGGCTTCATCCCCGACTCCGGCCGAGCGGCGGCGAGGGTTTCCGGCGGCGGCGCGGGTTACCCGGTCGGGCTAGAGCCTAAAACGGAACCAGAAAGGCAAGGGGAGCTCAGGCGTACCGGCGGTGGCAGCGAGAAGTGACTGACGGCGATCGGCGACGAGAAGAGGCGGAGGATGGCCTCGGGTCCGACGGCGGCGCGGCGATCTGGCGGTGATCCGGCCCAGCGGAGGTGGGGCCGGGGTAGAGGGGGCGACGACGGTCCCAGCGGTGGCCTCGGCGAGGGCGGCGGTGGCCCGGAGTGCCGGTGAGGTCCTGCCGGAGAGAGAGCAGAGGGGAAAACCGAAAAGGAGGGCGATGGCCTTCGGGATTGCGCCAACTAGGGCTCGGGTGGTGTGATCGGGTTGCGGCGAGGCTAGGTATTTATAGGAGGCCCCCGGTGGTGAGGATGGAAAGCCCAATCGAGGAAACCCGAGGAAGCTTCCAATGTTTCTCCGGCGAGGTCTCCATGTTGTCAGCAACATTCCATTTGGGGTGGAAACGCGTGGGGAAATGGGGAAGGTGATCGCCGGAGGATGGGGGTCGAGATCCTGGTGCCAATTTGGCACGGGGGCCGGCCGGTGGCTGAAATTGGAAGGGGGGCACCGGCATAGAAGGGGATCCCCCTTTCCATCGAGGAAGACGGAGCTGACAGGTGGGTCCCACCTGTCAGCGGTCACGCACGAAGGAGAGGGGGATGACAAGCGGGCCCGGTGTGGCAGCGGCAGAGGAGGGGGCGTCGGTGGCTGCCAGGTGGGGCGAGCCGAGGGCGCGGGAGAGGAGAGAGGGGGGGTCGGCGCTGACAGGCCGGTCCCACCCGTCAGCGAGCGGGGCTGGACTGGGCTGGGCCAAAAGGCTCTTGGAGGGGAATTCAGGGTTTCGGCCCAATAAGATTAAAAATTGTTTTCTGATTAAATAATTCCAGAAAATTAATTATTTGATTTAGGCTTGATGGACTGTTGTTAAAATTTTGTAAAAATTCTCAAAATATTTCTTGGCCTCTAGATTCCACCATAAATTTTTTTAGCTTCACATTTGAATTATTTCTCCCTGTTTTACTTTAATAGGGTACTTTTAGACTTTTCTTTAATTATTTAAATTCCTTTATTCCAGAAAATTTATTTTTCTCATTTTTATTTTAATTTTAATTCTGGGGCTGTTACACGAAGGTACCTTCAAAATTGCTTATGAACTTCTTCCTTAATTACTCCCAGGTTCTGATTGACCCTGGCTTCAAGGACCAGAACCACCGCAGTGCCCCTCCTTCAAGAGCTAGAGGAAAACATTTGGCCATGGTGTCTCGTACTCCCCCGCTGGCCTCAATTGCCAATGCATAAGAGCGGGAGAACTCCCTAGGGTCTTCATCTCCAGAATATTTGCAAAGCTTCGAAGTTTTGAATTTAGGGTCGAAGCGCACTTTCTATAACTCAGGATGCAGCGAAGATTCAGTGTCGAAGGAAGCATTCTCCGGGGCTTCAGGATAAGGAAGTTCGTCATCTTCAGGCACTTCGGGGATGACTGGGGTGGCCTGAGAACGAAGCCTATCTGTGACTTGTTTCCACCACCTTGCTACTTTAGCTTGGAGACTGGCCATTTGAGTGGCCATATTGCCAAGACCATCTTCGTCTCCTCCGGAAGGACCTTTTGGGTCTTGAGAACTGTACGCATCAATTCGAAGTGGAACTTGAGGTGGAAGAGGAACTCCGGTTGGCCGAAGTATGGATGGAGTTGGGTGAGGAACTCCGTATGCTCGAGGAAGGGGAATCCCTTCCGGAGTCTGGGGTGGAGGAAATGTCGAAGGTCCTCCGACCTCAACTGTGTTTGAAGATCTTGCTCCGGAGGTCCGAGGGGACCTCCGAGTAGGGCTACCACCTGAACTACGCTTGGGAGGCATGGTTTGAGAACTTGGTAGAGAACGAAGTTTTTTGGACTAAGTTCCCCATGGTTGGCGCCAACTGTTGGCGTAAAAGATTACGCTAATAGGTTTCGAATGACTAGAAACTAACAAACAAAGTGTTTGTAAGAAAACTGTTTTAAGCCTTCGAATTGGATAATAGCTTAGAACAGTTCGAAGCTGTGTATTGGATAACTCAATCTTCGGTCCCCATTACAGAGTGAAACGGGGAGTATTTATAGGCCCAAACATTAAGGAAAAGACCCTCTTACCCCTCTGTTACAACCGACATAGTGGAAACTATTCGGTACCATTAATAGGGCTAAAATGGTAAAAGACTAATCTAATCAGATAGAAGATAAGTCTTCTATCCTAGCTGGCAAAGAAGCTCTCTGAAGAGTCCATGTTCGAAGATATACTTCGAACTAGCCTTCGCCTTCATCCTTCGAACTTGATCCAAAGTACTCCCAGAGCTAAATGCTCTAAACCTTTTATTCAATCATCTGTCTTTGTCTTGTCATAACAATAACCCTGAAGATGGAGTATTTTCCCCCAACAACCTCCACCTAAGACAAGCAGATCTCACACTCTTTATCAACTTCAACAGACTTCTCAGCTTTTAGCTTGATCAACTCCATTCTTATGGACAAACAGTTCTCACAAACAGTGGGTGGAACTGACACGGTCTGAAGCTCTAGCTTAGTCTGCTCCAACTCAGCTCTCACTCCATCTAACTCGCTCAACTGCTCATCACTCTTGGCTCTCAGCTCAGCTATACTAGCTAAATGGGATGCGCAGTCTACACAAGGTGCGACGACAGTGGCATGAGCATCCTTCATCTCCTGCTGAGCGCTCTCAATCTCAGTGGCTAATGCATCTCTCTCATCTACTCTCTCTGTGTACCTAGACTTAAGAGTTGTCAGGTCACACAACAGCACCTCACAGTTAGGGCACTCACCACTATCACCCAAGCAAGGGGAAGAAGACAGACTCTCAATCTTGCCATTTGCCATGACAAGCTCACTCTCAAGCTCATCTATCCTCTTCTTAGCCCCTCTAAGCAGTTTCTCCCGATACTTCAACTCCTGACTGTTCTGTTCTAGTAAATTAACAACTTCTTGTTCATAGGAAGATGCCTTCTCATCATCGTCATCGTCGGAGTCGTCAGAGGAGTCCTTTTCTTTCTTCTCCCCAAGATCCATTGAGCAGAAGCTCTTGTGGGATCTTCGGCTGTGACGTGAGAGACTCTTCGGCTTGTCCCCAAAGCCCATGAAACAGAGGCCTGCCGGATTGTCCCTGTCCTTCCCCTTCCTGATCATGATATCTTCATCACTTGAACTTGAAGACGAGGAGGAATACGAGGATCTCTTGGAGTATCTTTTCTCCATCTCGGCTAAGAAGGTCTTGTCTCGCTTCTTGTTCTCACGCCTGTAATCCTTCAGAGCCTTTCGAAACAATCTTGTCTTGGGCTTGCCCTTCGTGGAGTTGTCGTACTTGCTGGAGTTGTAGGAGTTGCCGCCGGTGCCCTTCTTGTAATTCTTCTGCTTGGGGCAGTCGGCGATGAAATGACCTGGGTCACCACACTCAAAGCATCCGGATTTTGTGTCATGTCTCTTAAACATTCGCTTATCATAGACACGTCGCACCCGGTAGTTAAACAAGCACAGATCATCATCTCCTAGTGTATCAAGTTGTTCCTCGGAGATAGACATCAAGGAAAAGGCAGTACAACTCATGGCATTAGGATCAGCCGATGGTGTCACAAGCGCCAGAGTCTTTGAGCCAGAATTAGTGAGATTAGATCTCAACTGAATATCGACCTCTAAGGCCTTGAGCTTACTAAAAAGCTCTGCGACGGTCAAGGTATCATAAGACGTGCTCTCAACAATAGAAGAGACCTTGATCTCCCAGATCTTAGGGTCCAAGGTATGGAGTACCTTAAGCGCCTGCTCATGATCCGAGACCAGCTGATCACGCTCGGCCTTGTTAACGCGAAGCTTGTTAATGATCGATTGAAAACGACCAAACAAAGCCTCAACCATCTCACCCGGCTTCTGTGAGAAATTTTCATACTCACGCCAGTAGGTCTGATATAGCCTAGCCTTGACCTGAGCTATCCCCTCATGGTGTGCCTGGAGGGTAGCCCAGATCTCTCGAGCAGTGGTGAGATGGCTAACACGCTCAAACTCACTAGGACCTAGACCAGAAAATAAAATATTCACCGCCTTACTATTATTTTGATGCTGGGTAATTACATCTGCAGCAGTATCCGCAGCAATAGTCGTTATGGTGAAACTAGGGTGAACACAAATCTCCTATATGTCCGAGCTCTGGCTCATAAGATATGCTCGCATGCGAGTTTTCCAATAAGTGTAGCCAAAAGCTTCTAGAGACGGGATTTTACCAGAAGACGTCATGGTCACTACCTAGGATTAGAATCGGTTAAGATATTAGAAAACCCTAACCTTGCTCTGATACCACTTGTAGGACCGAAAGTAGTGACCAGAGCGGGGGTGAATGGGTGCCTAAAAATTTCTTGCTAAACTATATTTTAATCCCAACACCAAAACAAATTTTACTAGAGAAATAATATTAGCAAAGAAAATTAACGAAATTAAAGTTGTCTAGTATAAAAATGACCCATGTCTTAATTGAAATGATATTAAGGATAAACTAGATAAAAGTACTGCTGTAAATAAAAACAGCTAAATAAATCACGAGATATTTATATTTCAGTCTAGAAATAAAATACTAATCAAATGAATAAAACATGGATCAAATAAAAATTAATTCAGTAATAAATTGAAAATATTGCACGTAGAACCTATTGTTGGCGTAAAAGATTACGCTAACAGGTTTCAGTGGAAAATAAACTAACAAACGAAGTGTTTGTAAAGTAAACTGTTCTAAGCCTCCGAAAGGATAATAACTTAGAATAGTTTGAAAGTGTGTATTGAATAACTTGTATTCGGTCCCTATTACAGGGTGAAATGGGGGGTATTTATAGGCCCAAATATTAAGGAAAAGACCTATTTACCCCTCTATTACAACCGACATAGTGGAAACTATTCGGCTCCCTTAATAGGGCTAAAATGGTAAAAGACTAATCTAATGACAAAGAAGATAAGTCGTCCATCCTAGCTGGCAGAAAAGATCTTGAAAAGCCTTAGTTCGAAGATGTACTCCGAACTAATGCCTATCTTCGTACTTCGAACTTGGTTCTGGGTATCTTCGAAGATGATCGTCTGGGAACCTTCGAATCCGCTGTCTGCCTTTATGTTGCTTCGGCAATAACCCCGAAGATGAGATATTTTCCCCCAACAGTAGCCCCTCGAATACACTTCTCCGTTTAACCTGTAACGTTAGGAGAGCAGTATACGGAAGGAAAAATAACCAAACATAGGGGTTATTGGTTTTTAGTTTATCTCCGAAATGCATGAAGATATAAACTCCGAACCAGTCTTAAGGTAATTGCTTTTCGAACTATCTTAGAACCGACTCAAGAAGTTCGAAAGTCTTTTAGACTTAGAGAAAATAGCCGTTAAGTTTCTGTTTCCAACGGAAACTGTAGTAAGCGTTAATCTCGGGGAAAAGTAACGGCAAGAATGCGAAACGACATAGACTAACGGTAAAAAAGTAAGATCTAGGCTATAAATAGAAGGCTTAGAATTTACCCGGTTACCTTTTCACCGTCTTCTCGCAACCAAAAACCTTTCGAGCCCTTTGAGTTCTTGAGCCCTAGCCTCCATTTTCCCTAAAGCAATCCATCGACCGCAATGGTGAAGACTAAGGGATCTGCACCTCCGTCGGCCTTGGCCCGGCAGCAGGCGGCTGCAGCAGCGGCGGCGGCAACGTTGGCGGCGGCACCTTCGATACCGGCGGTGACATCTATGGCGGCAGGAGGGAGAAATCCCCAAATCATCGATGACCAAGGTCTGTGCCCGCCATCAACAAAATATTTGGATCAATCTTTCCAGTTGGGACCTTCTACCTGCAAAAGAGAGTCACTGGCAATCGCAGCGGGAGGAAAAATCAGTAATGGAGTTATGATTCGGAAGCCAGGCAAAGAAATGATTCCATCGCCAAGACCCGGAGAAGTACTTGATCTGTTCCATGTAACCCTCCCCCAGTTATCTCCGAATGCGGTAGCTAGACTGGCTATCTTCGAATGGGCCTTGAGAGCCGAAGGGTGCGAAGGAAGGGCAGAGATCTTCGCTGCATTACATAGGGCTACATGCCAACCAAAGACCTTCATAGGCCCCGGAGGTGAAAAAGTAGTGGTATCCTTTGGCAGTATCAACTTTAGGCTTCGAGATGAGTATGCCCTCCAATTTCCTGCCAAGGCCATCAATGCAAGATGGTATACTGATTGGATTCTGAGATGGTTCTATGCCGAAGTTGGGGCAAGCAGTCCTCTGGATTCTAAGAAGGTCAACTCGAAGCCCGTCTTAACCTGCTTCAAAAGATTAGCCGAAGGTTAAGTATGCGAGACTTGGCCGAAGAATTCCTCGGCCTGCAAATTTCTCCGCTGATGGCCAACTGGCCTATCGTCTTCGAGGATGACTCGGAAGGCGGTCTCCGCAAAATTAACTTGACTTCGAGCCCTGCAAGTAACTTCGAAACCAACATGTATTATACATATTTACTTCGAAAAAAGACTAACTTGAATTATTTATTTTTTAGCTTCTTCAGCCCCTATTAATTCAGAGCAAATTATAAGGGCTTCGGAGAAGATTTTGGGTGCCCCAACTCCGACAGAAAAAGAATGGAGAGTTAAATTGGTCGGGAGTTGGGAGAGGTTTAATAGAGTATGGGGAATGTTGGAGATGACTCCGCCCCCTCTGATGGATTGGGTGCCTTCGGAGAAAGGGCCCAAGAAGAGGATAGCCGAAGCCGGAGCTTCGAGCTCCGCCAAGACTCCAGTGAAGAAGGTGGCTCGGAAGCCTAGAAAACCTGCATCTCCGAGCCCAAGCACCTCAACCACCGGTTCTAAAGAAGATGAAGGTAAACTATTAGTGAGGTTGATTGATGAAGATGCGGCTCAGAAAGATATTCACATTGAAGATACTGCAGGTATGCCGGAGTCTCAGGCTAACATTGAAGAAGTGAGAGCTCCGAATGGTCTAGAAGAAGAGCAAATTGAAGCCCCTGTGGGCGAAGATGAAGTTGAAGTTATTACAACTTCAGTTGTGGATGAAGGGAGGACTGCTCACGGAGATACTCCGGCAGTTGAAATTTTAACTGTGGATTCAGACGAAGACCTCACCTTTGATCCTCCGAGCAGTCCGGTGCTCGATCGCCCCCAGAATGTCGAAGGTAAACTTCGCATAATTCTCTTATTATTTTCTGCAAAATTGTACAATGTATAATACCTTTTCTTTTGCAGAGCCCCCTTCTGTAGAAGTACATCGCGAAGATCCCATTCCAGGGCCTTCGACAACTTCGGAGCCGCACCTAGAGGTCACTCAACAGGGGCCTGGAAGGGGTAAAAGACAAATAGAGCCTCTCCCTACTCAAGGATCAACTTCGTCTGAATCAACAGATGGAAGTGAATCAACTGAGGGGGGGCCATCTACCGGAATTCCAAGGACCTCAGGAGAACGCCCCGGAGCTTCGCCAAGCAAGGATGACCAAGAGGCTTCGGCAATGCTCCCTCTGCTAACTCCTTTTTTGGAGCAAAGAACCGGGCTTCGGACTCTGCTCAAACCTTTAGGTCGAGTGAGTCGCGAAGTCGGGGAGACAGAGCTGGTAGCAATTTTAAGCAGGGCGAAGAGTTCGGAGCTTAACATTGCTATGGAACGAGCAGCCTACCAGGTACGAAGCTCCTTCGAACCAATAGCAAATTATACATGAATAATTTCTTACTTCAGTTTTTTCTTTTCTTAGCAAGCGGTCTTGGCCCGCGCTGCAACTTTATCGAGTGAAAATGAAATTGCTCAGCTTCGGGAAGAAAATGAAGCTTTTAAACGCAACTTATCTTTCTCCGAAGCTAGAGTGGTTCAAATGGATAATATGATTTCGACGGAGCGTAGGGCCAGACAGGGCTTGGAGGCTGCTAATAAAGAGCTCGAAGCAGAAAGAATCGTGCTTCGGGCGGAAATCGAAAAGGTGCGGTTGGAGCATGCTAATGCTGGGTCCGAACTTGTCAGGCTCCAAGAGGAAGCTAGCCAACTCCTAAATTAGAAGAATATTTTAACTACGGAGAATGCTAGGATTTCCGGAGTTCTAGCAGAAACAACTTCGAGCAAGGATGCACTAATTGAAGAAAAGCTTAAGTCTGAGAAGGTAGCTACGGAAGTCATAGAACAAATGTTAGGTGTTCTGGAGTACTTCGGTACTACTGGATCACTTCCTTCAGAAGACAACGTGACTCTGCTGCGCCGGTTAAAAAGGATCCAAGGAGCAGCGAAGCAAATGAAGACGGCAGGCATTCGTTACGGAGAACTCTCCGGACAAGTGTCTGCCCTCGGACTACTTCGTTACTATAAGGATTTGGGCCGAACCATCACTCCGAGCGCAGAGGGTTCTATTACCTTCGACGACGAGCGGCTTTTAAATCCTTCCAAAGGCGTGACTGCTGCCTGGCGAGCCTTTCAAACCTCATGGAGAGCCGAAGGTCGTTCCGCGATCAAGGCTTGGATCGATGAAGGCCAACGCCAGAAGCAAGTTCGGAACCAAGCTTCGAGCAGTCAGCCTCCTCCGAACCCGCAGGTTTAGGAATCATTTAGGATTTTTGACTATGTAAAGCTTCGTGCTTGTAAACATTTGTCAATGAAAATCTTGTTTGTCATATTTTTAGGCTTTGCCTCTTATGGAAGATATCGAAGTGTTAGAGCTTAACGACGAACTTCACTCATTATGGAATACCTTCGAACTTCTAAAGACTTACAAGCATCCTCGATTTCTAATTCCTCGAGATAACTCCGGCGTAATTGCGCCCGAAGTAATCAAAGATGTAATGTCTTATATTAAAGAGGAAGAGAAAGAGGTTAACGTAAATACCTCGTCTTCTGAAGACACTAATTGGTCTAAAGACGAAGGTGAAGCTCGAAATAAAAGATCTGAAGATCTTAGAAGCTGGGAAAGAAGCCCTGAACGGCTTCGAACTTGGGCCAAACTTCAACAAGAGCAGAAGGATTTTAGAGCTTCGAGGGGGAGGAAGAGAGTTAAACGTAAAGTTATTAGAACTTCCGATGTTGGAACTAGTCGTTCCACCCCTAGCTCTAGGGACCGAAGAGGTCTCCGATTCCTTCTTGGTATAGATACCAATTTTTCATAGTGTAATCTGTAAACACATTTATTTCAATAATGAATGCCGATTTAAAATTGTCTCCATATTTACTAGCCCCTCTTTGGGTATAAGCAACTTCGAAATGTATTCAAAGATGGTTATGTGCAAAGAAAAAACTTCGGAGTACAATTTTTTGGGGGTTCGGAGCCCCTCTGTGATTTAAAGATCTTTTAAAATCTTATGAAATGCCTTCGACTTTTTGCAGTCGGAAGAATGGCAACTTAGTACCTTTGTTTTATGAAAGAAATCACTTGAGATAACTTCCAGGACACTTTAATGCCTTAAAAAATTTGTCACTTCGGACTATGTTGACAGACATTCGAAGCTCATGGCTCAAATTCTGTTTTGCTTTAGCCACCTTCGGCTTGTTTTTGCGATCTCTGTCGAACCAATGGTTCGGAGTTTGCAATGGTCTCTTTGGACTCTTTTTACGGATGTCGATCAGCCAATGGCTTGGACTCCGTATATTTTGGCCACCTTCGGCTCTTTTTGCGGAAGTCTACCAGCCAATGGCTTGGACTTCGCAGGTTTTGGCCACCTTCGGCTCTTTTTACGGAAGTCTACCAGCCAATGGCTTGGACTCCGCAGATTTTGGCCACCTTCGGCTCTTTTTACGGAAGTCTACCAGCCAATGGCTTGGACTCCGTAGGATGTGGTTTGGGGCTCTTTTACGGATGCCTACAAGCCGATGGCCTGGGCTCCGGATTATGCCAGCCCCCACGTCGGAAGCTTCGAACTTTATGGGTTCGAAGTCCGAAAATACAACCCAGCTTCATGACACTTCCCTCTCGGTCGACCCCGCGGTTCCAGTGCATCCACTTGGAAGCTGGAAGTCTATGAGGGGAAGGCACTATCAGGATCATATGCTTTATTGATTTAGAAGATGATTACAAACGAATTACAAGGAGCCCTTATGCGAAGTATCGCTTTAGGTGCTCTGCATGCCAAGTATGTGCTAACTCTTCACCTTCTAAATTAGCTAATTTAAATGAACCAGGGCGCCCTGAGCGGACAATTAGGTATGGACCTTCCCATTTATTGCCTAACTTCCCTGGTGCTATAATGCTTCGTGGAACAAGATGACTCGGTCTTAGTTCATTGAGCTTAACCTTCGGGTCAAACCAAGCCTTTGTCTGCTGATGATATTTTGATAAATTAGCTACAGCCCGAAGTCTTGTTTCTTCTGATAAATCTAACGAAGCTTGTCTTTCTTCTTCAATGTCCGGTTCGGTACTGCGAAATGATCCCCCTTTGAGCTCTGTTGGAGTCATAGCTTCATCTCCGAATAGTAGTCTGAACGGAGTAAAACCTGTGGACCTTGTTTGCGTAGTCCGAATGGACCACAGAATCTTCGGAAGCTCTTCGGTCCACAGTCCCTTTGCTAATCCTACTATTCTTCGATTTAGCCCTGATAAAATATTTACATTGGCTCGCTCTACGGCTCCATTAGACTGAGGATGCCTCACTGCAGCAAAACATAGCTGAATGCCTAGGTCTTCGCAAAACTTCCTGAAGGGTTCTGCTTCGAATTGTGTTCCATTATCAACTGTGAGGTATCTAGGCACTCCGAACCGGCAAATAATGTTCTTCCAGAAGAATTTCTGTACATTGTTCGAAGTGATAGCTGTTAAGGGTTCTGCTTCCACCCACTTAGAAAAATATTCAATAGCTACCACTGCGAACTTCAGATTTCCCTTTGCTAACGGAAAGGGACCAATTAAATCTATACCCCATCTGGCCATAGGCCATACCGGAGCAATGACTTGAAGAGCTGTTGGTGGGCGATGACTCCGTCAACCCATCCACTGGCATCCTTGACAAGTGCGGACCAAGCTCTCCGCATCAGCTGTTATTGTGGGCCAATAAAGCCCCTGGCGAAGTGTTTTTCCTGCCAGAGCTCTAGGGGCTAAATGGCTTCCACAAAGGCCTTCATGAATTTCTCGAAGAATTTCTTGGCCTTCGGCTTGAGATATACATCGGAGTAGAGGGGAACATACTCCGACCTTGTATAATATACCGTTGATTATCTGATAGTTTCTGGCTCTGAGCTTTAATCTTGACAACTGGGGCTCTTCGGGCAAATTTGTTCCTCCTTGCAAAAGTTCCATGATCGAATTTTTCCAATCCGCACTAGGAATGCAAAGAATCTCCGCAGAAGGAAATTGTGGCACCGAAGGTGTATTGAGCTCCTCATAGAAATCTTCTTCGGGCACATCCACAGCTCCGGCTGCAGCCTTCGCTAAAATGTCCGCTTGCACGTTTCCGCTCTTGGTATACTCCGAATGGCAATACCCTTGAAGTGTGCTTCGATTTTACGGATTTCTTCTAAATACTTTGCAAGCTGTGGATGCCGAACTTGGAAACTTTTTTCTACGAGCCCTGCTACTATCTGAGAATCTGTCTTTATAATTATCCTTGTAGCCCCTAGAGCACGTGCTTTCCGGAGTCCCAATAAAATCCCTTCGTACTCCGCTATATTATTGGTAGACTTAAAGTTGAGTCTTGCGGAGTACATTGCTCTTTGCCCTGACGGTGAAATCAACACTGCCCCAATGCCTGCTCCGGATGCTTGGAAAGCCCCATCGGAGTAAACAGTCCAAACTCCGTCACTTGACTTCTCCGGAGCCAAATTCGCAGGTGGAGTCCACTCTGCTATAAAGTCTGCTAGGACTTGGGATTTGATAGCTGTCCTTGCCAAGAAAGATATGTCGAAGGGTGCTAGCTCAACTGCCCACTTTCCAATCCTTCCAGTGGAATCTTTGCTTCAGAGCATATCTCCTAAAGGATACGAAGTTGGTACAATTACATTATGAGCCAAAAAATAATGTCTTAGCTTCCTCGAAGCCATTATCAGAGCATAAACGAACTTCTCAAGTTCGGAGTATCTTGTCTTCGCTCCTGATAATGCTTCGGATACAAAATAAACAGGATTTTGGACCAACTTCCCATTGAAATCCACTTCTCTGACAAGGACTGCGCTGACAGCTGAACCTATAGCTGCAAGGTACAGGAGTAGGGTTTCGTCCGCAATAGGCACCGTGAGTGTAGCAAGATTACTGAGATAGTCTTTAATATCTTCGAAGCTTTTCTGACACTCCGGTGTCCATGCAAAATCTTCGGACCCTTTCAATGCTTTAAATATAGGCAAGCTCCTCTCTGCAGACCTTGATAAAAACCTGCTAAGTGCCGCCAGACGCCCAGTCAGCTTTTGCACTTGCTTTAAATTTTCCGGAGGAGCCATCTTCTGCAGCGCAGTTATTTGAGTAGGGCTAGCTTCAAATCCCCTGCTTGAAACTAAATACCCTAACAATTTTCCAGCCTTAGCTCCGAATATACATTTTTCGGGGTTAAGACGGATCCCACATGCCCGAAGGCTATTGAATGTTTCTGCTAAGTCTAGGCTATGTTGGTGCTTTAAAGCACTCTTTATTACAATATCATCCATATAGGCCTCCACATTGCGACCTAACTGATGACCTAGAGCCTTAGCAACTAATCTCGAAAAAGTAGCCCCGGCATTTCTTAGGTCGAAGGGCATTCTTACATAACAGAAGACTCCCAAAGGAGTTACGAAGCTTGTCTTGATTTCATCTTCGCGCTTCAACCATATTTGATGATAACCAGAATACGCGTCAAGGAAGCTTAATAACTCCGAACCTGCAGTGGAGTCAACCAGTTGATCAATTCGGAGCATGGGGTAGGGGTCACGTGGGCATGCTTTATTCAAGGATGTGAAATCAATGCACATGCGCCACTTCCCGGAAGACTTCTTTCTGACGAAGACTGGGTTGGCTAACCATTCTGTGTGAGCCACTTCTCTGATAATCCCAGCCTTCAATAATTTTTCAACTTCGTCCTTAGCTAGAGCAGCTCTTTCTGCGGACATCTTCCGGAGTCCTTGTCAAACAGGCCGGGCCTTCGGGTTTACAAGTAAACTGTGTTCAATGATATCCCGATCGACTCCGGTAATATCTTCGTCAGACCAAGCGAAGACATCCAAATTTTCTTCCACCACCTTTTCCAAGGAGGTTGCAACTTCAGGAGGTAAATCTTTACCAAATTGAAAAGTATACTCTTTGCCATTTTTAACAATGACCTTCGTTGCAATCTCTCCTTCAGGACTTGGTCTCGGAAAAGACTTCTTCGAAGCTTCAGAGGAGGCTGAAAAAATTTCTTCATTATCCTGCACACTGTTTACTTGCCTCGGATCAAGAGGGGGACCATGACCATATTCCGCCCTCCGAGCAATGGCTTGATCTCCGAAGATTGTAAGGACTCCGGCTTGTGTGGGCATCTTCATGCACAAGTAATTGTGATGCGCCACAGCTCCGAACTGGTTCAGCATGCCCCTCCCGAAGATGACGTTGTAAGCATACGGGGCATCTATCACATCGAAGATTACTTCTTCAGTCCGGGCCAATAAACCTTCTCCGAAGGTAACTTCCAGGCCTATCTGGCCAAGTGCATCAAGCGGAGGTCCTGCGAAGCCTTGCAGAGGACGAGCCGCTGGAAGGAGATGCTTCCTGGAAATGCATAACTGATCGAAGGCTTGAACAAAAATGATATCTGCCGAACTACCTCCGTCAATTAACACCCTTCGGACTTCAGTGCCCGCAATATCAGCAGTGATAACCAATGGATCTGCGTGCGGGAACTTAATACCAGCTGCATCCTCCGCAGAAAAAGATATCGGAACGTGAGACCATTCTGGCATTGCAGCTGCAGATGACGAAGTCCCAATATGGCCTACTTCCCGAACGTACTCTCTTCGCTGTCTCTTGGACATGCTTCCGAGGGTACCTCCTCCGGAGATAGGGAGAACTACTCTTTTTCCTCTATCTTGCCCTTCCTCTTGCTTCGGAGGTGGCATAACATTGGCCACCGGAGGGTGTCTTGCAGCATCAAAATTTTCTATTCGCGCCACAGCCTGGACCGGCTCTGGGCGCGTTGCCGCTGGACTTCGGTCGGTACTGCCTCGACCCGAAGTTCTCTCTAAGTACTCTCCCCTTAGGGTAAGTATAGCCTTGCAAGTATCAGTTGCATGGCTTCGATTTTCTCCATGAATGCAGCAGAAAAGGGTCTGGCCCTTGCCAGCCGTTTTCCCTGGCGGCCTCCAGCCGCTGGCCTTGTTCCCCGTAGACTGTGGAGCTCTTGGTGCAAACTTCTGTGGGGGTGCAATATTCATGACTTCAGAACGAGGGTGCTTTTGCCCTCTTCTCCGATCATGTTGCACTTCGAAGACTGGTTCCTGCGGCTGTGCCAATGTTTTCACTTCTTGTTTGACTTCTTGCAATATGGACGAAGTAGCAGCAGTCCTCCGAAGCCAACGCTCTTCTGACCTCGCATACTCCTCGAAGTATGACATCAACTGAGAGACCGAGGAGATGCTCTTCCGATGCAGTTTATCCAGAAGGCCTTGATGACTGACGCCTTCCCGAGCTGCATCAACCACTGAAGATGCGGACAGCCCCCGAATTTGCGACTTCGTATGAGCGAAGCGCTTAAAGTACTGCCTCAATGTTTCTCCGGGGAGCTGTTTCACCTGGAAAAGGCTTCCTGTTGACATAGGAGGCACGAAGGTGCCATGAAAGTTGCTTATAAACTTCTTCTTCAGCTGCGACCATGAGTTGATTGATCCTGGCTTCAAGGACCAGAACCATCTCAATGCCACTCCTTGAAGAGCTAAAGGGAAGCACTTCGCCATAGTGTCTCGAACTCCTCCGCTAGCTTCAATTGCTAGGGCATAAGAACGAACGAACTCTCCGGGATCTTCATCTCCGGCATACTTACAGAGCTTCGAAGTTTTAAACTTTGGATCAAAGCGAACCTTCTGCAGCTCAGGATGCAGCGGAGATTCATTGTCGAAGGAGGCGTTCTCCGGGGCTTCGGGATAATCAAGATCATCGTCTTCGGGCACTTCTGGGATGGTTGGGGTGGCTTGAGAGTGAAGCCTGCTCGCAGCTTCCTGTCGCCACCTTGCCACTTCATCTTGAAGGTTGGCCATATCTCCAAGATTATTTTCATTTCCTCCGGAAGGATCTTCCGGGTCTTGAGAACTGGTAGGATCAGTTCGAATCGGGATGGAGGGTGGAGAAGGGACTCCGGGCGGTCGAAGTATGGAAGGGGTTGGCGGAGAAACTTCGTATGTTCGGGGGATGGAAGTCCCTTCCGGAGTTTGCAGAGGGAATGTCGAAGGCCCTCCGACTTCAACTGTGTCGAAGGGTATCTCTCCGGAGATCCGAGAGGACCTCCGAGTGGGATTGCGGGGTGCGCTCTGCTTAGGAGGCATGATGTAAGAAGTTGGTAGAGAACGAAGTTTTTCGGACTAGGTTCCCCACGGACGGCGCCAACTGTTGGCGTAAAAGATTACGCTAACAGGTTTCAGTGGAAAAGAAACTAACAAACGAAGTGTTTGTAAAGCAAACTGTTCTAAGCCTAAGAAAGGATAATAACTTAGAATAGTTTGAAAGTGTGTATTGAATAACTTGTATTCGGTCCCTATTACAGGGTGAAATGGGGGGTATTTATAGGCCCAAATATTAAGGAAAAGACCTATTTACCCCTCTATTACAACCGACATAGTGGAAACTATTCGGCTCCCTTAATAGGGCTAAAATGGTAAAAGACTAATCTAATGAGAAAGAAGATAAGTCTTCCATCCTAGCTGGCAGAAAAGATCTTGAAAAGCCTTAGTTCGAAGATGTACTCCGAACTAATGCCTATCTTCGTACTTCGAACTTGGTTCTGGGTATCTTCGAAGATGATCGTCTGGGAACCTTCGAATCCGCTGTCTGCCTTTATGTTGCTTCGGCAATAACCCCGAAGATGAGATATTTTCCCCCAACCCCTATATTGAAAATATTACTGTGACTAATAAATCTTTCGGTTTATTTTTATACGAGTAGATTAAAGAATATAAAAATATGTGAGTAAACAAAATTTGTTAAGCAGATTAAATTACGAAAATTCTAAAACAGTTTTTCAGCAAATTGATTAATAGATGATTATCTCTAAAAACTGATCTACTAAAAAATAGAAGATTAACATCTTACCTGACTGTGCGCCTCAGTTTGCATGCGTGTGCGTGTGCCTTCGTGAATCTCGCCGTAGCTGCGTGTGAAACTCTGGCCGGCGCCGTGACTTCCCGCCCTGCCGTGTGATTGCAGGCACAAGGAATCCTTGCAGCTTTCTGCTGCCTCGATCACCGCGGTGTGAAACAAAGCAAAAACGCCACAAAAAAATATTCAGCCGTGAGAAACCGAAGGCAATGTCGTGGGCAAGGAAAAAGCGCTGAAATTTTTCCCGCGGAACACAACTGCGGCTTCTGTGCGATTCCCGGTGTCAAAGGCTATCAGATGGCGTGAGGGAAGCAATTTCTGTGGGACCCGCCGTGGGAAGACCAGCCGTGAAGCAAGGCTACCAACGTTAGTGGGTCCTGCCCTTTTGCCTGCAGCAGAACACAACGCCAGCCGAAGTGACTGTGGGTCCAGCTTGGAGAAGAGAACCTGTGACCGCACGCGCTGGTGCCTATAGCAGCGGGTTGCCGGCAGCTCGCATGCTCCTAACGCGTAGAAAAGCAAGGCAGCCACCTAGCGGTCGGGCCCGCCGTGGAAAGGCACACAGTGCGGATGAACGAATTGACGCCGGCGACACAATTTCAGAGGGAGACGAAATTTTTGTAGATTGAAAACAATGTCGTACATGGACTGTTGATTGATCTCGGGGAAGAATAAAAATGACAGTCGTCTATCCGCAGGGGGGATAGGGGCCTATTTATAGGCGACTCCTAATACATGAAAAGACTAATTTACCCTCAGGTAAAATAAACTGACTCTAAAATAAATTCTGAAAATTACTGAAATATTCTTAGAAAAATCACCTGACTCAAATAAAAATATTCTAAACTTAAAAACTAAATATTAATATCCTAAAAACGAATTAATCATAGGTTGTCAGTTTTGCGCCGAAACTGACAAAGCGTCCACCGTCTTCGTACCGGGTACCCGGATTGGGCCGAACCGACCCCGCAGCTTCCTCAGCCCGGCAATCGTTCGCCGCCCGTATACCTAAGTTAAACCCAGTCAACAGACCAGTGGATCATCTGCCGCTCCTAGCCATGTACCCGGATTGGGCCAGCCCGACTCCGCGGCTCCTCTGCCCGGCCGTCGCTCGCTGCCCGTGTACCTGAGTCACACGCGCCTCAGACACGGCAGGTCTTCATATCTCCCTTCCTTTGACTTCTGTTGACAATCACTCATCACATCTGGAGTATCAAAACCATATTCTTCAACATGGTTTCTCAGCAAACCGAGGAAATAAGTATTACCAAGAACTGTTGTCTCCTGGACACATGACCGAACACGTTTCTACTGTGGATGCTTGCAGCAGACATTCCCATGCGTGGCGAAGAACTACGTCGTGCAACAAAAAAAAATCCTGCCGAATCCTTTCGCCAGATCCTCTGCCATGCAGTGCTGCTTGAAAGCGTTGCGCTGTGCAAGTGGTGCCATGCCAAAGACAGTTGCTGATGTAGCAGGCTAGCTAGCTATGCACGTAACCAAGGGCTTAGCCCCTAGAGCCTGACGCCTATAGGTCTAGGCTGCTATGTAGCCTACAGCCAATACAACATGGCATCTGTGCACAAGCCTCAAAGAACACGCAAACTGAGAAGAAACATGGTACTAAACAGTGACGAGAAAACAAACGCGCAAGAACGAGACCAGAGGAATAAAATGGCGGCGGTGGCTAATTTGCTCGGATGAAAAACACGCCGGCTGCGGAGAATAAAGGAACAAATGAAAAGTGACCCAATATTTGGTAAAGTGTTTTTCTGAAATTGGGTAACCCTAACCCTAGGATATTGGGGCCTATTTATTGGCAGCCCAATAAATGGAAAATGCAATAATACCCCTAGGGTTTTTTACAAACGCTGAATAAAAAGTGGAAAAGATCGGAATGCCCTTAGGATTTTTTACAGACTCGACTGACAGACTGTGGGCCTAATGGCAAAATAGTAAAAACCTAAATAAAGATAACTTGTCCTGATGCGGAGCTTTTGTAGAGACTACGGCTTCGCCTCAGAACGGTCAGATCTGAGATCAATAGTCGTCAGTTTTACGCCGAAACTGATAAAGCGTCCACCGTCTTCGCACCGGGTACCCGGATTGGGCCAGCCCGATTCCGCAGCTCCCTCAGCACGGCAATCGCTTGCCGCCCGTGTACCTGAGTCAATCCCAGTCAACAGCCTAGTGGATCCTCTACTGCTCCTAGCCCATGTACCCGGATTGGGCCAGCCCGACTTCGCGGCCCCTCTGCCCGACAGTCGCTCGCTGCCCGTGTACCTGAGTCACATGTGGCCCAGACACAGCAGGTCTTCTCTCCTCATCAGTCCTCTTTGACTTCCGTTGACAATGACTCATCACATCTGGAGCCATGAGGCCCACGCTCTTCAGCATGGCTCCTCAATCTCCCCCTTGATGAGTGCATTGTCAACACTTCTCTTCATTAGCTCTCTAGTACCTGCGAGCACATGTGGAAACACAAAAACAAAACACAAGAAAATAGAGAAGAAGAAAATAAAATAAAAGAACATGATATGCAAGAGCTAACTGATATCTACCAAGATAAGCATTGTCCAAAACAAAGTGCTTCAGCAAACTTGTTATCTTTTTAATTTTCAGGCTTTGTCTTTTTCCTTTTTCATTTTTGCCAGGGGTTATTTGCATGTCAAACCTTATGCTAACCGACCAAGCCAAGCCTAGGCCAGAACTGGACCATCAGAAGCTTAAGACATCGGTTTTGGCATACACTACACTGTCCTAGTTCATACCAAAGTGCTATGGTAAGCAGTCCAGAACAATGCAATGCGACAAAGCAAACCCACCTGGATCTTTTCAACTCAAGCATAAAAAGGCATGGAATTTTCATTCATTTTTGTTTTTTATTATTTGTATAGCATAATTTCCATGTTAAAGCATATAGATGTCCAAGTTGCATATCTTCATCTAAGTGAGGAACTAGCTACAAGGCATGTAACAGATAGCAAAAGCATTCAGCCTACACATGCTAGTTACCAGAAGCAATGGTGATCATTTTTCAATTTTAAAGCATAAAAGCCATGCATATGACAGATATCAGACATATCATGTGAACTGAAGCAAAGCATGATCATCGACAAGTAATCAAAAGAATGTACCAGCTAGAATAATTAAATGTCACGCCCCGATTTAATAAATCAGGACCTTTATTGAAATTCCATAGAAAATCAATAAACCAAGATGTTCATCATGCGACCACGTACAATACGAGCAATCATTAACGGTTCGTAGACCGTATGAGTACAAAAGTGAATAAAGATGAAGAGAAACTAATAAAACAAAGGGTCCTAGATGAACGCCTCCTTCCAGTCTCGCCTTGACCGGGTCGCTACTCCAGACCTTCATCCTCCTTGTAGTAGACGGGCTCTGGTGGTGTAAGTCAACGGGGGTGAGTACAAACGTACTCAGCAAGCCACCAGATGCAAATATAATGTAGAGTAATAACAAGGGAGATAGTGGCTTATTTTGCCGAAAAGCATAATTGTGAAGCAATTAAATGTGATCAATTTATTAATACTGAAAGGTAAACATGAGTATGCATCATCATCTTCTAACTCGAGGGGTACAGTCAGCCCCACCTCGCTCAACAGTCCTTACATGCCATGAATATCTCAACCATTCAAACAATTGTAAACTAATTGCGAGTAGTCACACAACCCGCCCTTGACCGTGGGCTCGGCTTTTCGAAAAGATTAAATACTCTGATCAGAGGTGTACCACTGTACCCACAAGGCACGCACTCATCACTTACACGAACGTGTAACGAGATGACCCATACCACGGGAACTCGTGCCAAAACCTTTCATATGGTCCTCCTCGACCCGACAGCACCCTCTTATGGGTTTCATATGGTGTCCCGATGCGTCGAGCCTCACCATACCCCCCCTTGAGCCATGTCGGTACAAGTCACCCGCAGGTTGCCCCTTGACCCCTCCACTATGGTGCATCGAGTCGGATTGTTCCATACTTTCAGTTAGGACTTACCCATTAGACTTGTGGTTGGTATGGAAGTGCTTTGTAACAGATCCCGCAGACCGGTCCTTATAGTGCCCCAGGTGCGACCAACCAATTCCCTAGCTTGCACTCGGAACCCACCATACTTATAACATAGCCAACTCCAACAGAGTCCAGAGACGAGAATAACGGGGAAATACTTATAGTAGAATCCAGCTATGTATGACTCATTCTTTTTATCCTATAGCAGTTGTGTCGGTACATTGGACACTAGTTAATATAATATTTGTATAGTGACAAGGAGTGTAGGCTCAATAAGCATGGCTTGGGTTTGCACACAAGGACGGGGATCTATTAGATATAGTGTAAGGCTTGAAATTAGACTAATGCAATATCATCCTATGAGTTATAGCGATAATTTATTAAAACATGGGCTCAATGATGATCAAAATGGGGGTTGTGACTTTCCTTGATCACCAAAAGGTGAAGGTGGAACCTCGGGATAGAACTCCGGCTCCTCAACGATCTCATAGTCTTCTTGATACGGAAAAAGTAAATGAAACATTCAATAAAGCATCACAAAACATAAACATACAAGTTTTATGATTTAATTATGTGATTTGAGCTTTATTATACTGAAGTTATAGTGAATAATATCAAAGGTTAAAGTTTTGGGGTTTCTCCTAATTTATTTCATGAATTATCCATTTATCCCTAAGGGGTTTTTATTTATTTAATTAATAAGATTATTTTGGGCTAAGGTAACATACTGTTTTTATGGCATTAATGTGTAGAGAATAAAATTCTGAATTTAATAAAATTGGAATGGTGAAATTTTGAGTTAAATTGAGCAAGTTATGAATTTTGGAAGTTTAAACATTTTTCTGGAATTTTATTTAAACAGGAAATTGGCTTTAGTCCACGGTGAGCCAGGCCCACGGTGGACAAGCGCACTATGCGCGTGGACTGTATCGCCCTGAGCCGTTGGATCTGGATCCGTCGATCAGGCGTGAGGCGAGAGGGGTTAAGTGAAAATGGACAGCCACGATTAAATCTCACCGAACCGGTACGCGTGGACGCACGAGATCGCTTCGGGGGTTTAAGTGGCGATCGACGGCCGAGAGGCCTCGATGCCGTTTTGACCAGATCAAGGGCCAGGATTAAATCCCGAAGAGACTTAATCGGGGCCCTCCGATCGGGATCGCACGGCCATAGTGCCGTCCGGCACGGCACGGGCGTAAGGGGGCACATACCCCCTTCGTCTCCGGCGATGGCAGCCTCGGGTGCGGCGGCGATGGCGGCGGCGGGGGCCTAAGCGCCTAGATATCGCCGGAAATGGAGAGAGGGGAAGATGGCAGTCACGATGGTACCTTCGACGATGGCGGCGAGCGGCGGACGGCGACCGGCGACGAGGGTAGACGAAGGAGGGTCTTTGGGTGGTCGACGGCGACGGCGATCCGGCGGGCTTCACGGCCAACCGAGGGGTGGCCGAGGATGGGTGGGTTCCGGCGGTCATGACGGTGGCAGTGGCTAGGACGGGGGAGGCCGGAGTCGATGGCGAGTGGCAGCCGGAGTTGAAGCTGAGAAACCAAGGGTTGGTTTCGGAGTCTGTGATGAGTGATTGACAGATTTTACCCTCTGATTCGAAGGGTTTCCTCCGAAGGGGTTCGGAGGTTGGTTCTCCAAAGGTGTTCAGAGGTTGGTTCTCCGAAGGTGTTCGGAGGGTGTTTCACCGAAGGGTTCGGTGGGTCTGGTTGCTGCAGCTGTTGCAGTGTAGTGTGCCTATCAGAGGGGTCTGACAGTACATGATGAGTGGCTGTACCGAAGGGTTTGGTACTTTGGGCAGTGCACCGGAGTGTGTACCGAAGGTTGCTTACCCGGAGAGGTCTTCGGGGTACTGGATACACTTGTCTGCTTATCTGTGGTGCGGAGGGGACTTCAGAGGCGACGGACGGTTCGTAGCAAGGGAACCTGGGTCAAGCGGGAGGCTTGATGCCAGGGGAGCAGGGAGCTCCGTCATGAAGGCTGCGAAGGGGTCGAGGTGCACCAGGAGAAGGCAGTAAGTGCGGAGCCTAGCTCCGGGTGAAGGTACCCCGAGTCAAAGTCCTCGGAGGCAAGGCACTTCGAAGGGTACTCCGAATGGAGTGACTTCAGAGTATGGTGGATCAAGTCCTCAGCAGAGGCAAGGTGTTCGAAGTGTGCTCTGGAGGGAGACACTCGAAGGTATACCCGACGAAGGTCTCAGAAGTCGAGGTGCATCGAAGGCATGGTCTGGGTGAGGCTCGTCGAGGAGTGTGCTCAGGGAGAGACACTGCGACGAAGTGTTCATGGAATGCTTCATGCGGAGGCCTTGGACGAAGGAGGGACTTCGAAGGGTGGTACTCCGAAGGAGTGAAGCAGGCTTCGGAGCGAGGCTGGCTCCGGAGTGAGGTTGACTTGAGGTACTTCAGCCATGCATGGCTTCGGTACACGGACTGACGGAGTTCGAGCTGGGAGAAGCTGCGAAGCCGTGGTGGTCCACTCCGAAGGTGTTGGTGCGAAGGCCCAAGGGCTTTGACGGCTTCGGCTCAAAACCGTCACTGTATCGAAGGCAGACTTCGGTGAAGCGAAGGCCATCAGGCTCAAGGCTTCTCACCGAAGCTACCGCACCCCTCGTGTGCGAAGGGGGGCTTCAGAAGGGTCCAAGACTGTAAAGGCTAACAATGTCTGCTCTGCAAAAAGCTGACGCTGTCCCCTCTGCAAAGCTGACAAAAGAAGCCTCCAAATAAAGTAGACTACCTTTTGTACCCCTCTGTTCTGATGAGACAAAACCAATGTAAACCCTAGGGGTAAAGTAGTTGTAGGACCGAAAGTAGCGACCAGAGGGGGGGTGAATGGGCGCCTTAAAAATTCTTTCGAATCAATGGCCTGTTCCTAATACCCAACGCACCTCAAAAATACTACGCAGCAGAAAATAAACAGAAGGCCTAAGCCTAGAGGTTTCTAACCTAGAAGCATCTGATGATAAACAGTGTAAAACTAAAATGGTGCAACTAGGCAGATAAACAAGTTGTAACAGGCCTATACTTCTCAACGAAATGATCTAAGTATGTATAAAGTGAAAAGAGAAGTTACTGTCCAAAGTTGTCTCCTGTTCGGTACTTGGCGAAGCCCCCTTCGCACGTCGAAGTCCGCTTCGGAGGATGGTGACGGAGTCTGTCCAAAGTGCCGAAGGTGTCACTGTCTAGCCTAGTTCGAAGTGGTAAGAAGCGAAGTGTACTTCGGAGCGAAGTAAAAACAGTGCCGGAGCTTGGTTCGAAGTAAGCACTTCGAAGACAAGACTTCGAACACAGCTTCGAACCAAGAGCTTCGGAGCAAGGTGACAAAGTCGGAGCCTGCTTCGAAGTGAGGACTTCGAATACAAAACTTCGAACACACCTTGAATCAAGAGCTTCAAAGCACAACCTTCGAACTGAAAATCTTCGAACACACAAAACAGACGGACTACCTTCGAACAAAGAAGCGAAGTCTGTCACGCGACAGAAAAGCAAGTCCGAAGCCTACACTCTAACTTCGAACAGGGAAAGCTTCGGAAGATCCAAGCGAAGTCTACCAGTACAGACAAACTTCGACCCCAACTTCGAAGCCTAACGAAGTGTGCACTTCGAACAGATAGATTCGGAGTATGCTAGTTTGAAGTATGCGATGCTGTCCATACAGGAAGTACTTCGAAGCTAGCAACTCAGACACAAACACCGCAGATCGAAGTCTGGACGAAGCCTTTAAGATGATCGATCGAAGCCTGCCTCACGGAGTTGAGGGGCTTCGCACTGAGACGAGCTTCGCCAGACACACCCAGAAAAAGGTAAAAAGGACTGTCAGCTTCGATCAAAAAGCTGGGCGATAGAAGGTGAAAAGCTGTAGCCGAACACTGTAGCTACAGTAAAGCAGTACTACTTGCAACAGCAAGAACTAGTACTCCCACCGTGAAGAACACACCCATCCGAAGAAGCTTCTCTTCAAGAATACATTCAACAGCCCGTAGGTAAGGCAATAACTCCCCAAACCGAACAAAACGCAAGCAATAAATTCACCAGAGTTCAAAGATTAAATGCATCCAAAGGATTTGAGCCAATAGAATGCAAGAACAGGGAGAGGAAAGCCCCTGGCGGCGCACACAGGAGAGAGAAGGGAGGAGACAAAGTGACCCAAAAAGGTGGATTTGATTTCAGCACAAAGGGTAGTCCAAACCCTAGGGATTGGGGTGCTATTTATAGGCAGCCCAATACTAGGAATATTCTACCAGCCCCTTAGGGTTTTACAGACTCAAAAATACAGAAAAAGACTCTACTGCCCTTAGGTATTTTTACAGACACAACTGACTGACTGTGGGCCTAGAGTAACAGATGACCTATCCTGAAGCTACTCTTCTGGACAGTCGGATACAGAATCAACGGTTGTCAGTTTTACGCCGAAACTGACAAAGCCTCCACCAGCTTTGCACCAGGTACCCGGATTGGGCCGGCCCGACTCCGCAGCTCTCTCAGCCCGGCAATCGCTCACCGCCCGTGTACCTGAGTCAGTCCTGGTCAACAGCCCAGTGGGTCTTCTACTGCTTCTGGCCCATGCACCCGGATTGGGCCAGCCCGACTTCGTAGCCTCCTCTGCCCGACAGTCGCTCGCTGCCCGTGTACCTGAGTCACACGCGGCCCATGAAATAGCAGATCTCTTCTTCTTCTTCAGTCCTCTTTGACTATCGTTGACAATGACTCATCACTTCTAGAGCCATGAGGCCCACACTATTCAGCATGGCTCCTCAATCTCCCCCTTGATGAGAGCATTGTCAACACTCCTCAATTCTCAGCTCTTCAGCACCTGTGAACCAAATGTGGAAACACGAAAACAAAATACAAGAAAACAAAGAAGAAGAAGAAGAAAGTTTAACCTTAATGACCAAAAGCCATACAAAAGCAAGAAATGGTCATTATGGTTAACCAAAACACAAAAGCTCAAAATGAGTGCGATTTCAGAACAACAAGGATATCAACAGAGTGACAAGTGAACTCTGATCCCAAATTTCTCCCCCTTGTTGACAAGTGAACTCATCAAGCACTCAAAAAGAGACACAGACTCCCCCTGAAATGCAACTCCCCCTCAAAATATGCGGTGAATGCAACTGGGGTGCAGGTGGAGTGAAGAAAGCATGCTTCTCAGATATGATTGACTGCAAATACAGTGTCTAACAGGTATATCAAGAGAAATACTGTCTAGGACACATGGCATGATCAGTGCAAGAGATGATATCTAAAGAAAGTCATTTAGCACGCATTTTTCAGTTTTTGCAAATAAAAGCATCACCACATTTTCTAGTAAACAAGCAAGGTAAAGCATGAGATGCAGAAGCTAACTGATATCTACCAAGATAAGCATTTTTCAAAACAAAGTGCTTCAGCAAACTTGTTATCCTTTTAAAGTTCAGGCTTTTTCATTTTCCTCCGTCATTTTTGCCAAGGGTTATTTGCATGTCAAACCTTATGCTATCCGACCAAGTCAAGCCTAGGCCACAACTGGACCATCAGAAGCTTAAGACATTGGTCTTGGCATACACTACACTGTCCTAGTTCATACCAAAGTGCTATGGTAAGCAGTCCAGAACAATATAATGCGACAAAGCAAACCCACTTGGATCTTTTCAACTTAAGCATAACAAGGGCATGGAATTTTCATTCATTTTTGATTTTTATCATTTTTATAGCACATTTTCCATGTTAAAGCATAAAGATGTCCAAGTTGCATATCTGCATCTATGTGATGAACTAGCTGCAAGGCATGTAACAGATAGCAAAAACACTCAACCTACACATGCTAGTTACTAGAAGCAACGGTGATCATTTTTTTTTCAAGTTGAAAGCGTAAAAGCCATGCATATGACAGATATCAGCATATCATTTGAACTGAAGCAAAGCATGATCATTGACAAGTAATCAAAAGCATGTACCAGCTAGAATAAGTAAAGCAGTTCAATCATATAACAGAAGCAGCTCTAAAGTGTGATAAGTGAATATGTATGATATGAACACACACAAAAAGACTCAAGAAAGAGTAAAAAGAAAACTGACGCAAAAATATCCTAGAAAGGATACACAACACCCAAATCCCCTCTTAAACGCTCAAAAGTAGACTGATCTAGGGGTTTGGTGAAAATGTCAGCCAACTGATGATGGGTATCAACGTGAATAAGGTCAATGACACCTTTCTCATATTGATCCCGCAAGAAGTGAAAGCGCACATCAATATGTTTGGTTTTTGAATGGAGACACGGGTTTTTCCCTACACTAATAGCACTCGTGCTGTCGCAAAACAATGGAACCCTGGTAGGAAAGAGCAACCCAAAGTCTCGTAGAGTAGAAATCATCCAAACCAACTGTGAGCAGCAGCTAGCAGCAGCTACGTACTCAGCCTCTGTGGTCGAAAGAGCAACTCCAGATTGCTTTCGAGAAGACCAAGATACAAGGGAAGAACCAAGAAACTGGCAAGTACCGGAAGTCGACTTGCGATCCAACCGGCACCCACCAAAGTCAGCGTCCGAAAAGCCAGATAAATCAAGTGATGATGATGCTGAATAATAAAGACCAAGATCAGGCGCATAGGTGAGATACCTGAAAATGCGCTTGACAGCCTGCCGGTGAGACGCGCGTGGTGAAGACTGAAAACGCGCGCAAAGTCCCACGGCGAACTGTATGTCAGGTCTTGTTGCCGTTAAGTACAACAGCGAACCGATCATCCCTCGAAATTCCCTTTCATTGACCTTGACACCGCTCTCGTCCTTGTCCAGACCCCCAGAAGTACCCATCGGGGTCATCTGCGGCTTCAATTCACCACCAAAGTCAAATTTTTTAAGCATATCACGAGTGTACTTACCTTGGTGGATGAAGGTGCCGTCCTTGGTCTGCTTGATCTGGAGCCCTAAAAAATACTTGAGCTCACCCATGAGGCTCATCTCAAACTCACTGTGCATCTGCTCAGAAAACTTGGACACAAGAGAATCAGTAGTACCGCCAAAGATAATATCGTCCACGTAAATCAGAGCAAAGTCCTCTCAGTCAAATCACCAATGATGAGCTCTGAGGGGTGGTCACGCTGAACTGCTCGGGTTCCCTGGTGATCTGAAGTCACCTCACCGGAGTCAGCAGCTGGCACCTCTGCACTTGACTGAAGGGGCTCGATCGAAGTGGAAGAAGTGATCAGAGGTCCGCCTTCATCATCAGTCGAAGTCACAGAGGGTGTGGGCTCTGCGGGGGATGCAGAAGGCCCGCCCTCAACAGCAGCTGGAGTATCCTCATCTTCCTCGAAGATGGACTCTCCGAGCTCATCATCACCAGAAAGCTCAAAAGAAGGAGTCAAAGAAGGCAAGGACTCATCAAAAGAAACCTCACACGTCTCGACAAGCAGCTGGGATTCGAGGTTCCAAACACGGAAGCCTCGAGAATGCAATGCATAACCAAGAAAAATACCATCCCAGCAACGAGACTCAAACTTGTCCAAATGCCCTCCCTTCTTGAGCACAAAGCACTTGCAGCCAAACGCTCGCAAGTGGCTCACCTTGGGCTGTCTGCCAAACCGCAACTCATATGATGTCTTACCAATGTAAGCTCGAAGAAAAATGCGGTTGGCCAGATAGCAAGCCGTGTTCATGGCTTCAGCCCAAAAACGCCTAGGAGTCCTGTGCTCATCGAGCATCGTCCTGGCCATTTCAACTAGCGTGCGGTTCTTTCGTTCCACAACGCCGTTCTGTGGGGGAGTGTAAGGAGAGGAAAACTGATGGTCCAGACCCTGATCACCACAGAAGCTGACGAACTGAGAGTTCTTGAACTCAGAGCCGTTGTCGGAGCGAATTGCTCGCATCCGGCCATTGTTCTCATTCTTCAGCTTCAAAATCAGGTCATGGACAAATTTAAAAGTTTCATCCTTAGACTCCAAAAAGAAAACCCACGAGAAACGAGAAAAGTCGTCAACAATCACAAGTGCATACCACTTCCCACCGACTGAGCGTACCCGAGCTGGACCTACAGTGTCCAAATGTAAAAGCTCGCCTGGATACGTAGTCATCACCTGAGTCACAGGTGAGTGAGAAGCGGCAACCATTTTCCCATGACGACAGGGATGACAAACTAGATCCTTCTCCATTTTAAGCTTGGGCAATCCTCGGATGAGGTCCATAGAGCTTAACCTGACTAGCAGATCAAAACTCAAATGACCTAACCTCCTATGCCACTTCCAGAGCTCAGAAGAAGACCCAGCAATCAAACAGCGAGAAGGGCCAAAAGAACTAGAGAAGTCAATTCGGAATACTTTACCGAAGGGTAAAATCTGACAAACCAAAGACCCTCTAGAATCAACCACAGAAGAATTGCCCTTCTTAAAACGTACTTCCAAACCATCCTCAAGAAGTTGCGAAACAGAGATTAAATTAAAGTTCAGATTTTTAACCAAAGCAACATTCTTTAAAGAGAAATGGTTTGTGATGCTGATTGAGCCTATGCCACTTACTTTCCCTTGACCGCTGTTCCCGAATGTGATATATTCTTTGGAGCTCGGGGGAATGAGACTGGAGAACCACCTGCGATGTCCCGTCATGTGGCGAGAGCATCCTGAGTCCATGATCCAAACATCCTCCAGTTCCCGGTCCTGCACAATCAATGTCTGTAAGTGGGAGCAAATGGTCCGGCACCAGGTTTAGCAAAAGAGCTAAACCAGTGTCGAGCCATCTGCTCAAAAGATGGAAAGCGAAAACCATCAAAAGAGTTTGGACCAAAACGCGGCTCAAAGCGCGGTCCACGGTTCTTCCTAACTCTACGGCCATGAGGTCCAGAACCGTAGCCAACTCGGTCTGGAACTCTGCCGGAACGAACACCACCAACCGGAGCACGGGTAGGAAAACCGTCTCCTCTACCACCACCTACACGACGCGGCCTGGCCTCCAGCCTCTCCCCGCGCCGAGGAACACGCAGTCTACCACCCTGCTGGTAGAACTGCACCTGATCACTACGAGCCCTCTCTGCTCTCTCAACCCGCTTCCTCCTGAAGCAAAACTCCGCAAGATGCCCGTCTCTATGACAATACTCACAATGATAGGTAGGCTTCTTGGGATGTGGTTGAGGCTTGGGGTTCTTGGGCTTGGTAGTGTTTGGTGTGGTCTTCTTAGGCTGAGAGGGTCCAGGAAGAGAGTCTAGTGAAGAGTGGAGGTGTTTGGGCTTAGGAACCCAGATAGGCTTCTTGGGTGGAGCTTTGGGTGGTTCATGGATCACTCCATCCTTGGGCTGACAAGCCTGAGAAGTCTCAGTGGAGTGAGTTTTGGGATACCTCTGTTCTGGAGTCATTTTACTCCACTCCACTGCCCGGCTGAGGGCACTCTCAAAGTCAGCCTTGGTGTAGGTGTAACCTACTCCAAAACCATCCTTTCTCTTGAACTGCTGGATCATCATGCCAAGCTGTGGCTCTCTGGCACTGATCCAACTCAGGATAGAACGGAGGTAAAAGTTCTCATTCTGAGAATCTGCTAGCTCCTCTCTCAAGGAAGCTAGAACCTCCACCTGAGACAAGCAGGTCTCACACTCACTCTCTACTTGGACAGACTTCTCGGCTTTCAGCTTAATTAATTCCATTCTAAGAGACAGGCAGTTCTCACAGACAGTGGGTGGAACTGACAGTGTCTCAAGCTCTAGCCTAGTCTGGGCAAGCTCAGCTCTCAACCTCTCTAAATTACCCAAATGCTCATTGCCCTTGGATTTCAGCTCAGCTAAGGCAGCTAGATGAGATGGGCAATCAACACAGGGTGCGACGACAGTGGCTTGAGCATCTTTCAGCTCCAGCTGAGCGCTTTCAAGCTCAGTGGCCAAAGCGTCCCTCTCATCAACCCTTTCTGTGTACCTGGACTTCAAAGTCGACAGGTCACACAGAAGCACCTCACACTTCGGGCACTCACTGCTATCACCCAAGCAAGGGGAAGAGGATAGACTCTCAATCCTACCGTTGGCCACGGCAAGCTCACTCTCTAACTCGTCTGTCCTTTTCTTAGCCCCCCTAAGCAGTTTCTCCCGATACTTCAACTCCTGACGATTACTCTCAAGTAAATCAACAATTTCGCGCTCATATGATGATACCTTGCTATCGTCGTCGTCGGAGTCGTCGGAGGAGCTCTTTTCTTCCTTATCCCCAAGAGCCATTGAACAGAAGCTCTTGCGGGATCTTCGGCGCTGGTGTGAGCGGCTCTTCGGCTTGTCTCCGAAGGCCATGAAGCAGAGGCCTGCCGGATCGTCCTTGTCCTTCCCCTTCTTGATGGTGATCTCCTCATCACTTGAGCTCGACGAAGAGGAAGAAGACGTGGATCTCTTGGAGTAGCTCTTCTCCATCTCGGCGAAGAAGGCCTTGTCGCGCTTCTTGTTCTCTCGCCGGTAGTCCTTCAGGGCCTTCTTGAAGAACCGGGTCTTCGGCTTGCCCTTGGTGAAGGAGGGGCTCTCATGCTTGCTGGAGTCGTGGAAGCTATTTCCGGTGCCCTTCTTGTATCCACTGCGCTTGGGGCAGTCGGCGATGAAGTGTCCTGGATCACCACATTCAAAGCATCCGGATTTTGTGCCGTGTCTTTTGAACATTCTTTTATCATAGACACGACGCACCCGGTTGTTAAAGAGACACAAATCATCATCTCCCAACAACTCAAGCTGGTCCTCAGTGATAGACATCAAAGAGAACCCAGCACAGCTCACAGCAGAGGGATCAACAGAAGGTGTAGCAAGGGCCAGGGATTTTGATCCAGAGCCAGTGAGATTTGATCTCAACTGGATATCTACCTCAGTGGCCTTTAGCTTGCTAAATAACTCAGAAATGGTCAAGGTATCGTATGAAGTACTCTCAACGATAGATGATACCTTGATCTCCCAGATCTTTGGATCCAAGGTATGAAGAACCTTGAGTGCCTGCTCATGATCTGAGACTAACTGAGCACCCTCAGCCTTGTTGTCCCGAAGCTTGTTAATGATCGACTGAAAGCGACCAAACAAAGCCTCAACAGATTCACCCGGCTTCTGTGTGAAATTCTCATATTCACGCCGGTAGGTCTGATAGAGCCGAGCCTTGACCTGTGCTGTTCCCTCATGGTGAGCCTTGAGGGTAGCCCAGATCTCTCTCGCTGTGGAGAGATGACTCACTCGCTCAAATTCAGTGGGACCTAAACCAGAAAATAAAATGTTCACAGCCTTACTGTTGCTCAGATGCTGAGCAATGATACCAGCAGTACCTTGCTCAGTAACTGGCAGAATGACAAATGTGGTGTGAACGCAAATATCCCATATGTCCGAACCCTGGCTCATGAGATAGGCTCGCATGCGAGTCTTCCAATAATTATAGCCATAGGCTTCCAAGGACGGGACCTTGCCAGGAGACGTCATAGTCACTACTGGGGTTTAGAACCGGTTAAGGTATGGAAAAACCCTAACCTCGCTCTGATACCACTTGTAGGACCGAAAGTAGCGACCAGAGGGGGGGTGAATGGGCGCCTTAAAAATTCTTTCGAATCAATGGCCTGTTCCTAATACCCAACGCACCTCAAAAATACTACGCAGCAGAAAATAAACAGAAGGCCTAAGCCTAGAGGTTTCTAACCTAGAAGCATCTGATGATAAACAGTGTAAAACTAAAATGGTGCAACTAGGCAGATAAACAAGTTGTAACAGGCCTATACTTCTCAACGAAATGATCTAAGTATGTATAAAGTGAAAAGAGAAGTTACTGTCCAAAGTTGTCTCCTGTTCGGTACTTGGCGAAGCCCCCTTCGCACGTCGAAGTCCGCTTCGGAGGATGGTGACGGAGTCTGTCCAAAGTGCCGAAGGTGTCACTGTCTAGCCTAGTTCGAAGTGGTAAGAAGCGAAGTGTACTTCGGAGCGAAGTAAAAACAGTGCCGGAGCTTGGTTCGAAGTAAGCACTTCGAAGACAAGACTTCGAACACAGCTTCGAACCAAGAGCTTCGGAGCAAGGTGACAAAGTCGGAGCCTGCTTCGAAGTGAGGACTTCGAATACAAAACTTCGAACACACCTTGAATCAAGAGCTTCAAAGCACAACCTTCGAACTGAAAATCTTCGAACACACAAAACAGACGGACTACCTTCGAACAAAGAAGCGAAGTCTGTCACGCGACAGAAAAGCAAGTCCGAAGCCTACACTCTAACTTCGAACAGGGAAAGCTTCGGAAGATCCAAGCGAAGTCTACCAGTACAGACAAACTTCGACCCCAACTTCGAAGCCTAACGAAGTGTGCACTTCGAACAGATAGGTTCGGAGTATGCTAGTTTGAAGTATGCGATGCTGTCCATACAGGAAGTACTTCGAAGCTAGCAACTCAGACACAAACACCGCAGATCGAAGTCTGGACGAAGCCTTTAAGATGATCGATCGAAGCCTGCCTCACGGAGTTGAGGGGCTTCGCACTGAGACGAGCTTCGCCAGACACACCCAGAAAAAGGTAAAAAGGACTGTCAGCTTCGATCAAAAAGCTGGGTGATAGAAGGTGAAAAGCTGTAGCCGAACACTGTAGCTACAGTAAAGCAGTACTACTTGCAACAGCAAGAACTAGTACTCCCACCGTGAAGAACACACCCATCCGAAGAAGCTTCTCTTCAAGAATACATTCAACAGCCCGTAGGTAAGGCAATAACTCCCCAAACCGAACAAAACGCAAGCAATAAATTCACCAGAGTTCAAAGATTAAATGCATCCAAAGGATTTGAGCCAAAAGAATGCAAGAACAGGGAGAGGAAAGCCCCTGGCGGCGCACACAGGAGAGAGAAGGGAGGAGACAAAGTGACCCAAAAAGGTGGATTTGATTTCAGCACAAAGGGTAGTCCAAACCCTAGGGATTGGGGTGCTATTTATAGGCAGCCCAATACTAGGAATATTCTACCAGCCCCTTAGGGTTTTACAGACTCAAAAATACAGAAAAAGACTCTACTGCCCTTAGGTATTTTTACAGACACAACTGACTGACTGTGGGCCTAGAGTAACAGATGACCTATCCTGAAGCTACTCTTCTGGACAGTCGGATACAGAATCAACGGTTGTCAGTTTTACGCCGAAACTGACAAAGCCTCCACCAGCTTTGCACCAGGTACCCGGATTGGGCCGGCCCGACTCCGCAGCTCTCTCAGCCCGGCAATCGCTCACCGCCCGTGTACCTGAGTCAGTCCTGGTCAACAGCCCAGTGGGTCTTCTACTGCTTCTGGCCCATGCACCCGGATTGGGCCAGCCCGACTTCGTAGCCTCCTCTGCCCGACAGTCGCTCGCTGCCCGTGTACCTGAGTCACACGCTGCCCATGAAATAGCAGATCTCTTCTTCTTCTTCAGTCCTCTTTGACTATCGTTGACAATGACTCATCACTTCTAGAGCCATGAGGCCCACGCTATTCAGCATGGCTCCTCAGTAGTCAATTCACATGGCTGAACAGTGGCTATAAATAGTGGAGGCTGGGTAGGTCGCATTAACACTTTGAGCATTCATTGTTGAGCTCCTGTACTAGCCACCACATACTTTGTATTCATCCTGTGAGTTCAATTTTTGTGTTCCCTGTTCAAGCATCGAAGTCTTGATTCTGTGTTCATTTTCTACTTGAGCTTGTTTCCATACCTCACTGCATACTTCGATCACTTGTGTGTCACTTCGATTGACTTGAATTAGTGCACCGAAGCCTGTTTGGGCGAAGTGTGTTTTGAGCGAAGTGTGTTTTTCAGTGTGTGTTCGCTCTGTGTAAACTAGAGGCTAGACCTCGCTGATTACTAGCGAAGCATTGATCGAAGCCCATTTTCCTTCCCGTGTCGAAGGCCTTAGCGAAGTCTGTGTTGTGTGCGTTTTGACCTTCAAAGTACGAAGCCCGGCACCAGTTACTGTCGCTAAGTATTTGGTCTAAGTCCTCAGAGGGAAGTCCGCTCTTGCGAAGGGTGAGGTGCGAAGCCTGCACGAAGGCACCCTGTGTGCGAAGGCTGCACTGACTTAGCAGAAGCTGAATTTCTGAGGTTGTGGGTGGAGCGAAGTCCTCTTGGTTTCGAACTTTTGCTCCTTGCGAAGCCTGTGTTCAGAGTTGTGAAATACCTCCGAACCAGAACTTCAAAGGGTGTGTTCGAAGCCTGTTCCGCAGAAGACAGAATTAACAGAAGACTGTTTTTAGTCTAAATTTTTAAAAGCTCTCATTCACCCCCCTCTGGTCACCGTTTCCAGTCCTACAATTGGTATGGGAAAACCCGAAAAGGGAGTGGCAGCGCTCTGGATTGCTTCGGCGCAGGCTACGGTGGTGTGGGCAGAGGGCGGCGACAGGGAGGGGTATTTATAGGGGGCTTGCCGGCGTAAGGAGGGAAGGAAACCGAGGGTTTCCAAGAACTCCGGCGAGGGTTCCATTCTCTCGGTTACTCACCATAAACGGCAAAAACGTGTGGGGATTAGGAGGAATGTGATCGCCGGTAGATGGTAAGGCATGGCACGGGTCCAATTCGGTGCACGACAGCTAGCGGGGGCAGATTTGGCAGGAGGTCTTGCCGGCGATGGAAAGGGGGATCCCTTTCCATCGGGGAAGAAGGTCCCGACAGGTGGCCCCCACCTGTCGGCGCGCGAGCGAAAATGGAAGGGCCGACAGGCGGGCCGGTTGGTCAGAGAGGGAGAGGGGCACCGGGGTGGCTGCCAGGTGGGGCCAAGCGGGGCGCGGGCGGGAGAGAGAGACGGGAGTTGGCGCTGACAGATGGGTCCCACTCGTCAGTGACTGGCGGTTTGGACTGGGCTGGGCTCGGAGACTTTGAGAGTTGAGGCCCATTTAGATTTATAAATGTTTTCTGATTTAAAATAAATCCAGTAATTCATTTATTTGATTAAGGGTTGAATCACTGTTGATAAAAATTTGTAAAAATTCCTAAAATTATGTCTTGGCCTCTAGTTTATTCAATAAATTTTCCAAGTCCAAATTGTTAATATTTCTCCGTGTTTGTCTTTAATAGGGCTCTTTTAGGATTTCTTTTAATAGTTAATTTCAAAAAAATGCTTTGAATAATAATTTCCTTTATTTTATTTCTTTTTAAATCTTGGGATGTTATAGTAAAGCAGGTCAATCATATAACAGAAGCAAGCTCAAAGTGTGATATGTGAATATGCATGATATGAACACAGACAAAAAGACTCAAGAGTAAAGAAGAAAGAAAACTGACTCAAAATATCATAAAAAGGATACACAACACCCAAATCCCCGCGTAAACGCTCAAAAGAAGACTGATCTAGGGGTTTGGTGAAAATGTCAGCCAATTGATGATGGGTATCAACATGAACAAGGTCAATGACACCTTTCTCATATTAATCCCTCAGAAAGTGAAAGCGCACATCAATGTGTTTGGTTTTTGAATGGAGAGAAGGGTTTTTCCATACACTAATCGCACTGGTGCTGTCACAAAACAGAGGAACTCTGGTAGGAAAGAACAACCCAAAGTCTCGCAACGTGGAAATCATCCAAACCAACTGTGAGCAGCAGCTAGCAGTAGCTACATACTGAACCTCAGTGGTCGAAAGTGCAACTTCAGACTACTTCCGAGAAGACCAAGAAACAAGAGACGAACCAAGAATCTGGCAAGTACTGGAAGTCAACTTGCGATCCAACCGGCACCCACCAAAGTTAGCGTCTGAAAAGCCAGATAAATCAAGAGATGATGATGCTGAATAATAAAGACCTAGATCAGGCGCATAGGTGAGATACCTGAAAATGCGCTTGATAGCCTGCCGATGAGACGTGCGTGGTGAAGACTGAAAGCGCGCGCACAGTCCCACAGTGAACTGTATGTCTGGCCTCATCACCGTCAAGTACAGTAGCAAACTGATCATCCCTCGAAACTCTCTCTCATTGACCTTGACGCCGCTCTCGTCCTTGTCCAGGACACCAGATGTACCCATTGGGGTCATCTGAGGCTTCAGCTCTCCACCAAAGTCAAACTTCTTCAACATGTCCCGCGTATACTTACTCTGGTGGATGAAGGTGTCGTCCTTTGTCTGCTTGATCTGGAGCCCTAGGAAATACTTGATCTCACCCATGAGGCTCATCTCAAACTCACTGTGCATCTGCTCAGAAAACTTGGTCACAAGAGCATCAGTAGTACCACCAAAAATGATATCATCCACGTATATCTGAGCAACCAAGAAATCTGATGCATCTCTGAGCAAGAAAAGTGTTTTATCCACCGAACCCATCACAAAGCCCTTCCCCAACAAAAACTGCTTCAACCAGTCATACCAAGCCCTGGGGGCTTGCTTAGGACCATATAAAGCTTTTTGCAGCTTAAAAACATGTCGAGGAAACTTAGGGTTCTCAAAACCGAGGGGCTGCCTAACATAGACCTCCTCCTCTATGTACCTGTTCAGAAAAGCACTCTTGACATCCATTTGAAAAAGATTAAAACCCTTTGAAGCGGCAAAAGCTAAGAGAATGCGAATGAACTCAAGATGGGCAACAGGAGCGAAAGTCTTTTCAAAGTCAATACCCTCCTTCTGGAAAAAACCCTGGGCCACTAGTCGAGCTTTGTTGCGCACCACAACCCCATCTTCACCTTGCTTGTTTTTGAACACCCACTTGGTGCCTATGGGGTTGCATTCGGGTGGCAGCTCAATTAGTATCCAAACCCGATTGCGGACAAAATTCTCAAGATCTTCTTGCATGGCATTAATCCAATTCGAATCAGAAAGAGCATGAGAAATGTCTTTAGGCTCAAAAGATGCAACAAAAGCAGATTCAGCAAACACAGCAAGAGTGTCAACAGAAGAACGCAAAGTCCTCTCAGACAAATCACCGATGATGAGCTCTGAGGGGTGATCATGCTGAACTGCTCGGGATCCCTGGTGATCTGAAGTCACCTCACCGAAGTCAGCAGATGGCACCTCCAGACTCGATTGAGGGGACTCGATCGAAGTGGAAGAAGTGATCAGAGGTCCGCCCTCGTCCTCAGTCGAAGTCTCAGAAGGTGTGGGTTCTACGGGCAGTGCAGAAGGTCCACCCTCATCAACAGCTGGAGTGTCATCATCTTCCTCGAAGATGGACTCTCTGAGCTCACCATCTCCAGAAATCTCAAAAGAAGGAGTCAAATAAGGCAAGGACTCATCAAAAGAAACCTCGCAAGTCTCGACAAGCTGCTGGGAGTCGAGGTTCCAAACAAGGAAGCCTCGAGAATGCAAAGCATAGCCAAGAAAAACTCCATCCCAGCAATGAGACTCAAACTTGTCCAAATGCCCTCCCTTCTTGAGCACAAAGCACTTGCAGCCAAACGCTCGCAAGTGGCTCACCTTGGGCTGTCTACCAAACCACAACTCATATGAAGTATTACCTAGGTAAGCTCTAAGAAAAATGTGGTTGGCCAGATAGCAGGCCGTGTTCATGGCTTTAGCCCAAAAGCGCATAGGAGTCTTGTGCTCATCGAGCATCGTCCTGGCCATCTCGACTAGCGTGCGGTTCTTTTGTTCCACAATGCCGTTCTGTGGGGGAGTGTAAGGAGCAGAAAACTGATGATCAAGACCCTAATCACTACAGAAGCTGACGAACTGAGAGTTCTTGAACTCAAAGCCGTTGGTAGAGCGAATTGCTCGCATCTGACCATTTTTCTCATTCTTTAGCATCAAAATCAGGTCATGAACAAAATGAAAAGTCTCATCCTTAAACTCTAAAAAGAAAACCCACGAGAATCGAGAAAAATCATCAACAATCACAAGCGCGTACCACTTCCCACCGACTGAGCGTACCTGAGCTGGACCAATAGTGTCCATGTGTAACAGCTCTCCTGGATACGAAGTCATCACCTGAGTCATAGGTGAGTGAGAAGCGCCAACCATTTTCCCGTGACGATAGGGATGTCAAACTAGATCCTTCTCCATCTTAAGCTTAGGCAATCCTCGGATGAGGTCCATAGAGCTCAATCTGACTAGCAGATCAAAACTCAAATGACCTAACCTCCTATGCCACTTCCAGAGCTCAGAGGAGGATCCAGCAATCAAACAACAAGAAGGGCTAAAAGAACTAGAGAAGTTGATCTGAAAAATCTTACCAAAAGGTAAGATCTAGCAAATCAAAGACCCTCTAGAATCAACCACAGAAGAACTGCCCTTCTTAAAACGAACCTCCAAACCATCCTCAAGAAGTTGCGATACAGAAATCAAATTGAAGTTCAAATTTCCAACAAAAGCAGCGTTCTTCAAAGAGAAATGGTCAGAGATACGAATTGAGCCAATGTTGTGTACCTTCCCTTCACCACTGTTCCTGAAGGTGATGTATTCCTTGGAGCTCGGGGGAGAGAGACTGGAGAACCATCTGCGATGTCCCATCATGTGGCGAGAGCATCCTGAGTCCATGATCCATACATCCTCCAGTCCCCGATCCTGCACAATCAGTGGTCGTAAGGGGGAGCAAATGGTCCGGCACCAGGTTTAGCAAAAGAACTAAACTAGTGTCGATCCATCTACTCAAAAGACGGAAAGCAGAAATCATCATAAGAGTCTAGACCAAAACGTGGCTCAAAGCGCGGTCCTCGGTTCTGCCTAAAGTCTCGTCCATGAGGTCCAGGACCGTATCCAAAATGACCTGGAGCTCTGCCAGAACGAACACCACCCTCCGGAGCACTAGCATGAAAGTCGTCTCCTCTACCACCACCTACACGACGCGGCCTGGCCTCTAGCCTCTCCCACGTCGAGGAACTCTCAGTCTACCACCCTGCTGGTAGAACTGCTCCTGGCCACCACGAGCTCTCTCTGCTCTCTCAACCCGCTTCCTCCTGAAGCAAAACTCCGCAAGATGCCCTTCTTTCTGACAAAACTCACAGTGGCAAGTGGGATTCTTGGGATGTGGTTGAGGCTTGGGGTTCTTGGGCTTGGTGGTGTTGGGTGTAGACTCTTTGGTGTGAGAGGGTCCAGGTAGAGAGTCTAGAGAAGTGCGGAGGTGTTTGTGCTTTGGAACCCAAATGGGCTTCTTGGGTGGAGCTTTAGGCTGTTCTTGGAACACTCCATCCTTGGGCTGACTAGCCTGGAAAGACTCAGTGGAGTGAGTCTTGGGGTATCTCTATTCCGGAGTCATTTTACTCCACTCCACTTCCCGGCTAATGACACTCTCAAAGTCAACCTTGGTGTAGGTATAGCCTACCCCAAACCCATCCTGCCTCTTAAACTGCTAGATCATCATGCCGAGCTGTGGCTCTCTAGCACTCACCCAACTCAGGATTTGACGAAGGTAAAAATTCTCATTCTGAACATCAGCTAGCTCCTCTCTCAAGGAAGCTAGAACCTCCACCTGAGACAAGCATGTCTCACACTCTCTATCAACATGGACAGACTTCTTGGCTTTCAGCTTGATCAACTCCAATCTAAGAGACAAGCAGTTCTCACAGACAGTGGGTGGAGCTGACAGTGTCTCAAGCTCTAGCCTAGTCTGCTCCAGCTCAGCTCTAACTCTCTCCAAATCACCCAATTGTTCATCACCCTTGGCTTTCAGCTCAGCTAAACTAGCTAGATGGGAGGGGCAATCAACACAGGGTACGACGACAATGGCATGAGCATCTTTAAGCTCTAGATGAGCGCTCTCAAGATCAGTGGCCAAAGCGTCCCTCTCATCAACCCTTTCTATGTACCTGGACTTTAGAGTCGTTAGGTCACACAACAACACCTCACACTTTGGGCACTCACTGCTATCACCCAAGCAAGGAGAAGAAGATAGACTCTCAATTCTGCCGTTGGCCACGGCAAGCTCACTCTCAAGTTCATCTATCCTCTTCTTAGCCCCTCTAAGCAGTTTTTCCTGATATTTCAACTCCTGACGATTACTTTCAAGTAAATCAACTATTTCACGTTCGTAAGAGGATAACTTTTCATTGTCGTCGGAGTCAGAGTCATCGTAGGAGCCCTTCTCTTCCTTATCCCCAAGAGCCATGGAGGAGAAGCTCTTGTGGGATCTTCGGCGTTGATGTGAGCGGCTCTTTAGCCTGTCCCCGAAGGCCATGAAGCAGAGGCCCACCGGATCGTCCTTGTCCTTCCCCTTTCTTATCACGATCTCCTCATCGCTTGAGCTTGATGAAGAGGAAGAAGACATGGACCACTTGGAGTAGCTTTTCTCCATCTCGGCGAAGAAGGCCTTGTCGCGCTTCTTGTTCTCACGCCGGTAGTCCTTCAGGGCCTTTCTAAAGAATCTGGTCTTTGGCTTGCCCTTTGTGAAGGAGGAGCTGTCGTGCTTGTCGGAGTCGTAGAAGCCACGACCGGTACCCTTCTTGTGACCATTACGCTTGGGGCAGTCGGCAATGAAGTGACCTGGATCATCACACTCAAAGCATCCGTATTTTGTGCCGTGTATTTTGAACATTCGCTTATCATAGACACGACGCACCCATTTGTTAAACAGACACAGGTCATCATCTCCTAACGACTCAAGCTGGTCCTCAGTGATAGACATCAAGGAGAACCCAACACAACTCACAGAAGAGAGATCAACAGAAGGTGTAGCAAGGGCCAGGGTCTTTGATCCAGAGCCAGTGAGATTTGATCTCAACTGGGTATCAACCTCACTGGCCTTCAGCTTGCTAAACAACTCAGAAATTGTCAAGGTATCATAAGAGGTGCTCTCAATGATAGAGGATACCTTGATCTCCCAGATCTTAAGGTCCAAGGTATGGAGAACCTTGAGCGCCTGCTCATGATCTGAGACTAACTGAACTCCCTTGGCCTTGTTGGCATGAAGCTTGTTGATGATCGATTGAAAATGACCAAACAAAGCTTCAACAGATTCACCCGGCTTCTGTGTGAAATTTTCATATTCACACCGGTAGGTCTGAAAGAGCCGAGCCTTGACCTGGGCTGTCCCCTCATGGTGTGCCTGGAGGGTAGCCCAGATCTCTCTAGCAGTGGTGAGATGACTCACACGCTCAAATTCAGTGGGACCTAATCCAGAAAACAAAATGTTCACCGCTTTGTTGTTGTTCTGATGCTGGGTGATAATATCAGGAGTATTATGCTCAGCAACAGGCAATACAGTGAAAGTAGCGTGATCACAAATGTCCCAAATGTCCGAGCTTTGGCTCATGAGATAGGCTCGCATGCGAGTCTTCCAATAATTATAACCATAAGCTTCCAAGGATGGGACCTTTCTAGGAGAAGTCATGATCACTACTGGGGTTTAGAATCGGTTAAGGTATGGAAAAACCCTAACCAGGCTCTGATACCACTTGTAGGACCGAAAGTAGCGACCAGAGGGGGGTGAATGGGCGCCTAAAAAAATTCTTGCGAATCAATGGCCTTCTCCCAACACCCAACGCACCTCGACAAACAACCAGCAGGAACGAAATAGTTCACAGGTGCTTAAAAAATATAGCCTAAAAACAATCGGTGTCCTAGACAAAAAGACACCAACATAGTGTTCAAAGGCTGATTAACAGACTAATTAACTCACAGCCATTTACTCAGATCAAAAAGCATGTAGATGGTAAACAGAGATGAATCAACAGAAATAATGATAGCACACATAGATTAAATCAACTGACTCAATCTGTTCATTCAAAACAACTGATGAGATATATCAAAAACAAACTTCTTAGCAGTACACCACCACAAGCAAACTGATAATACAGAGGCTATAGAAATAGTACTAATCAGCATGCAGAACAAGAGAACAGAAATTACTGTGAAATATCAACTAGTAGCATTAATTTCCAGTGCATCAGAAGATTATACAGCAAAATAATTGTTTTTTTGAGGCAACAGCAAAATAATTGTGAATGCACGCAAACCAAGGTAAGAAGTATTACCAAGAACTGTTGTCTCCTGGACACATGACCGAACACGTTTCTGTTGTGGATGCTTGCAGCAGACGTTCCCGTGCGTGGCGAAGAACTGCGCCGTGCAACAAAAAAAATTCTGCCGAATCCTTTCGCTAGATCCTCCGCCGTGCAGTGCTGCTTGAAGCGTTGCGCCGTGCAAGTGGTGTCATGCCAAAGATAGCTGCTGATGCAGCAGGCTAGCTAGCTATGCACGTAGCCAAGGGCTTAGCCCCTAGAGTCTGACGCCTACATGTCTAGGCTGCTATGTAGCCTACAGCCAATACAGCATGGCATCTGTGCACAAGCCTCAAAGAACGCGCAAACCGAGAAGAAAACATGGTACTAAACAGTGGCGAGAAAACAAACACGCAAGAACGAGACCAGAGGAATAAAATGGCGGCGGCGGCTAATTTGCTTGGATGAAAAACACGCCGGCGGCAGAGAAGAAAGGAGCAGATGAAAAGTGACCCAATATTTGGTAGAGTATTTTCTGAAATTGGGTAACCCTAACCCTAGGATATTGGGGCCTATTTATAGGCAGCCCAATAAATGGAAAAATGCAAAAATACCCCTAGGGTTTTTTACAGACGCTGAATAAAAAGTCGAAAAGACTAGAATGCCCTTAGGATTTTTTACAGACTCGACTGACAGACTGTGGGCCTAAAGTAAAATCGTAAAAACCTAAATAAAGATAACTTGTCCTGATGCGGAGCTTTCGTAGCGACTACGGCTTCACCTCAGAATGGTCAGATCTGAGATCAACGGTCGTCAGTTTTACGCCAAAACTGACGAAGCCTCCACCATCTTCGCACCGGGTACCCGGATTGGGCCGGCCCGATTCCGCAGCTCCCTTAGCCCGGCAATCGCTCGCCGCCCGTGTACCTGAGTCAATCCCGGTCAACAGCCCAGTGGATCCTTTGATGCTCCTAGCCCATGTACCCGGATTGGGCCGGCCCGACTTCACGGCCCCTCTGCCTGATAGTAGTTCACTGCCCGTGTACCTGAGTCACATGCGGCCCAAACACAGCAGGTCTTCTCTCTTCATCAGTCATCTTTGACTTCCGTTGACAATGACTCATCACATCTAGAGCCATGAGGCCCACACTCTTTAGCTTGGCTCCTCAGTGAGTGACCTTGGGCTTCCTACCAAAGCGAAGTTCATAAGAAGTCACAGTCAGCAAAGAGCGCAAAAAGATCTTGTTGGAGATGTAGCATGTTGCACTCATCATGGCTTCAGCCCAAAATTTTCTAGGAGTCCTGTGCTCATTCAGCATCGTCCTAGCCATCTCCACAAGTGTGTGATTTTTCCTTTCAACCACACCATTTTGTTGAGGAACTCTCGGTGCATAAAACTGATGTTCAATCCCATGTTCAAGACAAAATTATGAAAAAGAGTTATTTTTGAACTCGGTGCCGTTGCCGCTTCGAATATCTTTCATTGCACCAGGGAGTTCATTGAATAGCCTCAGTGCTAAGCTCCGAAAGTGTATGAACACTTCATCCTTCCTTATGAGAAAGAAAACCCAAGAGTAACGAGAACAGTCGTCAACCACAATGAGTATGTACCATTTGCCGCCTAAAGAGCTAACCCGGGATGGACCAACCGTATCAATGTGAAGAAGCTCACCGGGTCGCTCAGTCATCACCATGTTTATGGGGTAATGCGAGGTGGAAACCATTCTTCCAAGACGACATAGAGCACAAATGAGGTTATTCTCAAATTTTAGCTCGGGCAATCCTCTGATGAGTCCTAGGGCACTCAATCTCACAAGAAGATCAAAGCTCATGTGCCCTAGTCTCCTATGCCACATCCAAAGCTCAGAAGACGGTTCAGCTAAAAGACAATGAGAAGATCCATAAGACTCAGTGAAATCAACTCCAAAAATTCTCCATACTCTTAAGATTTTGCAAATGAAAACACCAGAAGAATCAAGCACATAAGAGGCATCACGACTGAAATGAACCTCAAAACCCTCATCAAGCAATTGTAAAATAGAAAAGCAAATTGTACCCTAAGTCCTCAACCAAAGCAACATTTGTGAGAGTGAAATTTTCATTAATTTTGATCATACCTTTGCCCTTCACTCTGCTTTTGCTATTGTTTCCAAATGTGTTGCTTTCTCGATGCCTGGCTGAGGTGAAGCTGGAGAACCATGAAGACTCTCCGGTCATGTGACGTGAACACCCGGAATCAATGATCCACTTGTCCTCCAGCCTCCCATGACTCCCCTAAGTAGAGACGTGAGATCTCGAGTACTCAACGCTGGGTTTAGAGATAAGATGCCTAGCTATCCAGCACTGAACTACCCGAGAAGTAGGTAAAGCAAGATACTATGTGTGATGAGAATCATACAGCACATGAGGTCTCCTAAAATAATTTGGACCAAAACGCCTACGTGGTCTATCATCATACAAAGTATGATATACACCACGATGAGCATAGCCACTCATATAGCTGTATGGAGCCTCATAATCAGTATAAGTATTATAACCATAGTCATGCATATCAAATGAAGGATAATCATGAAAACGTAAAGCATGAGCATGGCGTTCATCTTTCACGCGTCTATAGCAAAAACTAATCAAATGACCTACACGATGACAATAAGTTCAATGAAAAACTTTCTTGGGTGTAGGTTTATAGGTTTCTGGTGCAAACCTCACAGTTTTCCTAGGTTTTTGCTTGGAGTCTGTCTTGAGTGGTGGAATGATTATCTTTTTGGGTTGGGTAGGATTTTTGGCTTTTTGAGGTGTGTCTAACTGGGCTCTCTCTTTCTCATGGGTGGTAGGTAGAGTGAACACAATTTGGCTTGGGGTACTAGATGAAGTCCTCTCATAACCTAACCCAAGAGCTAACCTTGTCCTATCAGCGCACATTTTTGTTTTATCCAAAAGCAAATCCATTTTCCCTTTCCCTTCAGTGCACTTGTCTACCATGAAAAGTAGATAATCATTCTCACACTTCAGTTTTTCTACTTGCTCTCTAACAAAGCTGAGTTGGTCCTTAAGGGTGATGCAGGTGGGACACGCCAACTGCACATCCTCAGAACACTCAGCACTCTCCAATCTAGCCTTTAGCTCATCAATATACTTATCTCTCGGAATAATGATTTCAATCAGTAAAGTGCAATTTAAGCAATCATCGATGGCACAAGGACTAGACTCCACCACCAAAACTTGCTTCTGAACATTTTTAAGTTTTTCAATATTTTGAGCATGAATCAGACGCAACTGAGCAAGTTCATCCATAACGACAAGACATGACTCACATTCAGCAATTTTAGATTTAGACTTCAACAAAGCAAGTTCAGTAGAAAGTGACTCAATTTTAAGCTTTTGTTCTTTTCGTTCTTTAGCAACAAGTTTAAGCAATCTATCTTGTGAAATAATTGCATCATGTAATTCATCGTTTTGAACAAGTAATTGATCAAGAGATAGACTAACCTCAGATGAGTCAAGCTCATCGCTGCTTTGCTTGCCGTTGGCCATGAAGCAAAGGCCGTTGAAGTCCTTCATCTTTTCCTTCTTTTCTTCATTCTTGCCTGGTTCATCTTCATCAGAACTTGGTTCTTCACTCGAGGTGTTGTTGATGTCACTAAGTGCTGCCACGAAAGCTCTAGCCATCCTTTTCACCACTTTTCCTCTTTTGCTTTTGTAAAACGGTTTTTTATATCTTTTCTGATATTTGTGTTTATGTTCATTTTTGGCTCTCAGTTTTGGGAAATTGGCTTTAATGTGATTAAGGTCACCGCACTCAAAACACCCTCGAGAGCCTCCTGTCCTCTGATCTCTTCTATCATTGTAGAACTTAGTGAACTTTTTAACTATAAGAGCAAGCTCTTCATCGTCCAATGTGTACACTTGTTCCTTTGTGATAGAGGCCAAAGAAGACAAGGCAAAACCCCTAGACAAATCACAAACACCAGATACGCTACCTCGAGATGAGGTGCCACTGCCAGAACCAGAAACTAGTGCCATGGATTGTGGTAAAGAGTTCCTAATCCCAAAACGAGATGCCTTGGCTATCTCGGTGGACTTAAGCTTACTGAAGAGTTCATCGCATGTCAAGGTATCAAAACATGTAGACTCTTCAATGCTTGAGATCTTTACTTCCCATATGCTACGATCCAGAGCATAGAGAAGTTTGATCGCTTGGTCATGATCAGAGTAAGCTAGCGTCCCAGTGGAGCGCAAGTTGCTAACAATTCCGTCAAAGCGTGCAAACAAGGCATCTACAGATTCGCCAGGGCCTTGCACGAACATTTGGTATTCTTGATTATATGTGCTCTGCCTCCTAGCCTTAATCTGAGAAGTGCCCTCATGAAAAGTACTCAAGGTCATCCAGATTTCTCGTGCAGTTCGAAGGTGCTGGACCCTGTCAAACTCGTTGTGACTCAGACTGATAAAAAGAATGTTTCTAGCCTTGCTAGTACATTCATATTGTAACTTCTCAGTCTCTGAGGTACGAGTGTCAGGAATCACATATTGGGATGCAACAATTTCCCAAATCGCACTTCCTTGGCTAAGAAAATAAGCCCCATGCGCACCTTCCAATAAGCATAATCTCGACCATCAAATATCAGAATCTTGGTGTTCTTATCCATGTCGCCACAAGGATCACAAACCTGTTAATGTCAGCTGGTGATCTAACAGGCTCTGATACCAATTGTGGGATCGGAATGGCAACTAGAGGGGAGTGAATAGGCGCCTTGACACTTTCTTTCAAATGTGATGGCCTGGCCAAATCACCCAACGCACCTCTGGAATGTTGCAAAATCAATTTTGAATAAAGAAGTATAGTAACTGTTTAAAACATGATTCAAAAACAGATTTCAAAGCAACTCAGAGTTTGAACAGTCGATTTGTATTGTCGATACTTCAACCTCCGAAATACAATTGCTATTTCGACAATTGGACAATCGACAAACAGGTATCGATCAATGAACTCTGACATGTTTCAGAATATCAGAAAACACTCAGAGATTCAGAATTTCAATTCAGATTTAAAACTGAAATTTCAAATAAATCAGTAAACAACTTCAGTTCACTTTGAATACTCAACATAGGAGGACTGAAATTTGTCAAGTGAGGTTTAGCATTGAGCACAACAACAAATAGTACAATGAGTTCAACCTGATGCAGATTCAAATTGGCAATTCATCTCAAAGATTAATACTGATCAGAATGACTTTAACTCAAACTTGTAAACATATTTCAAACACTCACTTTACTTCAGAATAGCTAATAGAATTGGAATACTTTGATTGTGATTTCAAATCAACTATTCAATAGCTGCACATAAATCTGATGTTTAATGAAATGGTCAATTAGCACTCACTTTCTAACAGCAAACATCAACAGCAATATCAAAACAGATTATCAGCAATGAACTTCTTTGCACAAGACAATATGATTACAGAGATTGAACACATCTGAAATACTCTAGACAATAAACAGTAAAAACAATTTCAGAATAGTTCAGCATTCAGGATTTTAGTCAATTTGCAGATTTCAGTTTCAGAACAATCTTGATTTCATTCAGTATATAGCAAACACCAGAAAAATTGATTTTCTTTCAATCAAAACAGTCCACTTCAGGCTGGCATTCAGGACAGCAAATAAAGGCAAATAAGGTTTCAAATGACCTACTCATCAACAGCAATTCAAACTTGTACACAACTGAAAATCTGACTACAATCTGAAGTTCAAACAGCTAGTACTCACTATCAAATGGAAAATTCAGTTAAACTGATTTCCAACAATCAGAAACTTGGTCACAGCAGTAACCACAAATATTGAATTAGTTTTCTATAAACATCCAACTCAAGATCAGAACAGAACTATAGACATTTCAGAAAATATCATAGAACTCAATATGAAAACAGATATGAACGAGAACAGTTAAGTTCTGATCAAAACTGGAGTAAATAGAACACACTGAAAACAGACTGAAATTGATTACAGAACTTTACTAGAGTGATCAGAAAATAGAAGAGAGCCTTGACAAAAAAACTCAACCAAACATATTCAGAACAGAACACTAACTTGACCAGTTCTCACACAGCATCAATCAGCATAGTTCTATCATGAATTTCAGACATGTTCACTTTCTAGATAAAGTGACCATACAAATTTTGCAGCCATAATACTTCAGTCAGGAACCATACTCATAACAGGAAGATCAACACCTTTAAGACTAAAGGTATGTTGTAAAACTCCTGATCACAAAGATTTCTAACAGATTTCTAAACATGACTCAATACTGATTTTACTAACATGATATGAAGAGCGAGATTGTTTCAATGATCATCAATACTCAGCATAGAACACAGCTACTTCAAGATGAAATTTCACAAGAGATCACTCAAAATCATCAGGAAATTCCATGAAAAACAGAGAAGAACTTACAGTTTTACTCGTTGGAATCAGGAGACTCTATATGATGAACAGTCCTGTCGACACGATTCTGTAGCGCATCCGAAAAACCACCGATCACTGTACCAGATCAAGATCTCATCTCACAAGGTTTTTCTCTGGTGTTTTTGATTGAAAAGCTGAGCAGAATTTTGTTTCTCCACCTCCTTGTTTGGCTACAGGACATGGGGGATAATATCCTACCAGCCCCCTTTTACATAAAGCCCCTTAGTAATTTCAGAAATAACAATTCTCAAAATTACCCTTTAAGACCTAAAGTAAAAATTACAAAAAGAATCTCCTTTTAATATATTTTCAGAGTAGACCCACTCTAAAAATTATACCAATAGGATACACTATGAAACTGAAAATTTTAAACTAATAAAAGACACATATTTATTGAATTAACAAAAAACATTTAAAGTTTCGACGGTTTTCAGCAAAAACCGACAAAGCCTCTCCTGATTGTCGACGCCCATCGTCAGTCCGTGAACCTGACCACCAGCAAATCTCTCCCTCTCTCGATCCCTCGAGCCGCCTTGTCACTTGAACTGGCTTCCCTTTCGCTGACTCGATCAACGCTTCGTCTCGATCAATCTTCAACTCAACATCCTGTTCGACCTCCATGCGTACATCAGAGTCCAATCTCTACTTCAACTGACACCCTCGACCATCTGGCATTATACTCCCCGTCTAACCCTGATCCCGTGCCATCGACAGTTGACGAGTAACTCAAGCCTGCACACACGAGACAAACACAGACACACACACACCATATCCAGAGCATCCAGACACAACTCATGATTTCACCCTGTCAATCACTCATCATTACCTTGAACTATAGTGAAAAACCTCACTATGTTCCTCATCCATTTTTAGTTCTTATCCAACAAATTGAAAGATATTATGAAAAATCTTCGTTGCGACACTCGATCAACAACATGGAGCTTGAAGTTTTTTTAATTCTAAAAAATCTAATGAAGTCTAAAAAAGATGAGATTTTCCAAGGTGTTATGATATGACACGTAGATGTTGTGATAAAAAATTAAAAATGTTTCGAGAAATTTTTCATGTAGGATGTTAAGAAGCCAGAAATTCTGCAAGGAGCAATTAAGTTTTAGAGAAGGAATGAGTTAGGTTTAAAAGCAAATTGATGGTTAGTTCCTCTGAATTTGATAATATTTTTACAATCAAAATACAACATAAATAATCTAATGTAAAAATTTAATATTTTTCTTGTTTAGTTTACTATTTTTAATTCATTAACTGTGTTTCAGGATTTAAATTGAAAAAGGTGAAATTTGAATTACAAGAGCCTGAAGTAATCAAAAAATATAGAGAAAAATCATATTCATGTTTTTAGTCCATTTTTAGTTCTTATCCAATAAATTGAAAGATATTATGAAAAATCTAGGATACGATACTCGATCAACAACATAGAGCTTGAAGGTTTTTTAATTCTAAAAAATCCAATGAAGTCTAAAAAGACGTGATTTGCCATGGTATTATGATATGACATGTAGATGCTGTGATAATTTTTGACAAAGTTTCGAGAAAGTTTTCATGTAGGATATTAACAAATCGTAGATTCCCAGGGACCAAATAAGTTTTAGAAAAGGAATGAGATAGGTTTAAAAGCAAATTGATGGTTAGTTTCTCGTTTGAATTTTATTTTTTTACAATAAAAAATACAACATAAATTATTCCATGTAAAAAATTGTATTTTTCTAGGGAAGTTTACTATTTTTAATTCATTAAGTGTGTTTTTAGGATTTAAATTGATATAGGCGAATTTTGAACTACAAGTGCCTGAAGTAATCAACACAAATTTATAGAAAATAATATTCATGTTTTTAGTCCATTTTTAGTTCTTATCCAAAGAATTGAAAGATATTATGAAAAATCTACGTTGCAACACTCGATCAACAACATGGAGCTTGAGGTTTTTTAATTATAAAAAATCTAATGAAGTCTAAAAAAGATGAGATTTTCCATGGTGTTATGATATGACACGTATTTGCTGTTATAAATATTTAAAAATGTTTCTTGAAATTTTTAATGTAGGATGTTAAGAAACCGGAGATTCCCAAGGACCAATTAAGTTTTAGAGAAGGAATGAGCTTGGTTTAAAAGCAAATTGATGGTTAGTTTCTCGTTTGAATTTGAAATTTTTCAATAAAAATACAACATAAATTATCCAATGTTAAAATTGGTATTTTTCTAGGGAAGTTTACTATTTTTAATTCATTAAGTGTGTTTTTATGATTTAAATTGATATAGGTGAATTTGAACTACAAGTGCCTGAAGTAATCAACACAAATTTATAGAAAATAAAATTCATGTTTTTAGTCCATTTTTAGTTCTTATCCAAAGAATTGAAAGATATTATGAAAAATCTACATTGCGACACTCGATCAACAACATGGAGCTTGAAGGTTTTTTAATTATAAAAAATCTAATGAAGTCTAAAAAAGATGAGATTTTCCATGGTGTTATGATATGACACGTAGATGCTGTGATAAAAATTTAAAAATGTTTCGAGAAATTTATAATATTTTTACAATCAAAATACAACATAAATAATCTAATGTAAAAATTTAATATTTTTCTTGGTTAGTTTACTATTTTTAATTCATTACGTGTGTTTCAGAATTAAAATTTAAAAAGGTGAAATTTGAATTACAAGAGCCTGAAGTAATCAAAATAAAACATAAATTATCTAATTGAAAATTTTGTTATTTTTCTAGGTATGCTTACTATTTTAAATTTATTACGTGTGTTTCTAGGATTTAAATTGAAATAGGTGAATTTTGAACTACATGTGCCTGAAGTAAGCAAGGACAATTAACAGAAAAATCATATTCATGTTTTTAGTCTAATTCTAGTTCTTATCCAATAAATTGAAAGATATTATGAAAAATCTAAGTTGCGACACTTGATCAACAACATGGAGCTTGATGGTTTTTTAATTCTAAAAAATCCATTGAAGTATGAAAAGATGAGATTTGCCATGGTGTTATGATATGATATGTAGATGTTGTGATAAAAATTTAAAAATGTTTCGAGAAATTTTTCATGAAGGATGGTAAGCAACCCAAGATTCTACAAGGATCAATTAAGTTTTAGAGAAGGAATGAGTTAGATTTAAAGGCAAATAGATGGCCAGTTCCTCCTTTGAATTTGAAACTTTTTTTACAATCAAAATAAAACATAAATTATCTAATGGAAAATTTTGGTATTTTTCTAGGTATGCTTACAATTTTTAATTCATTACATGTGTTTCTATGATTTAAATTGAAATAGGTGAATTTTAAACTACAAGTGCCTGAAGTAAGAAAAAACAATTAACAAAAAAATCATATTCATGTTTTTAGTCCATTTTTAGTTCTTATGAAACAAATTGTAATATATTATGAAAAATTTACGCTGCGACACTCGATCAACAACATGGATCATGAAGGTTTTTTAATTCTAAAAAATCTAATGAAGTCTAAAAAAGATGAGATTTTCCATGGTGTTACGATATGACACGTAGATGCTGTGATAAATATTTAAAAATGTTTCGAGAAATTTTTCATGTAGGATGTTAAGAAGCCGGAAATTCTACAAGGACGAATTAAGTTTTAGAGAAGGAATGAGTTAAGTTTTAAAGAAAATTGATGGTTAGTTCCTCTGAATTTGTAATATTTTTACAATCAAAAAATAACATAAATAGTCTAATGTAAAAATTAAATATTTTTATTGGTTAGTTTACTATTTTTAATTCAGTAAGTGTATGTGAGGATTAAAATTGAAAAGGTGAAATTTTAATTACAAGAGCCTAAAGTAATCAAAACAAATTACAGAAAATCATATTAATGTTTTTAGTCTATTTTTAGTTCTTATCCAATAAATTGAAAGATATTATGAAAAATCTCGGTTGCGACACTCGATCAACAACATAGAGCTTGAAGGCTTTTAATTCTAAAAAATCCAATGAATACTGAAAAAGACGTGATTTGCCATGGTGTTATGATATGACATGTAGATGCTGGGATAAAATTTTTAAAAAGTTTCAAGAAAGTTTTCATGTAGGATGTTAAGAAACCGGAGATTCCCAAGGACCAATTAAGTTTTAGAGAAGAAATGAGATAGGTTTAGAAGCAAATTGATGGTTAGTTTCTCGTTTGAATCTGAAACTTTTTTAAAATAAAAATACAACCTAAATTATCCAATGTAAAAATTGGTATTTTTCTAGGTAAGTTTACTATTTTTAATTCATTAAGTGTGTTTTTAGGATTTAAACTGATATTGGAGAATTTTGAACTACAAGTGCCTGAAGTAATTAACACAAATTTATAGAAAATAATATTCGTTTTTAATCCATTTTTAGTTCTTATCCAACAAATTGAAAGATATTATGAAAAATCTACCTTATGACACTCGATCAACAACATCGAGCTTGAAGGTTTTTAATTATAAAAAACCTAATGAAGTCTAAAAAAGATGAGAATAATATTTAAAAATGTTTTGAGAAATTTTTCATGTTGGATGTTAAGAAGCTAGAGATTCTCCGAGGACGAATTAAGTTTTAGATTAGGATTGAGTTAGGTTTAAATGGAAATTGATGGTTAGTTCCTCCATTGAAATTGATAATATTTTTACAATCAAAATACAACATAAATAATATAATGTAAAAATTTAGTATTTTTCCATGTTAGTTTACTATTTTTAATTCATTAAGTGTGTTACATGATTTAAATTGAAATAGGTGAATTTTGAACTACAAGTGACTGAAGTAATCAAAAACAATTTACAGAAAAATCATATTCATGTTTTTAGTCCATTTTTAGTTCTTATCCAATAAAATTAAAGATATTATGAAAAATCTAGGTTGCGATACTCGATGAACAACATAGATCTTGAAGGTTTTTTAATTCTAAAAAATCCAATGAAAACTGAAAATATGAAATTTGCAATGATGTTATGATATGACACGTAGATGCTGTGATAAAACTTTTAAAAAGTTTCGAGAAAGTTTTCATGTAGGATGTTAAGAAATCTTAGATTCCCAAGGACCAATTAATCTCTAGAGAAGGAATGAGATAGGTTTAAAAGAAAATTGATTGTTAGTTTTTCGTTTGAATTTGAATTTTTTTAAAGTAAAAATACAACATAAATTATACAATGTAAAAATTGGTATTTTTCTAGGGAAGTTTACTATTTTTAATTGATTAAGTGTGATTTTAGGATTTAAATTGATATAGGTGAATTTGGAACTACCCGTGCTTGAAGTAGTCAACACAAATTTACAAAAAAATCGTATCCATGTTTTTAGTCCATTTTTAGTTCTTATCATGTAAATTGTAATATATTATGAAAAATCTACGTTGCAACACTCGATCAACAACATGGAGCTTGAAGGTTTTTTAATTATAAAAAATCTAATGAAGTCTAAAAAAGATGAGATTTTCCAAGGTGTTATGATATGATACGTAGATGCTGTGATAAATATTTAAAAATGTTATGAGAAATTTTTCATGTAGGATGTTAAGCCGGAAATTCTGCAAGGAGCAATTAAGTTCTAGAGAAGGAATGAGTTAGGTTTAAAAGCAAATTGGTGGTTAGCTCCTCCTTTGAATTTAATAATATTTTTACAATCAAAATACAACATAAATAATCTAATGTAAAAATTTAATATTTTTATTTGTTAGTTTACTATTTTAAATTCATTAAGTGTGTTTCAGGATTTAAATTGAAAAAGGTGAAATTTGAATTGCAAGAGCCTGGAGTAATAAAAAAATATACAGAAAAATCATATTCATGTTTTTAGTCCATTTTTGCTTCTTATCCAATAAATTGAAAGATATTATGAAAAATCTAGGTTGCCATACTCGATCAACAACATAGAGCTTGAAGGTTTTTTAATTCTAAAAAATCCAATGAAGTCTAAAAAAGACGTGATTTGCCATGGTGTTAAGATATGACATGTAGATGTTGTGATAAAAATTTAAAAAGTTTCGAGAAAGTTTGCATGTAGCATGTTAAGAAATCGTAGATTCCCAAGGACCAATTAAGTTCTAGAGAAGGAATGAGATATGTTTAAAAGCAAATTGATTGTTAGTTTCTCGTTTGAATTTGAATTTTTTTAAAATAAAAATACAACATAAATTATCCAATGTAAAAATTGGAATTTTTCACGGGAACTTTACTATTTTTAATTGATTAAGTGTGTTTATAGGATTTAAATTGATATAGGTGAATTTTGAACTACAAGTGCTTGAAGTAATCAACACAAATTTATAGAAAATAGTATTCATGGTTTTACTCCATTTTTAGTTCTTATCCAAATAATTGAAAGATATTATGAAAAATTTACGTTGCGACAATCGATCAAAAATATGGAGCTTGAAGTTTTTTTAATTATAAAAAATCTAATGAAGTCTAAAAAAGATGAGATTTTCCATGGTGTTATGATATGACACGTAGATGCTGTGATAAATATTTAAAAATGCTATGAGAAATTTTTCATGTAGGATGTTAAGCCGGAAATTCTGCAAGGAGCAATTAAGTTCTAGAGAAGGAATGAGTTAGGTTTAAAAGCAAATTGGTGGTTAGCTCCTCCTTTGAATTTAATAATATTTTTACAATCAAAATACAACATAAATAATCTAATGTAAAAATTTAATATTTTTATTTGTTAGTTTACTATTTTAAATTCATTAAGTGTGTTTTAGGATTTAAATTGAAAAAGGTGAAATTTGAATTGCAAGAGCCTGGAGTAATAAAAAAAATATACAGAAAAATCATATTCATGTTTTTAGTCCATTTTTGCTTCTTATCCAATAAATTTAAAGATATTATGAAAAATCTAGGTTGCCATACTCGATCAACAACATAGAGCTTGAAGGTTTTTTAATTCTAAAAAATCCAATGAAGTCTAAAAAAGACGTGATTTGCCATGGTGTTAAGATATGACATGTAGATGTTGTGATAAAAATTTAAAAAGTTTCGAGAAAGTTTTCATGTAGCATGTTAAGAAATCGTAGATTCCCAAGGACCAATTAAGTTCTAGAGAAGGAATGAGATATGTTTAAAAGCAAATTGATTGTTAGTTTCTCGTTTGAATTTGAATTTTTTTAAAATAAAAATACAACATAAATTATCCAATGTAAAAATTGGAATTTTTCACGGGAACTTTACTATTTTTAATTGATTAAGTGTGTTTATAGGATTTAAATTGATATAGGTGAATTTTGAACTACAAGTGCCTGAAGTAATCAACACAAATTTATAGAAAATAATATTCACGGTTTTACTCCATTTTTAGTTCTTATCCAAATAATTGAAAGATATTATGAAAAATTTACGTTGCGACAATCGATCAAAAACATGGAGCTTGAAGTTTTTTTAATTATAAAAAATCTAATGAAGTCTAAAAAAGATGAGATTTTCCATGGTGTTATGATATGACACGTAGATGCTGTGATAAATATTTAAAAATGCTATGAGAAATTTTTCATGTAGGATGTTAAGTCGGAAATTCTGCAAGGAGCAATTAAGTTTTAGAGAAGGAATGAGTTAGGTTTAAAAGCAAATTTGTGGTTAGCTCCTCCTTTGAATTTAATAATATTTTGACAATCAAAATACAACATAAATAATCTAATGGAGAAATTTAATATTTTTCTTGGTTAGTTTACTATTATAAATTCATTAAGTGTGTTTCAGGATTTAAATTGAAAAAGGTGAATTTGAATTGCAAGAGCCTGGAGTAATCAAAAAATATACAGAAAAATCGTATTCATGTTTTTAGTCCATTTTTAGTTCTTATGCAATAATTTAAAGATATTATGAAAAATCTAGGTTGTGATACTCGATCAACAACATAGAGCTTGAAGGTTTTTAATTCTAAAGAATCAAATGAGGTCTAAAAAAGACGTGATTTGCCATGGTGTTAAGATATTACATGTAGATGCTGTGATAAAACTTTTAAAAAGTTCGAGAAAGTTTTCATGTAGGATGTTAAGAAATCGTAGATTCCCAAGGACCAATTAATCTCTAGAGAAGGAATGAGATAGGTTTAAAAGCAAATTGATTGTTAGTTTTTCGTTTGAATTTGAATTTTTTTAAAGTAAAAATACAACATAAATTATACAATGTAAAAATTGGTATTTTTCTAGGGAAGTTTACTATTTTTAATTGATTAAGTGTGATTTTAGGATTTAAATTGATATAGGTGAATTTTGAACAACAAGTGCCTGAAGTAATCAACACAAATTTATAGAAAATAATATTCATGTTTTTAGTCCATGTTTAGTTCTTATCCAACAAATTGAAAGATATTATAAAAAATCTACGTTGCGACAATCGATCAACAACATGGAGCTTGAAGTTTTTTTAATTATAAAAAATCAAATGAAGTCTAAAAAAGATGAGATTTTCCATGGTGTTATGATATGACACGTAGATGCTGTGATAAATATTTAAAAATGTTATGAGAAATTTTTCATGTAGGATGTTAAGCGGAAATTCTGCAAGGAGCAATTAAGTTTTAGAGAAGGAATGAGTTAGGTTTAAAAGCAAATTGGTGGTTAGCTCCTCCTTTGAATTTGATAATATTTTTACAATCAAAATACAACATAAATAATCTAATGTAAAAATTTAATATTTTTATTGGTTAGTTTACTATTTTAAATTCATTAAGTGTGTTTCAGGATTTAAATTGAAAAAGGTGAAATTTGAATTGCAAGAGCCTGAAGTAATAAAAAAATATACAAAAAAATCATATTCATGTTTTTAGTCCATTTTTGCTTCTTATCCAATAAATTGAAAGATATTATGAAAAATCTAGGTTGTGATACTCGATCAACAACATAGAGCTTGAAGGTTTTTTAAGTCTAAAAAATCCAATGAAGTCTAAAAAAGACGTGATTTTACATGGTGTTATAGATATGACACGTAGATGCTGTGATAAATATTTAAAAATGTTATGAGAAATTTTTCATGTAGGATGTTAAGCCGGAAATTCTGCAAGGAGCAATTAAGTTTTAGAGAAGGAATGATTTAGGTTTAAAAGCAAATTGATGGTTAGCTCCTCCTCTGAATTTGATAATATTTTTACAATCAAAATAAAACAAAAATAATCTAATGTAAAAATTTCATATTTTTCTTGGTTAGTTTACTATTATAAATTCATTAAGTGTGTTTCAGGATTTAAATTGAAAAAGGTGAAATTTGAATTACAAGAGCCTGGAGTAATAAAAAATATACTGAAAAATCATATTCATGTTTTTAGTCCATTTTTACTTCTTATACAATAAATTGAAAGATATTATGAAAAATCTAGGTTCCGATACTCGATCAACAACATAGAGCTTGAAGGTTTTTTAATTCTAAAAAATCCAATAACGTCTAGAAAAGACGTGATTTGCCATGGTGTTAAGATATGACATGTAGATGCTGTGATAAACAAATTTAAAAAGTTTCGAGAAAGTTTTCATGTTGGATGTAAAGAAACCGTAGATTCCCAAGGACCAATTAAGTTTTAGACAAGGAATGAGATAGGTTTAAAAGCAAATTGATTTTTAGTTTCTTGTTTGAATTTGAATTTTTTTACAATAAAAATACAACATAAATTATCCAATGTAAAAATTGGTATTTTCTAGGGAAGTTTACTATTTTTAATTGATTATGTGTGTTTTTAGGATTTAAATTGATATAGGTGAATTTTGAACTACAAGTGCCTGAAGTAATCAACACAAATTTATAGAAAATAATATTCATGTTTTTAGTACATTTTAGTTCTTATCCAACAAATTGAAAGATATTATCAAAATCAACGTTGCGACAATCGATCAACAACATGGAGCTTGAAGTTTTTTTAATTATAAAAAATCAAATGAAGTCTAAAAAATATGAGATTTTCCATGGTGTTATGATATGACACGTAGATGCTATGATAATATTTAAAAATGTTATGAAAAATTTTTCATGTACGATGTTAATCCGGAAATTCTGCAAGGAGCAATTAAGTTTTAGAGAAGGAATGAGTTAGGTTTAAAAGCAAATTGATGGTTAGCTCCTCCTTTGAATTTGATAATATTTTTACAATCAAAATACAACATAAATAATCTAATGTAAAAATTTAATATTTTTCTTGGTTAGTTTACTATTTTAAATTCATTAAGTGTGTTCAGGATTTAAATTGAAAAAGGTGAAATTTGAATTACAAGAGCCTGAAGTAATAAAAAATATACAGAAAAATCATATTCATGTTTTTAGTCCATTTTTACTTCTTATCCAATAAATTGAAAGATATTATGAAAATCTAGGTTGTGATACTCAATCAACAACATAGAGCTTGAAGGTTTTTTAATTCTAAAAAATCTAATGAAGTCTAAAAAAGATGTGATTTGCCATGGTGTTATGATATGACATGAAGATGCTGTGATAAAAGTTTAAAAAGTTTCGAGAAAGTTTTCATGTAGAATGTTAAGAAACCGGAGATTTCCAAGGACCAATTAGGTTTTAGAGAAGGAATGAGCTAGGTTAGAAGCAAATTGATGGTTAGTTTCTCGTTTGAATTTGAACTTTTTTACAATAAAAATACAACATAAATTATCCAATGTAAAAATTGGTATTTTTTCTAGGGAAGTTTACTATTTTTAATTGATTAAGTGTGTTTTTGGATTTAAAATTAT